>CM069433.1:136133928-137399120 GCA_035610365.1 Aquatica leii | reverse complement strand
TTCTACCATATACAAATTTTTATATAGTGTTCATTTTGGCACGTTTGTGCAGTACCTACTAATAACTTTACGGTTTTCTGTTGCATAATTAAACAATTATTATATATAATGTTGATGTCTTGAGAACTTTGTAAAACAATTTTTGGATAATGATACTGTTTTGTTTCGTTTAATAACAAATTATTTTTGAACTCTGGTTTGATTGTATTATCAAAATTTCTTTTTACATTCTTGGTGTATTTACCTAATACACAAGTACCATTTCTAATACCGTAAGAATTTAGTTTATTTTATTTTTAAAACGTTTGTTTAATAAAATATTGCTTATTTATTTATTATTTTGATTTACTAAATTACCTGCAAGTTTAAAGTTATTTTATATTATTTAAAATAATTCTTTTTATGTGTTCTATTTTTAGTATGTTTTTCAGAATAAATCGAAATGAGCAAGTGGTGCGTTAATTTTGCCGTTAAGTGTATTTTAGAAATCAAAAAAATTATTTACAATTTATAGATTTGTGAAATTTGATGTAGCTCCACCCTTTTGGACAGATGTCGTTGGCGTACTATTTCTTATATTATGTATGTCGACATGAAAGCAAATTGAAAATATATAAATGTAGGTACTGCACTGGCATTTTAGCGGTTGCCAAAAAAAAAACTGGTGTGGTCACCACACGACTTTGTTATAATGAATGATGAAGGAAGATCTACATATTTTTTTAACGTTATGTTGTCATAAAATCCCTTTGAAGTGATATGTACACGTTTCTATTGACTTTCTAGCATATATACCCACTTCCGGTTTCTTTATCAGACCCATCTTTTGATAGAACCGAGAGAATATGAAAAGCCAGTTCCACACCAAATTTCAAGTTACTGGGACTTTTGGCTCGAGTTGGTACATCCAAAGATAATGTAAGGAAGATGCAGCACTTCGTGTTTAAACAAGTCAGAAGAATATAGAGAAAAATTGTTATTTTTAACGTATCTTGCTTTTCCTTCAAGATATGGAAGGCAGGATTTGAACCTAGATTATATATGGAATCCACTTTAAATTATAAATTAAATAACTAATAAGCTGTTAATGTTAGAAAAAAAAATTTTAAATAAATTGTTAGGAAGAATTATCTCTATAAGAAACTAAAATAATTTACATACTTATAAAATTATATGAGAAAAACTGTTAAAAATGGCGAATACGTCCACTTCGGTTTATCAGACCCATCTTTTGATAAAACCGAGAGAATATAAAAAGCCAGCTCCATACCAAAATTTAAGTTACTAGGACTTTTGGTTCGAGAGAGAGAGTGAGTTCATCGTTACATACATAGACACAGACACCCAATTTTTTTTGTAAAAAATACTATAAGGGTCTAACTATATTAGTAATAGATAAATGGTTTAGATATAAATGTGAAATAATATAAATTGTTCTCTAAGCACTGATATATTCACTTTGCCTCATAGTCCGCACCTCAGTTACTACCTCTGCATATGCATGCCCTTGAGATGTTCTTTAAATTTTAGAAAGAAAAGGTCAGAAAGCGCAAGATTTAGGCTGTTAGGTGGATGAGGTAAAACATTATGAAACCCAAGCCTCTCCAGTGTTACGCACATTTTTTAACTTATGTGATTTGTTAGGGTGTTAATATATCCTTTGGAGTTGAGAGTACAGCCACGTACTAAAGATTCCATAAACAATGCCATCGCAGAACACAGTAATCATGACTTTCCCGGCAGATTGAAGTGCTTTGAATTTTTTGGTTATGGCGAACCCTTATGTGATATGTCTGTATTCTATGGACTGACGTTTTATTTCTCATCGCCGGTCACAATTTTGCGGAAAAAACTTTTTGCTTTATATCCAGTCAAGAGTTGCTCGCAAATGTGTTTTCTATTATGTTTCTATTATTTTTATTTCATCAGTGCGCATTTGGGGCATCTATCGCGCGTATACCTTCACGTCCTGCAACACAATGCAGATAATGTGATGTACCTTTTTTGTGCCATTCCCACTCTGTTGGTGATGTCAATTTGTTTACTCTGTCGATTTTTACAAACCAGTTTATCCACAAGAGCCACCTACCGTTCACCACGCGTAGATATTGGTCAGCCACTACGTGCCCGATCATGGACATCCATTTCAGCAGAATTTGCGCAATAAAAAACACATTACAAACGCCAGGGTGCCTTAACTACACTATCTGAGTTTTTAAAAAAAACGTTAATATATACAGAAACACCATACTACCAATCTCATATACAAATAACAAACAAAACCATAAAAAATTTAAAAGCAAACAACAAATAGAAGTTACGAATATAGGTATACTGAAAATAATAGCTGAAAAAACCATAGATGACAGACTGCGGGACACAAATATAAACTGAAAACGCTAAATAAAAGAAGTGAATTTAGCGCACATAAAAAATTGGACAAAAGTAGAGTGGTACGAATGGTGCGAGATGTTAGTTTGTGAGAAGAGGCGAAAAACATGACACTTATTAAAAAAATTAAATTTTTTTTAATAGTGACCACGGTTTGGCGTGAACATGATATGAGTATTAATGCGTCACATTGATTAAAATATGTATCACAAAAAGTTTTTTTAATCCAAAGTTTTAGACAAAACGATATAACATTAAAGTAAAACAACAAAAATAGAAAATTTTGGTTAAAATTTAGATTAAAAAATTAAAGGATTGAGCCTCACCTACAGAAGCTCACGGAAGAAATGAAATTTCTTTGTTAATTATTTTCTTTTATTTTTATTTATTAATGAAAAATTAAAATGTTCCTGGAACTCTGCTATTTTAAATTAACTAAACACTGTTTTATTTTATATTAATGATGTTTTATATTTTATATAAAATTATTAATGAAAAATTAAAATGTTCCTGGAACTCTGCCATTTTAAATTAACTAAACACTGTTTTATTTATATTAATGATGTTTTATATTTTATATAAAATTCGTTTAAGTTAATTGAATATTAGAAAAAACTCAAAACAATGCTTCATAAACACCTAGATAGTCACGACGAGGTTAAAGGTTAGAATAGCTCATGTCAATATAAACGTCAAAGTGTAAATAAAGAAATATCGTTTGCTGCGACTGTGCTGCCCTTTTTCTTGCGTTGCAACCTACCAAAATTTCAGATTTACGCTCGCTAAAGAAGTTTTGCTTTAAAGGCGAACCGTTGACTAATACTATTAGAATACACGTAATTTGTAAAAGACCTGTTACGTGATATGCACAGTACACAAAATTGACACGACAAATCCAGTTCTACGGAATGAGTGTGCTGACCTAATAGTCGATTCACGGTTGTTACTGCACACAACTCTGGACAAAACATTTACTATATACGCGATATTTTTTGTCGTAATACAATAATTGACGTTTTGCTACAACATTGGGTTTAGAAAGCAGCGCAGCAAAGCTTCGTTTACAGCTCCTTTGCAAAATTTTTCATTGCAATTTTTCAATAATATTTTTTGTGTTTTCTTAGATTTCTTAAATTAACTTTAACGTCTCCGCTACATAAAACAAACAAATTAAGTATAAAATGTAAGTTATTTTTGAAAACCTTCACAGTAATAAGAACGTTTGCGATCGCCTCGTGAGTTCACATATTTGAAAATCGTTACATCTAATCCAGTTCTTTATAGGCGGGTATGAAAATAACTCAAAACAAACCAAACATAAGTATTTGACGATTTGTATTATTATCTTTCTTGTCTTACTACTAGAATTGATCGATTGGAGTTACATATGGTGCTACAAGTTTTGGTAGCAGGTTCTGTTCGTTAGTGGCTTTAAACATTTTTGGAGTCAAGTAGTTGTCAGAATGTCGCGCGACATTCATTCATTAGGTACTGACACAGCTTCATTTTTAGTTGATGCTGGTCTGTCAGTTATCTTTAATGGCAGATAATAAGAGTCCTCAAAAATATGTTGGTCGGTTGCTCATACGCTCGTTGAAAAGAATCCTTTAACAGCATTCAGCAGCTTTGACACCATATACTATGATCCGATGCGCATGCGTTTGTTCAAAGTAGCTTTTTAATGGTACGTAGGCGCACGTATTGAGCGGTTGTAATCACTGTGTCGTGTGTAGTCGGCAAAACACAAAAATTACATGGTTCTTTAAGGCAAATTCTAAAACTTGAAAATATTTCTGTGACTCGTGGTTATACATCATCAAAAAATTTTTTTTGATTTGTTGTTCTAGTCGGTGCAGTTAGCTACTGTACAGTGAAGTCCCATCTAATCGTTTTTGGCCATAGATTAGAAAAGGAAGTACAAACGAATTTGCCACATTGCAGCAGCATAGAATGGTCATTAATTTGCCATGTTTAACACTTGAAATAATACCGGTTTTTTTATCAATCTGCATAGGATTTTGGGTATCTTATTGCTAATGGTTTGAACGCTGTTTTCATCAAAGTTGTATATTCCCGTCGCTAAATGTTGTGTGTCTCATTCTCTCTTTTAAGTATATTAAAAAAATTTTGAACTTGAGCCTTGTTAAAACATTACTAGCTTGATGTTGGTTTTAGCGTGAGAAGATTCATGTCAAGATGCCGCATTTTAAACCCAACGTATACTTTTTAAATAGGCGAAGACTGTGATTATTCTATTTTTTTTTTTACGTAAAAGACATATTCTAGTTAATTCGTAAAAACGATAGCACTTCTGACTAAAATCTTTCTAGATTCTTCCATGGCACGTTTGTACGGCATTCTCGTCTTAGGATGTTTAGAAGTAAAACAAAGAACAGGTAAACGTTAGATAATCTAATAAATAATTCTTATTTTTTGTATCTTTCATAATTAAATACTAAAAACCGTAATACTTACAAATCTAACCAGAATTGAAGGACGGCGGTGAGCAATACTAAGCATTAGGGCGTATCAGAAGAGGGGCGTCAAAACAGAACAAAATTTAAAAACAAATATAATAATAATTTACTATTTTATTGAAGGCAAGATAAATAAAAAACATACTATAATAGTATGGCCTAATTATTTTGCCTAAAAGTACGTTTTAATTTTAGGCGCCATAAATTTTCTACAAACTCTCTTAACTTCTATAAATTTATTACGACAATTAATTAATAATTCGATCCTTTTGTAAAAACAATCTAAAGTTTTTTCCTTAAGATGTTGCTGGTTGCAACTCCTTGTTGTCGTTAAAACGACCCCGTCTACGACTTTTTATAAATAAAAAATAAATAATATTCATTAGAAGCCATGTCCGGATTACAGAGCGGATGCTTCATTTCTCGTAATCTGCATTTGCCAATGGTCGTTTGTGAAATAACGGCAGCATAAACAGAAGCATAGTCGTGCAATAACACTTTTTCGTAATTTTTTTGCAAGGTTGTCTACAAATATTGTCTCTCAATTCATGCAATAAAAACGCATAATATAAAATATGTTAAAGCGTTATCACTTTACTTATGTCTCAAAAGGAAGCATTTTACTTACTTATTTACAGTAGAATACGATGATGAAGCACTGTAAATATCGTCTAAACGTTGTTTTATTTAACTAGGTGAATTTTCTTTTTCTGTTAAAAATTTGATGACTGCACGGTACTCAATTTTCGTTGTTTTATACATTTTCATAAATTAGTTAGGTTCCTTCGCTTGTTACTAAAAACAATTGTTCTTCAAACCGCCATATTTATAGTGTAGGCCTAACGTACATATGTGCTTGACTTAACTGAGATTTAACGTGCATGAAACAATATAAGTATTAAGCCGATAATTTATAGCGCCTACTACGTATCATACATATTTTTGAGTAAACTGAACTCTTTCTCAACTAATATTTTTTAGTACAAATAGCAAAAAAATATTTTAAAAAAATAGAGTCGGAGAAAGTCGTAGATCGAGTTGTTAGTGCCCAGCTCTATTTGGTGAGCTGGCGCCCAACGCCACTTTTTCTTGCGAGTAAAGGAACAAAGAAAAAAAGTCTAGATCAGGGAAAGGATGCCCAAACTCGCAACACAACTATGTGTTGAGAATAAAACAGCCATTTATTCAAGACTAGCACTACATCATCATAGACATCGAAAAAGCAAATAACAAAAAAGTATCACAGCAAAATTTAGGACTAAACACTTAGTCGTAGGTACACATCTAATTATTGGTACATAAATTATTTATATATAATAGCTACGCAGTTAATAACGACGGTATATAAAATAAATTGAATTAAAATTACAGTTAATTTCAAATAATAATTCGTTACAGATTATTGGACATCTGGAAGTAATTAAAACAATGCCGTAGATTGACGTATAAAAGAAAAAAATATTAAACCCACAAGTTCAGAATTAAATATCTAAATTTAAGTTGTTTAAACGCATTCACTTGAATTTTTATATACCGAGTAATCCAGAATTATTTCTAGCAAAACTTCGACAAATTAAACGACTCCGCATGGATCGACATTTAGGAATTACAATATACATACCTTTTTGAGCAACTTCACTAATAAACAATCATGAGGGTAGCATATCAAAATTTTTAGTGGATCTTCGTTTTAAATGCAACACGAAAGTTAACATCAATTAGGTTTAGCAGAGGTTTATACTTTCTGCATCAAGATAAATTTTCTTTAATAAAATTGACTTAAAGTAGATATTGATGAAAAAAAATTCTACTCTTACCGAGTGTTGTTCTCAACCTCCGATCAGCACCAGGTTCAACGTAAGAATGACGTTTAAGCACATCAGGATCTTAAGCTTGCGCTGCCCTTCTTTGGACAGAAAAATTTATTAACCATTACTATATCTATCCACACGCGACTATGTTTGGCAGTTGACTATCCGACAGTCAGACATGTACTAAGACGTATTTTAAATCATTACAACCACCGTACTTATCACTTGCATGTAGCTCCGTTTCTACGAGATGACCAGATGACGTTTGTCAAAAATTTTACGTATTAAAAAATAATGTTTGAGTAAAATACAATGAAACCTAGTATAATACAAAACCTCTTTAAAACGAAAACATCACAGGATGATATTACAACAAATTTAAATTTTGCAATTTCACCAATGTTATTTTTTTTGTTCACTTTTTTCTGCTATACCTTGCACAACTTTTAAGTTTACATCTAACAACACTAGACGTTTTTCTAATTTTTCTATTGCATATACACATAAAGTTGGTTTTTATAAGTCAACAGTTCTCAATTTCCTTTCTTCTTAAATATTTCTTGGGCAGTTTCTGCTGCTGTTAACCAAGTTTCCTAAGAAGTTAAAACGGGTTCAGGCGGCAAAGGTGTATTAAGAGCAGTTTCTTTAAAAAATGCTATTCTTTTTGGAGTCTTTAGAAAAATCTTCATCGCCACAGATACTCATTTATGTCTGTATTCTTAGAGTGGGTAGTTTCTGAAACAATATGTAGACCATGAGTTAAACAAGTTATATGGATCTTTTTTTAAATAGAAAGTTTTTAACCTATTCATAGCTTTGATCATGTACGAAGCCGCATTTGTGCATATCAGTAGAACTTTATTGTACTTTATTCCCAAAGACCATAGCAAGCTAAGCGTATCATTAAAAGAACTGCAATCGTGGAATGATGAACTTGAGGTAACACGTCCAAATTAAGTAAAAATGAATGAATGTTGGTGCTCTTTCTCTGTTAACACCCCAACTACAAATTTTGCAACATATCTTCCACATACGTATGATGTTTTGTCCAGAGCTACCCAAATATAATTTTTGCTAATTTTGACTCTTATTCGTTCAAACGATGTATTGCTGATACATAATTGTTTCATTGTGTTGATTCGTCTTAGTATACTGCTCCAAAAACGCTTTTAGTTTCGCATTCTTCAACTTATACAGAGGAATTTAATCAGAATTCAGAAAGCCGAAGTCCTGGTTTAAAAAAATCTTCGCTGATCAAAGTTTACTAGGGCTCACAGTTTTTAACACTTCTTAATTTTGTATGTTTAACCGATTTAAGGTGCTGGTAAACTTAAAACGTTTTTGTTGCAGTAGCGTGAACATTGCATACAAAATAAAACAGAGCCGTCGGTGGTAAAGTTGTCATTGTATCCCACTGCGAAAGAACGTAGCTACTTCGAATGATCGTTTTTCTTTACCCATGGTGCAGACTTTTAATTTGTCGATTACCTTTCACTAACACAGCTGGTCTTAAACTAACAGGTTTAATTTGTGTTAAACAAACTGACCACTTTAAAACGTAATACAATTGAAGACAGAAGGTTGAGAAATGTGCTAGCATAACTGTTTTATATCTGCAACATTTAGGGTAAGTCCGGGAGAGATGGCGCAGGTTTCTTTTATTTCCATAGAACACTAACTGAAATACAAAACTATTTAAAAAAACAAAATTTTTATTATTTCTTCACTTAGGAACAAATATTTGATTGCAGATTTTGCAAAAAACTCGAATAAATGTTAACAAAAAAAATTAAATTGAAAAACCATCTAACCCGGAAGTTGAGGTTGAGTTGGCGCATCCTCTTCGGGTGAGATGGCGGGAGGTTTTCCATACACCAAAAGTAATGTTTTATTGTTCTTCTTTGTAAAAATTTGTTTTGAGCAATTGGCATATAATTCTGTGGAATCGGAACACGTCTCATGGTACCACGAGAGACATCTCATGCACTTCAGCCAATCGGCTTTCTTTTTGGTTGTTGAGTAGGACTCGTTTCACCTTATGCAATGGCATTCTTCTTCAAACTCATTATCATATGAAGAATCGTGCAAAGAAACTGCGTCTGATTCGGATTCTGAAGAAGAAATGTTTAACACTCGCTTGGGTTTACTAAATTTTGAAATTTTGGTTTTGTGAGTTTGGGGCTTAGCGACATTGTTGCTCTTCTTATCTTTCGTATGTTGTTTGGACTTTTTATTGATAATGTTTTCCTCGGAATTAAGGATGGCTGCTGTCTGATTACCACGTTTCCTTGGTTGCTGAACTAAACTGCTGGTATTGGTACTTAGGATGGGAGAAATGATATTTAACATTTTTCCTGGTGTTATATCGTCCATTTTAAGTGATGCTTCTAATTGGGGTTCACTCAGTCATTGCGAACATTCTGGTTGTGGGCTGGTTTTTCTAAGGCTTTGTTCGACATTTGTGGAAGACTTTTCAGGAACAGAGATCTCGTCGGGGTTATTCAACGATTCTGACAAAAAGGCTTCATCTGGGATAGCTTCCGGGTTAAATAGTACTATTCCTGTTGCTTTAAAAGCTGCAATAGCATTACTTATAATTGCAGATTTAACCCAAGCACTATTGAGGAGTTCGCCAAATTGTAGACGTGTAAGTCTTCTTGTGGGGGTTGCTTTCACATAAAGGTTACAAAAATTGTAGTAATTTAATTTTAACGACTTAAAAAACGCTCGGTCTAATGGCTGTAGGAACTGTGTTGTGTGACTGGGTAAACACAAAAGAATGATTTTATGTTTGATAAAAAACTCTAGCATTTCAATGTTACTGCAATAAGATCCGTGTCCATCAAGTAAAAGGATAACCTTTCCAAGAGGTTTTTTTGGTAGAAATAGATCTTTTAACCACTTAAAAAATAAATCACTTTTAATATATGCAGACTTCTCATTCATGTATACTACCGATCCCGGTGGTAAACCATCTTCGAACTCAGCCTTTTTGTTTTTCCCTTTCATAATACACAAAGGGGAAATATAGAGTCCCTCTGCGCTACAATACACAACTGTAATTGTTTCTCCTTTCTCAGACGCCGTAATATTGACTACGTTTTTTGACCCTCTGGATGCAGTTACAAAACCAGGCTTGTTGTTTAACTGCAACCCGGTTTCGTCCATATTAAAGATGTTACCGAGTTGGTCAAAAAGTTGATTTTTGTCAAGGACCTTTTCCAGTAATTTAAAATAGTCGCCTACTTCCTTACGGCGCGGCGCATTCCTTGATCGCGTGCAAGGGAAACTCCTTCCGCTTTTCTGACTGATAAATCGGGATGCCGCGCGAAGAATAAATGCAACCAATCGTATCCAGCTTTACCAGATTCACGGTTGAAGCGATGAGTAATCCCTAACTGCTCCGCCAATTGAAAAGCCATAACACGAACATCGTCACGAGTTAGAGCGAATCCATAGCTTTGCAATTTTTTTATATGTATCACGATTTTATTTTTATTCGTAACTCCAAGGCAGGCTGAAGAACCTTGACAACCTATCTCAACATTTTCATCCTTTTTTCGCCTTCTTAATGTTGTTGCTGGCACATTAAAATTTCTTGCAGCTTCATTTATCCCCATGGAGCCATTATTAACTGCGGTTATGGCTTGAACTAGATGATTTTCGGTTCAATTGCCCCTCAAAGATCCACTACGTCTTTTTTTTCTAGTAGGCATTGAGCTAGAAATAATATTTGCAAGCATAATATCTGCGCCATAATTTTGAACACCATCTCTCCCAAATGTCATGGGTGAGATGGCGCACTCGATTGTGAAATCCGACAACAGTTCATAGTGATAATTGTAGGTTAGAATATTGTAAACAAGAATGTATTAAATAGAAACTATGATAGAAATCACAGTTATCGTGCAGTAACTTACCAGTGTCGTATAATTTACAATGCTGTATAAATTTTTGTTGGCGCGCAAATGATTATTTCGCTTTTAGGGCGTTAATTTCGCAATAAATCAAAATTTAGCGCAATCTATGCGCCAAAGTAACTGTCTGTAACCTAATAAGCGGACTTGTAGCTACAGCCATTGGCCAAATTCCAAAATACAACGCTGCGCCATCTCAACCTCTGCGCCATCTCACCCGGACTTACCCTATGCAATAAAACATTTACAAGTTGATTTTAGAAATTCTAGTACACCGTAATCCTTTTATTATTAATACAATAAAATTGATTGTTTATTGAGTTTAGAAATGTATTGTCTAACATTTTGGTACGCCTAATCCTCTTATCGTTTTACAGTCGACAGATCGTGAGTAAAAATGCAAGTAAAATTAAATGTAATACGACATATTTGTTAAATATGCACATTTCCTTACAAATGTGATAAATATGCATTTATGCATGCGATATGCAAATGCATAACTATCCTTGCTTTAGTTATAATTTTATAAGAATTTTGGAATATTTTGAAGTTGATAAAATTTCTTGTTTTTTCTTTCCAGTTCTCTGTGTGTTGGACAAATTAGTAGAAAGTTTAAATCCACATAAAAACATATTGATTTTATTAATCGTTCGTGAAATACTGATACTTTTAAAACCAGTTCTACTTTTTCTAACCAAATTTTCTCTACAAATTATTCTTATACCTTTTTTAAACTTAATATTTAATTGTATTATTTTTCTAATTCTAATTTCAACCTCTTTAAATTTTTTTCACTATTTGAGCATACCAAAATGACAAATGACGCGACGTGTAATTAGCAAATCATTAGAATCAGTATATGACTTTAAAGATAAAATTAAAACATTACCTAAATAAACAACATAGAAAGCGAATGTTTTTGATATACTACTAATGTTTTGTACGGTGAAGTAATGAAAGGACTACTATTTTACAGATAATATAAAATCGAAACTGTAAAGCCTTAATGTTTTTTAATTTATACATTAGTTTAAAATAAAATCTAAATTAGTTAATTGTAAATGCGTAAAATCTGATAAACTCTTAATACCCAAAGTAACTCCTACAGATAAAATATTTGTTTAGGTAACGTAGTCCAATATTTTCCTTATCTAAAACTCATACTTTCTAATGCAACGGTTTTAAATTTCATTCTCAATTTCAGTAATGGAGCAGAGTAAAGAGCAAACGGTTTGGTTCTTCCTGATTGCATGCAAAGATGGTTTTACATTTTTATATAAAAAAGAACACGGCTTGTTATGAAAACAAATTTGTTCTGTAAAACGTTGCTAATACGTATAAGAACTTTTATTTTATTAAATTTTCTAGAAAGCAAGTAGAACTTTTAAAACTTGTATCTGAAACAGTCAACGAGAAAGATGAATGGAGGGTAAGATTGAATTAGCAGGATGTGAGGCTGAATGCACGTTGCTAATAAGAAGTCCAATCTGTCTTCTTTTATTAGTTTCCAGTTATCTCTACGTGTATGTGTCCGCTAATATCAACACAACAATTAATGCTGTGGATTTACCCAATTTAATAGTTTTAATTGTATTTGGTGAATTACAAGTATAACTAATCTGATCAAAAAAACTGCATGTCGTTAAAGGTACTCCAGTTATAAACAAACCATTAATTATCTTATTTTGCTTCGACAGAAGTGTCACCCAAATGTGGTGAGGACTGATTAATTTTGCTTGTGCATGCAGTGTGGTCTCGTGCTAAACATACTGAAAAATCATCGACGATAATATCAAAATGGTGTCACAAATATTGCCATTTTAAGTAATTGGCAAACAAATCTCGTTCGTATACCAAAAAACTGATGCCAATAAAAAAATTATATTTAGTGACATATTATCTAAAGTGGAAAGTAATACAATTTTATTAACCGATTTGCAAAATCTTGTTTATTTAACTTTCATCACAAATACTTGTATCGGTAATATAAACGTGAGTTTTAAACAAAAAAATTTATAAAACTAATTGTTTTTTTGTTTAACTAAATTTTATCGTATGCACATACTTTTTTATTACACATTAAATTATAGAATTGTACAGGCTTATTTAATTTTTTCAACAAAAACTTAAAAACTACCTAAAGCGAGGAGTAAGTTGAAAGTTCTAAAAGTATTATTGAAACGCTTATCATGTTTGCTAGAACATATGATAAGATACATTAAGACCCAACTTAATAAAAAAAATGCTGAATAGGCTTAGTAACAAAAATAAAACAATAGTAAGCTATGAAAATAATACGTAATGACTTAAAAATACAATTGATTGCGATTTAGGGCCAGTTGTATAATTATGGTTGAACTAACCTTGGGTTTATTTCATAATGCTGTCATATTATTGGTTGTTGGTTTTGTGCTAACGTATCGCAAGTGTGCATTAAATTGTGTGTTCTGAGCTGGATATTTAAAATTATAATTTATACATACCTATAGTTTATTTAAGTAAAAGAAAAATTGTTTTTTTACTTCCCCAAAATTTTAAAATATTCTAAAAAATTAAAGAAGTACAAAAAAGTTTTGTCTTTTAATTAAAAGTTCGAGGATTAAGAATTTAAAAAAGCTACATTTCAAATGTACATAAAACGTCGCTTAACTTATTCTTTTTAAGTTTTATTAAAAAGTTTTGATTGAATCAGAAATATAAATTTATTGTTTAATGATGAAAGTTGTGAAAGCTTTAAATACAATATTTAGTGTGGAAGGAAGACTTTTATAAATCGAAAGAAGCTGCATTTACTTAAAAAAAACATATAGCAAGAACAGGATTGTTGCATTTAAGCCATATTTATTCTTAAATTCGATGATTGAATTTAGTTAAGATAGGTATATATGTTGTAAAAACTGTAATGAAATAGTCATTTTCCGTCAATCGTCTGTTAATAACAATATTAACGTATAATAATAATGTATCAGAAATAGATCGTTAATCACCTCTATTAATAAACTATTTTGAACCAACGTACGATTAACGGAAAAACCTTAAAACTAACTCGTTTGTTAATCGGCGACAAATAATCTCGACCATATTAACGCGTTCGCTCGCTACACTCGCTCACGGCGTCAAAATGTCTCGATTATTAATCGCTATTATTAACAACCTTGTTCGTTAAATAACTATTTCTTTCGATCATATGTAATTAGTAATATTAATGTGTAATAATGTATCAGAAATAAATCGTTAATTACCCCTATTACTAAACGATTTTGAACCAATGAATGAATAACTATTAACCAACAAGGTTGTTAATGATAGCAATTAATAATCGAGACATTTTAATATTGTCGAGATTATTTGTCGCCGATTAACAAACGAGTTAGTTTTAAAGTTTTTTGTTGATCGTACGTTAGTAAAAAGTGTGAAGTTATAATAAAACTAAAGTATACGTAACCCGTTGTTATATCTAGTAGTCGCGCAATATCGTTAAATCAGTGGTTGCTAACGATTTCATTGGAAACTATAAAAAATCGTACTTTAGTAGAATTTCATTCATTGATTCAAAATCATTCATTAATAGGGGTTATGTACTATCTATTTCTGATACATTATTATACGTTAATATTACTATAAACAAATGATCATTCGGAAAAAAGTATTTAACATAATTTTCCGTCGATTATCTGTTAATAGTAATATTAACGTATAATAATGTATTAGAAATAGATCGTTAATAACCCCTATTAATGAACGATTTTGAACCAATGAAAGCATTTCTATTAATGTACGATTTTGTATAGCAACCAACAAAATCGTTAGCAACCACTGCTTTAACGATATCGCGCGACTACTAGATATAACAACGGGTTACGTTTACTTTAGTTCTTTATAACTTTACACGATTTACTAAAATACGATCAACGGAAAAACTTTAAAACCAACTCGTTTGTTAATCGGCGACAAATAATCTCGACAATATTAACGCGTTCGCTTGTTACACTCGCTCACGGCGTTAAAATGTCTCAATTATTAATCGCTATCATTAACAACCTTGTTTGTTAAATAACTATTATGTGCACGAATAAGAAACTCGTATATTTACACTAAACGTAATTGTTACACAATTGCTATTAGGGATAATCCGCGGGCGGGCTTTGGCCCGGCCCAACCCGAAGCCTGGTTTGAATTCAGGTCGGCTTTTGAGCCGAACTGAAAAAAAAATTTGGACCGGCCTTCGGGTATAAATCTTCCGGCATTCAGGCCGGGTGCACGGTCACGACTCGGCCCAAAAAATCGGGCTTTTTTGGCCGACCCAAATGACCAACGCAGATTAATAAAATATGTGTTTAGTAGCTGTTATATAAGAAATAAAATAATAATACGATTTATTGTTTTTTAATATATTTTTGTGCGATCGAATTTAATTTAATTAAACCAGAAATTATATTTGAATAACCAATTTAATTGCTTAAACAGATTTTATTGTTTATTTTTTGGCGTTGAAAAATTTGAAGATTCGACATATGGAAGTTACAATACTTGCATTGCAAACTATAACCAATTAATTCTAATATACTTCTACACAAATTTGAGACAAGACTTTAAATTTGGAAAAAACTTGGGACATGCATTTTTCGGATTTTAAAAAAAGAGCCCCTATAGTGGACTCTACATTCATTTATCGACAGAGGTCACAGATGTAAGTGTCTCTTTCGGCGCTGGTGCAGTCGACATAAGCCCACATAGAGCACATCAAACACATTACCTAGTGCTATTCCCTTGTATTTTCTGAAAACTTTACACAGCAGAAAATTCCATCCGCGTCATCACTGGCTGGTGGTGCAGCTTTATATGGCGCAGAAGTTATGATTTGAGATTTGCAGACCTCTTTTCCTCTCGTTGAAACATTTTTCTTCACTCGTGGAATTGAGGCTGTTTCAGATGGACTCACATGACAAGATTTCGATGCTATTATTTTTGTAGATTCCGGAGTGACAGAAGGCATCTTCTTCTGGCTTTGTCCAGAGGAAAACGTCGATAAAATAGGTGATTTACAAATTTTTTAATTATCATTGCTACGTTGGTTTGAGATGATGGTGTCCATTAGATCTTCATTAATTCCTTTTTGCGTCTTGCTAAATTCATTGCGGGTGAATTGGTTCCTATCTAAAGTATTGATGCCACTTACTTGGAAGCCGTTGATTTAGATCTGTGCAGTCTGGCACTTGACGTATGCTTTTCCAAACAATTCTATCAAATCAAAAGCACTTACGGTGCAATTGTTATAACGCAGCCACTGTCTGACCTCTTCACTGTAATATATCTTCAGATAACCCATTAATGTTCGGTTGAGGGGTGCATCTTATGCGAAGAATGCAGTAGCGAGAGGATGTTTTTCTTGCCAAATCGATGTTTTGTGTGTGGCTATAATGACCATCCAGAAGTAGTAACACTGGTTTATACTTGGTGGACTTAAGAAACTGTACGAAGTGTTGAAACCACTGGGTGAAAATGTTGGTCTGGATCCAGCCTGAGGGATGAGCATCAAAAATGGAAGATCACAAGAGGAGCAACAAATGTTCCTGCAGTATTTATGCATACCCAAACAAACTGACGTTTCGTTGTCTTGCGAAACGTCAGTTTGTTTGGGTTCACGAACGACACTACGGCAAAGGCCAAGTTCTACTTCTTGTTTTGGCTCTCAAGAAAAGACTAGGACCAAGCCTAGGTCTGGGTGATTTACTACGACGCGGTCTAAGCCGAAAGTCGCTTATAATCATAAAGTTGGTTTTGTAAAGATAGCTGTTTTCTTTTATACAGATTTACCAGCTGTTTAACACATACTTGGTTCATCTGCATCGATTATTTGCTTTTTAGGTCGGACCATAAAGCAAAACTTTATAATAGAGTAGTTTACATATTAAAAAGTCGATTTTTGGCCCGGTCCAACCCAAAATGGCAGTCGTTTTCGGGCCGGGCCATAGAAAAATAATTAGGACCATATTTTGTGTTGCTTATACAGTTTTTAGATTCAAGCCGGATCAGGCTTCTATCAAAGCCCGGCTCGGTCCGGCCCGATTTCATCCCTATTTGCGGTTTGTGTTCTGGGTGTAGGGACCTTTTTATAAAGAGTCTCTTAACTACACACATCAGTACAAAAGTGTTTTCTATGTCAGTGGCGGTTTGTCAAGTCGGCCTTCAACTGGGCTACATTTTTTAAAATGCTTGTCGGTAATGTGAACGTTTTTAGACATCATTATAGGATTATATAGGTAACCACCAAAATGTTTTAATGTTTTATCGGTTCCATCAGAATAAAACAATAAGCATGGAAAACAAAATAAGGCATTTATTGTATTACATCCACATACTCACTTATTTTTCAACCGACTTCAATAAAAGAAGGCGGTTCTCAATTCTTCGAAATATTTTGTTTTTAATGTATGCTATGTTCAGTGATCATTCTTTACGACGCTGGCGAATGATTATTATTAAATTTAATCAGAAAGAGGGTAAGTTAGTAGAGGTCCCATTCTAATTTAGTTAAATTCTGATGATGGGATCCATGAGAAAATGATCAAACTCTCAAATTAACATCGCCATGAAATTTTCTTGAACGATGTGCATGTTCAAGGTTTTCAGTTACTATAACGACTATTATAACATTAACATAAAACAAACATTAAATAAAATTAAATAAAAAGAATCAATGTCAAAAAACGCATCAAATAAAATGCACTAAAAAATAAAAAAATTAAAGAATTTATGGCAAAGGTAATGTTAAGAATTAAGCCTAATCCTAGGTCAATGACATACATGGCATCCACTTCATGTAAAGACAAATTTTGTCGTTTAATTGTAACTAAATTAAATTTTTTACTTTTTAGTTCATTTTTAAAAATCCGACCTTTTTTTGTTAATTTTTTTATTATAAACTGCATTAAAAATACTGTCTAAAATTTCGAAACGCAGTTTTATTTGCTTAATTTAGTTCCAAACTTGAAGCAGGGCTTCCGAGAGATTTTATTTCAACCTTTTCTTCTAACGATAGTTTTACGAATTCATTTTTAAAAATTGGTTTTACACTGTTTTTTTGCATCTTTCGAAAATTACGCACGACAAATCTACCGTTTCACTTAGAACACGTCGCTAGTTTTTTCCAAGAGACAATAATGATCTACAAGCACTGTATCATACGGTAACTTGCTATTGTTTCCAGAATGTAGGAAACTTTCTTCCTGCCACTAGAACGAGAAAAACTTAGAGATTTTAAACGATTCAAAATGTAATCGTATACGGAAACTAATACGCACGACAAATGTATTAGCGGCACTTGTCTAAGCCGACATGTCCTAAATCGTCATCAGTTGATAACATTGTTTTTTGTTTTTGTTGTGACTGATACACAAAAAGTAAAATTTTATCGTTCTTGCACAGATGGTAAACTAATCCATCTTGTAGTTCAAAATGTGAATTGTTTTTCTTAAGATAATTTCTAATGTTCTGTATAACTAATCCGCGTTCTGCTTGATGGACAAAAAATGTTTAATGGCGTTGAACTTTAAAACTAATATATTTTGCACTCTACATCGGCATATGTAACTTGCCACTGCTTTTCTAAATTATCTCAGAATCGGAGTTACGTCCTGTTTTGTCAAAATTAAACGAAAACTGTTACAATCTGTCATAACTGTTTCCTTGACAAATAAATGTGAAAATGTTTGATTACATTAATTGCCGCTAAAAGTTCCAATTTGAAATTGTAGTATTTACCTTTGCACAATGTTTTATGTTTGCTGTAATAAAATACAGGTTCAAACTTTTTGCGTTCCTGTCTTTGGAGTAAACTTGCATCATAAACGGGAGCACTGGCGTTACAATGCAATTCAGTTTCTAGCTTGGTGAATACAAAGTCAACACAGAAGGCAACATTATTTTTAGTTTCAGGCTTTCAAAGGCTTTTAATTCTTTTTCTTCAACAATGTTTGGCAATTATGCAGTATTTAACCATGGAAGTGATGTCTTCAAAAAAGTTTTAGCTTACTTAGGAGCGTACACTTGGGTACTAGAACATTTAAATAGAACACATTATCATCTCTCTTCGTTGTTTGGTTTGAATTGCTACGCAATCCAAAAAACTGTTCGATGTTTAGCAATAAAGGGTGAAGTATTAATGAAAACACATTTTCTTAACTAATGCTACAATCTTTACAACAATTAATTTACATAAACGCTGTAACAGATGCGTACTGTAGACTACGGGACGACTTAAAATGTTTTTTCAACTACATGTTAGAGGTTGCTACACTACGCCCTTCTCTAGTGAGATCGACACTAATAATAATAATACTTACAAATAAGATAGAAAAAGCTTACAAATTAATTTACAAAAAATTACAAAATTATTACATTGACAAAATAACTCTACTGCTGACCAAGTTGCTAATTGTTTTGGGAGTCAAACCGTTTGTCCTGATTTCGTAGTTTTCGTGGTATCAGGAGCGGATGTCGCCGCCACTGATATCAGTATGCCTCTAGTTTCTTCCTCTTCTTCTTTACGTATGCTATTTTTAAACGATCTATTGAAATTTGCTGTTTCTTTCTCTTAATTAGAACGGTTAAATACTTGTCTGTAGCGTAAATGTTTGAGTATGTATGTATAACGGTTCTTGTTGTGAGTAGTGGTCCTTGAGTATTGCACTTTCGGCATATAGGTTTGCAATTGTGTTGCAAACTTGGTGTGTGCGGTAATTGTTTAGCTGCTCGATGAGGTCACTCAGTCTTAAGGTGGTTCCATACTTTAGTTGTGTAACTGTTGAATTGATGTCACCTTTGATATCACTTCTTATGCCAAGTAGGACTAAGGGGGATGCCTTTGTCTAGAAAACATCTTGACACTTGATTGCCTCTTTTAAACGTCAATGAAATCTTTCGACCAACCCATTAGAGCTTGAATGGAAAGCAGTTGTTCAAATTCTGCAAATTCAAGTTAGATTACTTAATGATGTGAACAAAGCAGATTCTAATTGAGTCCCTCTATTTGTGGTAATCGTGATCGGTACTCCAAACCTTGAGAGCCAGTGATCAACGAAGGTTCGGACACAAGTCTCGGCTGTAATATCTCTGATTGGAACTGCTTCTGATCAACTAGTAAAACGGTCTGTCATTGACATAACGTATTGGAAACCCTACGAAGGTGGTTCGCGGTCCCACAATATAAAAATGTTTTTAGAATACTTGTTTCTTAGCCCAAGATGTGCTAAGTTGTGAACCAGTTTGACTACATTCTTTCGAAACTGTGATAGTAAATAAAGGTTATTACCATTTGTTGTCTTATACCATAACATGATGTCGGACAATGTAGTTGCTTGTCTGGAGAAGCTGTATTTATTCTGAAGCTTCAGTTGTACTAAGTGCCCGTCTGTTTCTTAGGCATTCGATAGTGCTCGTAAATTGAATTGGGGTGTTGCTACAGGTCCTATGTGATACTATGCATATGCTGGAGAGTTTTTGTTGCCTCTAACAAATTCAACATGCGAACTGAATTGCGATATAAAGTCAACTTGTCTAATTTGTTCGTTTTTTTGAAAGACAAACGATAAAAATCTTTGATAGCAATATATTATAAAATTTCTACTTTCTAGGTGCTGTTGGAAATGAGATACTATCCTGTAAATTGCCAACAACTCACGATCATATACGATCATATACTGTAATTTTGTTCCGTTGGTGTTAGCTTTTGCGAATAAAATGCTATGTGTTTAACTGTATCATATTCTACTTGTTGTAGAACTCTTCCAATGGCTGCGTTTGATGCATCTGTAACAATACTGAGCTGTGCATATATTTTTGGATATATGTGTTAATGCGTCGTAATTTGCGTTTACGGCGCTTACCCGATTCTGTTGGTGTTGAGTAAATAATTCAATAAATACAGTACAAACTTTAATTACACATTGATAACGACTGTCAAGTAATGAAGCTGAACTTACAATGACTAATGTTTTCTAAAATTCGGTAAAAAAATTCTTACCGTTACTAATATCTAAGAAGGATTTAAATGATGATTTCACAATACCTTAATCTACATTTTCCAGTTAGTTCTTTATAACAACTCAAATATGCGTTCTTAAAATTTGCAAGAGTGCATATAGCCGTTTTGGGATGGTCCGTTGGGCTTACCGGTATCTGATAATATGCTTTAACTAGGTCTAGTGATGAGAATATTTTCTAGCCGCTTAGGTTATGTGTGAAATCCTGCATATGAGAAATCGGGTATCGATTAGGAACTGTGCTTTTATTTAACAACCGAAAATCAGCCGGGTTCCAGACTTCTTTTAGAGAAAATGCAATATATTCGACCATTGGAATATTCCAGTTTCTAGTATCTCCTTAAATTCTTTACGTGCTATTTTAGTGTTAGTTTCCGCGGTTTGCTGTACGTAGGTGGGCTGGTTGTTTCTATATGGTGAAGCACACTCTGTTAGGGTTCCCGATGCTTGTGGTAGGCCTAACAAGGTCAGGGTATTTCCTCGCCAACATTTAAAAAGCTGCATCAGTCTTTAGTAACGCATGAATACTTGTTTCCTTTTTCTGTTTCACGGGAAAACGTATACTAAGGCTTGTTTAAATGTCAAGGAGCTTTTGGTTAGCAATGTACACCAATAACTAGTAATATTTTAAAAAATCTACGCCGAAATTGGCATCTGTCACGTCTGCTATCACAAAAGTTCAAGAATATGCCTTAGGTAACCTTCGTGCACCACTAGTCGATTGTTATTCAAACTTAGAGGTGTTAAAGTATTTATCAGGGAATTTAGATGATAACACACTTAAGTTTGAACTAGTATCTATTAAATATTTAATTTTAGATTTTTTATCGCTAATAAAAAGTCTATGATATAAATTACATACAAAAGCTGTTATTGTCCCTGTGTCGGCGTCACGTTTTTTGAATTGTACGAACACGGTGGGTCACATTTTCTAGCGTAGTGTTTATATCGTCTGTGGTGTCAGCGATAGTAATCTTTATGTCTGCTTTTGGTTCTGGTTCTGTGGCAAGATTGAAGTTACAAAATCGAAGCGAAGCCAAAGTTTTATAATCAATGGAGTCTGCTATTTGCGTATCGGCCGTGTGTCGTTCAGTACTTTTCATCATATCATTAATACTTTACTTTTTAACGATTATTTGTAAGACTTGCACTTCTTTAATTTAATGGTTGTTTACGCAGCAAAATTAATTGAAAAAATTTGAAACGATGGTAGCAAATGGAAGATATGTGGAAATTCCTCAAGGTATTCTAGACGAAGCGGCTGCAGCAAATAGTGAACCATTGCCTATAACAACAAGGGAACGATACATAGAGGAATATGAAGTTATTACAACCTGGAGTAAGACCAATAATGTGTGTGGTCATGCCATGTTGTCGTATGTAACGAAATTATCGAAAAACTTTGCTAAAACCCTATTTGAAGCTCCATGATAATGTTGACATTTCCAGGTTGATATTATGCTAGGTTGTTTGTTATTCTTATAAGTTTCCGTTATGTTATTGCAGATGTGGAACAGTTTTTACTTTGCTACGTAAAAAATTCGAATGTTAAAAACCAAATAAAGCAAAAATGTTGACAACAGAAGAAGTGACAAAATATCTAGTCGAAGCATCGAACGAGCAACATCTGCAAAAGTTATTACTGTATTTGGAATATTTGGCGTGAAGAACTCCTTTTGTTGTGCCTGAACAAAGTTGAAGATGCTGATCGATTTTTAATTGTTACATTGAAGGATACAAAAAACAAGGTTGTCATATAGGAAATACGCAGCACTTCGATCGTCAGGTTAAGAAAATCAGCTTGTTTTTATGGACTATAAGAACGGCAAGTACACACGGCAATTTCTCGGAATTCATAAAATTGGAAAAATTACAAGAAAAATTGCAAAGTTTTTAAATTTGAAAGAGCCTGAAAACTATACAGGTCATAGTTTTAGAAAATCTGCTGCTACTGTGTTGACTAAAAATGGAGGTGATATTTTGATGTTGAAGAAATTTTGTTGTTCAAGATCAAGATTTCTAGACAACTTTTTAATTCAAGTGAAAGTGCCTCAATTTCAACATGAAAAAATTGCAATGATTCTTCGGTTACAAAACACAAGATTTCTATTGCTGTAGTACCAAGCCCAAATGAAGAAATTAAGAAATTAATTATTTCAGGCCATACCAGTTTCTCTTTTCAATTCAGTTATTGTTTTCATACTAAATATTTTTTTTTATAATGTAATTAACATATATGAAATATATGTTTTCTTAAATAGGCCCTCCATTGCTAACGTGAAAACTTTCGTAAATATTAGAACATACAATATGATCCCAACATTCTAAAGCTGCCAATGTGTCATTCTTAATCTTGTTTTTATATAATGTAAATAAATATTTTCTTTAGCAAACTTTTAATTTATTTATTAGCGCATGCTTTGGTAGTTGTGACAAGAAAACATATTAACAGTTTATTTAACAATTCATTGTTATTGTCCTGGGGAAAGATCTATCTCCTCCATCCTTCCCTCGTAGGTACGCCACTGATAATAAATGAACTTTTCTTAATAAGATCGGTTGGCAAAATCGAAATATAACTAAAAGTTGTTGATATTTCAATAGTCAATTCCTAATTTATTATCAGTACTTACTAAATATTTCTATTTGTATATATTTGTTTTAGGGAAATATCTTAGGAAGATGATCAATTTTTTTTATTTACATTTAATACAGATGTTTGAATATAACGTTTAATATGGGTTACTGTAATTATTTAGATGAAACTTCCATAAAATAACTAAAACATAATGTTCATTACATGCAACATCAATAAAAAAAAGCTTTAATTTCTTGTAAGTTTTGAAACAAAAAAAGCATTCCGTAACACAAAATTTTGTTATACTCTGTCGATTTGAATTAAAGTATTTACTCAGAACATTAACATTTTTAACTCAAATGCCATTAGCGGTTAAGAAGTTGTTTTGTTCTTTAGAAGGTTTCTAATCCACGAAAATAACTATTTTATTTTATTATTAATCGGCTTAAATATAATAAATAAAACTAGATACACGTACACGTAAACATACACAATTAAGCTAACAGCTGGTCAAGCAGTGGACGTCTGTTTGGATTAACCACTGCAAAACAATATTGCATCAGATTACTTACTCACCCTTTCAAACTGCCAAAGGGTTGCTAAGATCAATCGATAAACAACTTATCTCAGAATATGTTTTAAACTCAACTGATTGAATTATCTAAAACTAAACTGATTATTACTTTCGTTTCAGGTCCAAAATTATCATCGACAAACCTAAATGAGTTTGCAGCAACCGCGGAAGCAACAAACATTAATCAGCGGAATTCGTGTTTAGGTTCAGCCTCATCATTAAGTTCGACAATTCTTGGATTGAATTGTTTAAACACCGGTCGTACGAATTTCACCAACAAGCAACTTACGGAATTAGAAAAAGAATTTCATTTTAATAAATACTTGACGCGCGCAAGACGAATTGAAATTGCCTCGGCGTTGCAATTAAACGAAACGCAAGTAAAAATTTGGTTTCAAAACAGACGGATGAAACAGAAAAAACGAATGAAAGAAGGTTTAATACCTGCCGAACCAATTAACAATGGCAGTGGTAGAAATTCAAGCGGAAATTCTCCTAACCGAAGTAGCATCAATCATATTGATAGTGTCCACCTTGGAAATAGCGAAAACAGTAATAGTGAATCAAATTGATTTTGTGAGTGTTTTCATTTCTTAAGAACAATGAGTAATAGTACATAGTCAATTATTTTGGTGCCAGTCAGTTTTAATTGCGTTTACAATGCATAAAAATACAATTTTTTTGTATTTGTCAGATGATTCAATTGCTTTTTGATGATTTATTTTTTAGTGTTTTATTTACTAGAAGACAAATTGGCTTTGAATCGTAAATGTAACATGAAGCACTCCAGTGTCAATGCCTTTTTGTATCATTTTTGGTCGTAATGTTTACGACCTACATTTAAAGTTGAGTAATCTGTAAATAAAGCTGACATTTTGAAGATAAGTTATAAACCAAACTTCCTTTTACCACCTGTCAGAGATACGTTGTAGTGTAAATGATAAAACAAAGGAATGCAAAAAGTGATAATATTAGAACTAAGATTAAGCAAATACATAAGCTTGTCTTCTTAATTGCACGTAAATGCGTGTTGGTTTGTAAAATTGCGTATTTTTATTATTAGTAACGAATACCAGGTTGTTACTGAGTTTAGAATTATTTATCGCTTGGTATAAATAGTCATTGTAAACCAATTTATTTATTGTTAAGTGTATTATATGTATATAGATGCGTAACAGTACATGTAAAATAAATACTAATTAAGTTTCTCAGGGAATAATGTAAATGGATTAAATTCTCTGTTTAGTAAATTATTAAAGATACTTCAGTAGTTTTATTCAATAACTTTAACTCTTATCTGTTATTTGGTCAAGATCTTTAGTTTATAGTAATACTAATAAGCTTAGTATTGACGTACATATTTGGTTTATATTTAAAAGTTAGAATATATGAGCCTGCATTAAAAAAACCTGTAAGCCTGTAATCTAGAAATTTGCTGTTGTCGAGAGGGTACTAAAGAGTTTATAGTTTATACAATCACAACTTTTTAAACCCTTTTTAATATAGGTTCTCTTTCGCGTCAGATGATCCAACCGAAAAGAAATAATTTAAATAAAATTAACAAAAATATAACCCAAGTCTTAACTCTGTCAAAAACAAGTTTCTGTAGAATTTACAGAATCGAACAAAACATCAAAAAAGATGACAAAGTAAGATATCATTTTTTAAGACTGATACGAATAAAAATTAATAAAAATAATAAACAAACAGTAACCGATTATGATCAGCTTTGTTATGTTAAAAATTTGGTAGCTATAGTAAAAACTTTCTAGTATCAAATTTATTCTCGACACGCTCACTCAACATTGATGACGTAAGGGCAAAACTGTCAAAATTGTTAAAACACGAATTTATTTTTCCGGTAAAGTTTGAAAGACGCGGATCATCATCATCTAGCGCTGTAAACGCCCGATAAGGCTTTCTCTAGGCGCTTTTCTTAATTATATTTTAAAAGAAGTAAACGCCTTTGTGTATAATTTATACTTTACTTTCATAGCAGCTTTAGTGGACTGTATCCATTTTTACAATTGTTAACAAAATTTCTATTGCGCTTGTTCTTTGATAACAAACTTTTAAATTGGGCTGTATTATGTGTTGCCTATTAACATTGATATTAAGTACACTTTCATTGTTAAATATTTTGCACACCTATGTGCATATGATTTATAAGATTGTTGCAATCTAGTGAAGGTCATTATTTGGGGTAAGCACTTGTTTTTTTATATCGTGGTTTAATTTCATTCTTTCATAATTGTCTGTAGCGGGTTTCCATAATTCCAGCCGTGAATGGAAAATTTTCATGATGACGTCACGGCACTGGAGTTAACACCACCTACATTTTCGAGAGGTTGATTACAATTGTCAGCATACTGGAGAAAACAATTATCGAAGTTACGACGTTAATTGGAGGGAAACTCTGTGCATTTACTTACTTTCAATGTTCGTATGATTTAAAAAGAGATTTACTTGTGATAACGTCTTATGTATGTGTGTTATATTTCAATTGAGCTTTAGGTAACGCTACAGGATGCACTAGCTAGTACATACCTGCAGTAAACTAACTGTGGTTATTACATTTCACTTTAATTCTTAATAGTTTGGTGCCTTGTCGACCGTACGTTCGTGCTAATTTGTAATCACAATTAATGTTAAAATCGTTTTGTTGTGTCACATATTATACAAAATGCTTTAATTCTCTAAATCTTTGATTTTTATACGTTTATACTTTAATTTACGAATGTAAAGTCATTCCTTTTCTCTATGTAAAAGTTAGACCACTTTGGTTAGGTCACTTTGCTGTACGACGTGTTGCCCAGTCGAGGGTTTAACTTATACTTGTGTTTTGGCACCTTTTAAAACTTTTTTTCTTTATAATCTAACACTACGAAGGTTACGACCCTATCGCCGGAACAACTGTGTTAGCCGCCGCTTTCTTTTTTTTGTTACGAGGAAAACAGCGTTTACCAAGTTAAAGCATCAAAACATGAAAGCAACAAAAAAAGGTAATTATAAACGTTAAGGGGGAGTTGTCAGGGTTAAGTTGAATAAATTGTGTTCGTATTTTCCAAACTTTGCCACAAACTCTTTAAACTTGTGTGTTCTTTAACTTTTCTTAGTCGCTGTCATGACCACAACATTATTACTGCATTTCTCAAATTCAAGTTTCATATTCAGACACGTTCTTCTAAAAACATTCTTTACTCTACCCCACACTACAACTTTTTTAGCTTCATTTTGACTTGGCCAACACTCTATCCCCGGATGATTAGAATATTTTTGACAATATTACTTACCAGCAGTTTGATACCACTCTACGGCTAACGCCTGAAAGTCATCTCAAAAAGTTTCAATTATTGGAATCTAAGAATCATAAAGTTTTATTCACTACTAACTCCTTGAAGACGGTCGTTAATTTATCTAGTTTGACTCTCACATAAGAACAGGAAACGGTGCTATGTAAAGGTTTAAATTTTGCTATTGCTGCCAAACGTTTTTCGAAAGAAGATATTTTATGTGTTGGGTATTCTATAAGATATCTTCCTGCCACATCTCAGATCCAATTCGTATTCACATTGGGAAAATCCTTGAATCATCTAAAGTTCCTAAATACAACATATCTAAGTCGGAAAAGAGTTAGCTCTAAAAAGTTTTTGTAGCAACGATATTATTGTTGTTCCAGCCGACAAAGGCAACGCAAATTGATTATGCTGCAAAAATACATTTTGTCTGAGGAAACGTACGCTCGTCTAACTCGTAATCCCACTTCGAGATTTGAACGTGAGATTAGGCAAATCATCACATCTTCCAATCTACCTCTAGAGACTAAACGTCGACTTATTTTGTCTATACGGAATTCCCAAAGTTCAGAAACAAAGTATTCCCTTTTGACCTATTGTCAGTACTATCCAATCACCTACCCACAAGCTAGCCAAATTCTTGTCCAACATTTTTGCGAATTTACAGGCAACCTTTTCTCGCATCTTCAACTCTCAAAATTTTGTTCAACGTTTAGAAACTATAAAACGTGAACCCCAAGATTTTCTTGTTAGTTTTGATGTCACTTCGCTTTTCACCAAAATTCCTATAAAGGATTCGCTTATTATCATCAAACAGATTCTGTCTCAACACGGCAAGGACTTGAGTTTAGTTCCTCTTATTGATACGTGTTTATAATGTACTTACTTCCAATTTGATAACAACTTTTACGAACAGGTTTCTGGTGCTGCTATGGGTTTTCTCTACTATCGCCTGTTGTAGCTAACATTTCTATAGAATATTTTGAAACGGTTGCTTTGAAATCATTAATATTGAAACCTAAAGTTTGGTTTAGGTATGTTGACAACAGGTTTGTTGTTTGGTCTCATGGTCATCTCAAATTGTTTAAGTTTCTTGATCATCTAACCAATCAATATCTAGACATCAAATTTACTATGGAAATTGAAAGTAATGGTTCTCTCCCATTTCTCGACGTTTTTTTGACTCGTTACCCCGATGGACTTCTGGATGATTCTGCACAGAAACGTTCTGTTATGGAATCTTTGGTTCATCGCAATTTTTCTATGTGCTAACTTGAGAGTCTAGACTCGTCATCTTACTGAAACCTTGATGAACAATAGTCATATAGTTATTAATCATCGTCTACATCTACGTGCTCTATTACCTAAGGACGTTTCTACTTCCGAATCCAATCTAAAATTAGCTATTTTTACTCTACATTTACAAAGTTAGAGATCAAATAAGAAAATTTTTCTGTAAGAATGGTATTAAACCCATATTCAACTCGACAGGCAAAGTCATTAAGATTCTTTCTTCTCCCAAGGACAAGTTTCCTACACTTTTATTTCAAGGTGAATCCCAAATTTTTTGGCTATTTTGTCTACATTGGTGAAACCTGTCGTTCCGTCATTACACGCACTTTCAAACATGATCGTTGTATAAGGAAAAATATTAAGTCTGCGGTTGCTGAACGTCATTTTGACGATACTTATTTTTTATATACGGAGGTTACACTTCTTAAGTCACTTCTATGGTGTTTAGAATCTGGCTTGGTTCTAAAGTTGATTACCCAACTTTGTAGTGGTTCTTTGTTTTCTAATTACTTTGTTAGTGTGTGAGAAGATACTTAGCATTACAGTTCCTTTTTTTACTGTTTCTTCAATCTCCGTAGCATGACTTGTCATTATCTGTTAGATATGTCTAAGAAATCATTTTGACGCTAAAAAATATAGACATTGAACTTAGAAGAATCAATTTAAAAGCTTCAAAACTGATGAAAGATATTTTTGGCTGAACCAAATACAAAGAACAATTCCTGGAACTGAGTTCACCGAAGAATAGTATCAAAGAACGATTTTTTTTCTTGTGTGGATTACGTTATTGAGAAATTGGAGAAAAGATTAGTGAGGCACAAAAACATTTTTAACAGTTTTAAAATGTTTTTTATCCTAACACGCTTCCTGGAAAAAGCTCACGTGTTACAAAATTTATTTGAATCTTTTGATAATAAGTGTTCTACCATCAAAAGAATGCTCTATTTGAATTGGAGTTGTATCCAAAATTGAAGAAGGTATCAAAGTATTGAAAATTTTAAAAAGATGCCACAAACCTTTTTCCGAATATTCACGCTTGTCTTACAATTTTGGCTTCACTGCCTGTAACAACAGCCAGTGTAAAATGCTCCTTTTCAACAATGAAGCAAGTGAAAACTCTTCTTCAAAATAAATTTGGAAACAAAAGGATTTTAGTACACTGGGAGGTTAAAATCAGCACTGATAAAGTTTTGGACATCAATGCTGGACGAAAGTCCAAACGATTATTGCTTTAATCATGAATAATGTACTTCAAATTAGAAAAATAGTGACACAACTGATTTCCTACAGAAGATATTGCTTTTATGTACTCAACTATTTCAATTATATATATGAATAGTAATTTTAACGAAAGCTTTTGCCAAACCAGCAACATAGCCACTGAGATGATAAATTAAAGATAAACAGAAATAATAATCTTACAATTTGTGGATATTTGGATTGATGACATTATTTATGCATTCTCTACAAGACTAATTACTAATTATTCGAAGTAAAATTCACACCGTCACTGCTTTGCGGACTCCACTTTTTGTAAAATATTTGACATTTACGGGAGGGGAACGCAAGCGAAACGAACTTTCACACTTTCATTTTGCATATTTTACATAGGTGTGAACGTTCGTTCTTATCAAGACGCGATTCGCTATATTGTAAGTAATTCTTCTTTATACTTTTTATTGTCTCTTATTTCTATTACGCTTTTAAATAATTGGTCAATATACCAGCAAGATTAAGCAATTGTTTAATTTTTAAGATAGCGTCGGCATGTTACTTTCAATACGTCTAACATTTTTTCCGAGTTTCTTGGGGCTACAAAATCAGTTTTCCCCGCTAAATTTGCCGAAATCATAATTGTTTCTTCGTAAATGGGAATATTCTTCTAATTAACCTTTAGAAACCGTACGAATCCGCATTATCGCTAGTGATTCGTGCCCCATTCTAAAGTGTTAAACTATTGTATAGTGAAGTTCTTAATTGTATTCGATTTCTAATAAATTATCCATTCAGCCGTAAGCATTTTTTTAAAATTCGAATTCACCGTATTACTTATTCTATCTAAACTAATTGTAGATCATACTAAATCATTTTTTATGAGTCGTAAATTTTAAATAATTTTTAACCATAGTTAACCCAATTTGTCTTGAGTACGTTGACGTTTACCATTCAATTTTCTTTAATTATTTGATTGTTATCAAGGCCAGATTGAGGCACATAACAAAGTACATGTAAACTTACATACTACTCACGTCTCGTCACTAAAGTAATAAGAAGTAGTACCGTTAATATTTGTTACAGGGAACTTCGGTGGTGTAAGTTTTTAGTACTCATTTTATTCATTGTTAGTAATTATACTAGTTGATTTGTTACGTAGTCACGACTGCATGTAAACGACATAGTTGTTCAATTAGGATGGATGTTACGATGTTTGTTAATTATTTTGTTTGCTATTGAAACCTTTAAATCTTTATTATTTTATTAAAATAAACTTAGTAATAGTACATGTTATCGTTCGATAGAATTATATTCGCATGTTATATTGTTCTTGATCGCTTTTTTTTCTATTCGATTTGCTTCGTAGTGGATTCAGACGTACCTTAGGTGTCTCCGAGTCGACTTATTAGTACGTGGAGTGGCGCCGAATTTTTTTCTTTTTTTATTATAGTTTTCTTAACTACGCTCACTTACCGACATTGTAGGTAACCGTGGTGACAGAACCCACTACAGAAAAGGTTGGTAACACAATAGTGAATTACGTACTTAATTTAGTGTTAGTAAAGTTTTTTTTACAATTAACAAAAAACGACAATTAAAATAAGGGAAAAAATAACTCAAATCAGCTACTGTAAAAAGTTTAATATATAGAGATTGCTTTTTATCACATCCAAAAATTATTAATCTCAACCTCGTACATTATATTTTTTTATTACATTCATTAAAAAACAATATAAAAGCTGTTATAATAAATTAATGTACTTACTGATAATATATTTATGATTTTAAAATATTTTATTCATTTATAGCATTGTACAATTTATTAGAAAAACTTGAAATTATAGAATGACAGAAATAACGGGTGTTTTTATATTGTTAACAGTTAGTGAGTATTAATTGTTATTATTTTTTTATAATTGTAATAAATAGTGTTGTATGTAAATGGCACAAATGGTGATAATACATATGGTGAAGCAAACATCAAAAACCATCCATACCAACTTCAAGTCAGATATACTTATCATAAATCTATATGCGGAGCTGTTTTACTCCGTCCAGCACTGTCTCTTACATGCGCAAATTGTGTAGTTCGGTAAGAAAAGTATTAAATTTTAAGTTTGCGACAAGCTTCCTTTTAGAAGACAGCCGTTTGATATTTCTGTAGGAGCAGGTAGTTCAAATTTTACAAAAAGAGATGGCATTTGGAAAATTGCTTTATTTTTCTTTTTTCATCCGGGTTATAAACTAGGTATTTGGAACTACAACATCGCTATAATAGTTACATCCCCATTTCCGTTATCCGTTAACATACAACCAATAGACTTAATGCAGCTTCAGTATGAAGTATTTCCAAATACAGTTGCAACAGCTACTGGATATGGATTAAAAAACTATTTGGTAAAAGGAAAAGCGCTCCGATATGCAACATTGACTAGAATTCGAGATGACGACTGTTATAAATTAGCCAAACTCCATTTGACAGATCGAATGCTTTGTTTTGTAGATAAATCTCAAAATCAACTTTATTTGGTAAGTTAGTTTATTTTTTAATTGTAAATTAAAGTTTTTGTACTATTAACGGTATTAATTTGAAACAGAACGACATGGGCGATCCTTTGGTAATCAATAAAAAATTAGTAGGCTTTGCGGTAAGTTTACATCAAGCTTTTGAAAAAGGAGGTCCTGTTCTTTATTTATCAGTTCAACATCCAATAATTCGAAAGTTTATTGTTAATATAGTTACAACTGATGCTAAACAACTATTTTTCAAATATTCAAAATTCTAATCAAAAACACGTTATTTATAAACTTTTAATTAAATCAAATATTTACTTCTTACCATAGTTAGGTACTCATCTAATAATTTGTGAAAGAAAAAATTCTGTAACTGACATTTGTCAATCTACATCTTAACAGATTTTCATCGCACGCTGATAAACTATATTAACCTAAGTGTACTGATATACTAACAGTTTCTTAGATTTGTATGAAAAAGTAAAGATAAAAAATGGCTCTACGTAATTAATAACTATGTGCGTCATTGACAGGTAACGTATACAATGACTAGGTTATGATAAAATTTTACTGTAAATTTCTTATTGTAATTGTAATTCTTCTTAAGAAATAACAGTGTTCAAATATTATTGGCGTGATTACTGTGACTGCTTGTCTAATTAAGCATATTCATACATTGAAGACCTTGTTTCTATGTTTCGTTTAAGAAAACGTTATCTGCATGTTCTACATATTTACTTCTGTAATTGATTTTTTTATTATTTTCGTAAAAAAGATCTTCATCTTACCAACGTTATTAAGATCGTCAAAAACGGTTGTTTTTTTATTAGTTTTTTTTTTTTTTAAACAACCGATAGACAACACAAAACAAAATTCTTCATAGCAGCGCCTTGTTGTACAGTATATAAACAAATAACTAACTTTTTGACCCCGATACTAAGCAATTCATTTCCGCCAACGATACAGCTAAAGCAACTCAGAAAAATACCTTTTTTGAGATGGAATAGAAACTAGCTACGTGCTTTCCATCTGTACATATGCACAAATGACCTACCTTTGAATCCTAGTCGATTCAACGACATTGCTATAGCAGCTTAGGAAAGTACCTTTTCAGAAGTGGAATAAAAACTAATCAATGTTTTGCAAAAGATGTGTGACAAGAAGCTTTATACATTATTACTGGGTGTCTTTTACTCAGTTACGTTCATTGCCTCTTGCTGCTGAAGGGCAGTTGCATCACTCGGCATCAAAAAAAAAGGGAAAACAGACTAAAGATCTCAAACACTTACTACTAACAAAAGTTTTCTAAATAACATAACGCTACTAGTTGAATTACAGTTAAGCAGAAAAGTTTAGATATCAAAAGATAAAATAATTGCTACATTAGCAGAGGTAAAAGAAAATTTATTAAACATAGATTCCTTACTGTACACGACATGGAAAAGCTTAAGCCGTCGGCGGACAAGAATAATAACCCTATAAGAAATGTCACATACAGTAACCAATAGAGACCAATACAAAATTAAATAACCTTTAATAAAAATGAATTGGATACATTGTGTAACGTCAGATAATATAATTTGTTGTAACTTAAAAACTTTATCCTCACGGATCTACTTATTCTATTTATACGTAATGGAATTGCCAACGTTGGCGTTGCTAACTTGTCACTATTGCTCAAAGCTGTTCGTTCAACCTATGCTTCTTTTACACCGTCCTATAGCCATTTACGTTGGTGGTGATAGCGTAGACCCAATATGTCGTTACTTCGAGTAATAGCCGGAACAGTGATTTGCAGTTCAGTTCGTAACCATCGCCGTGAAACCAAGTAATAAACTCATCCGTATAAGAAGTAAAAATTACCAAAGTACGAGACAGAAGAAACCAAAAAATGAAAAACGAAAAAAACCTACTAAAAGAAAAACGGGTTAACATTATTAAATCGCCATTTTGTAAAACCTACCAGAAGGTGTTAAATCTCATCAACCCAAAAGAAAATGTGTGTGTGAGAATAGCCGTAATGCAGATAAATTCTTGAATGAGTACATCTAAAAGACTAATTTTAATAAACGTTGAATTTACAGAATATATTTTACGACTAGTTTCAAGCACACATGTGATGATAAAAAGCATTTATATAACCTTTTGTGGTTTTATTTGCGCTTTCAAAATGGAAAAGAACATCATAAGCAAGAACAAACTTATTTTAGCGTCAGAATCTTCCACCAACTTACGTTATTTGTGGTGATAAATCAGTATGACTAATTTTACGAAATTCAAAAACCAAATAACGTAAGACATTCGGATATATAGGGTTAAACAAAATCGAAATTGTAGTGCAGAGTAAAAATAAGTATGTCGGCAGCGTGGCAGTAACAGTGGCAACAGCGCTGGCGGCATCCATATTATTACACTGGGTAAAGAGTTACTTTACTGTATTCTCAACTTTGTTAATAAAAGTAATTATAAATCCTATGTTGGAGTTTGAAATAAAATCTATACAAATATAAGTGCAACAGAAATAAAGAAATGTAATGTAAGTTGTCGTTACGACAGGTCTCAAAATGTAATTCAAATCGGAAATTCCTCGTTGCAAATTGCTAAATAGAATAAATGCAACTTTTACATTACACCCGGTCATTATTTCTTTATCGAAAATACGTCCCTTTTTGACCGTAACGCAATCAGAGTCGAGCTAAACTAGCTGTGACACAAGTTGATTACTTAACTCTGTAGTGGTTCTTTGTTAGATTGTCGTTTGCTTTTTCAAGTTTATCGTTTTCTTTTCTTTGCCTTTTTAGAGTTTCGAATCTGACTTGGTTTACAAGTTGATTACCTAACTTTTGAAATGTTCTTAGCTAGATTTCGGTAGCTTGTTTGAGTTCTTCAATTTCTTTCACGTCCTGATGAAGCCTCTTACAAAAGTGGACAAAACGTTGGTAACTTCGGTTATAAGAATGACACGGTTCAAACCCAAAACCCGTTCTCATCTTAGTATAGATTTCGGTTGTGAAAGTTTTCGCTATTATATGTTAATATCGGTAAAATTGTATTTTTTTGCTGTATCTGTTATTGTTATTGGTTCTTGATGATGTATTGAGGCTTTTTTGAGTTGACATTTTTTACATGTTGATATGTACTTAGCGACGTCTTTTTCTATATTTTTCCATCTATATTATTCACAAAGTTTTTTCAATATTCTTTTGCTTTCAAAATGTTCTCCGATAGTTGAAGATTCATGACAAAGTTGTAATAACTTCGTTTTTTTTGGCATTAGTGATTGTTATTCTTGTTAGTTTTGATGACTAGGCCACTGATAATTATCGCTATTATTATAACACAATATTTATTTTATCACAGACAGTAGTTCAGGTTAGACAAAAGAGAAGAATGTACATAAGCATATTATTCTAAATTTTCAAAACACTACTGCGTAGGTTGATATCACAGACAAAATATACGTTACTCCCTGAACTGGACTGAACACGTCGTAAAACAAAGTGACCTGGTCAGTATTTCTTTTATATTTAGAAAAGGAATGAGTTTACAGTCGTAAATTAAAGCACAAACGTACGAAAATCGAAGATTTAGAGAGTCACAGCCCACCGTATCATAATGTGACACAAGCAAAAAAAATTCTTGCATGTACGTACGGTCGACTGACCACCGAACTATTAAGAATTAAAGTAAAAAAGTATTACTTACAATTAGTTTCCTCCAGGTATGAACTAGTACAACTTGCCAGAGTTACCTAAATCTCAATTGAAATCTAACCAAAAAAACACGTACATACGGCGTTATCACAAAAAACCATATTATACATACCATCACTGAAAGTAAATGACTGCGCGTAATTTTCTTTAAATTGATTTCGTAATTTTCTGCAAAAATTTCTTCCAAAACGTATTATACTCGTATCCAACCCTTGAATATGTAGAAGTATTGGTTATAGCGACGTGACGTCATCATGGAAATTGTCCCATTTGTGACATCTGTTTATCACCACAGACAAATAAATGTGTGAGGTATGGAAACCAGTTCAGACAATTACTAACGAAATAAATTAAATCGGAATACAGTAAATACGTGTTGACCCCAACAAAAAAGACTTTTACTAAAATCGCAGCAATCTCTTAAGTACTATCCACATAGGTATACGTGAAACACTTAACGAGAAAAGCCTTGTTGGGCGTATACAACACTAAACGAAGTCTGCGTCTTATGAACTTAACTGGAAGAAATAAACTTGTTTGACAGTTTGGCATACTAGCCCTACTCCAACAACGAAAAATAGGCGTACCGAGGATAAATATTGTACTAGAAAATTTTTAACATAACAAATTGCCAATCAAATTTTAATAGATATTTACGAGATTAAAATAATGACAAAGCAAATTTTAATAGTTATTTATTTTTCAATGGCGGAGGCTTGCGCTTAGCATGTTTTTCAGTTTGAACAAAAATTATTGAGTAAAGGTGTAGTAAAACTTTAATATTTATGTGTAAAAGGAGAGTTTATTCTAATTATTTTCAACTTTGCAATGAAAAGTGTGTAAACATATAATGTTTGTGTTTTACTTATTCCTGCCGATCTTACCATTTGTCGAATTTGTTTTCTAACCTCATAATTTGAACAATTACATTTTATTAATAAAATATTTATGATAATAAGTAGTTTTTATGAATTTCTTTGACAAAATAAACAATTAGAATGTTGGTGAATCCAACGTAGTAATATTATAACCGTCTGGTAGGAGAGGAAAATGACTTACAATTTGGTTATATGACTTACAACTTGGTTGTAAGTTTTTTAAGGCGACGTACTTGTAAAATATTTGGTTCAGAAACACCAAAGGTACATATGAACCTACTGTCGCTGAAATTAAGTACAGGAGAAAAGTTAACAACTTAGAAACGAAAAAACATAAAAAATTGGTTGTATAATTTACAATAGACAAAATTTAGTAAATTATAGACAAAATTCTGACTCTTTTGAGGACTGCAAGCTTGCATTTGATCGGTTCAAGTCATGAATCTAAACAGTAATACTCAAATTTTATATAAGTTGAAGGCTGAATAATTATACTCGACTGAAAATAAAATATTAATAATGAACGTCAATACACTAAAATTAGCTGAAGGCTTCATGTAGTTAATAACCTCGAGATAGTGATAGTGGTCCGATAATGTCTAAGCGTACTTGCTCAAAGCAACTGCTAGTTATAGGGAAACGGCCGATAATTAATTTTGTGTGTCGCTGCACTTTTGAGCGTTGACACGGAATACATCTACGTACCCAATCTGCAATATCTTTGTGCATCCATGATCAAACAAACTTGCTTGCTACGTGTTGTCAAGTAGCGTCTGTGCTTGGATGGGTTGCGGTTTTTATGAATCTTCTGTAGAAGTTAACCATACCTAAAAAAACACCTGCGTGCCGCGATGGTGTCAGGTCTTTGCAAATTTGTTATTGTTAGCACTTTTGACGGTAATGAAGTAGATCCTTCTTTCGAAATGAGGTAACCGAGATACTCCAAATGTGTTACGCCTAACACGCACTTACGACAATTCTGTATGTGTCAAGCCGTTGAAAAACAATTTCGAGGTGCCGTAGGTGCTCCTTTTGATTTGCGGAAGCTACTAAAACGGAAATTCGAATAGTCCAAACTGTGTTGTAACTGCGGTTTTTTGAATGTTTTCTTACGCGACAGGGGAATTTGATGATATGCGCGTACCAGTTTCAAAATATGTTTTTGCCGTTTAATTTGTACGAAATGTCCATAATGTACGTAATGAGATAACGATCCGGTACGGTAATTGCGTTAAGGCGTCGGTATTTTTCACATGATTGCGAATTACCTGATTTCTTTGTTACCAGGTTTAATGGACTAGCACATGGGCTGCTAGATGGTCTGCAAGTTCCTTGTTTCAGCATTTCCGTTTTAGCGGCTTTTGCCTTTTCTGGACAAAGACGACGTGTTTGTTCTGCTACTAGTTGGCCCTTAGTAGTAATATGATACATTACCGCGTGGTTTTTAGTATGTATCGTTGTTCGCGGTATAGACGGAAATTGTGCCAACAACTGAAGATAAATGGAAGATTGTGCTACCGTTGTAATAGTTGTAACTTCGCAACGTGTTAAGATAGCGATCGTTGATAGTTACTTAGTATTGTCAATTAGACGGCGATTTCTTAAATCGTGTAACAGTCTATGATGTCTAAAGAAAGTTAAGCAACATCGGCTTCTAAAAATTTTCATCGAAATACGCGACCGAGGTTCAAACACAACGATCTTTTTCCAAACGTATTTATAGGAGACCTGTTTTCAGCAAATAATTTAAATGACGTGAGAGATACTTGGCGTTGCGTATTAATTGTGAGTATTACTGAAACGTCTGCACCAGTATCGATTAGAAAACGCATACGTAACTGTCGGTCTTTGACAAATAGACAGCTTTGTAAAATTGTTCCGTTGTTTTCCGCTTCTGTTAACGACGGCTCCAGTCGTCTTCTGGTTCGAATAAAGCTTCGCGGTGAATGCACTTTCTCGCGTTTTTTTTTTTTTTAATTTGCGATGGTAAAACAGTCGCAATTTACGCTTTGTCCGTGGGATCTGGACCGTACTAGCAATCTACGATTTTGTATAAAGATTTGTTTCACTCGTTTAGTCAGTTCGTATACTTGTTGTTACTCTTCATGCTGATTAGTTTTTGCGGCGATGTTGTAACTGTCAATTTATGCAATTTTATCGGACATATCTGCCAGTTCCAATTGTTTGTTTTGCCTGACGGAAAAAAAGAATTTGTATTTGTACCACTGTCTCATCTACCCGACGCGATCGGGATAGACACTAGATCTTTTCTTACCCGAGAAAAGATCGAACCGAAACGACGCGGACGCGACCGGTGTAGGGACCAGGGGCTAGAGTTAGGACTCGATGGAGAACGAGCTGCGAAAATCGTACATGATCGCCCTCTCGAGGTTCAGGGGCTGCCCAATCTGCGCCTGAGAGATGCGGCCGGGGGGGGGGGGACATGCCGCCTAGACGGAACGCGGTCGTAGCTGCTTGTTTTGAAGAAGAATCAACTAAAATTAATTTAAGTTTGGCAGATCGTAGAGTGTTGATAGGGTCCAACGGCACCAAAGGGCAAGAGTGACGCGAACGGACGCTAAGTGCGGGTAGCGTCACGCGGACGCCAAAGTGCGGTAGTGAGGCCACGGGGCCTACGTAGTGTTGAGTGCGTTGGGACAACTTTGCTGCGATCTTAGGTTAAGCAAAATGGACTTGAATTTTATTTTTTTTTACCTTATGTTTTTACTTTTGTTCATTTACTTATTTATCAACTTTATGTTTTTAATTTCGTTTCACTTGTATTTGTTTTTTCTTAGTTTATTTTTAATTTCTTATACGGAAAGTATAGCGATTGCAATTTTTTTAAAAAAAATTTTGTTTGAGGAATTTTACGTTTCAAGGTCTCCTGAATCAGAAAAACAAAAAAATTTTGGGTGTCTGTGTTTGTGTCTGTCTGTGTGTAATGATGTACCCACGGTAACTCTCGAACCAAAAGTCCTAGTAACTTTAAATTTGGTATAGAGCTGGATTTTTATATTCTCTCCGCGTTATCAAAAGATAGATCTGATAAAGATACCGGAAGTAGGTGTATCCGCTATTTTGAACAGTTTATCTTATATAATTTTGTACGAATGTAAATTATACGAATTATTTTTACAGTTTCTTATAAAGATAATTCTTCCTAACAATTTATTCAAATAACTTTTTTCTAACATTAACAGTTTATTAGATATTTAATTTATAATTTAAAGTGATTTCCATTATATAATCTAGGTTCGAATCCTACCTACGATGATTTTTTTTTAGAAAAAATAAATAGCCGGTTGCACGAAAGTCTGGTTAATTGGCGATTTGTTAATCGTTTTTAATACAAACATATCACTTCAAAGTGGTTTTATGACAACATAACGTTATAAAAGTACATTTCTTCATCATTCCTTATAGGAAAGTCGTGTGGTGGCCACACCAGTTTTTTTTACTTTACTCTAACTACTTAAAATTTGTTTATTTGTTTTCATTCGTTTAATTTTATTTTAATTTGTTTTGCTTTTACTTTGTTTTATATTGATTTTAATTTGATTTCGTTTTTCTTTTGTTTGACGTCGCCAATAAGATTGCATAAGTAAGCTTAGCATGTAAGTGGACGAGCTGGAAAGAAATGCAGCGAAGCTAGATACTCCGAAAGGAGCGTCTATAGTTTTGACCTGCAAATGTAATCAGGAAAGTTACAGCCAGAGGGACTGGAACAGGTTAGGTTAGAATTAGTTTTTATTTTCAAATAATGTAATTTTAGGTAAGAAAAATTAGGATTAAGCAGGATTCTACTGTAAGCTAAATTGGGTTGTCATACCGATTCAGGAGGAGATGTAATGCCGAAAAATCTGCCTTTTGCAATCAAGATGATTGTAGTGTATTGAATAAATGTCTCATCTACCTTGGATGCGGCTAACCTTCTAATGTCGCGGAGTAATGCCAAAAGTTGATTGTCTCCTAATTCTAAGTTGCTTAGACGAGTTGCCTCAACGAGTGGCTTTTTTAAGGCTTCGTATTTGTTTGCTGGTGAAGAGTTTTCAATTATATCTGCGACTTGTTGAAGAACGGCGGAATCTAAGGCGGCAGCGACTGTACAGTAGCAACTGTTATCTGCTCGTATACCAAATTGGTAAAATTGTGCGTCAAGTTGAGCGAACCAGAGCGACGGAGGTTGTATTTCACTCACTTCTGCTGCAGATGCTTGGATTATACTCTTCATTGCATTTTCCATCGTTAGCTTGTTTTTTATCTTTACATAGACCTAGCACAAAGACACTACAGGTGGTACCAGAGTTTACAATGATTAAACACTTTAGTTCGTCGTAGGTCACCAATATAACGTGCGTAAAGTTATTGCTCGTGTCACGGGTTGCGTTTCGTCGCTGTTACCGGACTGTCCTTTTTTATTTCCGGTAAGTGGCTTTTAGAGTGGGAGTACTTCCTGTGTATGGTAGCACCAAATTTGTTTGACCGCTACAAGACCATTGTTTGGCAATTTTGTAAAACCAAGTACCAAACAGTCACATAGTGGCTGTATTAAAAGTCATAAGGATGGTTATACTTCTATTATTGTAAAAGTATCATCTCAGTTTAACCAGATACTGACTACGTGGGCTAATTAATTTTCTGGCACAATTTGACATGTTTTGAGCAGCGAAAGACAAATGTAAAAATAAAAATAAATACTAAAAATAACTTATCAAGTTTTTAATAAATAATTGGTTAATACATATCGATTAAACACACGTTAACTAAAAACCTAAGTTACAATAACCTGCTTTATTTATTTATATAATGTAATAAAATTTTCAACAATTATGTGCATATGTAAAATAAAAATCTATTTTAAACGTTTCTTTTTTTGAAATTTACATCGTCTAAAAGTAAGGCAGTAATAATTTCATGGCGATATTTTTTATTTTTAACTTAACTAACAATTAGAACTATTTATAGTACGCGCAATAAACCGATAATCATTAATATATAAATAAAAGCAAAACTACCATTAGATCGCGCCGAGCTCCAATCACATTCGATATCTGTTTTAAGTACTTCGACTACACTTTTATTAGCTTTATTAGCGCATTTTGAGTTTCGAATGTCGTCCTCGACGTGTCTGCAGTAATAGTTGAACGACTTGGTGTTTGGATATTCGTTGAATTCAGAATCACACAAGTACTGTCTACGTTTTCTTTGCCATATTTCAATCCAACTGAAAATGCAATATTACATAAATAATTACAACAAGAAAATAGTGAAAATTTACACATTGTACTCTTATTTTTTTTATGAAAAAATAAAAAACAAAAATGTAAAAATCGATGAATTTACAATACACGTAGTGGATTTATAATCATTAAAAAAATACCTTAAAAAAGAAGCAATAGCAACTAACCAATTTGGATTTGGTACGATTTCCACGTGGAAAGAATTTATAGAAACGATGATCTGTGGAAAAATAAAATGGTTCCAAAATTAAAACTATTTATGTCAATTTCATGATCTAAGAAATTAATGATCCACGTTTACAAAGAAACATAAAAATTAGAGAAATAAGTAACGTTGAGGAACTTTGTATGTAATCGTAATTTACGTAACAAGCGTCGATCGTTGCATGTGAGTGAGTTATGCTATGAAGTTTTCGGCGAGAATAACGTACATAATTTTTTGTGCTGCCTTTTGTAGAATTATATGATTTTTTAAAGAAAATTTAAAAAAATCAGAAATATAATATTGGTACTACATTTATTAATAAATCTGTCAAACTTGACATTTACTTTAATATCGTTTTTTTTTAAATTCTAACTGAATTTTAACAGTTTTTAAATGACTTTTTCACCTGTCGCATACTCATTCTAATATGATATTTAACTTTGAACGCTTAGTGTTATGTGAATTTCTAATTTTCATTTTGCTACACTAGAGTTTTTTTACCCATTACGTAACTACACTAACGATCGAATATTGACATTTGCGATGTTGGCAGCACAAAAAATCTGTTAATTTGCATGTAGGAAACTATTCAATTGTTTGTTAGATAGCAAATATTGAACCGCGAATTTCAAAAAATGTATTGAATAATACGCGGAATAATATTCCTAACTATACTACGCAAGAAACGTTTCAACGAGATGGCGTTTAGCCACAGACTTCTTAATGAATTTAACACCCGAATGGGATAAAACTGTGGTACTTTGTTTTATATTGTTGTGGAAACTGCATTAGAGTATTTCAGTCCTAAATAATCCAAATAGAACAAAACAGCTGTCCACTCTGTCCATCTCTAATGATGATTTCTGCAATTATATAAACAAATTTTGGCACTTGCGTAGTACAGCTAAAATATTATGCCGCGTAATATTCAAATTCGTGGTTCAATATTTACTATTTAACTTACAACTTCATAGTTTCCTACATGTGGATTACTCGTTCGAAGTTCCTTTTCTAAAAGATAGCGTTTAGTCTCAACTTTATTAAACTCGGTTAACGTTGATGATTAATTTAAAATCTTAGGTTACTTTGTATTACTATACGTTGCTACCAGTTCCGAAATATATAATACGGTAATATTAGAACTTAAATTTTTAATACGCTTTTTTTTTTAATTGTAACAAAATTTTATAGACTTTTAAATATAATTATTACCAGATACACACGTCTACTATTCTTCTACTTAAATAATAATTGACTTTGCAAACACAATTTTATAGTTTTACGAAGATTTTGGTTTATTACTTTGCGGTTTTAGAGTTTTTTTTATCATTACGTAACTGCATAACAAAAGAATCTTGATGTTTACGATAAGGGTAGCACAAAAAATAGCCATATTAAAATAAGCCATTTTAACATTAATATTGAAAGATAAGTGGGACGTCTTTGTGGCTGAAAAAAAAACATCCTTTAAACAGCGACGGCGTAGGTATTTTATAAATACATTTAGTCGAAATTAAGTTTTTATTTCTACCATCCGCATCAAAGAACGTCTACGATTATATCAGAAGAGGGATTAAAGGGATTATGGGATAAATGGTTATAAACGTAACGCACGATTAACGGAGACACATGGTCGCAAATGACCACGGATTTCACAATAGTAACAATTTTGTGACTTTAACAGAAGCGACAGAATGCCACATGAACGAATGAGCAATTCAGTAGTAGAGAAATAGGTGCTATGATACCAGAAGTGAATGGTGTAGGGGACGATGTAGAAAATTGTATATATTGAAGAGATTCTGTACAAGAGGCTTACAGTGTTGCCAAAAATTTAATAAATGTAATCGCAGTTGGCGGCCCAATTAGATTCGTATCATTCAAAATTGCAGTATGTTCATATGCAATAGAACGAGTTAAAATTAGAAATGAGGGAAATGTTTGTTGTGAGGAAGATCAAGTAACAAAAAAAAATTTAAAACCCAAAGATAGAAAAAAATGATAAAATGGAAGTTTATTTTCAAGAAAAAGTAGCTATAGAGAATAAAGTTAGCTTGTCAGAAGAAAATTTAATAGATTCTGTAATCGATAGCTTTGAAACCATGTTATGGAACTTCATACAAAAATGAGAACATTTAAAGCATTAACTGATTTTCATCATGTAATGTGTTAAGGGACTTTAGCAAATAGAGGAGCAGCAGGTAACAGTGGATTAAATTGGTGTAGTTCAAGAAGTCAAGTGAATTGTATTCCAATTTCGAGCTGTGTAACGGCACTTCCTCTAGCAAAACCTTCTGGTAGCTAGACCAGTTCGATGTTTCAATTGTAATGTGGTGGGTTATGTAGCTACAACACGCTTTCAGCCAAGGAGACCGTGAGGCCCATACTTTCTATATAGATCGACTGAGCACAAACAAGAAATTGTCCCACATCTCACAAGTTGCAGCCAGACAGCACCACTCATTGGGTTAAGCAGAGTTTCTTTGCACTAACTCCACCTTAAGTCGTAGATATCAAATTAAATAAGTATTATGTAACTCTTAAGTCTATAATTGATTCAAGTAATCATATTTCTTTGATCATTACCAATACTTTGCCAGATATGTTTTGAGTGTCCCTTAGGGTGATTCGTTTTGACTTAATATTTTTTTTCCTTCGCTCCCGCAGCAAAATATCTTTCTATACGCTGAAAAAAAGATCCTGTCCAAAGCGGAGCTCTTAATTTTAATTTTAAGTACTTTTTTTTAATTTTGAAGTTTTTCCATCTAAAATACACGTAAAATTAGATTTTTGTTTCTTTAATTTTTATAGCTCTGAGACATCACATGGTATCGTCATTCCCGAAAATACGTCTTTTTCAGAATTGAACGCTCTAAAAAAGTCTCCATTGTAGCAAGACCGTAACTCACACTGGCAAGGTATTACGGGCCCTTAAACCTGATTTTTAAGGGCCCGTAATACCTCGCCAGTGTGAGTTACGGTCTTGCTACAATGGAGACTTTTTTAGAGCGTTCAATTCTGAAAAAGACGTATTTTCGGGAATGACGATACCATGTGATGTCTCAGAGCTATAAAAATTAAAAAAACAAAAATATAATTTTACGTGTATTTTAGATGGAAAAACTTCAAAATTAAAAAAAAAGTACTTAAAATTAAAATTAAGAGCTCCGCTTTGGACAGGATCTTTTTTTCAGCGTATAGAAAGATATTTTGCTGCGGGAGCGAAGGAAAAAAAATATTCAGTCAAAACGAATCACCCTAGTGTCCCTACATGTAGTCTAAAATACATTAGAAATTATAGAAGAATATAACGATTTTATTTTTATTAGTGATATAAGAGTTCAGGTTAAGTTTTTTTTGTTTTGAGTGCGCTAAGGTCATTGAGTCTTAAAACAAAACTAGATATGTAAATTATGGCTAAGAAGGATCACAAATCTTTGCATTTTACTCATCGTCGATTAGCATATAGTGAGCAAAACGAAATTAGAACAATTATTGATTATCTATTAGAAAAGCAAATAATAAAAAAATCAGCTCTTCTTATGCCTCTCCTATTGTTTTGGTTTGGAAAAATTCTGCTGAGTTACGCACGTGAGCTGTATAAGATCATGGAACGAGACAATTTTCTTCTCCCTCACATTGACGATGAAATAGATAGGATTGCAGGATAAAAAGTACTTTTTAAAAAGATGCGCTGCATCATATTAATGGTCACAAGAAATCAATCAGGTTTACTAGTTTTATCATTCCAATCGGACAGTATCAGTATAAGTAGATGCTCTTCGGTCTTAAAATTAGTCCATCAACTTTTATACGATTTATTAATACAGCTTTTGGTAAGCTAATTGAAACGGGAAAAGTTGGGGCGATTTCCTAGTTTCGACAGTTACTGTTAAGGAACATTTAAAAGTGTTAAGAGAAATGTATAGCGTTTTTTCTAGAAATTTCTTGAATTTGCGTTTTGACAAATGTAATTTTATGAAGATCCAAATTGCATTTCTTGGTTCTGTAACATGATAGTATTGCTCCCAACGGAAACAATGTGAAGTCCATTAAAAATTTTCCAGTTTCTACAAATTTTAAATTATTACGGAGTTTTTTAGGATTAGCATCATATTTTAGGCGTTTTATTCAAAGTTTTGCTGTCCTAACTAAACCACTTTGTCACCTTACGAAAAATAATTAATAGTGTGTAGTTGTTGACTTTGAATTTGAAAGTTTTAAGAATCTTAAACAAGTTTTCTCTCAAAGAGTTAGCCTTTTGTTCTCCACACGTAAAGACCCAGATTCATTGTAACGCCAGCTCATTGTGTTTTAGCGCAAGTTTAGTCTAAAGACAGCATGATGGTGATTTCCATTCTTCTTCTATTTTAGCAAACGTACGACTTAAACAGTGTCGAAATACTGTAGCTTCGAGCTTGAGATGCTGGCTATTGTTTTTCTCTGGAGCGTTTTAGAATCTACTTGCAGAATATCTGTTTATCTATAATTATTACAGACTGTAGTAGCTGAAAATTGGCTTTAGAAAAGGCTGTAAATCCCCAAATTTTAAGGTGGTCACTTATTTATCGAAATTATGATTACCTGGTCGCGCACTGGGCCAGTACTGGAATGAGTCACGTCGACGCTCTGAGTCGTTGTTAGAAAATTTTAATTTTAGACGAAAATATGAATCTAGCTCTTCTTCAGCGGAAGGATTCTGAAATCGCGAGGATCCGTAATAAGTTAGTAGTTTCAGAAGATAATCAATATGAACTAAGCAATGGTTTAGTATATAGAAGGCACGGAGATGCCTTCCTTTTCTATGTAATTTCAAAGAATTCGTCCACAATGTTGATGATTTGATTTTTGCCAAATTGACAAAATAAACCAATAACACGATTTGTAAATACACTTTCATACTTTTTTCTGGCACTATTTTATAAAACGAAAAGTAGGTATAAAACTACTTTTTGTGCCTCTTCTGCCACCTCTGGAGACAAATCTTTTTTGGAATGTGTTGTTAATTGTATTAAATACGGAATTTGAATTAATCTGATGTTTTCCACAAGCACTAATAATAACAAATGAAAACGTTATGACAACATGTAAATACCAGACTCAGTGATTTACGCTGCATATTTTATAATTTGTATTTTGTACTTTTGAAATGTATTGTTGGCTGGAGTAAAAATATCATGTTTCATTAGGATTAAAACTGTTATTTTTCTATTCGCTCGTACCAAAAAATAACACTTTGTATAACAAGAAAGTTACTATAACTATAAGCAACTAAAAAGAGAATCGACGCAAGAACACATTTATGCAAAATCCCGCCTCTTTAGCCGCAATCAAACTACAGTAGCGTATCAGCATACGTTTCAGTTTGTTAACGCCACTTGTTTAATGTGCGATTGTATATTTAAATAAAGTAGTAGGTATTCTTGAAAACGATATATTCGCGGTGAAAAGACATTCTTAGATAATTTGGAAACAGATTTGTTTAAAACGTCTTTTTTAACTAAATCGCTACTTGTATTTTTTTCAAACATCGCATATTTAGTAGATAAGATAAGCAAGTGCATCGCCATAAATTTTTTCCGGCAAACAACATGTTTATGTTACAAATAATTTGTTATTACAAAATCATAATAATTATTCATATGTATGTATTTAGTTTTTAAATTTCTTATAAATACACGTTGATGGATTTTAAGTTGTAACCTACTCATAAGTAATCTCCTTTAGAGATAAAAATTAACCAATGCCATTTTAGTTTCATATCATTTAACATTCGTTTTACAATGCGGTTCACTATGATTATTAAACGTGTGATTTTCAATACATATTATTTCGATAAATATGTTACATCGTCAACATAAATGTTGTTACTATATTAACTGCGCGAAAAATGATTGACGTTCCTAATTTTACGTGAAACAAGTTCTAATAAATATTGATATTAACGTATTTGATGTAGTGCTACTTTATATATGTATATAGTTTTTTTTTAACTTTCAGGTGAGAAATGTAATACTATGGGACATTATGCTAAATATTCTTTAATATTTAATAATATAAATAATATTAAAGGAATGAGTAAAGCAGATAATATAAACATTCCGTTAGTAGCAGTTTTGATGAGGAATATAAGTTAAGTTTTTTTATGAATATTGAAGACTACCGAGGACAACGCTGTCAATATGTCCAACACGTAACGGATTGCAAAACTGGATCAATCAGTTAAATAAGTTAGCTTTTTTGTGTGCAAGTAAATTTTTTATGTTGTTGAACAAAGTATAAAAATCAGAGTCTATTTTTTGATAGAACATTTTAAAAGCATGCTAAGCGATGGAAAAGTTTTGTTGGTAAAAGCCTTTCGAATGCACTTTAGCAAACTACAGATAATGTGAATCCACTAAATTCAACTAAAATACAAACAATCAGTATAGTTAAAAAAATTACTGAATTGGAAAATTGTGTCTGGTTACATTTTGGAATGAATTATTTAAAATGAACAGATACAGTAGGTCTTCAAATGATAACCTATATGTTTTAACATCAGCTCATTTATATAAATTTTCTAAGAAACATCAAAAAATTTGACCAATTGGAAAATATGGGAAACGTATTATGTGGCTCTCATATTTACAAAGCAGATGAGCAAAGAAAAATACTTCTGAAACTAAAATTATGAAGAATGTTGAGTTAAAACCAAAAACTTGGTTTAGATATGTATCTAAACTCTGCACTTAATAGCATTAAATTTACTACGGATTTAGAACATAACAGAAGTCTAGCCTTCCTTGACGTACTGGTGATACTGGGAAAATTGGGGCATTCCGTTTATAGAGAGAAAACGCACACTAATAGATACTTAAACGCTAAATCTCCTCATCATCCAGTACAGAAGACTAATGTTTTACATACTTTTAGCTAAAAACGTGTGTCAGATAATGAAAATCTATAAAATGAAAAGGAATCACTTGAATTCTCTACAACAAATTAGATACGGGTTCAAAAAGATGTAACAATTGGTTTAAATCTGCTAAAGACAAACGAGGGGTTTTAAAACATGCCGGAGTTTACAAAATTCCTTGTTCCGGTGGCCCAAATTGTCTAGGACAGACGGGACGCTCTATTGAAGTTAGAGTAAAAGAACATATGGCTGACTGCAAACACCACAGAGATAGCAGAACACGTGTGGAACCAAGGACACACGCTAAACTTTGACCAAACTAAAGTGTTGGCTAGAACTCCTTTCTATTTTCGCAGACTAATCCGCGAAGCTGTGGAAATAGAAAAACATCCATATTATATGAACCGGGAAGACGGTTTATAACTCAGCAAATCTTGGTTGCTAGCATTACACCCTCTAAGACAAAAATCAACCTTCTTGGAAAGAACACAAACTCGTACTCCGAGTAATAGCGAAGTCAGTCAAGCGGTAACGGAAAGTTAATGTCCGTTAATTACGTTAATCGGTAATGATATAAATACCGTCACTTAAATTATTTCCTTCAGTGACATTTGCATTCCGAAGATGCAAGCTGCAATGTCTTAGGAAACGTCAGTTTGTTTGGCTTCTTGCTTTAGCTCTCAAGGAGAAACTAGGACCAGGTCTATAAAGTCTGGGTGTTTAACTACGACGCGGTCTAAGTCGAAACTCGCTTGTAATCAGAACGCAAAAGCTTAAGATTTTATATCAATTGACAAGAGTTTAATTTCTTCAGAAAGTAGACGCAGGAAAAATGGGGAACGTGTCAAAAACTCCAAATCTAGGCATAGCAAGCTAATATAGCTGCAGCATAATATTTTACAGTTCAATAATTAATAATTGACGTTTTTAATACTCATTCTAAGCGATGCTTTTTTCAAGATCTTATTGTTCAGAACTTTAGTACACATTAATTATAACAAATATTAGTAATATTAAATACGTTGTAAAATGAAATTTCCATTTAAAAAAATATGTCTAAACTTACCTTAAACTGCAATCGCAATTCCATTTATTTCTGTTCATAGTAACATCAATTATAAACGTTTTTCTTCTTAACCCGGGTTTCGCAGCAGTCAAAGGATTACCAAAGTATTGAAGATTTGGATTATCTTGTATATCTAAACTTAAATTCTTAACCCAATCTAAATTATCAAATAAATCTTTCGGAACATTAATCAAACTCGTATTATACACAGCTAAACGCAAATGAGGATACCTAACTCCGTCTAAAACATCGCCGTTTAAATTTTTCAAAGCTTTTCCCTTAATAGTTATAGTTCGAAGTTTTAATGGTAAGTTTCCATTCATTTCCGATATTAAAGAAGTTTCTCTTTTAATGTCAATTTCAATATTTCTTAACCCAAAATTACTTTCGGTTATCTTCGGTATGCTGAAATGTTTAACGTTATAAGCCCCAATTTTGAGTGTTCGTAAGTAGTTGATTTTAGTTAAAGCCCCTGCCTAAAAAACAAACTTAAAAAAATTTTTTTAAATTGTTTACAATACCTCAAATGTATGTAGTGGTAAATCGGTAATATCTAATTCTTCTAAGTGATTTGCAACGCCCAGAAGACTTGTATTGCTTAAAGTGCTTATAGGGTTTCCTGACAAGGATAATCGTTTTAAATCCGTCAATGAATGGGTAACAACCGGAACAACAGTTAAGTTATTTTTAGCCAAATTCAATTCTCGTAAGGATGTTAGATTTCCAGCCATTTCCGGTGGGATCGATGAAAGAGCGTTTTCCGCTAAAGACAAATAAACCAAATTTGGTAGCGGTAATTCCGGTACCTAAAACGCAAAGTTTCATTTACATTTCAAATTTATTAAAATTGTTCTTACCGTTATCAGTGATAAATTATCTAATTTTAAATATAATAACGAATCTTCGATGCCTTGAAAATTCTTCCCATTTTTTTCTATAGACAATTGCGAATTATGACTTAAATCTAAGTAAGATATTTTGTGTAGTATTCCAAATACTCCTGGGTCCACTTGTACCAGTCTGTTGTATGATAAATCCAGAAACGCCAGTCTCTGCGATCGAAAAAGATTAATTACGTTTCAACGCAGACCGTAATAAAGACCTCAAATTTAGACAACATTTCTCCGTGTGTTAAGGAGGAAATACCATTAAATGACAAATCGAATTCACAAAGGGTTGAAGCTGCTGCTGTAGATAAACTTGTCAGTGGTAGTCGACTTAATTGATTATTTGACAAATCTAGACGTTCCAAACCCTCTTCCTTAAATAAATTATCAGGTACAAACTTTAATCTATTATGCGACATATCCACCACTCTTAAATTATATAACGAACGAAATAGATCTTTAGGAACTTCGGCGATATAATTATGTGACAAATTAATAACCTGAAAAAATAATTAATTGTAAAAGCATAATTGCGACAGCGTTAACAAGTACCTGTAAGTGTCTGGTATTTTTAAATGTGTTGTATTCAAATTCCAACAGGCGATTAAATGATAAATCGATCCATTGCAAATGAGGCATATTACCAAATATTTCTCGGCTGATATTCAAAATTAAGTTGTGACTAAAGTATAAATGGGTTAGAGATATCTCAACTGGATTAAAATAATGTTTGCTTATTTGAGAAATATTATTGTAAGATAAATCCAAAATCTTAATGTTAGAATGAAATGGTTCAATGCCTAAAAACATAATCTAATTAGCATATAAAATAATATAGTAAGTAAAAAATCTTTGATACTTGTAAAATCTTGCTTTTCTCATTTCATGAATATATTGAAAAATTTAAAAATCTGTAATAGAACCGTTAAAGTTTTTAGTCATTGAATATATTAACTTTGTATAATTTTTAGTGTTTATACGAGAAAATATAAGATATAGCTTGTTCAGTTCCTTGTGACAAAAACCTTGTATGCGCAGTAAATCAAGTGGGCTCTCGTAGCGTACTCTCTACACACATTAATGAAGGACGGAGTTATTAGCTAAACAAGCTAAAATTTAAATAATCCAGTAGCCATGGAAAATTTGATGTTTTAATTATTGTAATTTTGGTATTGTGTCTAGTTGCAAATCTTTTGTTTTTGTGTTCTTCTTTGCGTTTTGAGGCTGCGATTATGTCTAGAGTGAACTGAATGAATTCGACAGAAGTCGCATTATTGGCTTACGTGAAGGTAGTTTTTCATTCAGAGAAATTGCTAACCGTCTTAATCGTAACCAATTCTCTGTAGTACGGTGTTATCAAGCATGATCTAGAGAAGGTCAAGAACGTCGTAGACGTTCAAGACAAACAATTCCTCAGGAAAAAATTGAGCAAACTTAGGGGCGATGTTTAAATGACGACAGTGATGGCCATATTGCTATATTTCTTCAGATATCTGGCCGTCGCTAAATACCGGTTGCATTCAGATGCGTGAGTTATATTTGTGCTGCGGTTTTATTATAAGCGCTAAAATAGGCGACTTTTTGTAAACAATATTTTTAATGAGTATTTATTTTATGTTACACATGTCGATGTGAAAATGTAATTTGCTGTTGATTTTTTGGACTAGTGCCGGTACACTTTAGAACCAGCGACATATTAGTCTCAAGTTTGCTACTGCGCTTAGTTTTTCTCACAAATTCAATCGTGAGAGCAAAAGAGCAAGTTACAAAGACATAGTATCTTGGACAAGCCAAGTCACTTATTCAACATGGACGAAACTGGATTGCAATTAAATAACACTGCCACACAGATCATTGCACAGAAAAGTTCGAAAATAGTTTCGTTCATATCTTTTGCAAAAGAGGAGAAACTGTGACATTAGTAGCATGTTGTAATGCGATAGGCAACTTTCTGTCTCCCGTATTTATCGTAAAAAGCAATTTTTTCCACAATTGATTTAGAACACATTTTGTGCCAAGAAAACCACTAGAAGAAATTCTTTTTTTAGTTGATAAACATTTTTTCAATAGTAGTTGTGTCAAGACCCTGGTGTGTATTGAAGGAAATGACATTGTTATGGTTGTTTTACCAAGTCATGCAACTCATTATTTGTAGCCGCTAGATTGAGCTTGTTTTAAGTCTTTAAAATAAACGTGGAAAAGTGCGTGTAATAAATGGACGCGATAAAATCTATTAGGAAAATCGTCAGACTTTAATTTGGGCAGTTAGTGTCGAAAACGTATACAATTTTCTTACAAGATTACATATATCTATTTGATGTAGAAGTTCACAAAGTAATGTGAAAGTAGTCAAACGTTAAAAAAATAAACTGCATATCTTGAAGTTGCACCTGGGGAAGAAGAACCTGAACTTGTTGCGGGACTATCAAGACGACTGGATTTTGTTAAAATTAAAAATGAAGTTCAAATGCAATCCTGTTCAACTTCCGGAAAATTGCTGCAACAGTTATCTCTTATTTCAAAAACTACTGCTGTGGACAACCTGCGTAACCGCAGGCACAATGTGGGTGCCATTCTAACTTTAAAAATAAATTTAACAAGAAGAAGGCTTAAACTTAATACCACAAAACAAGAACAACAAAAAAATATCGCAGAGAAAAAGTCTGAGAAGAGAATAAAGAAGCTGAAGAAAAAACCGTACACAGTGAACCAAAAAGTAGTAGTGAAGATGTTACATATCAAAAGCATAATATTAATGCATAAAGTGAGTGTTGTAAAGGTTGCGGTGAAAACTATTCAAAAACAAAAAAACAAGAGGACTGGTTACATCGTTTATATTGTGAAAAGTAAATTGGTTTGGTAAGCCATTTAGAAGATAATATGTAAAATGCATTCAACTCTATAAAACTTAGTGAGGCAATTACGACAAAATAATAACAAAATTAGTTTAGAAATGAACAAATTGAAAAAATATTTGTAAAAAAATGTTAAGAAATAAAAATAAATGTAGGTGTGTACAAAAAAAAACTTATATTATGTTTGTATGCATTTTTTGCAAGTATAAATGAATTTTTCTTTGAAAACATACAAGAAACAAACACAGAATAAACTTACAAAACTTACCACCTTCTGGTTCTAGATCGAAATTAACAGCTGGTGCCAAATCCGTTAATCTGTTATGACTAACATTGACAGAGAATGTAGCCAAAGTGCCAACTTGATCCAGCACGGAAAATTGAAAGTCGGTCAATTCGTTATACGACATGTCCAAGTCCTCTAATTCGGGTAAATTTTGAAACGTTTCGTAAGCAAGTTGTGACAATTTATTTCCTTTAAGATTAAGTCTTTTTAGATTTTCCAAATCCATAAATGAACGCTTGTCTAAGCTGGTTATTTTATTATCATCCAAATAAAGTTGTTCCAACATTTCTAAATCGGAAAACGTGTTTTCTTGAATTGTTTTGATTTTGTTGTATGATAAGTAAATAACTTCTAGTTTGGAATGAATATTTCCCTAAAAATAAATACAGATAAACACTTTTAGTTACAGTAGAACAAGTGGAATTAAAAAAATAAGCACACACCGATATTTTTTTCTTGTTAATATTTGATAAACTAATCCGTTATGTAGACAAAAACGATTACGCATAGCTATAGCTTAACAATACAGATAGAATTGAGTCTTAGAAATTTGATACACTAATTTAAAAAACTGGTGTGTTCACCATACGACTTTCCTATAAGAAATGATGAAGGAATATCTACATATTTTTTTAAGGTTATGTTGTCATAAAACGATTTTGAAGTGATGTGTACACGATTGAAGAAACTGTAAAAATAATTCAAATAATTTACATACGTACAAAATTATATAAAAAAATCTGTTAAAATGGCGAATACACCCACTTCCGGTTTCTTTATCAAACCCATCTTTTGATAGAACCGAGAGAATATGAAAAGCCAGCTCTATACCAAACTTCAAGTAATTAGAACTTTTGGTTCGAGAGTTATCGCGGGTACATCGTTACACACAGACACACACACACACACACTCACACATAGACACTCAAAATTTTTTGGTCAAAAATACGTTTTTCTGTTTCAGGAGACCTTGAAACGTAAAATTATGCAATAAAAATTTTTTGAAAAAAAAATGCGATCGCTATACTTCTCTTATAGGAAAGTTAAAATGATTGAAAATTAAACCAAAACACTAATTTTTTTTTAATCGATTCGATAACGTATTTGCATTAAGACCAAACCGTGCTTCAGCAGTATGGTCCTTTGAGAAACCTTCTACTCAAGAAACAGATTATAAAGTTAAAACATCACAATATTACTGGTTTTAAAAATTCAAACTATGAAGTCACAAAAACCTTTTTTTTAAATACATATATTAGAAACATTGAATTGTAAAAGTTATAAGAAAATATTAAAAAACTGAATTTTTTTGTAAACATTGTATTTTAATTGTTTACCAACAGACTGTATTTCTATAAATGGTAACTACTGTGCTACCAAGTTTACCAAAGCCCCGGAAAATGTGCAAACTAATTCAAAAGACAAATTGCGTCGACCAATCATATATCGCGATTCGTTAAAGTACATTTATTTTGTTGACATTTCGGTTTCTATTTACGTTATTATTTGGGTTTTTTGTTGTTGTATTACTTTTTATTTTTATATTAGAATTTTCTTCTTGCTTGTGTACAAACCTGTTCTTTTAGAACAATCTATTTTTTATAACATTGGGTAAGTACTTTTAGGTTAAAATCGTTTCTATTTAACTTACAACACTATATTCATAGCACAAAACCAGTAATAATTATTATATAAGTAATTTTTATTGCCGTTGTAATCCATAAAACCCGAAAATTGTTCATTCCGAAGCACAAAACATTATTCCTAATGTCATTAAATTATTTAATAAAAAGCAAATACCTTGTCAATAGATATATCTAATTGAAAGCGATTCTAAAGCTGCGACAGGAAAATCTTTGAAAATTTGAATTTTATTACAAGAAATGCTGTAATACTTGTAAACTTAATCCAATTGAATCCATATGAAGATTCGTAAAAAAAGTTTAATTGAATAATATCTCACAATGAAGTATTGGTATTAAAAAGTTCCAAATACAGTTTCTGATTTAACAGATGAAGATTGGGAAAAACAGTGCAATCATATGTTACATCTTTGTGAAGAAATTTGGAAAACATATGGTTTAGTTGATAAGGATGTAGAAAGTTGAATAAGAAACGTGAAAAAAACTAACGTTTATAAAATAAGCAGTGAAAAATAACAAAATTTACTATTTGCATTCTTTGTATAAGTATTTTAAAGTTATGTACCGTTTTATTCGTCATTCATCAGTCAATACAACTAAAAAAAAAATTTATTTGTTATTCAAAATCAGTAAAATAATGGTTAAAATTCTATTTCTTATTTATATGCAGTTAAATAACAAATACATTTTTATTTGTTATTTGTAATCAGTTAAATGATTACATTTTTACTTATTATTTAAAATAAGTCAAATAAGAATTGAATTTTTAATTGTTATTCAAAATAATTTAAATAACGATTAAATTTTTTTGTCATTTTGAATTATTAATACGATTTTATTTGATAATGCTTATGCCTCAAATAAGTAAACTGAAAAACAATAAAGTTGTTCTAAACGCTTACTCTAATTACTAAAAACATTTAATAAACTTACGGGTAATAGTGTTTTTCGATTGTGTATTATTAACGATTAACATTTATAACTTTTATAAGAAACAAAGCACTAAGTATGCAAAGCGTACTTAATGAATTATATGATTAAAGCGGTCTTACGTAAAGCTTATAGTTTTAGATGGCTTCAAATGAACATTTTTTACAATACAGATTAGTAAAATTATAATAAAACACTTAACGTCGTAACAAAATAATTGCGCAATTTAATCGTATTTACCCGGTTAAATAAAAAAATTTTATAACCTGTTAACAGAATAAGAACTTATAGATCAGTAAACTTAGAAAAACGTAAATGAACATACAACCACCACTATAGAATACTTTTTTTTAACCGAAAGTTAACTAGAATTAACAACACAAAGAGTTGAATTTTATAGTTGCTTAACAAGCAAATGTGTTAATGAGAGCGATTGATAGTTGAGACAGTTTAATGTCACCAGCGTTGCTAAGCGAGTGATCGTGATAATATTGTCGAGATTATTAATCGCTTATTAACAACCATAACTGTTATTGCTATTATAATTATTATGTGAATCAAAATAATTAGTTTAAAAAATGAATACAAAATACACGTAATAAGAATTTGTATTATTTAGCAACAGGCATAAGTACAATTTACTGATCTCTATAATAATATGAATAACTGATACTTATGAAAAAAATATGGGGTTAGACTGGGTTACTTACAATACTCAGATGAGAACTAAACTAATTTTACTTTGTTACCTTACTACTGTTTTTTCAAACAAAAATAAATAAATTAGTTTAAGATATATGGTAAAATAGGGTAACACTGACATGGGGGAAAGATTGACACATTTTCAAAATTCCCTCTTAATTTTAGTTGAAAAGAAATTTACGTTCTGTCTTTTGTTGTAAAATTTTGTGTATAGTTCCGCCATCTAGTAACCTATACTTCAAACACTTTGTTCTAATTTTATGGTTTGTAGCGTCTGTTTAATGGTTAAGTACAAGAATTTGTTGAGTCACGTCTATAGAAAACTTTGCCGGTGTTAATTGTTTTTTGAAGATTTGACCTATAGTCGGCTAAGTAAGTAATTTCTTATATTACGCGTTAACAAATATTAGTTTATTTCAATTTAAATTCTGTAATTTGATAAAGTTCTACTTTCGTAAGTGAAGGTTAAGATTGACCTGTGTCAATGTTACACTCTATAGATGTGTCAATGTTTTTTCTCTTTGCAGAAATGCCCCGCAAAAAGAAGGTTGGCGAAATTCCCAGAAAATATAAAACCTGTGATGAAGACAGTATGGTAAACGCCATAAATCAAGTAAAAAATGGAAGTTTAAGTGTCAAGAGAGCTAGTGAAATGTATGGAATTAACCGTTCAACGTTAATAAACCACTTGAAAAACTATAAATGCAAGCAGTTGGCCGCCCCACAGTACTCACTTTACAAGAAGAAAAACTCTTGGTAAATGCTATAATAAAAGTAGCTGACTGGGGCTTCGGACTCGATCGTTTTAAATTACGTATTTGTGTTCAGGATTATCTCAAACGAATGGATCGTCCAAATCCATTTAAAAATGGATTACCAGGTATTGACTGGATTAAATCTTTTGAACGTCGTTGGAAGAAAAAACTCAGTAACAGAGTCGCACAAAATCTACCTAAAAATAGGGCAGATGCTTGTTCTTTGGAAGAATATAGTTGCAAATTCATGGGTCCTCGTCAGATTTAATAAATCTAAAAGTTGTGTAGAAAAGGAAGAATGCATTTACTATGTTGGACAAGTGTTGGAAGTAAATGACAGCGAAATTATGGTCAACTTTTTGAGAAAGAAGAAAATACATTTTGTGTACTCTGATGTGCCCGATCAAAGCCTGGTATCTGTAGATGATGTCGCTATGGTTCTGCGCGAACCTTATATTAAAAGGGAAATGCAATACTTTGAATCGAATTATTTTTAATTATAGAAATAACTACATCCTAATTTTTTGATATGTTGTTTATTAATGCATTTTCTACACGTATGTGAATTTGCAGAAAAATCAGAATTGCACGTCATTACGAAAAAACAACTTTAATTAGGTGCCGTTAACATTCAGCATCCTGCCGCGCAAGCCCAACTTTGAATCGAATTATTTTTAATTATAGAAATAACTACATCCTAATTTTTTGATATGTTGTTTATTATTGCATTTTCTACACGTATGTGAATTTTCAGAAAAATCAGAATTGCACGTCATTGCGAAAAAACGACTTTCATTTGGTACCGTTAGCGTTTAGCATCGTGCCGCGCAAGCCCAACTTTGAATCGAATTATTTTTAATTATAGAAATAACTACATCCTAATTTTTTGATATGTTGTTTATTAATGCATTTTCTACACGTATGTGAATTTGCAGAAAAATCAGAATTGCACGTCATTACGAAAAAACGACTTTAATTAGGTGCCGTTAACATTTAGCATCCTGCCGCGCAAGCCCAACTTTGAATCGAATTATTTTTAATTATAGAAATAACTACATCCTAATTTTTTGACATGTTGTTTATTTGTGCATATTCTATACGTACGTAAATTTGCAAAAAAATCAGAATTGCACGTCATTGCGAAAAAACGACTTTAATTTGGTACCGTTAGCGTTTAGCATCGTGCCGCGCAAGCCCAACTTTGAATCGAATTATTTTTAATTATAGAAATAACTACATCCTAATTTTTTGATATGTTGTTTATTAATGCATATTCTATATGTACATAAATTTGCAGAAAAATCAGAATTGCACGTCATTGTGAAAAATAAGCGTTAATGCAGGAAATGGTTTTATCTGTGATAGTTGATAAATTTTTTTTTTTTAATATTAATAAATAACGATTGTTTTTATTATTTAATAACAGTATTCAAAGATATAACACTTTGTAATAGTTCTAATTCGTTTTTAAGATGTGAAACTGGAAATTAATTTCTATGGCTGAAATCTATGGCTAACTTCACACCAGTAGAAACATTAGAAAAGAAAGAGAAAAAAACAAGCAAGTTGCGACTTCGAAGATCCAAAAAAGTAAACTACTAAAAGAAACAAAAGGTAAAAGGTTGAAACATAATTCTCATCCATCAATCTTGTCAGATAAAGACAGCAGTAAAATGAAACTTATATCAGACACCGTCAGTTACTACGAGGACGAAGCATGCGTTGAGTGGATAAAATGTCATGTGGTAGATGATTTCATGAATCCTGTACGCTTTATCAACACAAGCGTTGTGACTGTGGCCCAAAAGAAATCCGCCAAAAGAACTCAAATAAGTGATCAAGTTTTTATTAAAATTTTATTTTAGTTAGTTATTTTAGTCTATGTAATCAATGTACTTTCTAATATTTTATCTAATAAATTTTAATAAAATAATTGGTTTAAATTCAAAAAATCTAATTTTCTGGACACGCGCAGTCTCTCCTCACTTTGTGCGCAAACTGACCGACCCGATTATTTATTATTATTGCAAAAAAAATTAATTTTTTAAAAAATTTTCTGTTGTGAAAAAAAGGAAAATTGAACAGTTTTAATGGTATACTGTGTAAACGCAACTACTAATGATTACATTAGCCAACGCATTAGTTTAGTTATTTAAAAATGTTAAACAAAACTCTAATTTTTATGAATTTTTTCCGAATTATGCACAAAGGTTTGGAGATGTTTCCAAAGCATTTTTCAACAACATTTAAAATCTTGTATCGCATTGTTTAATGAAAATAATCCACGATGTTTTGAATGGATACATAGACGTTTTATTATCGCAAAAAATAAAACCAAATTAAATTACTATATCAAATTCTTTAACTAAAGTCTCGGCTAACTACAATTTTTTTTTCATGTTCACAAAATAAACTGTAACTTGAAAAAAAAAATTGATCTATAGGGTTTTGACAAAGAAATGTTTCTTAGCGCGTGTACTGTCAAATCATTACCCTTTTTATTGATTTTCACAATAATAATCATTTATTGAACGTTTAGAATCGATTGGTTACCTACTTTTAATTTTTTTAACCTGTAAATCATATTTTATAATTTTAACGTCATTAACATCAGCAAGTTTATAATATTTTTTAAAATACATGACAAAAAATTAATGAAGATGAATACAATAAGATAACACGGTTATAACAACAAATTTGTTAATAATATTAAGAATATATACGTCAACTTAAACAAAACAAAACTTGTAATTTTCTAAACCTTAAAAAAGTAAAAACTTACCTGAAACGTTCCTGGTTGTATATTCTCAATTTCGTTGTCTTGAATTTCTACACTTCGTAATTTTTTCATAAAATGAAACGACGTATGTGGCAGATTTCTAATTTTATTATTGCTTATGTCCAAATGTCGTAAATTCCATAATAATTTCAAAGGTTCCGTAGGCAAAGTTCCCATAGACGATGAAAAAGCGTGAGCAAGCTGCAAAGTCTTCAACGAATGACCAAGCTTAAAAACAATCATAAAAAATCAATCTTATAATGTAAGTCGTTACGTACATTCACAAAAGCTTCGTTTTCTATTTGATCAATTCTGTTTTCGGATAAATCTAAAACCTTCAAACTGTGTACGTTGGTAAACGCATGATTTTTAATAGACTTTATTTCTCCAAAATTAATTCGTAACTCTTCGAGTCCTGCACCAAATTCTGAGAAAGTATCTCGAGTAATAGACTGTTGTTTAAGTTTACTTAAATACACTTTTCTTAAACCTTTTAACCTAAAATTTGAATAACATTTTTAATCAAAAAATTTAATTTGTTATTTACTGTTGTAGTTGGTCAGTTGAAATTGGGTTATTTCCGCTTCCGCTGAAATCTAAAGTTAAAAGGCTTTGATGCAACCCTTTTGCCGATTCGGGTATTGCAAAATTTCGAATTAAGTTGTCTCCTAAAGAAAGTGATTGCAACACTGAAAAATCGTCTAAAATTTCATCCTGCACTGAAGTTAAGTTATTTCCGGACAAATCTAAAATTTGTAACGAATTTTCTAATCCGTCAAATGCTGTTGGTGTTACAACCGTTAAACGACAACTGCGTATGTACAATTCTTTTATTTTTGCTTGGCGAAAAGCGTTATCCTAAATACGATTTTGCATTAAACTGTTCTTGATAAAAACAACTTACCTCTATCAAAAACAGTGGATTTCCATCTATGTGGGTTTTGTTGATGGTATTAAAATACTGAAACGAGCTCGATTCCAAAACTTCTAATTGGTTAAAAGACAAATCAAAAAAATCTAAAGACATTCTAACATCAATTTGTATATTGATAGCCCCAGACTCCATTGTAGGAAACATTCTATTTATTCTATTATAACTCAAATCCAAGGTTCTTAACACCTTTAATGGAGATAATGCCAAATACGGGATTGAACTCAACTGATTGTCTGCTAAAATAATATGTGCTAATTTATCCATTCCTTCGCGAAACACTGATGGATCAATATCTCTTAAATTATTTCCTTTTAAATTTATTGTATCTAAATGCGGAAGACCAGTGAATGTATCTGGAGCTAAATACGCTATCGAGTTTTCGGCTAATATTAAAGTTTCTAAAGAATGTTCTAATCCCCGCCAACTGTCCGGGAAAATTTGTGTTATATCGTTACCTAAAAACGAATTAACAATTATGAAAATTCTCAAATTTTATTTCAGTCAAACCGGTTAAATCCAACACTTTTAGTTTGTGTAAGTAACGTATTGCTTTGCTGGGTACATTTAATAAATCGTTGTTGCTTAAATCTAATTTCCAGAGCGTTCTTTCTAAACCAACAAAAGCATCATCGGGTATAATCGCTAATGGGTTGCGTGTAATTGAAAGTTTGTATAAACCAGTGCTCTGTAGAAAGTACGGTTCTACTCGTCTTAAACCAACGTTGTCTAACTGAAGCATAAACGCTTTTGAGTTGTTTATCGCTTGAGGTACCATAGATAATAAGGTATCTTGGCAACGGACGATACCAAGATCTGGTATCGCTTTTGAGCAACTGCATAAAGGATTGAAGTAACATGGTGGATCTCGCATAGAATCTATTTCTTTTGCTCTACTTGTTAAACATAGTATTGAAACTATAAGTAGAGGTAAATAAAACCATAAACTAGTAGAAGATTTCTAAAACAAAAATAAATATAAAGATTCTTGATTTCATTCTTAAAGCAATGTTATAATAAAGTTTTGCTTATAAATGTCCTTCAAACGATTTCTTAAGGTTTCTACAAGCGTAAACTATTCTTAATACCAATTAAGTGCAAGGATACCTTTGAAGGACAATCTTGTCCTTGTTAAACCAAAGAAAATGAAACTAGAACACTCAAAGTATCGTGCAAAATATTTAAAAAAGACAAATATTAATAATAAGTCAAAAACAAGTTGGTAAACGGTCTATCAAATACAAAATTTATTATATAAATAAATATAATATAAGTAATTTCAAAAATGCAATAATTAAATAAGCAGAGAAAAAATGCTTTTGTCTAAACATAGAATACTCACAACTGCGTTAAGTCAAATCGTTTAAAAACTATTCTTTTGTTAACCCAATTTCTTATTGATTATTGCTATAACTTAATTTATATAATTCTTAAGTATTTTATTGATTCAATGACCTTAATTTCTACCTAAACTGTTTAGTTCTGTTAGCTGCGTTGTATTAATTCTATTAGATTCAAATTGTTTGCTGTTGCGCTTGTTTTTTTAAAATTGATTTAGAATAAAACTAAATGAAAAATGCATTTCACATACGTTGGTCTACGACACAAAAGATTACGATTGTCTGTTAGTATGGTTGTGGAAACACATCGGTGTATCCTAGCGCTGACAAGTTCCAAAAGAACGAAACAGCTGTCTTTTAGTTATGATGTTATTTTTCACAATTATACTGACACTGTTTCTAACCTATTTTATAGTTGGGATATTGACGACGTTATTGTGTCAATAGATCACTTTCGCTGTCATTAAATCCAATGACAACTTCTCTACCTTTCGTACTAATTTATAGTTTCAAAAAAAATTGAATATAAGAGTTTGTGCAATAGTTTAAAGATTTTTTAATCAAGTTAAGCAAATTTTTTTAAACGTGATACTCAATGATTCTTTTTTAACATAGGTAGATGATTAAAAATCGTTATTGTAAGTAGTCTCCAACAAATTTAATAAGAACCAAAATGATTGACTCATCAAATAACTCATAAAATAATAATAGTGGAAAACGTTGGTTAGCTACAAAAAATACAATTTGCTGAATCCTGTTCTTGAAACACGGTGTATCATTCTTAGATACGCAGCTAGAAACCCTTTGTTTTGTCCACTCAAAATGTTGCTATGGAAGCAGGTGAGTGAAAGTGTGGGGTAAAGATTTTTCACCCACCATTCAATTTAATATTACTGACAACGCAAATTGACTACGGTGATTGTATATTATTATATAAACAGATATTTGAAACAGCCTTATAATATAGAAAGAATAAGATTTATCAAAAAATATTTAAATTTACTAATCCAAAACATATACAACAATATTTTGAAACAATAACAACGCGTACCTTCCTTAATTCCATCCATGACCAAAATTTTGTCATCAAATATCTGTCTTTTGATTTGTTAGGTAATAAATAAAATACAGCTTCATTCGCTTCATTTACAATATCTTCAGGTACAATAACTGTTATATCAACTTCATTTACTTGATCCATCTTTACAATTTTATTTTATTTATATTTTATTATTTTCTATTTTGACATTTGGGAATTTTGTTATTTATGTTTACATGAACCATAGCAACGGCGTGTTTTGTTGATTTATACTTCATATAACTAAATATTTTGATATTATTATAAATTATAATGTTTAATATTTCAAGATCAGGATTGAACAAAATCCTATACAGCACTCGTGAGAAACTAATTCGCTCACTCATGTATATTTGTAGACTCGGCTAGCGCCTCGTGCGCAAAACTAACATTCGTGAGCGAAACTCGTAGTTTCTTCACTCGTACTGTAATATACTATAACATCGTTAGAATTACTGATGCCAAAATTAGAAACTCAAAAGATTTATTCCAATTAAAAATATACTACTAATAATAAATAGATACCATATGCATAAATTTTGAATAAAAGTCCAAAAAGAAACTGAAAATAATTGTAACGAACCAACCGTTAAAATTTTTGTTTCATAGTCTCAAAACAACTTATTTTGTTGGTAAATTTTGGGCCGTCATGAATATTGTTTTATTACTGACGACTTTGACTTTACAGATATTGTAAGTAATTAAAGTTTAGTCGTCAGCTAAAAATATTTATATCTTTCTGAATGTTATCAAGCACATCGCGTCAGGTGGTACAATTTTCTACCTATTGAAAAACAGACCGATATTTTTACGTTAAGCACAATTTTGTTCTCATAACTTTGTTGCTTATATCCAAACAGATTATTTTTCAATATTTAACGTTTTTGTCCAGATTGGTGCACAATCAGATTTGAATGTTCTTGAAAGTTGTATGTAACTACATCAAACGGGAGTGTTAAGTGTAGTACATACCCTGCGTTTGATAACGGGATCATGTACGTGAATAACAATCTACTTAATAATATAAGTAACGTATGTTATGTTAAAAAACCTTGTTATGGTTTCTCGCGCTGTATAAATTTCGCTCAATTGCAAATTTCTCTACTAATTTAGATTTGCTCGTTATTTATGTTTCTGTTAAGATTGAGAAGACAGCACGTGCTAGCAAAATGCTCAGTGATACTTTAATTTAAAAATCTTTAAACGTCCGCATTATTAATGGTGTAAATCAATGAAGATTTCGATAGTTCTATGTGAAAAAATTGCTATGTTATGGCTAGATTTAATTTTCTTTTATTCTAACAGCATTTTGGGTACCGTATCGTGTTAAATCAGGAAATTTTTAATTACCATTAATTACTTCTTTTAATGGTCGATACTAAGACATGCAAGAATTGTGGTACTAAGTCGTTGTTTGTTAGATTCAATCATGTGAGCAATTAGTATTAGTAAATTGAAAAATTAAATCCAGCATTTCAACATTTTCTTTTTGGGCAAATTATCCTGAAATATCAATAAAATTTGTGTATTAACATCGTATATAACTTTCGCCACCTATTTATGATACTACAGTGGTATATTTATCGTCTTAATTTTTAGCATTTTAGGGAGATGTATGCCATTAGCGCTAGCAGTATTTTTGAAGACAATATAAGTACCTTCTTTTCCTATTTAAGCTTCCTTATGTATGTATTTGCGCCATTACCTTCATAGTTAACTGTGTTTTTAAAATTAAAAACAAAATAATTTGGACACAAAAGACATTTTTAAGTATGCCACTGAACATTTATCGGAGTTTGAATGTTTAGATAAAAAGGATAAACTGATAAGGCTATGTCTAGTGATGATTATACACGAAATAGTATAAGCAAATCAATCTAAACCTAAAATATAGAGATTTACCTGTTCCAAAATTGTCAATAAAATGAGCAATCTAAAAAAAACATTTACTAAATAAATTTCAAACACATCAAATACATCTAGATCAAGCAAATAACATTTTTTCCAATTAGTAATCCTATTCTTGCAAAAACTATATTGCATCTGATAAAAATTGTAAATTAAATGATTAAATTACGTCACATTTACTCGCCTTACTTGAAAATTATAGAACATATCAATTATTAGATACACTACACGAGAGAAAAATACAAAAATTACTATTCAAGGTGGTCCAAAAGTCCAATATTCATAATTTCAAAAATAATTACTTTTGGAAAAACCTATCGCACAGGTCGATTTGTATTTTTTGTTGAGTACATTTTAACGTAAAAATTTTTTAGCAAAAACTCACAATGGCGGCTCCGCGCTATTTTGTTAACAAAATTTAAATGTAAAAGTTGGTTATGTGGCATCATTGGAAAACTCTTAACAATGGGAATTCAAATCCCAAATAAAAATTATGACATTACATCAAGTTAATGACAGTTAATGTTCTTTTTTTAAGATTTAAAGCACACCTTAGCACACAGAATCATTTGTTTTACATTTGATTCACGATTAAGACAACGGCAGTTGAAAGTGCATTGCAAGAATAGTTTATTTAAGTGAAAAAGAGATAATTCAAATTCTCATATTGGTTGGTTTTGGTAACCGAATGCGTACTCATGCGGAAGCTTGCTAATGGTCCAACACGCTCAACAGTAAGCAAAATTGTGGCCAAATTTGCTAAAATTGGCAGTGTGGGTGATAGGCTTCGTTAAGGTCGTCCAACTATTGAGGAAGATTTTAAGTTGAACATTTTCAAGACAATCCCCACATTTCAACAAGGAACATTGCCCGGAATAACGCAAACGGCAGTACCACAGTCAAAAGGTTACTTAAAAAGGATCGACTTCATTCTTACAAAGTCCAACTTGTTCAAGAGCTAAATGAAGACGACTTCGACCGTCAACTGGGCTTATGTGAAGAATTGAAGCTGCTATCTGATGAGAATCCAGTTTTTTTAAACAACGTGCTGTTTAGTAACGAAACATCTTTTACGATCAATGGTAAAGTGAATCGTTATAGTAGTAAATACTGATTAAGCGAAAATCCTCGATGTGTTTAAGACAATTATTCCCAACACCACCAAAAAGTTAATGTGTGAGCGCAACTATTAGAGGAAACTGCATTCTGGGACCTATCTTTTTGGAGGGAAATTTAAATGGTGAAAGATATTTAGATTTCCTAAGATTCGAGTAGGTTGAAAATAGCCCAGACGCACCTCACCCTAGAAACTTCTGTCAACAAGATGGCGTTTTCCCACATTTTGCTTGAGATGTTAAGGGATACCCCAACGAAGTTTTTTTGAGTAGATGGATAGGACAAAAGGGAACAATTGAATGACTAGCCCGCTCACCCGATCTTATGCCACTCGATTTTTTTCTATGGGGTCATGTAAAGTCAAAAGTTTTTTTAAGTACACCCAATCATTTAGATGAGCTTAAAAACCGGTTTGGTGTGGAAATCCGACACATAGACCAGGAGACCACCTAACGTACCGTAAAAAGCGTTTACGTCGGTCTGGGGCAGTGCCAAATCGCCAACGCGAACAGTTTGAACATCTCCAATGATCATTAGCTGACTTATCATACGTCTAATTCCTTTGTTACATAAATAAAATTTGTTTTTTTGAAATTCGAAAGTGTTATGCGTTCCAAAAAAGAAAAAAGTGACGTATTGAAAAAGCCTTCATTTTGTTATATCTTAATCGATTGTTTTAAAATTTGGGATTTGAATTTCCACTGTTAAGAGCTTTCCAACGATGTGCCAGATGACCCTATTTTTTATTTCTTTTTTTTAGAAAATGGTGCGTGGCCGCAATCTTGAGTTTTTGTTGAATTTTTTTATGCTAAAATGTACTCATCAAAAAATAAAAATCGACCTGTGCGAAAAATTTTTTCAAAAATGGTTATTTTGGAAATTATGAATTTTGTTCCAGGCTTTTGAACCGCCCTGCATATATTTATAATATCACACAATAAATCTTTAAGTGTCATGTATTATTAGAACGATAGTCGTGCAATAGAAGAAACGATGTCCAAAAATGCATTTATAATTCTAGTTTTAAGCGCTCGTTTTTGTATTAGTATATGCTGCTGAAACTCATAAAAAAAGAAATGAAGTTTTAATGTAATTTTAATTCTGGCTATATGTATACCGTCTGTACGTATATTGCCGCAAAAAATTTTGTATATAAAAACATTACCATGTAGTAGTGAGTTCTTTTGCGTGTTGTCTGATTTGCCAATTTTTACCAGTGTTTTTTTATTAGAAATATTGATTATGATTATAAGCGACTTTCGGCTTAGACCGTGTCTTAGTTAAACACCCAGACTTTTTAGACTTGGTCCTAGTCTGTTTTTAAGAGTCAAAACAAGAAGTAGAACTTGGCCTTTGCCTTATTGTCGTTCGTGAATCCAAACAATCTGACGTTTCGCAAGACATTAGAGCTTGCATCTTCAGAGTGATAAATGTCAGTGACGAGGCGGTCTAAGCCAAAAGTCGGTTGTAATCATAAACAAAATAACCGCAAAAGCTTAAGATTTTATAGAAATATTGAACGATTCTAACTAGTGAAAAGTTACAGCCACAAAAAACAACTGCAAAAAAAGAAGGTTGCATTTTGACGTACTAGCAGAAGTTATAAGCAATTACCAATTGGATAAAACTTGCTATAAGAACAAAAACTGAGGAAGCCCTACTTATGGAATATTCAGAAGTCATTTTATTTTATCGTGAAAAATGGGGAAAACCTTACAGAGCAGGCTAATTTGTAGAGTTGTCTGATCTTGACAGAAAATCAAATAAATAGTGGTAACAAATATTTTAGATTTACCTCAACATTTGCACAGTAAACAATTAGATACTTTACATATAGAAAAACCTACTAGGGTAAAGTCATACAAAAGCGCGCAATCTACAAGAGTACGCATTGTAAATATTTGCCATAGATTTCGTTTATTGCCATCTATCGTTCAGTAATCGAATTAGTATAGTATAGAATTCTATAATGTTGTTTTTGTTTCTGGCGTATTATGTAAAAACTCAACTCCCAGTATCTGTGTGTGTTTCTTAATTAAATACTACAATTTAGCATGCGTACAAAAGTACGCATTTTACATTCTACAAAAGCACGCAGGTATTTAGCCTTATAATCCGCAAAAAGTTTGATTATGAAGATTTTAGTCCCTCACTGGTTACAGATAGAACTATAAAAAACTTAGGTTTGTTAGAAATTAAAATATAGCCTGATCTGGCAAAGGATTAAATGGTGATAGAAATAACAAAGATGTATTTGATGGTACTATTATGGAAAACCAAAACGAAGATAAAACAGTGATTGTAGAAATGAGTTTTGACCAAGATTAATTGCCAGCAAATAAAACATTTTTTTCTGAAAATATTGACTTTTGACAAGCAGAAAATATCTTTGAAGCAGACAAATAGTAAAACTAGATCACCTGTAAATGATAAAAATGTCGACATTTTGAATTTTTCAGAATTGGAAGATATTGTAGAAAAATCCCATAACAATTCTCCCCACGTTACTAAAAACAGCCATGAAAATCAGCTGATGAAAATACCCATTTTATCAACTCCAGAGAATATAATAATATTATACATGAAGATACAGGCCCAAGTTGTTTCACAAAACCTGAAGAACTAAGATTTTTTTCTATTTTAACAGAAAAACAGCAAAGGAGGAAACACAGCCAGAAATTAGTAATCCTCACGAGCACTCCATATAAAGATAACCCAGAAGAACAAACAAAAGCAAATAAAAACTGTTAAACGAAAAGTTGCGCAAAACATTTCTGAAAAAAAGACAATACTAAAAAAACGAATGCAGCAAAAGTAGCAAATGCAGTTAGAAAAGTGAAGATAACACTTAGATTACTTTTTCAGCTCTTTGATGAGGAGGGACATCAAAACACTTTAAGTGTCTAAGAAGCGGCTACGTTTCGTGCGGCTGTGTGCGTCTTCTTCAGGTCTCTATTTATTAAAACCAAACAGTTATTTTACAATGGCTCAGACAATCAAATAAATTAATTTGTTAATTAATAAGCTATCTTAAACTACAATAAAATTGACCACTTACATTTTAGACTTATAAAGTGTCTAGGACTACACTTCGAAACGGGAATCCCTAGTTTCGTTTACAAAGTTTTATCAATTTTTATCACTTTGACTAAAAAATTATACATTGTCACGTTTACGTTCGCTAATGTTTAAGTTTTGTCATAATTTTATTTTTCATGTTAATTTATTCCTCAATGTTTATTATTGTTGTGACCGTTTCGAAGTGTAGTCCTGGACAAATCACTTTATAAGTCTAAAATGTAAGTGTCAATTTTATTGTAGTTTATGATAGCTTATGAAATAACAAATTAATTTACTTGATTGTCTGAGTCATTGTAAAATAACTGTTTGGTTTAATAAATAGAGGACTGAAGTAGTGCGCACCCAGCCGCACGAAACGTAACCGCTTCTTAGATACTTGAAGTGTTTTGATGCTCCTCCTCATCGAAGAGCTGAAAAAGTGTTATATAAATCTGAGGAGGAAGGAAAAAAGAACAACTTACCGTAAAAGTGAAGATGTTTTTTATTCTGGTTGTGCAAAACAATTTGTCGATCATTCTAAAGAAGAATAGATTCAATGACATTTATTTCAGAAATGGCGGCATGAGAATTGCACTACATATTTTACTAGAAATTTTGAATGTGACATGTTTTATTCCACAATGCGCACTCTTGTGAATTAAGGTCTACAATACTATGTAAGTATGCGAGTTCCATTTTTTCATAAATGCAGTCTATTATTATTTTTTGTGGTGCTTCCGTCCGTTTTGATGTATTTCACAGTCATTATAATCGGTCGGAAATTTTACTTTTCCGGCCTAGGCCGGTAAAGTGTAGTAGAGTTTTATAACTAAAGTTAGCACTAATAATGATTAATGAATTAAACGTCATCTGTCAATCTGTCAGATTTATTAACATACACCAATACACCATTATTTGTGTTATTGTTTAGAATAACGCATACTAAATTTTTTTAATTAAATATAACAAATTTGCTTATATCTTACAATTGGTAAAAACAACAATAGTTTTATTTTCATATAAGTTAAAGTATAATAATACTATGTAGACGTCTTTCAGGATCTCGTGAACTGTGGCGCTGTAGTCTGTATATGTCAAAATATTGTTATTATCAGTCTTACAAACATTCACCGGTACATTTCTAACCTATCTTTGCTTTTATCGTTGTATTTGTTGTTAATAAGTCTTTAAGTATTATTTTAAGTAAATTCATTTTTATTCAATAAATAAATATATGATTATTTTTAATTTTTATTGACGTTAGTGCCTCTTAAATAGACTAACGTTTTTGGAATTCAGCTAGGCTGGTCAAATTTTTGACTTTTAGTTTATTAATTCCAATTTTCGACTCAAGGTCACAGTTCACGACATAATGAAAAAATTAATTTCAAAAACAATTGAATTTTGTCATTACATGTTTCAGTTTTATCAACATATGTTATTAAATTTTATTAAAAATCAATACTTAAATAACTGCTTGTAAAAAATATACTATTAAGGTCAGCACAAAAAAATATGTGTATCACACGTCCTAAAATTATTTTGAGAATATTCAAATATGCTCATACTCGCAAATTAGCACTTTCTGGATTAGTTGTAGACTAGGACAAATAACTATTTTGGATGCGCACTTTTGTGTACCTTTACCCTATTCTGGGTTTTTTGTGACACTTGAATTGATAACTGATCAAAGGTGGTTAAAAACAATTAGTCACAAATATATACTCCTTTGTGAAGTGGGCAGTTTTACATTTTACTACAAAAGTAAAAAAAAATATTTGTTTTTCCCAATAAACCAATTTCGAAGAATACATTTTAGAGAATTATTTTTAACCTAATGGTACAAAACTCTATCTCGTAAAAACTCAGGTGGTACATTTGTACAATCTCCCTCTCTCTCTTCCACCCCTAGCAGTAAAAAATTATTTCTAAGAGTAAAAACCTATCACATTTTTATGCTTATCAACACGCTAGAGTCTACACAATTTTATTTTTGCTATATTAACTATGTATATATTTATTGATTTTCTTTTACCGATTAAAATACTATAAATATCTTAATTCAGCTCATCGTTATTATTAATTATATTATTAATATTTAATCTAATAATTATAAAACGACATACAACGAACTTGAATGCTAGCCACTAAACCGACTGGAAAAAATCAAATGCGTTTCGAAGACGGTAATGACTAACAGAAATTTTGAAATTTTTTTCTACTACACAACATAAATTTATAAGTATTCAATAAATACTATAAATGTTTGGATCAAAATATTCTTTTTTTATTTGGCTCAGTTTAAAATAATAAAATGAATCTATGTATTGAAGGACAATTTCATTCATTATATACGCAGCATAAGCACATTACTTTCCTTTTTTCCGATAAACGGAAAAGATTAAAAAAGAAAAGTTTTATATTTATAGGTACGCTTCATAAAAAAAAATTAAAGAACGGATTTTTACGTAAAGTGATGACAATAATGAAGCCATAAAACGTATTATATTTCAATTAACGTACACTCACCATGTTTATTCTTCGTTCTAAAAAATAATTACCTACACTATAATTATTCTATAACATTTTAAGTACACAAAACTTGTTTAGCAATGTACGGATATAAAACAACTAAGCACAAAATTAATAAGACAATCTACTAAGTTGTAGAGCTTGCCCGACTCGCAAAACCTTAATAATATTAAAGAAGTTGGCTTCCTTTAATTAGATTACTTTGTAATACCATAACACAACTACCTTTAGTCAACTATTATAGAATTCTAAGGTTCTTAGTGTCGTACCCTAATTATGAAGAAATTGGCATCTTAGTGATAAGTCGTCATTGATTTGAACCAACTTTTTTTAATGCAAATTTAACGTAACAACTGCAAATACTCCTAATGATTGAAATTTGTGTGGGAGCAAATAGCATTTAACTATAGTCTAATTACACTTTGCCATTCTGACCTAATTAGAACTACCGAATATTATACAATGAGATGATTAATACGCAAACAAGAACAGTCATATTTTCTTACCTACTAAAAATACGAAACTAATTATTCGATTAGAAAATTATTTGTTTTATTAAAAACTCAGAAACTTTCGCTTTTATCAAAGTTTTCTACCAATGTCAGCATTTTTGAACCTACTCTGCGTTATTACTAATTTTATTTTACAATTACATTCGTCTCGAACATACATACTACTTCGACCAAATTAAGTAACAAGCATTTGATCTACTTATTAAAAACAGTCGTCATTCACACGGTTTGATTTGCATGTTATTGCCGCTTTTCGCGTCATGTTTTCCATCACTTTCTGTTTTTCAAATTTATTGTCACCCTGCAAGATTTGCTTTTTACTTGATTTTACAATGACTTATTAGTTTCGTTACAACTTTCTTCTTTTTTTTACCTCTATATTTACAGTTCTAATTCTAAAATCATCTATAGGTGTATTATAGTCAGACATGATTCCCTTTTACGCCCTATGTTGTTACTTGTATGGCTTTTAATATTTCTTATATTATGTCATTGTCGTATTTGTATTAGTTACTTTACAAGTCTTTCCAGTTGTATCTTTTGTTATTTTACTACAAATATTATTGTAAAATTAACTTTAGTTTAAGATTACAAACAAACTAGAGTACCTTGATTTAAGTTTGTTGCTAACAATTTCGGTTACTGCAAGTTTTTTTTTACTAAGTAAGTAAACGAATGTTGGGCATGAGGAGGTTTGAGTGAGAGTGTTACTATAATTTATAAAGTGACAGTAACTTTTTTCACTAAAATTATTCTTGGTTTTTGCTCTTTTAAATAGTAAAAACAAGAATAATCATTCTTCATTCGATGTATGTTCGTTTGTTGTTTTTCGAAGGACCTCTTAATGTAGGTATAGCGAAAACTTATCTTCTACAGTTTTACATTTTTACAAGATGAAGACGTTTTATTACCCATTACACACCAGTTACAGTAATGCAGGCCCGTACTTAGCACTTTTGGCGCCCTTGAGCAAATTTAAAATAACGCCCCAAATTTGTATTACGTTCATATGTGCGTACAGATACGGGTTATGTTATGTATTATTATCCACTATTAAAAAATCATTATAAAAAGTATTTTCATAAATTTATTTTTATTTTTATATGTTACAAGTACCTACTACAAGCCATAACTCATACAAGTATTTTTTCATTGAGGTACATAACATAATTATAAACTTATAGAAAAATTTATTCTAACAGTATTACAACTCAAAATGTTTGTATTTTAGTTTTAAATGCAATATATGATACAAAAGCACTAGAAATAAAAACAATATTAAAAACATTAAAAATACTCGTTTATATATCACAGGACGAAACTGACCGACAAATAAACGACAAAACAATATATTATTTTAATAATGCAACATGTCACCTTTTAAAGGTTAATATCCAGGTATTAGGTGTTGTTATTAATATTTTAGCTAAGTGAATTGCTTAATGCTTGCTTTAATTTTTGCAAATTGTTTAATTAAATCTTCGGTGTCTAATTCTTTTAGCTGGTTCGTTTCTATTGAAATATCAAGATTACTTAGTCGCTTTTGCCCCATGGTCGATCTTAAATATTTTTTTATTATTTTGAGTTTTGAAAAAAATCGTTCTGCGGTAGCAACAGAAACCGACATTGTTAATAAAATACGATAAGTATTATGCTTGTATTAGAAAAAGAATCCACTAAGTTGTTACTTGTTATATAATTTAAAATTTCTTCTGGAGACGTAATAACTTTTTCATCAAAATTTTTTAATATTGCAATTCTTTAACAAATTCCACAGCAGTAATGTCTCGTTCATTGCGAGTTTTGTCGATTTAAATTTTCAACTTTTTGACATAATTCTAATTGTTCGTTTTCAGAATAATTTTTAAATTTATCAATATTCCATAAAAATGCGAAATTATTAGAGTAAGAAGAAAGTAATTGGAATCTCTCATCCACTGATGGTATGATTACATCTAGAGCATTAAAAAAACAACCAATTTTGAACATTAAAGTTTCGTCGTGGATTGCATCATGGTTACATTCATAACCAAAATGTTTTTTTTTATTTTTCGTGGTCTTAGACCTCTTTGTTTTTTGAATTTAGGTTCTATGTCTAAGCTGGATGCTATTTCTTTAGCATCGATCAATAGATCATTAAAACCTTTATCGGAGCGATAAGCTTTCAAAAAATATTCAAATTATTTAAATGATTACAACACTGAGCAACATCAAAGTTCGGTTTTTGAATAATTTTACTAACAATGTTAACTTTACTTAAAATATTATACCTCAATATAAGAATGCAAATGAACTCAAAATTTTGCAATTTTTTAACTAACGATGAATCCAAATGTTTTACGTTATTTTCAAAGTTTCCTTCGCTTATTTCAAACAGAGCATCATAAACCTCCCCAAGTTGATTTTATATTTAATTATATACAGAGTATTTGAATTTTTGTGTTCCAATTTAAAACGCAGTTTTAAGTTAAAACATTTAAATCACAACATGGCTGAGACAACGAAGATTAATCAAATCTTAATGACTCCGAAGATGCTGCTCAGCACTAGAGAACAGAAATTGTCTTCCAGTTGTTGCTAATGCAATCACAAAATATGAATTGTCCTTAAGACCCGACGAACAAATCGCTCTTCTGAAAAAGCGCACTTTGATAATTTTCTTCAATCTAACGATGTTCTTTTGGTCCGCGCGACACGCCAACGCTTTTTATAGAACATACTGTCAAACTGATCGATGAAACTCTAATTGCTGTTCCGCCTTACTGTATGTCTGATTCGAAAGAGCAACGGTTAAAAAAAAACTCGACAAATTTAGATGCTAAGGTCATCAAAGTGTGAATCCCCGTTTGCGGCTTCTGTGGTTCTAATTCCCAAAAAAGATGAAAGCAGCCGATTGTGCATCGAGTTTCGTGCGTTAAATTCAGTAACTATTACAGAAAACTATCCTCTACCGCGTTGTACTCTACAGTGCTAAACAACCTTCGTTTATGACCACTTTTGATCTACGCTCAGGTTATTATCAAGTAACCCTGCAAACTAAAGATAGAATCAAGACAGCTTTTACAATTCCGTTTGGTACCTTTCGGTATGATCGTATGCTGTTTCGTATGAAAAACTCTCCGACTACCTTTCAAAGACTCATGGATCGTTTTAGAAGTGGATCGACTGAAGCTACTTGTAGGTACATCTTGATAACCTCATTGTTCTTTCTGAAACCTTTTCGGATCGACGCCAAGATCTCCAAAGGGTCTGTAATCGATTAAGACTTTGCTTAAATTAAAGTAAATGCACTTTTGTGTGCCCCTTTGTAAAATAACTAGGCCACACATACCAGCTGACGGTGTCCACCCAGATCCTTCCAAGGTATCTGCGATTTGAGACATGGTCGCCTTAGAACGTTAAACAATTGCTTATCTTCTTAAAAACCTGTTCTTGGTTCCGAAGCTTTATTCTAAATTTTACCAATGTTGCAAAATCATTAAAGGTTCTCACCAGGTGTCTTGTGAAAATGGGAACATGCTACGTTTTCAGGGCGGTTCTCCTCTAGGGGGAGGGACCCCCAAGAACTACCCGTTCAGTATGGCAGCCCTTTGTTGACACCTGCTGAACAGAATTATACTACAGAGCGAGAAGCTCTTGCAATCAATTAGGGCGTAAAGAAATTTCGTGGCTATCTAAAAGGTTGCTATCCAAACTGATCACCAGCCGTTGAAGCGGATAATGATTTTGAAGTCCCCCTCGGGCGAATCGCTCGATGGGCTCTATATTTGCAGTCCTTTGATCGATTACACTTCCGGTCGCACAAATGTTGTTGCTGACACTGTAATATACTTGTAACGTGTAGGTTTTGGTGAATCAATTTGAGCCTTGATTTAACGTCTTTATTTCTTCAAGTCTAACTGCCAACTGCCGAAGCTCGAGCCTCCGCTGCAACATGCGGGCGCGCATAGGTACGCCATGCGGTTTTATACAGTATACATAATGCACATTATGTCACAAACACCTTATCATTTCCGCATGTACCCGAGAGCTTGCCAGATCTGTAGTGTTACCGTTGATTTTTCAGTCCAAACTGCTGAGGATATACGATGCGAGCAAATAGCAGATCTAGATTTACGAAAAATAATAAATTGCTTTGAACATTCAAATTCAACAAGTTGTGCCCAAAAATCAAATATCCCCAATTCTTGAAGAGTATCTCTCCTCTCGCTGGTTATTATGGTATGGAGCGTACATCCAGAGAATCCTACCACGGTACTACTGGCCTGGAATGACCCGCACCATAGCTCAGCATCTATCTCGATGTCTCGAGTGCCAAAGGTACAAAATAAGAAATACCAAACCGGCCGGTCTTTTACAAACTCCTGCGCAGGCCCATCCATTTGAGACACTTGCTATTGACCTCTTTGGCCTTTTGCCTAAAACTGAAGATGGGTTACGTTGGATTTTTATAATTAAAGATGTTTCCAGTCGATGGATTGAGCTGTTCCCTCCTAAAACTGCCACAGCACAGGACTGTGCTGGTGTATTAATTGATGAAGTAATTTTATGCTATGGCACTCCTCGGAGGGTAACTAGTGATAATAGAACTCAATTTGTGATTCAAGCAGTGCAACAAGTTGCGTTCTATATTGGTTTTAAACACTTGATCCCTACTTACCATCCTGAAGTTAATCAAGTTGAAAGGAAAAACCGAGATCTCAAGAGCCCCAACTTGCTATCTTAGTTGGTACTAGCGGTGGCTAGTATTTCCAGTAACTATTATTTTGTAACAGTTATTAATAAGGAACAATAACAACTTGTTACCCACGTTGTAAAATAACAGTTATTTAATAACTTTACAAAAAGCGTTCTTGGTCTTCTTTAGTATTTTGTTCTTACATTACGTATGCTACATACTACTATTTCTACCTAACCTAGTACGTACTGTTGAATAACAAGTAATAACCCAGAAGATTTATGGTCTATGAGATTTAAACGCATTCTTTTTCTAAAAAGACAGTTCCCACAGGTGAAACAACCACCTAACAAACGAAGGGCAGATTTCTTGTGTAAGTAATTGCAACATACGAAACATGAACAAAATACTATGAAAAGAGTGTAAATAAGATTGAAACAAGAATATTTTTTTAAATAGTAATTAATGACTAACACATGGATATTGGGTAGGATAGGTATGTCTGTACCTACATACATCTACATATACTCAAATCATACGGATTACGCAATAACAACTGTTACTAAAATAACTGTTATTCGGAACTGTTACTCCATAGTAATAATAACAACTTGTTACTGTTACTGAAAAAAGTAACAGTTCACCATCCCTAGTTGGTACTGATCATACAACGTGGAAAGATAAAACTTCCGTCGGTGCGTTTTGCAATAAACATTAATATGTTCACTTCCTACCTTTATTACTTTCGGACGCGAACTTCGCACCCCGGGTGACGCCAATCGAGATCTCCGTACGAAAGACAATTTTGTGTCCCACATCACATCCTATTTAGCACGCTTAACATGTTCCTTGCGTGATGCTCGCGACAATCACGAAAAAGACTAAGATAAAGCAAAAAGGTACGTCGAAGAGAAACGCTGCGATGTGGCACCATTACAAATAGGCGACCAAGTATTAGTGAAGAGTCATCCTCTCACCAAGAGTCTTCAAGGTTTCACCTCAAAGTTTGCTCCCCGCATCAAATAAGCAAAGTAGTGTTACCTACCATCTACGAAGTAGCCCCCATTAGAAAACCTACCGATCAAATAGCTAAGTGCCACTCTTCCGCTCTCATTCCATTTTAAGGTGTTAAAGGAGTTTTATCGACGCCCGTCCATACCGTTCGAAAAAGATGCAGACCGAAGTTTCTTTTTCGACAAGGTGCTAAGACAAAGACGAATGTATTTGTTTTGATGATGATACCACATACTTGAACGGTCTCACTTGGGCATGCCACGGTTGGAAAACGTCTCGCTAAAAAAATGTGGAAAAAAAGCCCGTGAAAGTGAGCTTACGCCTTTCAGTGTTACAATATTGATGATGAAGTGATTTTGTAACAAACAAGTATCTGTATCCCAAAAGTGTTTATTGAAGAAACATGCAAAATCAGTTATCCACATGAATAAATAAAAATAGTTGTTGCCTCGTTGCCAAAACAATAGCCAATGATAGTGGTCAAGTAACAGTGACTGAATATGGTGTTCCAAGTTTGTTACTTTGTAAATCGTTAGATAAATAAAATAATGCAGCTTATTTGTCAATAATGCTAACCATGAAAATAAGCGTATAAAAATTAACGTGGAAAATTGTTAAATATTTCCAAAATTAATAATTAAAACATTCTGTAATCCTAATTTTTAATTAAACTAATTTATATATTTTCTGGTTCCATCAAATACCATACAAAATGCAGTATCGACGTCTAACCTATTTACTTTCCTATAAGGAAAGTATAGCGATCGCAATTTTTTTAAATTTTTATTGCATAATTTTACGTTTCAAGGTCTCTTGAATCAGAAAAATGTATTTTTGGCAAAAAAATTTTGGGTGTCTGTGTGTAACGATGTACTCACGATAACTCTCGAACCAAAAGTCCTAGTAACTTGAAATTTGGTATGGAGCTGGCTTTTCATATTCCATCGGTTCTACCAAAAGAAGGGTCTGATAAATAAACCGGAATTGAGTGTATCCGCTATTTGTAACAGTTTTTCTTATATAATTTTGAACGTATGTAAATTATTCCAATTATTATTTTTACAGTTTCTTATATAGATAATTCTTCCTAACAATTTATTCAAATTAAAAAAATTCTAACATTAACAGTTTATCAAATATTTAATTTGTAATTTAAAATGAATTCACAAATATAATAAATAGTTTCGAATCCTGCCTGCAACGACTTTTTTTACTGATTTACTAAAGGGGTAAGTAATATCGAGGCGCACAAATATAAGGGTTAGTCGATATAATGTTAATGAAATCGAGGAGTAAAATTTAAAAAAAATTATAGCATGCTAGAAAATACGAACGTGTACGTGTACACATCACTTCAAAATGGTTTTATGAGTACATAACCTTAAAAAAATATGTAGACATTCCTTCATCATTCCTTATAGGAAAGTCGTGTGGTGACCACATCAGTTTTGTTTACTTACTTGTAGCAACTGGGGAAAAATTTCTAGTAACGACCGATAGAAAAAATCTACAATATCAATTTACATATAGACAAAGTTTAATACGACATAAAAAAATACATTGATTTGAGTATAAAAATACTTAAAATCTTTTTCAACAAAAGAACAGAATTATTTGATATTCAAATATGAAACATTAATAATGACCTTTATTACTGTAGGTTTCTAAGCGTACAGCATAAAATTTTTCTTCTTTTGCCGTTTCGTTCAAATCATCTGTAATAAATGGTTAATAAAAAACATTTTTTTTAAATCGATATAATGTACCTCCATAATTATAAATAGTAGCTGGAAAAATAGGTTTTTTCGAATAATAAAATACAGTCGTCACAGAAGAACGATTTGAACTTGTTGCCAATTTCATTTTCCACATAGAGGGTTTATTAGAACTATATCACAAATATGTATTAAAAATTATTGTAAAAAGTAACCAATAACTTACCTTAATAAAATACTAATATCATCAAAAGTTAAAGGCACCTTTAAATCACATAATCGTTTGGTTTTTATATTAAAAAACGTGTTAGGTATTGGCTCCATCAGATACTTATCGAATGCCGGTTTCAAAACTTTTTTCTTGACGTTTTCCATTTGACAAGATTCGGTTAATTGCAAAAATTCCATTAGAATATGCGTACGAAATAAGAACTGAGCTTTAGAAAATTCTTCAGATATAGGGAGTTCAATAATACAAAACTTTTTTTCTTTCGCAGTAGGAAAAATTTTGCTAAAAAATTCAATTATGAATAGTTAAACTTTGTAAAGTGCCTGTGAATGCGACCAAAAAGTTTCAAGTAATTTAGCATTTGAACACTAGAAAACACGTCAATAATAAGTCGAAAAAGTCAAAGTAAAACAACAAGCCCTAATTACGACATTGTTGAAAACCGGTCGGAATTTATTATTATGTACAGCTTTTATTAGAGCCCACATATACCATTAGCAAAATTAAAAAATGAAGTATGCTGTAAGTTTTTGAAAAAGTATATCAAACAGAATAATAGTCCACAATAAGAAAAATTTCGTTCCCAAACTATTTAGACATCGGATCGGAAAACAGAAACATGACTGCCGAAATCTCCAATTTAGTTAGTTTTGCAAAGTTTGTAAATTTATTACTATAGAACGCAGTTCAAAAATCTTACTATTGTAGATCATGGCCGCAAAAGCCTTAAAAAGTGATTATTGATCAGAAGTTAATATTGAAAATCTTAACACCACTCCTACAATAAATAAAACTTACTTCCACTTTTCTTGATACTCGGTCGCAATATTCGAATCGCATGATTTAATTATGTGCAAGTAAGATTTCTTTAATTTTTGCACACCTAAATCAACTAACAATTCTAAACATTGCTTATAGGACAAGTGCGGTATCAGCATCCTATTAGAAAATATACAGTGTACAGTTTCTCCGATTATAGTATTTTTGTCATCTTCTAATATCTAACAAAAAAATAATATTTGAAATTATTTCAGTCATGACTCCTCACCTACTTGTATTTTTAAATGTCCACTTTCAATCTTGTCAAATAAAATACTAAAGCATTGTTTTAGAGTTATTGTATTTTCGCAATCTAAAACAACAAATAAAACTCAAAACGGAAAAATTCGATTTTCACTTACATTTTAGGGTATTCCATAGTTTATCTGTAAAATTAAAATCGTGTCTGGCTTCAAAAATATTGCTTTCGCAGACTTGAAATTTAATCGTATGAACCGTGTTTAAAATATCGGTAATACTATCAAATATTTCATAATCTTCTTTAGGGTTTACCGCTAATTTAGCAGTTTCTATGTTATTTATATTTGAAAGTTCGGTTAGACACTTCTGGAGAAACTCCAGGTCTTGGTACAAGTGGAACATGGATGATATCTTATGACCTACAACAACCTGCAGCATCTGTAAAGTAATAACAAGCTTAGTTTTTAAAGTGACGTGAGTAGACTAGGTATAATTTAATTAAACAATCACTGTAATTTTAAGAAGTGGACACACTAGCCTCGGATATGTCACCGTTATTGGTATAGCTTGCATCGTAGCTAGGGGCTGGCCGCGGTCACAGCTGCCATGGACGCAAACCATTCGCAAACTGTGGGTCGTTATTTTAATGTTTCTCTTTCTACAATGTTTTGTAGGGCGCAAATTCAAGTTTTGCTCTGGGCGCTCATGACTGACTATGAGGCTGGTTCAAGTTACTCTTGAGGAAAGTTTCAATTTCACAATTCTCTAAAGGAAGACTTAAAAATAGTCTTGCTATCTTATTTGGTTATCCGGTACTTCGGTCTCACTTATCCTTATTTGCTCTTCTAAACCATAAAAATGTGTTCCGGTCAGTTTTCTTTAAGTGACGTGTTTGTTTGAAATTTTTGGTTACTTAAAAAAAATTTTTTTCTTACATAATTTACATCCCCCCAAGTATAACGCTACGCCTGCAAAAGGATTTTTCGGTAATGAAAGTATTTAAGAAGTTACAGCGGGTTGAATGGAACTGTGCGTCGACCGCGGTATAAGCAGACAGGCGCTTGACGCGCTCATAGAAAATAATTTTTGTCGATAAATGTATGATAACGGAAATATTCATAAAGCATGTTTCTCTCGTTATGTAAATATCGTGTTTAAAGTAAGTGTTTTAAAACCATCAAAAATACGCATCCAGGACGTTCACGATAAAAAATGTACTTAGAATACAATCAAAATGAAACAAGAAACGTGTTTTGCTAGCACCTCGGCAGCAAAGTTTCTTATCTGAGTGTCTGAAATGCAAACTGTGTGACTGTGATGTGAAATTAAGCCGCATTTGTAAACGTGGATTTGGATTTAATATACTTCTTACGTGTCAGTGTAAAGAGCAACGTCGCGCCTTAGAGTCAGTTAGTAAAAACTGCCTACGACATCAACCGTCGACTCATGTTTGTGATGCGCACTTTGTGAATTGACTACATTCGATAAAGTTTCTGCTCATTCATGGAATTGTCTAATAGATTTAGTAATTCCACTTATTATGCTTTTCTGTAAAGAAACGGCGGTTCAGAAAGAAAAGCAAAACGTGAAAGCAGAAAATGAAAAAACGCATTTACGTGTATCCCGAGACGAAACTCGAAAGAAACGAAGGCACAATTCTTTATTCGGCATTGCAACGTTAGTTGAAAAATACACGCACCAAGTTATAGATTTAGTGGTCAAGAGGGGCCAGTAAAAAAACTCTTGAATATAATGCTTGGTATGAGACTCACGAAGAAAATTGCTGTATAAATCATTCTGGCAGTGGTGAGTAAAATGGAAGTAGATGGCATGATCGAAATGTTTTCTCCTTCGATAGAAAACCTCGGCATAATGTATACAACATATATCGGCGACGGCGATACCAAAATTTTTACTTCGCTGTTGAAAGCGGATCCGTACGAAAATCTTACTGTACAGAAAAATATATATAGACTCAGGGACCTGGAGCGGACCGATATAAAACCGAAAACTGGACCGAAACCTGCAAGTATTTTTAATTCGACCGAAACCGGAATCGAAATTTGTCACAGTTAAATTTATTGAACCGGACCGGAGCCGTTATTTATTTTTCGGTTTTATTTACAAAGTTTACACACAAAATTTGGAAGAGCAGTGAATATGTAATGTTTAATTAATAAATATATTAATAATTTCTTTGCTACGAGAAAAATAGGTGGTATCTTTTTAATATGAGTCCAGCATGGACAAATAACAGATTCGGATTTTTTTAGACGCATCAGATTAAAACTTATGCTACTAATCTGAAAATAATACGTTGGTACTGAAGCAAGATCAAAAACTTTTTGTTATTGCAACCACTCACAAAATCCACGTCGCGGTTCAAAACTAACGTCGGTTAACTATTGACCTTGTTGGACATGGTGTAAGAACGGTATAAGGAATGACTTTTCAGAATATGATGTACTGTACTATGGAATACGTTAACTTTGCGACTTAATTCTTTAGTGCTACGTCAGGGCCGATCTTCTACAATTTGAAAAAGCCTGCACATGCATTAGAGAAAAACAACATTTTGGGGGCAAAGCTGACTTGGCAGAAGCGTGAAGGGAAGAGAAAGGCGAGAGAGAGAGTGAGTCGATAGTTTGGAACGTGTGAAGAAATGTTGAGAGACGAGAGTGTCGCGATTTAATCGCAGATTGATTATTTCATTATATTATTTTACTATTAATGTGTATTGTGTTTGTTCTATCATTAAAAATCTTAAAAACGAACCCGTGTAAAGTGATTTAATAGCTAACAATTTTAGTTTTTGAATTTCATTAAAAATATTTTTTTTTATTTCTTCTTCAGCTCCTAGTACACAAGGTAGTCTTTCTCACCCACAACCTTCGTAGGTAGAAATAGCACCTCCAATCTCACACACGTCAAAATAAAGTTTCATGAAAGCAATTTACACAAATAATTTAGCAACTGAAGAAATCGAAGCAGAAATAAAGCACGTTATCGAACTGAGCTCTAAGAAAGCTAAATTTGTTATTCATACTTCTTACATTGCACATTTCTTTTGTTTATTTAGTTGAAGTCTTGTTTTTGTTGCAACAGGATAATAATAATCGAGTACAAAAAGTACATTTTGTTAAGTTAAGTCATTGTCAAAACGAAGATTGATAATTATTTAGTTATTGTAATTATTTTATTAGCGATTTATTTTGTAGATGAATGAGAGTTTTAAACAATCAATAGAATACGTTTTAAAATACAGAGCTCTCAGAATTTACCGCATAGTCAACACTCAATTTCCACTTATTTAGTAGTCAGGACCGGCCGGGCCTGAAAACTTTTCAGGCGTTATACGAACGATCTCAAAAGTGTGTTGTGACTGGTGGAGAGTATTTTGAAGACCAATAAAGGTTTTTGCAATTAATATTCTGTTTTTATCATAGCATTCACCGAACTTTTTAGACACACCTCGTATATTGTAGCCTGAAAACCCCAATTTTTTTCAAATTTCAAGTAGATATCTTTGTAGAAAGGGTGGGTTGTTCAGGTCAGTTTGGTTTATTTCTTCTAGGATATGTACAGTTAATTTTTGAGTAACATTAGGTGCTTACATTAAACAACCGAGACAATGGATTTAGTTAAAAATCTCGAAACATGTTTTTAAAAAAACGTATTTTCAGCAGTATGTTATTATTGAGCGGTATTAACTTTTAAAATTACGCCTTGAATATACGGTTATATCTAATAGAAAAACTCTTACAGCTAAAGAGTGTAGAAAAATGACGTTTTTAAACGTTTTAACTCGGTCAGACGGCAACGGAAGCTTATAAAAATTAATTGGACGTGAATTTCCTTCTTTGGGACCCTAAAGATTTCCTCAAAGTTTAATCTAAATCTAAAATTAACCAGTTTTGCCTATTAGACGATTTAATATTAAATGACTAACGCGTTTTTGCGAAACCACATTTTTCAGTGCGCGCAGCACTCTAGAGCCTCAACAAATTCATTTTCTTTTTTTTTTAATGAAAGATAATTAAAGAATTGTTTATGTTTTTGGGTTTCAGAAACAACCATAATGCTGCGCGCAAACAAGGACGCGAATACTTTGACAATCCTTGTAGGAGAGAAAAATCCCAAGTTGCACATAAGAGGAAATAAAAGACAAGCTTTGAGTGCAAGAAAACAAAGGGCAACGTATCGAGCACAACCGTAAGAAATTCAAAGAACGCGGACGCCGGTCCGACTGACCAAGAGAAAAACTTTCTCTTTCTCATTTTACTTAAATATAAAAAATTAAAAATTTGTACTTTTTCACTTAGTGCATTTCTTTTCTATTCTAGAGAAAAAGTATAAGTGGTAAAGTACGAAATTTATTTTTTGTACTACCTTATTTGTTTCTTAGTGTAGTTACACAATAACAAAAAACTCTAGAGCGGCAAAGTGATAAATCGAAAACTATGCTGTGAAATTCAATTATTATTTAAGTAGAATCTGGTAGAACATCTATTCAAAAATTCAAACGCTTCAAATGTTTCATAAATTCAAATGTTATATTTAGGAGTTGGTACTACGTAAAACATTCGATTTTCTAACTTGACAGATTCAGTTAGTTATAAATATACCTCCAACACTATATTTAAGTTGTTATCAAAGTGGTTCTTTTTTAAATTTTCTCAAAACTAAGCGCAGCACAAAAAATAATGTATGTTACACTAGCCAAAGTCTTATAGTATAACTCACTTTCATGCATTAACGTTCGTTTCGCTAGACTTCACTTTTGAGGGTTGTTACATAAATTTGACTCAAATAAAATTAATAATGTAAATAACGTCAACGACTAAAGAAACTTCATTATGTCGCTAACTTATATGGATAAAGCTCACACATTTAATGCTTATAGGTAGACTTTCACTAACGATTAATCTATTGTTATATAACGTCCTTCCTAACACTTCAATCGCTTAATCTTTTTACATTTTCTCAAGTGTACCGATTTCTTCATAATTACTTCTCTCCCATACACTGGCGTACCTCTCTCGTAACATTGCTTTCCCGTCTTCAACGTTTTCTGTTACTTGCATCCGCTTGGTACATCATTATACTTAGAATCAGTTTTTCAGACAGTTTAATTTTTTTGGCAATTTGATTTCACTCTTTTTTCTCTTCGCAGAAAACTACTTCTCTCTTGCATTGTATTTTATTCTTTGTACTGTAGCGTACCTACACCTCATTTTTGCCATTAGTACCCATGCTTACCCAGCTGCTACTGATATATCTTTATCAATAACAAATTCGCCTCTCACCTATATGTATGTATCATTTGATGTTTTTATTTTTCTATTTTCTTATGTAATTGTTCTTCTCTATGATTCCCATTTTTCAGTTTTGCCACTTTCGATACACTTTCTTCCTGTAATTATCCCTTCTTTGCTCCTTTTTTATTGTTCTATTCTCCGTGCTGTACTTCCCATTAATGCTTCTCTATTTTTTCTAAATCAATTGCAACTAATATCTGAAGTAATCGCTCCTCCAAATATTAATTTTTCTTTTAATTTTTATTATCGAATTCATTAAACCCATACTTATTTTCCGTTTTCGTTATGTTTTTGTAATCCCGTTTTGTAGTTCATCCAATTTTCTTTTTTTTGTCTTTCGTTGTTTTTCGCTCCTTCTCACTATTACACTCAAGGTTTATTCTTCTGTAAGCCATACCAGTTCTTTTCACCTTGTTACAATGCTCTTTTACTAATTATTGTTATACATATAGAACAACCGTTACCTTCACTGCTTTCGCGCAAAAACACGTTTCGAATTTGTTTATACATACTTACTACAGTTTCTATACAACGAGGATCCGTACTTAATCAAACGTACCAAATTTATCTGAGATTTATGTTCAGCTACATCAAACTGCAATGTATTCCAGGAGCAGTCTAGAAATACACTTCCAATGGTGGATACATCGTCTTCTAAATCATAATCATTTAAATGATAACCATAAAACTCGTATAAACAAGAAAGTTGTGGTTGTACCTAAAAATAATAAGTTTAATAGCAAGAAGACAAAACAATTAAAAAGCGGACCACAGTGTTTTATCTTGACTAAGAAAAGGTCAAGTTAATAAATAAATTAGATTTTACTGATAACTCACGAGACATGGCTGGTTGATAATGACGTGATATTATCCCATTGACCATAATTTTTACTTTTAAAAAATGTGGTACAGAAGCAAGGACAGATCATGGACTCACGGGGCCCTTAATATTGCCGGAAAACCCACGCACACTTGCTTACAAAAATGAAATAACATGGTTATTCGGCATTTTAGGCACATTTTCATATACATACAATTTATATTTGTTAAAAAGTCTTCATTATACAAATTTATATTATAACTATTACAAGTATGGCGTAACCAGCACACAGTAAATTGGAATACAAGAAAAACCAATGATAATGTTCGAATCAAAAAAATTACTCTTTCGTAAAATGTAGTATGACTCTATACTCTACATAACTTAAATAATCAGTGCATAACATTACTTCTATTCACTTTACAAAATGTATATTAACTCTTCTTAACGATTTATAATATGGTACCTAAACTTCAATTTAAAACTTAACTTTTCTAAATGTTTTGCACTGCAAAGTCATTAATTTGATCATTGCAATCTAATGCCTTTGTTATATCAAAATTTATAGACAAGATTGAAAGATATTTTCATCTTTCGTGAGTCATTGCTGTTCTGTAACTATTTTCAATATACATCATCCTGGAGAAAACTCGCTGTGCTTCACAACTTGTAATTGACAATTTCAAAAATATTTTAAAAATTGTATATCAAACAGCTGCTTTTCATAGTAACAGAATAAATCAAGGCACGAGTAATAGAATTTTCTTTTTGATTTTAATTGAACGCTTTTATTAATTATAATTATACATTACGTAAATTTCATTTCTCTTACTCAAGTCTGAAATTAACTTATCCAATGCAAGATTCAGTGTCAATTTTTTGAATTTTTCCGCACCATATAGGAAAACCTGCTTTGTATACCTATCACTGGTAATGTGACTTCTTATATCATCGTTATACTCCGCTTTTACGTTGGATTCCAACATTTTTGCGGCTTCTTTATATTCGGCAAGTTTTGTATCGGATTGTTCTCGTATGGCACTAGCAAAATCTTTCAGTGATGCAATCAGTTTATTACCTTTACCTAGGTCTAAACCTGGTTTCTGTAACTTTTTATTGGCGGCATTGAATCTCTCCAGAATTTATTCCCAAAATATTTTTAAAATTGCAGTTTCTAATTTCGATAATTTATTATAGATATTATCAAATTCTTCTTCGGAGTAGTCAGCAAACTTCTTCAAAGTACCCATGAAATTGCCATAACTTTGTTTTAAAACATCGTAATGACAAGACGATCGTGTTATGCTTTTCAAAGTATACTTTAAATTCGTTTTGTTTAAAAATTCTCATCCATAAGGCAATGCCGAAAAAATACATACATCTACTCCAAAGTAACTCACAATTTCAGTAGAAGCCCTAATCGATTCTTTACCAACTAAAACGAATGTGCACACGCCATATAATCGGCATCTATTCTTCTCTTTCCCGAGCGCTTATATTCCGTTGTACCTGCCAGGCATATTCGCTGCATTGTCATAAAAATCCACTAGAAGATTTTCTTTAAAAACCTTTCTAGACAATCGAATTAGAAACTAACCGCGATGACTACTGATTTTTATAAAAAAAACACATCACTTATATACCATGCCTTGAAAACAATGTCTTAGAATAATTGCTAGCAGGTCGTTCTGTGCTAAATCTGATTTTGAAACGATCACGACTATAGAAGTTACTATGGTATTTATCACTCGTTTTCTTAATTTGTTGTTCGTAAATTCTTTGATAAATGATATTGATGGACTTGGACGCTGTTCCCGTTGCTGGATGTGCTCACGAATGAATGGGTCGAACTCTGCCAGTAACTCCAAGGCTTCCATGAAGTTACCGTTACGTGTAGAACCAAACACTACATCATGTTCCCTGAATGCTAGTCCTCTAACGCTCAAATACTTTGTTATTGCAATAACATAATAACACTGACGTTATATGACGACCTTGACACGTCTTAATTACGTTTCGTGCGTAATTTTGACGTCAATAAAACATAATGTACTGCCTGGGACATAATTTTGAGTTTGTTTTCTCAGTTGATCCTTAAACTGCTTATCTATAACTGTCTTGTTTTCTCTGCAAGTTTCCCATGTCAACATTGATTTTTTATGCTTTTTTAAATTTTCATGGCCCTCCAAAGCAGTTGCTCTATCCTTCCAGCTACAGAATCCGATTGTGTATTTTGATGAACTTTTAGAGAACAGGCAGAATTCAGCTCCCATACTGATGGAGACTTGCACAAGTGAACCTTCGTAATTCACGTGTTGCAACTTTCAAAGCTATAAATTTTCGCTGGCGCGGCTGTACCACTCAACAGGATCGCCGCATCCTCTTCTATGCGGTGCTACTCGGCTATTGTTTTCAATAGCTCAAAACCTGTCGGAGTGATAACACTCAGCCATTTAACAAATGACTGCAATGCAGTAACAATGGTTAAGGTTAGAAACTCCTCCTTGGCAATCGTCGGCGTTTATTGGCCACCGCGCGAGGATGTTCGTATTCATCTCCAACACTTAAATAAATTCTTGATCAACTAAAAGGCATATTATCATAGCAAGCGACTTCAATTCTAAATCGCCGCTTTAGCACTCCCCGTGACTAACGAACGGAGGCGATGTGTGGAGAACCTCGTAGGTGAACGTGACCTCTGTGTCGACTAAACTTTTACTTTCGCTAGCCATTTAGGTTCAACAAACATAGATATAACTTTAGCGTCCCCTTGTTTATTTAGCTAAAAAAATAGCAAACTGGCGAGTCATACCTGAGATGATAGAAAGTGACCATCGACTGATACGGTTTAAATTAACAGTCCATGCCTCTAACCTTGCACCTATCCCTAAGAGAATCGTCGATTTCAAACGCATAGATTCCGTTCGCCTGAATAATACTATTGCAAGAATAATTCCTTATCTTTCACGTAGTGCATTGTGCCACGATCCTAAATCTGTTGACGCCATCATTGATAAGTTGATCAAGTTGATCCTTGACTCTTGCCAACATGGCTTGAATAACATACGCATAAGCTCTAGAGCTGATATGCCGTGGTGAAGTCCTAAGTTAGACAAGTTAAAGCAAGCGGTACGTTGTTTGAAAAAACGCCAATAAAAAAAAACCAGCAGACGTAGAACAGCAATGTATACGGTCGCGCTTGATCGATACAAACTGGCAGTGAAGACAGCTAAGTATAGCTCCTGGCAAAGTTTCGTGAAAAAAAGCTTGACGACGAGTCCGTGGGGGTTAGTTTACAGATTGTCCTCCCGGAAGTTCCTGTCGATCCAACCGTGCTCCAACGTTAAAGACGGCGACAGATACACTATTTCCGATCATGACACAATCAAAGTAATAGTATCCAGTTTATTTCATGCCCAAATAAGATCCAGATCTGTTTTGCAAAGCAATTCCCGACAAAACTGGTTGGTCACCAGCAACGATTTGGCCGCGGTGGCTAGCAAAATTCCTAAGAACAAAACTCCTGGACTTGATGGAATTCACTGTAACGTTTTGTGAACGGTTGTTCTAGATTCCCTCATATCTACGATCGTTGACCAGTTCAACCCTTGTATAAACTGCAGTTATTTTCCTACCAGCTGGATGGCTAATCATTATTCTCAAACCCGGAAAGAATCTCACCAATTCAAACTCGTATCGTCCGATAACATTGTAATGGGAACTAGGCAAACTTTTCGAAAGTGCTCTTCTTAAAACGACACAGGACGACATTCCGCCAAACATTTTATTCAATTCTAGTCAATATGGTTTAATTCCTGGCAAAGCGAGGACTGCCGCTGCCCGTCGATTAATGACTATTGCACAATCGAACGTTTCCAAGTACAGACTAGCTATTTTCATCGACATTTCTGGAGTGTTCAATAACTATACTTCTATAATAGAAACTCTCGTCGTTAAAAGAGTACCTACGGACGCTACGCGCGTCATTCGTAGCTATTTATCGAATCCATGGATAACATACTCTGCGAACGTTTCACGTTTAGTTTTCACCAAACGGCTGACGAAGGGATGTCCACAAAGCTCGGTTTTTGGGCCGACCATGTAAAATTTAGTTGTCAACGATCTCCTGGAGAAGGACTTACCAGCTTACTGCGACATCTTCGCGGACGACATTACTGTGACACAATTCACGACGAAACTTGGAGGCAAAATCTAAGTTGTGCCTAGGTATTGTGACTAGCTGGGCTGGCAGCGATAAACTAAGTATTTCCGCAGACAAGACTAAGTTCATTTCATTTGGTACCACAGACTTCGACATTTCTACGACGTCAGAAAACTAGTCTCGCTTCAATCCCTATTTCTAAGAACCATCCACGGAGTTTATCGCACACATCTCCTTTTACAAGAAATTTACTGCTCCAAAGTTTTTGGTAAAACTGGCGCGTGCAACTTCCTTGATTAATATCCCAGATATCCTTACCTGGGTCAGAACGTTCCACGTCCCTAGACGAGAGGCCGTTCAGATTCTATCATCACACGGTGGATTTCCTTGTCATCTAATACGCATTAGCGTTTTGGATGACGACAGTTGTCCGTCGTGTGGCGTTCCTGACACTCCGGCAAGTCGGATTCTTGCTTGTCGCCAATTCGATGATGATCGGAGTGCCCTGTTATCCATTGTCAACCCCTATTTCCGATTCCCCTCAGGCAATCTTCGAACTGGTGGCTGATTTTAACGTTTATAGACATTTCGCGTAGAGAGACCAGAGCCTACAGTAAAAGAATGTTAATTTTCTTTCTAACGTAGGTATTTAGTTTTTAATTTTTAAGTCCCTTTTCCTACCAACTTGGTTTTATGCCTTAGAAGCGATAAGCCGTAAGACAGGTGCCTCGCTGAACCGCGTCTCAAAGCAAGTCTACGCTACCTAGCCCATCCGACTGTATTCTTAGATTTTTAGTAAAATATTTGAAAATCACCTGTTGTAACCTTTGTTAAGTTCTTATTGATCGTGCATATGCACTGGTTGGATCTTTGTTTCGAAAATAATTCATCTCAAGTAGCAGGTAGTATTTAATGAAACCATCACTCAATTGTTCAGGTCAGTTGCTGACATCATGTGTTTCTAAAACCCTTGAAGATCGGTTTCGGTTTCAATACTGTTTTCTTGCAAAATAAAAGAAGGAACTCAGCTGCGTATCCAGATGTACTTGGTTATGAACTCGCTAATAAGTAATTTTCCACAGCTCCATATTCCACATTTTGTTCAGTTTTTCCTTTGCTGCGACATTTGTATAACAAGAATATTAATCTTTGCATTGTGAAATTTGAAGAAACTTGCAATTTTCGCACATTTAGCTCTTTCATTTTTAAGTAGTAAATGTATCTCCCGATTTTCAGCACCAGTTTTACGCTTAAGTATTCGCAGTTAAAGAAATTCTGTCATTAATCAAAAGCGAGATCTGTATACAGTCTTTTGGAATTTAAAGGCAAATGCGTTATTTAGACGCCAACCATACATAAAAAGGCTTAACTGCGCTTCATACGGCCGCAACCGACACGGTAAGGTCAATCTAGGGGAGGCATGGTATAGAAATGCTGCGTTGCGTTGACATCAGTTTTAATAAAAGACTCTCTTTCAGCATTGCTTTCCGGTTAGCACTCGACACAATACACATGAAGAACACATCCATCCATGTTACAACATTTAACACGTAACATACAACAAAATCCGATAAATACTAAGACGATGCTGGGTAACATTCAATTTGAAGTTTCCATCTCCAATATATCCTCTTTCTACAGACCACGTTTTTTTTAAGCAAGACAGAAGCAGTTACCCGTTTATTCAACGTAGCAAACCAATTCTAAAAAAATTCAGAGCAACTTGCTTGAGAACAAAACTTATTTTTTGAAATTGTAACTTCCAAAAGAATAAAATAGCTGTCTACTGGTGTCTGATGTTTTTTACAATTATATCATTACAGTTTCGAGTTAATTTCGACAGCGTTTGCGCTTTATAGATGATTGACTTTTGCTGTTATTCTTAGTTTTCACCTTATCATTGTGGTACAACTCCCTTGAGATAGCATATTCACAAATACTTGCTTTGATTCCAGTAGTGCTTAAAAACATAAGATATAAAGATGTGGAATAGCATAAAAGATTAAAAAAACAACTCTCTTCAGAATACAACAAAAATCGTTTCTCCTTACAGAATAATAACTGTAAAAAACAGAGCAGAAATAAGTAGCACCAACTATTCACTTATTCCGTATCAGTGTACCAAAAGTATAAAATACTATACCTTAATAGAACCTGGTTCACAATTTGAGATGTGGTACTTCTGCATTGTGTCAAAATTGTTTGATATGTAACTTAGTGAAACACAATCAAGTGCACAAACTGTTGTTCTGTTAAACCATCGATTTGATAATGACGACATTAACACAAGTGTACATTGTTTATCTGTACCATCACATATACAAACAATAGTGTCGTATTTACTTTCTACCTTCGTATTTAAGTTATGGTTATTAATAAACATTCTGAAAGGAAACTTTTAGCATTTTTTTAATAAAAGAAATGTGCATCTAGCAAACCTAGCTTGGCAAAGTTTCACAGGGACAAGTTCTTTATCCTCTCTTTGTCCTCTGCTGTGTCTGACTACTATAGATACATCGCCATCCAAATCAACCTCAAGTGGTGTACCTGTTAAATTGCATTTAGAAGTATTCAAATTGTTAAAATTACATGTTTCGTAAGAATCCCCTTTCTGCAAAGTTTAGAAAATCATTACTGTTTCAATCTAATGCTAATGTAACAACCTACCTTTTTGCCGCAAACTAAAATCACTTCCTGTTCTATATCGAATAAATCGCCTAAATATTTAGGTAACTTCGTGTGCTTCACTACAATGTCATTTGAAATATCCATCGTCTAGCTAAAGTTGTAGCACAGGTAGAAGTAATCATTAACATAACCTAAATGAACGTAGTTTCAATTTAGTTTCAAAGTGTGATACACAACTAAAGTTAAAAAAACGTGTACCTGTTAATTTAAATATGTTTTCTCAACTCAAATTCAATTTAAATTCATTTGACCTGTCAAATGAAATAGTCGTTAAATGGTTGCGTTCGCTCATTGCTTCCATCAGCAGTGTTGTCAATTAGTACCTGATTAGTACTATATTCAGTGTTGGGATGTACCTAGGTAAATGTACCTAGGTACAAGTACCTAGGTAATTTTTGTGTACCTAAGTACCTAGAAAGGTACTTTTTAATTTATGTATCTTTACCTGTACCTAGGTACTTTTTAGAAAGTACCTTTGTACCTAAGTACCTAATAAAATAGGTACTTTTAAGCGTACATGTATTGTACACTTGATATATTTGTTTCGGACTTAATCACATTTGAAATTACTAAAACCTTCCAAAAATAGTACATGACCTACGCAATTTTTCCTTAATGATACCCGAAGAACTCGAGTTCTAGGAAAAAGCAAACAATTATAACTGATTATATAACACAAAGACATTATAATAAAATTTATTACGAATCGTATTTCTGCTTATATAAACAATACGTGCTTAATGACTTATTCTAAAAACCACATATTTGGGTTTGTATTATACTAAATTACATAAACAGACGGGTATAACCAACGGTATAACATAAATGCTGTAAGCACGACCTCAATGAAAATTAAGGTGTCGTGTACGTCGAATACTAAGTATTTTCGGATAAGTACAAAATGATCGGTCCCTTGAAGTACTTACTAACCGACGTCAACTGTATCACTAAACTGCCATGCATTACCCTTCCCGTTCAGTATCTCATAATTTAGTCCCAAAACCTTAAGAAAAACATTTAAGAACAAGTAATCCTATTTTTATTATTAAATAATGCACTTCATACAATAAACAGCAATAGCATTGCTCAATAAACTGCAATTACAAAAGTTGTATAAATTTTAATATCTTTACTGAGATTCACATCAGCTACTGTGTGTGTCATCAACAGTGATTAATATAGTAGCGTCGTTGATTGATTTCAATAATTTCATAGCTGTAATGATTTCTATCGTTTTTCAATTAGATTGCACAAATAAGAGTTGGTTTACTAAATTTGTATTTTTTGTGATCATAAATAAGTACCTAAAAAGTACCTAAAATTCTAAGGTACATTTTTTTTGTACCTGTACCTGTACCTAGGTACGTTTGCCAAACCTGTACCTGCACCTGTACTTAGGTACTTTTAAATAAATGTACCTGTACCTGTACCTAGGTACCAAAAAATGCGTACCTGTCACAACACTGACTATATTAAATCAAATAATCGTAAAATGACACAGTACATACCTTTTTAGCTGATAAAGTTTTAGGATTCTTTTCTTTTATGCTATCTAGCATTTCTTCTGCCGGAAAGACAGTCTTGTTGGTTTGTGGACAGACCTAGCTGATAGATGTTTTTTCCATTTTTGATAGGCCAGGAAATCATATTGTTCTTTTGTAATCAGGTACGCACCTTTATTAAACGGGAATATTCCACCTTTTTTAAATTTAAAAAATTTGGCCGACCAATTTGCTAAATATCTTTTTTGTGATCTTCTGGCCTTTATGAGTTTTCTGCCACAGTATGAGGTTATAGTTCCACTTGCTTTTCATTGACTTGAATACACTCAAGTCTAGTGGTTGCAATAGATGCGACAAGTGTGGGGGCAATTTAAGAATCGTAACCGCGTGTTCAATGGCCGAAGTAATCAGTCTAGTGTCTACGTGGGACACGTGCCCATCGCATACCAGTAGACATGGTCTTGTACGTCCAAATGCTGCTAGCAATGTTTTTTCAAAATACCTGAAAAAACTTCGGACTCCATCGATACATTAAAGGTAGCATAGGTCGTGCCAGGATAGTATTCATCCGGAGATGCTACCAACTCAGTCCTAATATTTTTTCTTTTGAAAACTGTCAAAGGCAGAGCTTTATACCTAGCAGCATTCACAGCTACCAAAACAGTAATATTTTTGCGGGCTCTACCAGGTATTGTTTTATACGACGCCGCACCCTTCTTGCCGACCACTTTTCTTTTTAAGGGGTCCAGCAAAAAATTAGTTTCATTGAGGTTGCAGATCTGTTCGGACTTATCTCAAAGGTCTAAGTCATCTAGCTGCTTTTGAAGAATTTCAAAATATTCATTAATAATAAAAGGATCCATACATATTTTTCTTTCGAATTCGACTGGTCGTGGTTTCTTGATGGAGAGGTTGTGGCGTTTACGGAACCTAAAACCAATCTTCACCCTACTTTCCCTTTTTAAACGGGGTTTGAAGCCTGTTTTCAACAACGTCATCTTGAACTAAGTTAAGGAGTTAAAATCTACTTAAATCCCAACCCCATTTTTCAATGGCGACGATGTTTACGTGCTCTTTTCTTCAGAAGGTGGTATGGCAGTACTTCTGCCCATTGTTGTGCTTTTTGCACTACGAAGACCTCTACGATGGTAATTGATTGTCATCTGAGGTATATTATATTTCTTGAAAGCAGCATAAACCGTTATGACACCATTTTTGACGTCTTCGACCGCTTGTTTCAACATGCTTTTAGTATAAGACGTAGCCCGGTCTATTTTACGTTTGTAAACTCGAACCTTAGTTCCTAGAAATTAAACAAAATGGAAGTGTTGAAAAAAGTGAATCGCAAAAAGCAACATATGGGGCAAGTGTGTAGTTTACACTTACCCCGCCCAATCGACAAGGAATCATTTTTGAAATGTTTTTTTCAACGTTTTACAAAAGATATATCTACATTTTAAAAACATTGCAATGACGTATTAATGGTCAGAATTACGTTGCAAAGTCAATATTAGAAAAACATTCCAAAAATGTTTAAAAAATATTGAAACGTTCGAGAAGTTATTCGCAACTTCGACACCCATCGCGAGGTTTTCTAGAACGTTCACCGAAGGATGCGGAACATACGGGTACGTTTTGCCACAATGTATAAATACTGTGCAAACAAATCCGAGGTCAGTTATTCCCGTAATGTGAAGACGGCATTGTTAAGAAAATTATTCAAGTTGAAATAAATAAGTAATTAACGCGTGTGTGCAGATAAATATACGGAGTATAATCTTGTACGTGACTTTAGTGTAAACAAGTATGGGAAGTTATCCGCGGACTTTATCTTATCTTCGTGTAAGTGATAGTGCTATACATAAATTATACTGTAAGTGTTTTATTAAATATTCTTAGATTTAATTAGTTCGGTTAGTTTAAACGTGTATATATTTGTAGTATAAATAAATTAGTTTTAATAATAAAATTTGTTACAATATTATTTATATATATTTATATTTTACAAATGTTACATTTATGTATGAAAAATGTATAATCAACGGTATAAATGTAAGTTTAGTTATAGTTGCTTTAATTTTAAAATACTGACATATTTGGCTGTTAGTTTTATTTATACTAACCAATAACACAGCCAATAACGACAGCATTTTAGAATCAACTAATAAATATAACTTAACTGACATTTATATCATTATTATAGAACCAGCCTTAAAATGCTTACAAAATATAAATAATAATACAATCTTTGTGTACTCAAAATACTTCAATTTCATATGGCTGCAAACGCATTTGGTGCCTATAACAAAAATTAACACATTAACATATAAAAGTAAAAGAAACGTTATTCATGTAATTACTTTATATTAGTTGAAATAATTATAATAATCCGCACAAAAGTTTCCAATTAATCAAAAGTTTTTCTACTTTATGTTCAGGATCCTTTGGAGTGGAGAAACGGCAACAATAAAACCAACCTTTATCTGTTGTTAAGGTTTGAACAATAAAGGTTGTTTTTATTGTTGCCGTTCCTTCACACCGAACGATCCTATCCATAAAATAAGACTAATTATGCATGTACTTTTTTTATGTAAAAACGAAAACCAGAACAACTAACAATCCAAGATTTTGAAACATTGTACACACAAAATAATGCTGCATTAATATAAAAAAAAAATTAGATACCAAGATTAAGTGGTTATTGTGCACGTTCAAATCTCCCATTTGGCCAACATCATATCAATTTGATAACCTTAAAACAGTGTTGTAAATAGATAATTTTTAAATTATATAGATATAGATAATTTTTTTTCTTACAAAAATTATCTAGTATTAGATAATAGATAAACTATTCAAACTTTATATAGATAACAGATAATAGATGAAATAATCTAGGTAGTAATAACGATAGATGGAGTTCATTTGAAGAAATACTATGGAATGCGGGAAATTACTGAAGAAAAACATACATATTGTAACTGGAATTTTACGGGACACTGGATTTTTTATAAATATTATTTAAATAATTTAAATGAAAAATTATATATATACAGATACATATAACCAGTGTTGTAAATTATCTACATAAATTTATATAGATAAATTAATCTAGATTCATATTTTTTATCTATTTATATGTATCTAGATACAATCAAAAATATATAAGTTATATGTATCTGTATATATATAATTTTTTATTTAAATAAAATTTATAAAAAATCCAGTGTCCCGTAAAATTCAAGTTACAATATGTATGTTTTTCTTCAATAATTTCCCACATTCCATAGTAGTTCTTCAAATGAACTCTATCGTTATTACTACCTAGATTATTTTTTCTATTATCTGTTATCTATATAAAGTTTGAATAGTTTATCTATTATCTAATACTAGATAATTCTTGCAAGAAAAAAAAATTATCTGTATCTATATAATTTAAAAATTATCTATTTACAACACTGCATATAACTTACATATTTTTTGATTGTATCTAGTAGATACATATAAATAGATAAAAAATATGAATCTAGATTAATTTATCTATATGAATTTATATAGATAACTTACAACACTGCCTTATAACATCACAAAGAATGGAAATCATAAAGTACATAATGGACGCCTTTAGTGTACCACTGCTATAACAAATAATATTCCATTTCAGCAAAATTTCTTGCAACGAAAAACGTACTATCATAACAAATGCTGACGTATACTAAAAGTATCTAATTGAGTTTCACTGGAACGCAAATTAGAAAACGATTAAACTGATACACTAACAATACATTACACAGCATAGCGAGTAATACCATGGAAATTGTTGATTCGTTGAAGCTTAAAATATAATGCAAGTACAAATATACAAAATCGCCATCTTTTCACGCAGATACTGGTACTTTGCGCAAACGCGGTTATTAAGTACTTAATTCAAATTTGCAAAAAGAAAACGAAAAGGTTTATTATGTATTTATTAATAATATGTAACAAAATGTTATATAGTTGTGTTATTGTTACAATATATAAAAGAAAAAAGTGTATAGGTGAAAGCAAACAAAAGTATAATTTAAGTAAAAACGTTTTTTATGATACTAAAAAATGTTTTAGAAAACATTTTTAAAATATTTCAATATCAATGTTTAAATGAAATATTTTTAAAACGCAACAAAAATATTTTTTTTTAAAACATTTTTTATTTCGACTATTTTAAAACGTTGTAACGTTTCTAAAACATGAAAAAAACGTTTCCTTGCTGATTGGGCGGATGCTTATTTGAACGGGGCAAGTATTTAGTAGGTACCTGGAATTTTTCGTTAAATATTTAATCAAAATACATACGAAATTATTGACTTCCTTACCTGTACTATACTTTCTTGGATTCAGATAGTTTTGATTCTAATTTTCCACTTGGATGACATTGGATTTTAAAAAACCGTCTGTACTAGTATTCCTGGGCATACACGACCACGAGGTAAACAATGTAGAGAGAGAAAAGTATTTATTATTTTATTTAAATATTTGTATTTTACATGCTAGTAATGGGTGTAATATCCATTATTAGTTATACATTCTCGTAGACGGTTTGGCATCGAATTGATTAAATTGGCACATACATTAGCTCCTCTAAATCTTTCCCACACGGTATTAATATGGCGATGCAAGTTGTTTATATTTCGTATTTCTATATTATTGTTCAGTTCGTCGTTCCACCCACGCACGGCCACCGCCCACAAATTCTCTATACTACCGCTGCCGTATGTATAGGAGAATTGTCCTGAACAAACCGAATTGGTCCTTCGGGATAAACTGCTCGTACGGAGAGCAACATAACGTCTTCTAAAATTGTCAGGTAAGTTTGAGTAGTTAAGCGTTCATCGACACGTGTTAATTACCTTGGGCCAGCATCACTCATCCATCCCCAGTACGCAGCACTAATTCTCCCACTTCTTTTGTTGGCTTCGACATGTTTTGATTCATATCTAAAATTACGTAGCCTCCAAAGAACTTTTTTACTATCTTGGGAAGTGCAGAACCTTTCCAATCAAAATTTAAATAAATGTTCTTCTGAACACTGCAATTTTCGGTAGGCATTTTCTTCAGTTATTACAGATTTCTTTATAGGTTGATAGCAGCGTATTCCTTCAGCTTTTAAAGTATTCTTTATTGTTTGGAAACTGTCTTTTGCAAATGGTGGCGGAAGTTGTGAATGGAGTCAAACGAGCATCTTGGATAATATTGTCTTTTTCAACTCTGGATAAGAGAGATGGCGTTCCACTTCTATGGACTATCTGCAAAAGACGATCATTTTCCGCCCAATAATAATTAATAAAATAAATAATAGTTAATTAACACACTAACAAAACATTTGTAATTTTTGTTTAGTAGGTTTGCACCCTATATGGATTTATTAACATTGTCAAAAAAGGCGAAATAATAAGTAAAAGTAAAGGAAAATGGTATATAATAATATAAATTGAAAAAGAGTTTAAAAACTATAAATTGTTAATGTTTGGTAATTATTTCGTTAAAAAGTTTTACTTTTTTTGTATTATTATATTTTGTTGATGTTATTGTACGTTTTATTATTATTTATTACTCAAAGCAAGATGAAATATTGTTTCTTTATTTGGAGATATTTGTATTTTCTCATCATATTTTTACACGATATTTCTTTAAAGCGGGGGCCCCGCTCGCGCCTGAACCGCCCCGTCTACTTAGAATTTCTGCATTACGTCGAAATTTGGTGGGGCAACTATTGAACATTTTTAGACCCAAGTAAAAAATTTTATACTTTCCATTGGCCTAATAATTTTTGTTTGCCATTGCGTACTTTACATGGTGTATAAATGTCAATAAAAATTTAGGGAAAAGTAATAAAAAAAAAATTTCAAAACGCAAAAATTAAAAAAATCATGTTACTTGTGTGGGGTCCATAAACCCGTTCTCGGTTCAAGAGAAAATGATCATAGAATGGTTTAGTATTCAAGAAAACGGATAACAAAAATAAAATATTTTTTGTAATATGTAAAACCTTATACTCCTAGTATATTTAATAAAAGTTCCATGTTTTAAATTTTGTCATTTTTCTTATATTCAAATTTAAAGAAATAACAGTCAATGTAAACAGAGCACACATTTAACATTATACTAAATCAAAATTAATTTGAATTACTTGAAGAAAAAGAAAAAATAAGAAAAGCTAATATTTCGCGTAAAGTAATGCTTTAAGGACACATGACACTCAAATACAACTGTGAAGTACAATTAAATATGGTTCCATGAGCTGTGAAAAAGGTTTAAAATAAACATCGCCTTGCGGTCCATAGGCTGTGACAAAAGTTAAACCGCGGGGCTAAACATGTTGTATACTAGCCATTTGTTTTAGCTTCGCATGAGTGTAACCTATATATATCCCACGATGTGACATCTTTTAGGTTAATTGCTACTTATAATTATCAGGTTTTCGAAGTATAGGCTAGGGTATTTAAAAAAAATATTTTCTCTTTAAAGCAAGGTTGAGACCTAGTGTTTATAACATTAATTTAGAAATAAACGTTGTTGATCATTTTGTACAGAAAAAAGAGACTAATTTTTTTCCAATGTTGGATGATATATGTATTTCTATTACTTAGTGTTAGCAAATACCTGCAAGAATTCTGTTTTGATTTATAGGTAAAACGAAACTCAGTTCAGTTACATCTGACTAAAGATAATATCTTTTTAAAAATATATTAATCTTTTCGCCACTTGTTCTTTTTGTTATAATATGTATAAATAAGATTTTACGAAAGCCGCCTGAAAATAAAACTCGACAGGCACAGATAAGTAAATTTGAGTTACGTATACCTTCTGTCTAATACAGAAACTAGTGGGTTCAATATCATTCATAAATTGTGTTAAATCAGCAAAGATGAAGCATTTTTTCCGTGGATTACGACATTGTAATCAAATAAACAATTGAACATCGGATTTTACCTATATTTATAAAAATCCATTTTCTATGAAAAAATGCAAACTACGAATAAATGTTATGAAAATGGGAATGGGAATTAAGATTACAATGGTTCAACTACTAATTACGTTCAAATGATGATAATACTTATTTTGCAGCGAAAATCGCAATGTTGACTTCAATTTAATCCGGAAGTATTAAAAATTTAGGCTAATTAAAACAGCAATTTCATATTTGAGTATGCCGTTTAAATTTATTCCAGCTATTAATGGAACTTTTTTAAATTTATTTTAATTATAAATGACTTAGGACTTTTTTAATTAAGGGCTATAGCATTCATTTAAATCTTGAGCAGAGAACATAAATACTAAAATAGAAAATTTGACGAAAAAAAATTTAAATCTTTATGGTACAATTTAGATTCATATTTGCAGCAAAAAAACATATATGTTCTTTGAACGCTTGAGACGGTTGTTATAAAGAATGGTTAGTAACCTTGTAATATCGCTGCAAGTAATGTCTTCAATGCCAATATTGTCAAATTTAACTAGCCGTTCTGTTATAACGTAAGTTTGGTTGCCTACTCTGCAGGTCGCGCTTAAAAGTTTCCAATTACTTTTTTGAGGCAGTGTACATCGTTTCACGCTGATGGCATTTATACATTTGTATTGACATTGTTTACTTTACAATGTTATACGTTGTGGTTTTAGCACGCAGTATATTCAAAAGTTATTTAAATTGCGCGGGTCTAAAATCTGCTTTCAACATTTCAACGTCGATAGCCGTTTACAAATAATCCGTTAAGTATGGTAAAATATTAAGGTGAGCAGAGCAAACCAAATGTTGTAACTTAAGAACCAATTGGCAAGCAAACCCAAAGGCAAATAATACGTTTAACAATTATCGGTACGACTTGGTTCAATACTAAATAAAGTTTCGGAAATTAATAAAAAAAATACTTTTCTATAAAACACGAGTATGGTTCAACATTGATTAATCTTAAACAAGATAAAATTTGACGAAATCAGTGGCTTGTCAACGGTTACTATAACTATAACCAGTTAAAAAGAGGATCGACGCAAGAACGCATTTATTTAAAATACCGCTCCTTTAGCCGCGATTACACTACAGTAGTGACGATCATGCATTTCAGTTTTTCAACATCACTTTTTTAATGTGCCATTGTTTATTTAAAAAAATTATTAGGTACTTGTAAAAAATAATGGAATAGTACATTTTTAGATAATTCGTAAACAGATTTGTTCAAAACATCTTTTTACCTAACACTTGTATCTTTTCCAAACATATTGCATATTTAATAGATAAAATAAGCTCGTGGATCATAATAAATTTATTCCGACAAACAACATGTTTATGTTACAAAAAAATTTATTTAAAATCATAATAACCGAATTATTCATATTTATGTATTTAATTTCTATATGAATTATGATACACGCCGCTGTATTTTAAGTTCAACCTATTGGTTTATTCAGAAGTAAAGAGCGGACAGTCTGACAAATGCCTGGAGCCTGCCTATTTTGCCTTTTTGTGTAACTTTTTGTCTTTTTTGCCTTTTTAAAGAGTATTATTTTATATTGTCTTTTTAAATATAAATTTTGAAAAGTTTGTGTAAACAGTGTTTTAATAAGTAGACGACAATAACGCATTACAGAATTTTAATTAAATTACGTAAAATAATATAATTAACATTTTTTGCTCAAAAGGTCTTACCACGAACCTATAAATAACAACAGGGATTTTCATGTTTTGTTAAACAATGGTTTCCAGAAAACATTAAATACAAAAGCCACTTATAGAGAAGAACTAGCGTAACAATTTATACTAGGATTATGTACAATGACAGACTTAACAGAACACTATTTACCAAACCGGAAGGATTTCGGAATGAATCATATTTTATAGGTCTATTCAGTACTAAGTAAAGCAGACAAATATAGATAATTTTAATTCTGTCCGGTGGGATTCCTTTAATGACTGAAACACATGACTAAAATATTCTTTGTTTGTTATAAATACCTGTGATATTGTCACACTGTGCTAGTCTATTGCTGTTGTGCTGTGAGTAAGTTTTAAAAAATGCCACCTAATAAACAATCAAAATTTGAAAATTATTACAAGTGGGGTAAATTTGACAATAATTTAACAACGGACGGGGAAAACCTTTGTTGTCAGACAATAAGGAATGACATTGGGGACCATTACATTTGGACTTCGGTTGAAGAAACAACCGATTGCAGAGGTCGATATATAGCAAATTTTGTAGTTGGTAAATTGTCTGAACTAGAACCAGAAAAAGCTCATTTGCTAGCATCCAAAGATTCCACAGACCAATCACAAAACAGTTGCAAGTTTATTCTAAGTTTTTTTTTAATGATTGATTAATATAATCCAATCTATTAATTACAATTATATAAATTTATGTTTGTAGGACTTCTGTATCCCAATGGCGTAAAAAATAAAAGGTTTTCTTATTCGTAACCGATGCAGCACCTTATATAATCAAATCCGCTCAGGCATTAGAAATATTTTATCCGAATTTAAAACATTTAACTTGTCTAGCACATGGAATACATAGGATGTGTGAATTCATTAGAGACGAGTTTGCAATATTAAACAAGTTAATTTCTGCAACCAAAAAGGTAAAAACCTCTAACATAGATTATCTTTTTGATTATTGGATCTTGTTTCAGGTTTTTGTTAAATCACCATTACGGGTAAGGGCCTATAAAGAAAAACTTCCAGGTGTTAAACTTCCACCGGAACCTATCATAACAAGATGGGAAACTTAGTTATCTGATTGCATTTTTATGCCACACATTTTTAAAAAATTAAAGAGCTACAGTTCATACTATAATCTGACATTGTCTCATACATTAAATGAATTGTCTTACTTCAGGTGGTTGAATTATTTGACGAGACGGCCTCTGCAGCAATTGCTAAATCTCAAAAAACTTTTAACGACGAAACTGTTAAGAAAGGATTAGTTTTTATAAAAACACACTTTTCCGGCATTCATGGCGAAGAAGCTAGAAAAAAACGAAACCGCAATGACCGAATCTTTCGCTACATTCGAAAAAATAAGAACAATTATAAGATCATGTCCAGGGACTATAGGAAGAAAAATTAATCAAAAATTGGATGGCGTCACATCAAAAAACCCTTCCTTTGACCTCTTTAAACAACTGACTGAAATTCAAAAAGGAGAGGTCATGAAGCATCAACAGAAAATATCTTTAACAATAACGGAAACATCGGCATTAAAATTTGCTCCACTAACATCTTGTAATGTTGAAGGAAGTTTTTCCTTCTATAAAAATATTTTAAATGATAAAAGGCAACAGTTTCTTGGTCAAAATATTAAAGAATATTTGATTTGTGCTTGAGAAAATAATAGCACTTAATAAACATTGTAAAACAAAAAATACTGTAAATTTTAATAGATATTTGTGCCTTTTTTATTACCTTTTTAACAGCTTTAATATGCTTTTATGCCACCTTTTTTGGTATTTTTTCTTGTCTTACTTCCGCTCTTTATTGATAAGTATTCAACTTTGGAGATAAAAGTTAACCAATGCCATTTTAGTTTCATATCGTTTACCACTCCTTGTGCAATGCGGTTTAGTATGATTATCAAATGTGTGGTTTTCAATCCATATTATTTCGATATAAGTATGTTTCATCGCTAATAAAAATGTGGGTACTACATTAGCTGCGCGAAAAGTAATTGACGTTCCCAATTCTGCGTGAGACGAGTTCTAACAACCAATGAATGTTTTGTACAATCTTTAAAAAAAAAGACGTACATTTATTATGAAACTTTGAACAAAATGAATTTCAGGGCTGGCAACAATGAATTAAAAAAGACTTATTACAAAATGTGGCCAATTTATTTTTTTGGTTGCGGTAAATCACCAGCTTTAAGGGTTTTACAGTTAACGCTATAATAGAACCCTACGAACATTTGCTCAATTTTTACTTATTTTCCATTTAACAAAAACGATATTAAATGGGCGGTGTTATAAAACAAACAAAACAATTCAATATTGATTGTTTAAAACTTTCTGATAGCCGTCTCATAATGTTGTTCGAAGGTACCATTCTTTGTACAATGTTAAAACATTTGCATAGTTCAGTTTTGCGCAAACTCATTGCATATAATTTTTATCCAAGTTTCATAATTAGTTTATTAAAATGTTCACTACACCAGCAGTAAAAAATTATTTTTTTAAATAAAAAGAGATGTAAGATATGTTATATTCTGTGGAAATTATACTTTCAATATAAAGAATGATATCAACAAATATGAATTTTTAATCAAATGATACACGTCTTTATCAACCGTGCATAATTTATATATTTAAACCTGGTCTGTATAGGTTTTAGAGTAATACAATTTGTTAATTCTAAATTTTCAAACGTGTAAGGTAAGTGAAATTATTGTTTTCTATAAAAATTAACTGGTTTTTATTTTTAATCATTACATATATTAATATTAAATTACAAAAATATATAAAAGTTTTGTGTACGAAAGGGTTAATATCGCTAATTACCGAAACTTTTTCAGTACAAATAATTTAAATTTTAGCGCTAAACATTTTAAAATTTTCTCACTTTAATAAACTTGTGGTAAATAACAAAACTTAGAAGTGAACTTCAAAGGAACCGAGAAGTGAACTCTCTGGATCTGCTACTGCAGCCGATTGCTTTTGACGCTGACAGTGTTTGAATTAAAAAATTTAAATAAAAACAAATTGCTTAATAAATAGAATTAACTTTTTAGTAATGTATAATTTTAAAGCAGTTTATTTGTTCTTTTAAAATATTAAAAACTTTTGTTTATATTTTAGTAGTTTTTCAAAATTGTTTGTCAGGTTTAGTTGTAAATTAATTTTCCGGGAATCGTCTTGAAAACAACATTGTTTATTAACGCACAAGAAAAATGAATTTTCCGGACTAGTACTGTAAAGACTTTACAAGACTCAAAATAAAAAAGATACAATTGTTTATTTAAATTTGGTTAAAAAAAATTAAACGAATACATATAAAAATTTTGTATGATATGCACTTTGTAAATTACACTGTACCGTACAATCTTCTCACTTATATATATTTCATTATCGAAAAATATTTTACTTAACCTTGAATTATACAAAATTTTCTAGGATTGAATTTTAAACAAGTTATTTCATTCTTGCAAATAATATATTGAATGCGTCGTATAAAAATACTTACTATTAGTTTTATCGTAGCTGAGATAAATATTCTCGTTAAATAATTCGCCATCGGTTGCAAAGATTTGCCAAACTGCACTCTCGCCCAAGTGTGCGTGTACTTAATTGAAATAAAAAAATAATTTTATCCGCGGTTTGCCTTCGTTTTGGAACTTGCATCAGCCATAATCAGTTTACACCAAAAATAATAGTTCCGAGGTTTTCTTGTTGACCAACTATATTGTGAGCTAGCTTTGTTCTAAGCTGGACCAACTACAGCTATTGAAATGCTGTTTATGTCAAAATTTATTACTTTTTTAATACTCATTTATTATCATTACATCAAATTCATTCCCTCTGTTAATACTGAGTAATCGCGACGTAGGCCAGTTTTGCTATAACCTGTACCAACCATAACGTACCTGTTTAGAAAAATGATATGATAATACGGCTTACGTTTCAACAGTTTTACCTATTTTTAACCGGTTTTTTACTTTTTAAGCCATGGTGGTAAATGCTAATAAATATTATTATGATATTATCATATAAAACTAATCATTTAAACATTTAAAAGCATTAAAAGTAATTTGGGAGATGGCAATAATTTTATATTGATATTGAACATAATAGTACTGTTGCTTATTACAATTTTTACACTTGTACTTATTAACTGTTAAACTTCTTTAAAAAAAAGAAATATTAAATGTTGAAATTTAGTAATAGCAAATTGATAAATGATTACGTAGTAAGTGGTAAATCGATATCGTTCTTTAAGCAAAGTTACGTTATGGTTGGTCTATGTTAGAGTAAAACTGGCCTTACTCAGTATTCGTAGGGGTAATAAATTTGTTGTAATGGTAATTAAATAATAATAAAAAAACTATAAAATTTGACGTCAATAACATTTCAATATAGTTTTTCTTTGAATAATTATGCTGTGGTTGGTCTATCGCAACCGGCCCACAAAAGCGATTACTCAGCATTGGGAGAGGTAATAAATTTGCGGTAGTCATAATTAAATGGTAATAAAAAAATTAAAAATTTTGACGTAAGCATATTTGCAAGCAAATTTATACTATGGTTGGTTCACCCGACCTTAGTACATTAGATCTAAGCTAACCCACAACGCGATTACTCCGTATTGGTAGCAGTAATCAATTTAGAATAATAGTATTAAATTATTGGTGATAGAAAGGTATCAACATTTCTAAATATTATATTTGATGTTGGTTGATTTGGCTGGTGCAGTCTCCAAGACGTGAAAAAATACTAGAATCGCTTCTTGATTTTCTTGCGATAGTATTTTGCCCACAAAAGTTGTTTTATGTTTTTATAATTTTTAATCAACCAAACATTTTACCCACTTTGTAAGCAACACCGATTTTTTTAGTAATGTAATTTTTTTGTAAGAAAACGTTTACATTAAACATGTCTGCAGTACAGTGCATTTAATTAAATATTTTTATTTGTAATTTAATTTTATCAATCATATTTTGTTTTAGAATAATGTCGGTGATTGCATCAACGTCGGATTGCTTAAAAATCCACAATTGGTTAAATGGAAGTATCATACAACACTACACACCGGAGAACATTAGCAGCAATAGTTCTATTAAAAGTATTTCATGGAGCCGAGATGGTAGGTGGATGTTGTTAACGCCCAGTACAGGAGCGTCGAAGCTTTTAGGCGTTGGTAAAAATTTAAAAGTAATACAAACACTGGAAGATATTTATTATCCGACATACGCCGTATTTCAGCATACTACAAAAAGAAATGTTGCTATTGGTACCGTATCTGGAGCAATATTAATTTACGATATTAAACAACGCACTGTAAAAAAACGATTTCCAAGAGCACCCTCTAGTATATTTAGTTTTAAATGGAACTGTAAAGACAGTCATATTGCAGCTGCTTGTATAAATGGCGATATAATTTTATACAATAACATATCTTTGAATATATCGTCATCGTATAAAATTCCACAAACAAAAACCGTCTCTGCGATTAATTTTCACAATTGCAGAAGAAATTTACTATGTGCAGGAAGTGAAGAAGGTATAGTGGCAGTTTGGGATATTAACACAAACCATGTTCTCTACAATTTAAAGGCTCATCAAGCTACTGTCACAGATTTAACATTTTCTCCAATAAGATCGGATGTACTAGTTAGCAGTGGTTTGGATCGTAGGCTCCAATTTTATGATATTCTTTCAAGACAATGTATAACTGAAATTGAACTTATTAATAGCGCAACTGCTATTGATTTTAGTCCATGTGGTACATATCTTGGGGTGGGTTCTCAAATCGGGAATATAATGCTATATGATACGCGAAGTTTTAAAAAACCTATATCTGCGTTTGTGGGTCACGCACATAAAAAAATTGGGCATTTGTTTTTTCAAACCGTTCTTGGTGGTTTCGATAGCGAAAATTTCTCAATTACTATTTCTGAGGATGAATCAGAAAAAACACAAAATTTGGAGTATAAGAAAAAAGTAGATTCTTTGGGTCTAATCAGTTACGATAGTTTTGAAAATAAAATCATTAACAATTCAAAAAAAGGTAACGAAGATTCTTTTTTAACTGCATTGGGATTAGAAACTAGCGCCCATATTTCTGAAATTTCAATAAGACTAGACAACTTTCGTAATGTAACGTCTGAAGAAGATCAACAGTATACCGATATAGAAAAAAATGTTTTATTACAAAATACAGTTTCCTCCCAAAAACCTCTGCTTAAAGAAGTTTCTTCGACTCCTAAACATTTATTAGAGAAATTACCATCGATAACAGAATCTCCAATTATTACAAGCTCCGGTAACGTTGCCAACTTTTCATTAGAAGAAGTTACACATACAGTTAGACAAGTCGTTAGAAATGAATTAGAAACTGAATTAGAGAAATTAAAATTTGATATAAAGTCTGATCTTTTACAAGCAATACATGATGTGCGTCTTGGAATTTTAAATATTCAAATGGCTAATATTCAACAATCGTTATCAACAGAAACAAAACTAAATTCGATGTACAAAATGCTTAAACGTATAGAAATATTTCAAGATGAAGGTGATGGCAATAAAAACTTTAAATTTTAATTTAAGAAATTTATTTAATCTTAAATATGTTACAAAGTTTTAAATGTAATTTGTTTTCGTGTATTAGTTAATGTATTGTAACGAATTTTAAAAACTAATTATTTACACGTAATTTAAAACTAATTTTTAATTAAACCAACTAATAAAATTTAATGATATTTAAGATAAACAACTTACAAGTAGGTAATTTATGTACGAATATCACTCGATGTTTATAAACAATGTCTGCGGATAACTTTGCACCTTATTTATCTACACTTGATGCAGTTGTTTATTTTAACAACACGTTCACTTACACGACGTTGGATTTATTTAAACGCACACTAATAAATTAAACTGCTTTCGGACACTTTTTATATTTTTACTTTATCTGCTTTGAGAACATTCCGGTAATCATCAATATAAATATGTAAAATGTTTCTAAAATATTTATTCGGAATTTCGACTTAAACCTTTCATTATAATAAACTCGAAATTTTCCAACTTTTCTTGCATTTAACCAAAACTTATATTTTATTGTTTCCGAAATTTCCATAGAGGCCTTTCTTAACTTAAACACAGTGTACAAAAACTTGGAAAGTAATCAGTAAATAAATCATGAAAATAAATATGTGCATATTTCTGTACAAAATAACGCCGTAAATTATAACCCGGTATATTGAAAGAACGTATTTTTTCAACAATCTAATCATTATGTGAACTTAGTAGCCGGACAAAAAACGAATTTCAATATGTGAGAGTATGCAGAGAAGTAACTTGCGACACCCTCCACTTTGTCTATTCTTAAAGCCCACTCAGTAAACACGGATTGAAACTGTTACAGTCGCAAAATTGAAACAATTGTTTCATTACGTTGTTTCGTGTTATTTCAATTTTTATATCATTTACATGTAACTGACAGTGAATAAATTGAAAGAGTTCCGATTTTTCACAATCAGTTTTAAACCGTTTCAGTACTTGCAATTTTTTTCCCATAATCAGCAACCGTCTAAAAACTGATTTATTAAAACCGAAGATTTTTTGAATAACTAGAATTGTTTGAAGATCGATTAAATAAGATTGAATTATTTTCAAAACAGTAGAATCGTTCTAGGAAAAATGAATACTTTGTGATTAGTCAGCATTAGTCGTTGCTATACTTTTGATTACTGTCGTCAACGCTGGCGCTGCAAATTGATATCTTTTCACTTGTTCGGTTGTAGTTTGATAAGTGATGCTGTGTGTAGAATTACGAAATGGAACAATAAACGTACGGTAAGTCGAAACATTTTATTATAATTCATAAATGTAACCAATATTATTATCATTACTGTTCTTTATGTATCATGTTTTAATTTGTATAAAAAAAATGTAAATTGACACACATGGTTGCGTTAAGGTAGATTATTGAGTAAATCTGATGATACTTTAGAATTTATAATTACAGTTCAATTTTACAAGTTTTCTATACGATTATGTACAGCTAAAGGTATTCAGTGTTTTTATAACTTTCTAATGGTTGCTAAAGTGATATTTATATTAAGTTTGTGTTGTTTTTAATTAAAAAAATGTAATTAATTTTGTGTAACTCTATGATTATGTATGTAAATAAATGAAACATTTATTTCGATTTTACAAATGCGGTTAAAAGTTGCTACCCAACAGTAACTGATGCAGTTTTGGAGGCTTCCGTGAAAAGACCACATCAAAGAAAGTTGCAATATGTAAAAAACTCAATGTGATATTGTATTTAAAAATATTTATTGTGCAATAAAATTTTAAACTTGCATTCGAAAATGTATTATTATATTATTGAAAGAATTGTCTTAGTTCATTATTGAAATAAGAAAATCATATATTTCTTGATAATTTAGTATCAGTTCAAGAACGAAGCTTTTAAAACGTAAACCGAATGCAACATTTAGTTTGCAACAGATTTGTATTTAAAATACCGAAACTATACTGATTCAAATAAGTGAAACAGCGATGGACTTATAGCTATTTCATTGCAATTAGGTTTCTTTTATGTTTGAAACAAGAGTGAATCATAAATTTTTTTTTTCGAAACTGTTACTAAACATTATCAATTTTGTGTTTACTGGGCAGTTTTCTTTAGTCAAGTTTGCGGTAGAGTACACTGGCTTGCTTTTCAGCGGAACTACTCTACTTGACCGGATTTGGTCAAGTAGCCGTTTACACGTAAAAATAATTTGGTAGAGTGATACAGTACAGTTTAGCATTTATATCAAAGCAATGAACATCAGCCGTCGTCGTCGTCCTTGTGTTTTAAGAGTTAAAAACTACTGACAGAGAAGTGACTTTTGTCAATGGGGAAGAACAAACTAGAAAAAATGAACGAGAATATTTAGATTAGATCAAAAGAAAGTATATATACTACTAAACTTCTTTTGAGTTCAGCTTATTCAAATTGATTGGAAACCTTGTCAATGACGTCTTGGAACGGAACAAAACCCGTACAAGAGCATAACTACCCATCCAAAATAGTTAGTTATACAGATATTATACATCGATAATACCATTGTATATGAATGTTATAGTAAAACAACGTAATAGCATTTTTCAACTCCCAATTACGTGATTACTTTACGAAAAATTTTCAATCTTTCTCTTATTACGGGTTTTGGCCGAGGACTAGTCGTTCATTTTCTTGATCAATGTCAAGCATCCAATTTAGACAAATCATAAAACTTGAATATAAGTTATAAAATTAGAAACAATTTCTATTTTCAGACTATTTCAACTGCCCATTTTAATCATCTGTAAAGCATGAATTTAAACCAGTTACTATATTAAAAATGTACTTAGAATGTGACCAAATAGTAAAAAGACTGAACCCTTATTAGGCACGTGGCTGTTTTAATAAAACTAAAAATAACTTCTTTTTTTACACAACAATTTTCAAGTTGAAATTAGGTATCTAAATGCAATTTAAAAAAAGTTTTAATGTTTGTTACTTTACACTGGAGTCACGTGTCAATGTTTTAACAAATGTTGATAAGTTATCACTATTCGAACAATAAATATGTTTAGAAAGCAACTGTTAATTATACTTACTATTATATATGTACAAAATTATCGAAAGTTAAATAAAAATTCAATTAGCGAGTTGACCAAAAAAATATTAAGAAAGTATTTATTTTTTGAAATAATCAGAACACAACTTGGTAAATTAGGAATTACAAATTAAATACAAATTACAAGTTAAAATAGTGGGTTACAAATTTCTAATTTTATTTAGACGATATTAAAGTAACGTTACTTTCAAGGCACATTTATGGAATGATCGATCTTGTAAATTATGCCAACATTACAAGAGCAACCTAAAACTAATACTATGAACTTTTTTTTTTACTATTACCCCAAGTGTCAAAAAGAGCCAAAATAATGTATTTTTTTCTTACAACAGTTAATAAATGTGCTCAACAATATTAAAACACATTATTGACACATTAACCCTAATAGTAATTAAAAATTCTATACACTTTAAAGATTGTAACCCTAAGCTGGTTGTGAATGTGCCCCTTTCTTGCCAATCAAAGATTTATGAATGTGTGGAATAACACCTCCACCGGCGATGGTAGCCTTGATGAGACTGTCCAATTCTTCGTCTCCTCTGATAGCCAACTGTAAATGACGTGGTGTAATTCTCTTCACTTTAAGATCTTTTGACGCGTTTCCTGCCAATTCGAGCACCTGTACAATTACAAATGAATTAAATTCTGAGATTTTTAAATCTACGATCATATACAATTGATCGATTTAAGACAAAAGATTAAAAATAAACAAAGATTGAAGCTGTTAACTAACTTTTAAATACATAAAAAATGTAGGTGTCTAAGTAGAACACACCCTAAATAACAGTTATTATAAACGAACTACAAAAAAATTGTAAGGAAATTTTAAACTTGGGCGGGAAATCGATATCATAACCATAACAAACATGGCCGCCAATATAATCACTTACCTCAGCGGTTAGATATTCCAAAATAGCGGCTGAATAAACAGCAGCTGTAGCTCCAACACGTCCATGACTCGTAGTACGATTTTTCAGATGTCGATGAATTCTTCCTACAGGAAACTACAAACACCGTTCAATTAGTCAACCCGGCTTGCATCATAATTATAATTAAAAATTGCGTTAACGTTTTAATCAGGTTTTACGTCAGCGCAATTAGAAATAAAACATACCTGTAATCCAGCGCGAGCAGAACGTGAAACCGCTTTGGCTTTAGCTTTACCAGAATCCTTACCAGCTTTACCCCCAGCCTGTAACACAGATAACGCCATTATCAGTAAACAATGAAAAAAATCACTTTAACAAATTTCACTGTTATTTTAAACATTACCACAATTGCCTATCGCACTCACCATTATTAAAAAACTGAATTTGCTGTGAAAATACCGAAACTGTAGATGTACACTACTTTCTCCACAACCGTTCCGACTAAAGTAATGAAGGCATACGCGCCAAACAAAAATTATCGTAAAACGCAAACGCCGTCGGGTCACGTGCACCCAGCAGCCAATCAAATTAAAATGTCCAGAAATCAAATTGCCATTGATTTAACCGACTTATAGCGTGGCTTCGAAATTTTTATAGTGATTCTATGACCGTCGACGTTGATTTATAGAAAATGTATATGTTAATTGAAAATTAAATAAAACCTTCAATTTAGTTATATCTATTTGTATTCCATAATTTCCAAATACATATTTAAAACAAACACTGTAAATACTAATAAAATAAACATTTTAAGAATAAAATTTATTTTAATTTATTTAGTTTTGTTTATTTTACTTGATTCGCATCTTTAAATAAAAATACCTGTAATTTAATTAAAGCAATCGACAGAGTCATCTATTGCGTTACGTTTGGAACCTCTATTGCATCTAACCATGTGTAAATTTTTTATACTAATGTGTAATTTTTTTCTAATTAAATAAAAATTAAATTCGTTTCAATATGTATGCGAAATTAAAAATAAATTGGTTTAATTGTTCTGTTTTAGAATAATTTAGAAGTTTTCTATTTGGTTTTCTACAACAATTTTAAAAACTGGATCAACAAATCGCTATAGTTCAAATCTGTCTTTAATTTTGTGCTGTATCAAATACTAAAACGCGTCGTTAAACTTTAATACTTATACTATTTTTAATGGTACCTCCATATCTAATTAACTGGCGCCGATACGATATATTTCTTAACTCGTTTAAATTAATTAAACTAACACACGAGAGTATATGAAATAACCAAGAAAGTGTCATTTCTATGAAATGTTTTTTTTTCGAAACAATTTTTATAGAACATATTTATTTATAAGAAGGTGGTTTATTAAAGGAAATAAATATAAAATAATCAAAAACAAAGAATTCACATTATTATGTTATTTATTAAAAATAATATTTATCATATTGGGTATTTATTTCAATATTTCCCATTCATTGTGTTTGCGCGTACAGGTCAAAAGAAACGCGAACACACCAAGAAAGACACGTGTCTTAATGAATGTTTTATTTGTTATTTAATTTTTTTATGACTCAGTGGTAAGTAATTGTTACCTTTTTGTAGTTTTATTTCCGTTTAAAGACTTGGCAAAAAAAATTTCGTATCACAATTTTTGCACACATAATTATAACGTTCGTTTAATTTTTTTAATTTTTTACGTTAATTTGATCTTTGTTAGTCATATAACAATACATTTTTTTGTTTATGTTGACAAAATAATCTAAAAAATGTTTATTTCTCATAATAAAAAAGCGAACCTGATGAAATGTTCATCGCAAACACGAATCGTCAAAATTAACTGAATTATATAGTTGCTTCTTTTTCTTCTTCCTATAAGAAGGTATCATTAATGAAACGTTCGAGAAGTTATTTGCAAATTCAAGAGCCTTCTGGAAGTTATTATCCATCTTCTAGAAGATATATCGAAAGATAGGGAACACTCGAGAAGGATTTCCAAATGTGTATAAATACCGAAGAAACAAATCGTAGGTCAGTTATTGCCGTAATGCGAATACAGCAGTGTTAAGAAGATTATTCAAGTCTAAATAAATAAGTCGTTAGCGCGTGTGTGTACATAAATATACGGAAAATAATCTTGTACGTGATTTTTAGTGTAAACAAGTGTGTGAAGCTAACCGCGGACTTTATCTTATCTTCTTGTAAGTGATATAAATTATAGTGTAAGTGTTCTTATTAAATATTATTAGATATAATTAGTTCCGTTAATTTAAAAGTGTACATATTTCTAGTATAAGTAAAACATATTTTTAGTCGTTTAAAGAAATTAGTTTCAATAATAAAATTCGTAACATTAATTTGATCGTAACAATTCGAAGTTTATTACCAGGAGGCGAACCATCCTATCGTAAATTGTAGTATCTAGATCGTTATTTGATAAACAGCAAACGCACAAATTTTTTAATTAACTATAGTTAGAAGAAGGTGCTGCATCGGAGATGTAATATAATATAAACGATGCAGAAGTTGCGGAGTCTACGGTTATTAAAACCTAAGTTACAAGTTCGAAAAAAAGTAGACAACAGCACGTGGTGTTCCTAAGCGGTGACCCATCCAATTACTGACCGCACCCAACGTTGCTTAATTTATTTGTCATGAATTAATTAAACTGTTGCACACAGTACAGGTGCCGTTTTATAAGCCGGACCCGGACGTGCTGGCAATTCTGTAAGATTCGGTGGATGATATATGCGCGTCCGTATGAGAGGAAGATCCTTAAATTGTATATATGCGTCCGAGGCATTAAAAGCTATAGACTCGCGACCGCACAGCACATAAGCTTTGTTCTTTTTTGTCGTTCGAGACTGTATGCATCAAAGGTATACATCGTCGATGACGTATTTTTTGACAAAATTAGTTAATAATATAATAATTAATGTGCTTATGCTGTTGCTGTTGTGTCGTTGTTGTTGTTGTTGTTTTGTGGAATTCTAGCGGTGCTTTGTTACTGGTGGTTGTGATGGTATCGGTATTCTGTGATTTCCGTTTTTTTCTCGATTTTTGTAACCTCTTTCTAGAGCTTGTTTGTAGGCGACGCATTCGATGCAGTTAGCCGTGTGGTCATCGTTGCAGTTGGCTCATTTGGCCAAAGTGTTTCTGCTTTTGTCGCACGACCGATACTCTTCTCCGCATTTCACGCAAAGAGGGTTTGTGTGGCAGTTAGATGTTGCGTGTCCTCACGTTTGGCTGCGATGACATTGGGTGATTTTTTTCTTGTTTATGTGTTTTTGTTATTGCATTTTGACGTGGTTAATTATTTGCACCTGCGTTTGTAGTGGTCTTAGTTGAAATCAGTGTTCGGTTATCACAAAGTACGCTGGTTTTTTAGTGCTCTTCATGCGGTAAACTCCTTTTATTTTTATGCTTTAGTCTTCCTCGATTTAATTTTTTGCATCTGTCGGCTCTAGTTCGTGATTCAGGGCCCTTAGTACGAACGCGTGCGTTTTTTTATTTTTGTGCTTGTACGTGTGATATTTGATGTTGTCTTTTTACAGGGTTTTGTTTACTTTTAACCAGTTTTCCTCGTCGTTGACGACTCTAGACCAAATTCGATAGCCGCCGGCGCCGCTGCTCGATCGCAAATGAGACGAAAGCCGGTGTTTTCAACTTGGTATGGCCATTGTCGTTTATAATATTGTAGTACAGAGCATATCGATGACGTCATTTGTTGACGAAATTAATTAATAATGTCCTAATTTTAAACTGTTTTAGAATGTGCGTGGTGTAATTTTATAGTTTAATATTTTTAATATACAAGTATATACAGGTTTAATTTTTTTTAAATTGGCATGAATATGGTTTTAACAAAAACCAAACATCGCTATTTATGTAAATTTAAATAAACGTAAATAAAAATGAGAATTGGTTTAAATCCTAAAGAATCACTTCGTCAAAATTATAGTAGTAGTAAATATAAGTAGAATACAGTTTTCCACAGGTTGCATTCGAAATACAATTTTTCATTCTAGATAATTCTCGTATTGTCGTTATTATACAAGCTGAACTTTTGTTACACGTTGCAGTGGACATCTTCAAAGCTCGGAACAAACTGATTGATTGCGCCGTGAAACCGTTTACGTCTGGAGATACGTTTTGGATATACAACACTACCACTTTCATAAACAGATTTTAAAAAATTTCAACACGGTGCGGTCTATACCCCGGATCTTTCTAATGTCTTGAAGCCAATAAAGAATTCTTGTTACACTCTCTTAACACAAACAACATATCCACTATATCATATTTAAAAACATTAATGTATTGACATCGAATAAGACAGACACAATTGCAGTGTCTTTTGTTATTGTGGTTATCGTTTTCAAGGACTACTTAATCGTAAAATTCATAACGATTTTCTATTATGTATTAAGTTGAAAATATTTTTGAATACATTGATTTTAAAGATATAACATGTAATGTATCAAAACATGATATTGTTTTTCCGCATTCATTTATGCAAAAATAATAAGGTGTCATTTAAAAAAAATGGTATTTTTCATTTGAAGTTGTGCAAGATTAAAAATTTCTTTCTTGCCTCAGGAATATTTTACTAAATAGTTTACACCTTCTTTCATAAGTTCATCAAATGTTATTGCTAAAATCCCATCCACGCCAAAATAAAAAATCTTTAAAAAAACCATTGCAACTGTATAAAATCGAGAAATATATAAGATTTCTGTATTAGCTAGCCTATAGACATGGGATACAAAATCTTCTTAAGATTCACTAAGTAATTTCAAAATTTAACAATATACAGAGTATTCTTATCATCGTAAACAAGTTAGATTAATCTAGATGACTTCATATTTGTTTAAAATGTTGCTATTTTTTGAAAACCTAGAAAAAAATTTGACGGAATCTACGCAAATAGTTTTAATAAGTACTTTATAAATAATGTTGTAAACATTCCATTCAAAAAAGCTCTAACTGTAGAATAAACACTCATTTTTAAATTTAATGAAACAAATTTCGGGTATGTAAAGAAAATAATTTCTAACATTAAACGGAAGAGTAGATCGGAAAGCATAAGTCAAGTAATTAAAGATGCAATACTTACCTTTAATTGGAGACTGATTTATAAATCTAACTAATAAATCCTGAAAACTAAATTTTTTTTTATAAACAAAGTAGTAGAATTAGTAGTTAAAATTTAGTTACATGATTTCTAGGAAAAAAAGAAAAACCATTCAGGTTTTCAAAGTAAACACTAATGTGGAACTGCGTTAAATTTGGTAATTTATTATAAAATGAAATAGTAAACTCGATGTAAATAAAATTGCGATTTTAGCGTGTTACATCATTTATAATCTTTAATATAATAAGCCTTTAAAACTATCAGCAGAAAAAGGCTGAGAAAAATTGAAAAATACGGAATTCATGATAATCAATATTGAAACGTCCGAGAAATTACTTGCAAATGCAAGAGCCTTCTAGAAGCAGTTATCTATTTTCTAGAAGATATAGCGAAAAGTAAGGAACGCTCGAGAAGGATTTGCCGATGTCTATAAATACGTAAGAAAGAAATCGTAGGTCAGTTATTGCTGGAATGCGAATGTGTTAAGAAGATTATCAAGTGGAAATAAATCGTTAGCACGCGTGTGTCTACATAAACAAATCGAGAATAATCGTGAACGTGATAATTAGTGTAAACAAGTGTGATATCCGAGGACGTTATCTTATCTCGTGTTAGTGATAGTGTTATACAACGGTTATACATAAATTATAGTGTAAGTGTTTTTATTATTAGATTTTATTAGTTCGGTTAATTTAAAAGTGTACATATTTCTAGAATAAGTAAACGTAGTTTTAATCGTTTAAATAAATTAGTTTTTAATAAATAAATACGCAACAATATAAATGGTTTGAAAGTTATCTTACGTCGCAATACCAGTCTTTTTATAGGAATAGTGAATCGTATAAAATTCAAAACATTTTGGGAATATCCGATCGGTTCGGTCTAGGTCCTTTATTGTTTTTAATATACATACATAATCTGGAACTGAATCTGGATTGTTGTAATTTTAATGATGATATGTGGTGTTATTACGAATTAAAATGTTGATTTAGCAGTTAATCAATTAAATTTTGACTTAAAGGTGAAAGTAAGTGAATAAACTGAAATTCAACACATCAAAGACTTTTTTATTATTTTAGTTTTTGTAATTAAGTTTTTCTGTAATAACCAACTAGTTTATAAAATTTCTAGTTATATCAAGGTTTTATAATTATTTAACATTGAAGTCTTTTCACGGATTTATTGTTATTGTATATTCTAAGTAGTGTTTTTGTTGTCCCTTCTAGGTTAGGTTTTAGCAGCTTTTTTCACCCCAGCATTAAGTGATTTAATATTTTCGTATATCTAATCTAAAGTATTACTAAAGTTTATTAAAAAAAAAAAAGTAAATAAATCTGAAAAATCACTCAAACAATTATAAATACCTAATGATAGCCCCAGCCTAGGCATTTTAAAGACGCCGGCCTTCCAACAAAAATATTTCATGTGGGTATACAGTATACTACTATTTATTATACTATTACTAGTAGTTACTGTTTGAACATTATTCTTACAATTTGTATTTCATGACTTTCGACGAACTCACTACTTTCTGATACTTTATCGATTATGTCTTCGCTATCTAAACTCAACTTTTTCTATCGCCATTGCCATCAAAGAATTTAAATTATCAGAAGATAAGATGCTTCTCACACGATTTTTAATTACTTTTAATGTAAAAAAAATCTTTCACAAGCTACTTGGCTCAATGACAATGTCAGCAAACATTTTAATGGTAATTCAATTAAATTATAAGCATTAGTCAGTAAATTGAATCTATGCCATATTTTGTAACAACCAATAGCAAAATTTTTGCAAGCACGGCGTCTTACATGCTAGACGCATTTCATCTTCTTCTTCTATCTCCAAAGTTAATTTGTCATTATCTTCACTTGAAATTTGTTTTTCGATTATTTTGTAATATTCTAATTCAAAACTTTTCAGTTTTTTTTAAGCTAAATTTCTTAGTTCTGTCCGGAAATTTCACGCGTAGCTGTTTCATCAAATTTTAACATGCGTTTGTTTAACTCCTTTAGTTCGCCAGATTTAAGTTTGTTATAACATAACGTATCTGAAGAAAACAATTCGAATATAGATATAATAAATCGGCGTACAATTTTTCATTTTCGAGAAAACGATGTTCCATTCCCATCGAGATTGTGTCAAAAATAACGTTATGATTTTTATCTTATATGCATGGCCGCATCAAGAACCTCGTTGTTTGTTGTTTCTACTTGTATTTCCCAGTCTTCTGTACGGCATCAAAATCTTTCACTAATTTTTATAGTTCTGAACACGTTTGTGATACCATATAAAAAGATATCTAATTCGAGGTTTGTAGGTATTTGGTAAATGTCACTAACACTGACATTTACTACTCCAAAGATGCAAGCTGCAATGACTTGCGAAACGTCAGTTTGTTTGAGTTCACAAACAACAATACGGCAAATTCTACTTGTTGTTTTGGCTCTCAAAGAGAAACTAGGACCAAGTCTAAAAAGTCTGGGTGTTCAAATACGACGCGGTTTAAGCCGAAAGTCACTTATAATCGTATCTATACTGTACTATACATACTAGTTCTTAATTTTGATATTTGAAACTCTAACTTCAGTTACCACAAACTAACCGAACTAATTAAATTTAAATATCTAAGGGTAAAAACTTACAGTAATTTATATAAAACAATAATATGCTATCACTTACGCGACGATCAGATAAAGCCACTAACTTGTTTGTTTACACTATAAGTCACGTTCACTCGATTCGGTGTACACTGTTATTTATTTAAAACTTCGCACGTGCTAATCACTTATTTATCTTCACTTGAATAATCTTCTTAATACTGCTGCATTCGCGTTACGGCAATAACTCACCTACGAATAGTTCCGTCAATATATATACACATAAGGAAATCCTTCTGGAGTGTTCCCTATTTTTCGGTATATCTTCTAGAAGATGGATAACAGCTTCTAGAAGGCTCTTACCATTGCAACTAACTTCTCGAACGTTTCATAACACTTATAACGCAGTCTATTTTTTATGGATTTACAGATCTGTTACAGACTTTGAGAAAACATAGTGTAACGAATTTATTAGTTAATTTATTTTCAACTATTTACATTAGTGGTGGAGAAAAATCTATAGCATTATCGATAGTTAAAACTATCGTTCACTATCGATAGTTGAAGTTTACTATCATTACAAAAACATGACGTACGTTGATTTTTTACTGCCTTTGACTTACTACAAAAATGTGCTAAAAGGTTTCTATGTGTGAATACATCCTCGATCCTATCTGATAGAATAATCAGTAAATCGTGTCAAAGAACTAAAGAACTAAAAACGTGCACAATTTTAACTAATTTTTACGAAACCAAAAACACAATACAACAAGCTAAGCAAAATTAGAAACTAACAATTTAATAAAAACAACACTTACAAGTAATTTATATATCATTCTAACTGTATACCGTTTGCAGATAAGATAATTAATCACTTAGCGCACTTTTTTATTTAACAGTAACCGGTTGTTGTTTTTTTGATGTTGTCATGATTTTTTCATATTCATACAAATCCGATCATGTTTTCTAAATACCTGTTTGTACAACTAAAATCCTTGTCACAGGGCAAAAACGACTGTGCTCTGGTTGGAAAGTAGTGATATAACTTGTTAAATTGCTTGATCACTTGTAATGCTAGTGAAAAGCAAACCATGATTTGGTTTTGGTTCTGCACCGTGTAAACCAGTTATTTCTGATGGTATATAATTCATTACGTACTCGTAAAGAAATGTGCATGCTTCATTAGGTTCTTTTTGAACTTAGTCTGCATGGTGTAACGAACCGTTACTTAGATTAAGTTAAATTATAGAACCTTATGTTTGATTTATTCTTTTGTTATTATTAAGGAAACCGTTGTTTAATTATTATTATTAAGAATTGTATATTATTAATTAAGTTTCCGTACCCGTGTAAATAAATGTAAACAGGGAATTTCCGCTAGTATCGAACGCGCAACTAAGCTCGCGCTATCTCCGCTTACCGGCGCTTCATCCTTCAGAGCGCATGTTATCCCCGCTTGAACCGTTTTCCCACTTCCGGAGTCAAAAATAAAAGCGGAACCCCGACTCAGGAACGGGAGTTCCAGTTGGAGCTCGCATCGTAGAAGATTCCGGGGTTCCTGTGTACCAGCTGGATTTTAGGGTAAGCCGTTTTGCTTTTATTAACCGGACCTCCGGGGAGATACCGCTCCCCTCCTTGTCTGCTCTTCCCTACTCTATCCTTTACCGGGCGTCGTATTCGTAGTGTTTGGCTTTGGCCTGCGAATACGCCGTCACCACGTCGTATCCGTAGTGTTTGGCTTTGGCCTGCGGATACGCCTTCCCCATCATTTACCGGGCGTCGTATTCGTAGTGTTTGGCTTTGGCCTGCGAATACGCCGTCAACACGTCGTCTCCGTAGTGTTTGGCTTTGGCCTGCGGATACGCCTTCCAGTACCGTGTCCAAATCCCTTCTCCTCCCTCTCAAGTACAAACCCGAGTAAACCCCGTCTACCGATCCAACCAACGGAGGTTGCTACCCTAGTGCATGCTTGCTCGCTTAGTCACCGACGTCACCGCTTGTCGAACGCACGCTAATCACTCATTGGTTTATAGATCACCTTCCGCTTGTTGGTTGTGGCCGCCGCTTCTGTACCGTTCGCTGTTGATTTTAAGAATAAATAAAGTTATTTTTATTTACTATTGTGTATTTTATTTCCGTCGCCTCGCTCCGCTTTTAGGTCCGTTTGAAGCCCTGGACAACCGTGTCTTCACTGTAGTTACCCGGACAGTGCCGTCGAACAGGAGAGTAAACTCCTCGAACAAATCTGGCGCCCGAGAACCGTTCCGTCCATTAGCTTTTTATTACAGCTAAGCAGTGCAATCCGGAGTAAGCGTCACAATGGTAAATAATAAAACAATAAATTATCATCTTTAAATTGTGTATTTGTAATATTTACACCCACAGTTGCCTAAACTAAAAAAAAATTGACCGGGAATATGTGGAAGTGGCACATTTTATATATTGTCAAAAGATTTGTATTTTTTTTATTTTAATATAAAATTTTTTTGCACGTCTTTTTCTTTATTATGAGTTCCGCCTAACTTTAAGTCTGTCTCGAAGGAAACATCAACGTGTAGTCTTCCAAACTTAAAATTGTAGTTATCATTATAATACCGCATGGATAGCCTACAGTCATTACTTCATTTTTTATTAAATGTAGTTGGAAAATTGTTAAAAGTACATACACATAAAACAAACGCTGTGTTTGTAAACAACTACCATTAACCTAATAATATTTATTCCACTGTCGGTAGTGTTTGCATTGAGATGAAAAACCATACATGTCATATACTTCATTACTCATCCGTCGCAACCTGTTACACTTCGTTAACGTTTAAGCAAATAGTACAGTTTTTATGCGCAATGGATGATGGAACAATAATGGCTATCTTAGTTTTTGAATTCAAGAGCTAAAATTTATTAAAATATGGTATAATAGAAATAGAAAACTGTATGTAACGCACCAATTGGGGAGGTGGAAAAAGATTTAATAGATGTTTGGCCCACCTTTTGGCTAGCTTCCGTCGTAGATGGGCGTGAGTCAGATTGTTGGTACCTAAATTCTTCGGGTAAGTCGTGCGTTAGTGCCACCTTTTCTTACGTGTAGAAAGTAATCTTATAAGGAAACGAACGCCTTGGCTAGAAAAAAGTAAATACTGCAGACCCGCAATCCTCAAATGTGCGTGAAGCAATAAAACAATGTCGTTATCACAAACAGAAAGTTTCATTTATTTCGATTAGTAATTGCACAATTGATCTTATAGAAGAAAAAAAAAAGACAAGTATCAACGGTAAAAAGTTTCGATTACAATATAGTTGTCGGTACACTCCTAACATAAACAATAAATACAATCGACATGAGCATTGCTACTAACCAAGATGGTTACACCGAGATATAGCATATCGTATCCAGTTAAAATAAAGAAATATATTGTAGATCTGAAAGCATTAGTGTTTACTTTAATACACTGCATCAATCAAGTAAAGACGGTGGTAATAGAAGCTACACGCCTTTGCAATATCTTATGATTAGATATCAAAATCTCCCCGAACCGCTTGACGTCAAGTGTAGGATTGAGATATGATAGTTTGGTGTTTTAATTACCCTGTGAGTATCCATAAGCGTCGCGCCGCTTCCAATTCTCTTACATAAAGATTATTACAGTACGATAACAACCGACTTAATAATTTATTGTTAGCAATAAATGACACAAGAATGACGATTAGATTAACGATCCTTGTAGATTAGAATAATTAAATTAGTAACGCGCACATGGAGTGTTTCTTACACCGTATCAAATTTTTTGTAAATTAGAACAGTTAAATTAGTAACGTGCACAAAGAGTGTTTTTTACACCGAGTAAAATTCTCACTTCGTCGAAAGCGAAGTCCGATAGGTACTATACGCTACAGCACGCGTTTGTATTGACCTATTATTATACAGGTTCCCGCTTGGGTCACCATTGTATTAAAAGTAATAAATAAATAAATACCTTGCTAGAATATTATGTCGTAAAGTATCTCTCGGGGTTAACCTTTTTTGTTCTTAAAGATCAAACGTAATCACTTAATTCGGTGAACATTTGGGGTTATAAAGAAGAGCTCCAAACGAACATCGATCATTTCCAAACATTTAGGTTCTATCGCTAGTGAAACACACCATACTTCAGTAACAAATGAAATGCCTCAGATTTAGCGCTGCGCTGTGTGGCGACTAAAACTCGACCAATTTACGAGAAGCTTGTCTTCACGCGCCGACGCAAAGCTGCAAAAATCGCAAAACTGATTTTTAATCGTTACATGTAAGTTATGTCAATCAAATTTTAACATGACTTAATTAATTTTACTATTTTTGTAAGCATATTTTTACTAGTATCATATCATCTAGCTTAAAACGTTAAGAAAGACTCACCGTACAAAGTTTTATGGTTACAGAACGGGTCTGCTTTCAAGTACAATTTATCTGGCCCGCAATTAAATTTTTCCTTTGTATGTTAGCATTCCCGTTACATTTTTCATGGTATAATCCAAACACATCAAATATTTGCCGTACGAAACATATAGTGCTGGTGTATATAACTAAACTATGTTTGCTCATTAGAATTTAAAAACTAATTTAAAAAAAACTGGTGTGGTCACGACTTTCCTATAAGGAATGATGAAGGAATGTCTACATATTTCTTTAAGGCTATCTTGTCATAAAACCATTTTGAAGTAGTATGTACACGTTTGTATTGATTTCCTAGCATGCTATAATTTTTCTCCTCGATATTACTTACTCTTTTAGTAAATCAGTAAAAAAAATCGTCGCAGGCAGGATCGGAAACTATATTAGATTTGTGAATTCCTATTACATTATAAATGAAATCTCTGATAAACTGTTAATGTTAGAAATTTTTTTATTTGAATACATTGTTAGGAAGAATTATGTCTATAAGAAACTGTAAAAATAATTTGAATAATTTACACATATGTACAAAATTATATAAAAAAAAAACTGTTAAAATGGCGGATACACCCACTTCCGGTTTCTTTATCAGAACCATTTTTTAATGAAACTGAGAGAATATGAAAAGCCAGCTCCACACCATATTTCAAGTTACTAGGACTTTTGGTTTGAGAGTTATCGTGGATACATCCAAAGATAATTTAAAAAAGATGCACCACTCCGTATAGAAACAAGTCAAAAGAATATAGAGAAATATTGTTGTTTTTTAACGTATCTTGCTTTCCCTTCAAGATAAGGAATTTTTTTCTAAAAAAAATTGTCGCAGACAGGATTCGAACGTAGGATTATATAAGGAATTCACTTTAAATTATAAATCAAATATCTAATAAACTGTTAATGTTAGAACATATTTTTATTTGAATAAAATGTTAGAAAGAATTAACTCTATAAGAAACTGTAAAAATAATTCGAATAATTTTCATACGTACAAAATTATACTACAAAAATTGTTAAAAATGGCTGATACACCCACTTTCAGTTTCTTTATCAGGCCCATCTTTTGGTAAAACCGAGAGAATATGAAAAGCCAGTTCCATACCAAATTTCAAGTTACTAGGACTTTTGGTTCGAGAGTTATCGTGGGTACATGGTTACACACACACAGACACCCAAAATTTTTTTGTCAAAAATACATTTTTTTGATTAAAAAGACCTTGAAACGTAAAATTATGCAATAAAAATGTTTTGAAAAAACTCGCGATCGCTATACTTTCCTTATAGTAAAGTAAAAACGAAGCAGAGATGTATCACAACGTTAAGCTCAACGTCAAATCGTGTGGTTGGTTTTGTGAAATTATTTGCATCAGTAACGGTTTGGCGATGTAAAATACAGCTGAATCGTTTAAAACATCCCAGTAAACACGGATTGAAACTGTTACAGTCACAAAATTAAAACAATTGTTTCATTACGCTGTTTCGTGTTAGTTCCATTTTTATATCATTTACATGTAACTGACAGTGAATAAATTGAAAGAGTTCCGATTTTTCACAATCAGTTTTAAACCGTTTCTGTACTTGCATTTTTTTCCCATAATCAGCAACCGTCTAAAAACTGATTTATTAAAACTGAATATTTTTTGAATAACTAGAATTGTTTGAAGATTGATTAAATAAGATTGAATTATTTTCAAAACAGTGGAATCGTTCTAGTAAAAACGAATACTTTGTGATTAGTCAGCATTAGTCGTTGATATCATTTTGATTAGTGTCGTCAACGCTTGCGCTGCAAGTTGATATTTTTTTTCACTTATTCGGTTGTCGTTTGATAAGTGATGCTGTGTGTACAATTACGAAATGGAACAATAAACGGTAAGTCGAAACACTTTATAACAATCCATAAATGTAGTCAGTATTATTATCATTTCTGTTCTTTATGTATCCTGTTTTAATTTGTATAAAAAAAATGTAAATTAACACACATGGTTGCGTTAAGGTAGATTATTGCGTAAATCTGATGATACTTTAGGTTTTATAATTACAGTTCAATTCTTCAAGTTTTTTATACGATTATGTACAGCTGAAGGTATTCACAGTGTTTTTATAACTTTCTTATGATTGCTAAAGTGATATTTATATTAAGTTTGTGTTGTTTTTGATTAAAAAATGTAATTAATTTTATGTAACTCTATGATTATGTATGTATATAAATGAAATATTTATTTCTATGTTACAGATGCGGTTAAAAGTTGCTACCCAACAGTAACTGATGCAGTTTTCGAGGCTTCCGTGAAAGACCACTTCAAAGAAAGTTGCAATATGTAAAAAACTTAATGTGATATTGTATTTCAAAAAAATTATTGTGCAATAAAATTTGAAACGTGCATTCCAAAATGTATTATTATATTATTAAAAAAATTGTTTTAGTTCATTATTGAAACAAGAAAATCATATATTTATTGATCAGTTAGTATCAGTTCAAGAACGAAGCTTTTAAAACGTAAACCGAATGCAACATTAATTTTGCAACAGATTTGAATTTAAAATACCGAAATTATACTGATTCAAATAAGTGAAACAGCGATGGACTTATAGCTATTTTATTGCAGTTAGGTTTCTTTTATGTTTGAAACAAGAGTGAATCATAAATTTTTTGTTTTGAAACTGTTACTAAACATTATCAATTTTGTGTTTACTGGGATGCTAACTAAATGTAAAAAACTCTTCCTGTCTTGTTCCTACTACGTGACTTCTACTTAAAACAATATCTTGTGTGCATAAAAACGGAAAATGTTTGCAGAAGTTAGTTTATCTAGAAGAACAGTCACAAAACAATTAGATGCAAAGACTAAAAACACAAAAGTCGTTTTTGGAAAAGTGGTAAAAAGTCTGTTTTCCGTAGCATTGAAAGCGCCAATATTAGTGATACAGTGCAACTAGCAATTTTTAGTCGGGCAGTTAATCAAAATTTAAAAAGAATAAAAAATCTGCTTGCGCATCAAGCCATGAAAGACACTGTAAGAGGAAAAACATTTTTGAATCAATTGTGAATCTGTTTAGTGCTTTTAAACTGAATTAGTCAGAGTCAGCAGTGTGACTGCAAATGGAGTTCCCGCGATGATAGGGGAAAACGTGAAAGCAGTGACTAAAATAGAATGAGAATGGTGAATAGACATTAATAATCATTTCACATGTTACTATATAGTTCATCAAAAAAACATGTGTGCTAAGTCATAGAAACGCCAGTTCTAAAATTTTTGGAGAAATTTGAAATAGAATACGAAGACACCATCTTTCATTGTCATAACAATTTTGACCCGTAGTTCCAGTATTAGATTTTGCTATGTTGATGCTCCTAGACCATCAATATTTTGAGGGCTCTCTTGCAAATTGTTTCCCAATACGGGAGAGTGAAATAGACATTGTGTAATACTATTTTAATTTAGTTCCCAAACACTTTACTCAAAATAGTATACGTGTTCAAATTTTCACAAACAACAACCAACGTAAAATATTTCAAGAGCGTATATATGGACCAAAAAATAATTAAAAACTTTATTCAACATGGATCCAAAAATCAACATTCATTTTTTTGCGCGTCAATACATGTTGTCGCTCGAGAGACGGTCGGATTCACTAAAAAATTCCTGACTTGCTTGGGAACCATTAAAAAATCAAAGGAAGATGTTTGAACTCATGTTGATAAGACTTTTTAATTCCTTTTGGGCTTTTCTGTACGCCTTTGAAGTTAGTTATGTCTGTAACACGTCAATATAACGTAAATGTTAATAGTCGGTTTTCGTTCACTAAACGCAGAATGTCAGCCTCCAAGGAACAATGCACGACAAAGTCTTTTTCCACTTGGCTATAGCCGTAAGCCAAAAGCAGAGCAACGCGAGATCTTTTCAAACACGTCTACCAGTAAAACGATGCCGGTGGACTTTCCCCTTGCTACCCTTATTGTTCTTTTACTAGACAAAACCAGGAGTTCAGTTACTGCAACATGAAATGATCCAGTTTCAATTTAAATCCAGTTAAAGACCACCGAAATTACGTAGGCATCGTCATCCACCGAAAAGAACGATAACTATAAAAATGTGCTGTTTTAAGAGAAGTTTGCGTACGCTAAGAGTTGAAGGTTGAGGTAGAAGGGTTTCAGCCCGCGGTGTAATTAGTATTTTTAATATAAATATTGAATTTGTGTTATGTTTGGTTTTCTTGGTGTTTTGTGTTTTTTATAATGCAAGTAACGGTATACCGTTAGCTAACGTAAGGAATGAGAAAATTAATTGTAATTTTTAAGCACTTCCAGCGTTATAGAAACATTACCTACATGTTTTCTTTGTTTTACTAAAACAAACGCGTTAGCGACCATTTTAATTTTGTCAATTCAATTGTTTTATGCGTATGATGCATTTCAAGATCAATTTATGTAGAATTATTAAATTATGTTTTTCACAAATTATTAATTAAAACTTAAAATTACTAAATCGACATGTCTTAAAGGATTGCTGGAAATGTAATTTAAATCCGTAGTATTTTTTTTATTTTATAATTTCATTTATGTGTAATTTTAGACACAAGATTAAGCGTCCTAAATTTAACTGTAATAAGTAACTATTTTATACTTAAATTTTAAGATTATTTAAAATTGAAAGTGGCTTTGTGCAGATGTTTCTTTGTTTATAAAAAGAAGCTATTTAAACTTTATTGCCATTTTGTCTTTGTTATATGTATATCTTTGACGTGTTTTAGAATCAATTTGTGTTAATCTATTAAATCATTTTCTCTGCAAGTTATTTATGCTAATCTCTTGCTTCAATTGTAAATTATGTATAATAATTTATTTGTTTCTTTTAGGTTTATAATTTGATAATATAAACGTTGGTCAAAGTTAGGACATTCTTTCAATCGTGGTATCTACTTATTGATGGTGACCTACCAGTGTATGCATTGCTTGTAAAATGTAATCTAATATTTTATTTTCCGTGATGTCGCAGGTTACTTTCTGATTGAACCCTTTTTGTATTTTATTTTAAGTAGTGTATCTTGGGTGTATGATTTAGACAATTTTATTTATTAAAGTTGCGGTAGGATTTTTTCCTGATTGAACCCTAAATCTTAATAACTTTTGTTTAATATATGAGGTTTATTATATATGTGTATTTTTGGCCTTTGTTTGTTTGTCTCGACCACTAAACTAATAGCTGAATTGTTTCCGTAACTAGGAACCTAGTACCCACTGACAGGCGGTCATTTAATTATCTTTCCTTATGTTTAATATAATGATTTTTGTGCACGTGTTTATGTGTGTTTTAACCCTGTTATCATATTTGCGTCTTCGTTTAATGCACTTAAACTTGGAACGTTCTGAGTTTCCTATGTTTATTGATATATTTGGTTCTAAACTGATTGATAAAACTAAATTATCTTGCATTTATTTTCAGTTAAAGGACCGGAACGGTTTCTTTGTCTGTTTTTCCCTTCTACTGCGGATTTCCCCGAACACACAAAATTTCAGTTTAAGTTTAGCGAGTTCTACTTGAATCAAAAATTACGATTTCTTTTTTGTTTGGGTCGGTTTTCCTTTCGCAGATCTGGCAAACTTGCAAGGTGTACTAGCATCGCAACTTAGGTCTATAAACTATTTAATGCCACATGTATTTAAAAACTCCATTAAAGATTGCAATGCTGTAGTGTTTATCACTAAATTAGATACATAATCAAAAAATAAAAGATTAGATAACAGTAAACAGGATTACAAAGATTAAAGTAACATTTCTTTTTAAGATTTTGTATCAAATATAAAATTCTGTAATTACAAAATGTTTTTAATTATCTAATAGGATTAATATAAAATGTATGGCAGTGACTTTATATTTACACATATCTAAAAGGCATTGAAACTTATTTTATAAGTACATAATATGTTATTTGTAGCACCATTTGAAAAAATTAGAAAATCTAAAGTACGGTATCTAAATTATTTTGTATCGTTTGGTTTATGAAGCAATTTCATCGCATCTATCTTCAATATCGTCCTAAAAAATAATGGGTAAAGTAGAAAAGTCAGAATATGCAAAACTTACTTCATCTAGTTCCAAACATTTTCCCCATTCTTCAAGAGAAATTTTGTGATTATTGTCAATATCACAAGTGTTTAAGAATGGTGCAATGCAATGTTCCAAAGCCATTAACGGAGCACGAATAGGGAAAAGTTCGTGTCTTGAAACTGAGCTAAAATAAACTTTTTCATTTGTGCCCGTTCGTAGCTAAATAAAAAACAAACCGATCTGGTGGATTTCCATCCAATTCGCACCATTTCCAAACAGCGGCGTTTGTCCAACGACGAGTCAAGTTGCTTTCAGCTTCGCGTTCCATTTCGAGGAAATGAGGTGTGAGTTCTTTACGATCGGCCATGTCTCTCATGATGTTGAAGAGCCAATCACGCATACGACGAGGAAAATCAGCCATTTCTTCTTTTAAACATTCCTGTAAAAACGGTTTTAAATTTAAATAGTAAATTTAAACATAAAAAACTTACAGGCATTTCGCGACACGTTCCATAATATTCTATGTGAACGTGCTTGTATTCATCACCTTTGCAGCGATTGTCGCCGGTGCTACACCAACATCTTTGTTGGTAGATGGCACAATCTGATGTCCAAGTCTCGTTCATGTTTGAACAAACTTGGCGACGTGGTTCACTTTCTATCGGGCAATCAGGTATGCAGACACATTGAGGTTCGTCATTTTCGTCGACTTGACAAATTTTACCAGCGCCGCAATGTACTTGTAAACAAGGATCTATAACATTGACTTGTAGCTTAAGAAATTAATTTTACGGATGTGGGTACCTGGAAGCTGAATCTCGTTTTCCATTTCAGGTTCTTCCGGAACCTCGACTGGAATAGGCTCCTCTGGTTTCTTAACTAGATTTTCTAGTGGATTTACTTTTTTACGATATTTTTTTACTTTTCGCTGTAAAAATAATAAATATTAAATTTTGAAATAATACAATATTGATAGTTACCCTTTCAGCAGTTGCATCGGTAATCAAAATTGCGAAAATAATCGCCAAAACTAATAAAGAGGTCTTCATGATGAAGCTGGAATAAATCTTTTAGTTGTTGGTTGTAAAATTTAAAAAAAATGTATAAATGTGTTACTTTTATTAGCATTTGCTTCACATACTAAATCTCAATTAAAAATCTGTTTTGATTAAACAATCTATAACTTTTTTATTGTTTTAATAAAACGCGACCTCCAGTTGCAAAATTGTTAAAATATAACCGACACTTCCTTAATATATAAACATATGGCAAAGCATGACATCATTAAGTTAAATACTAGTTATTAAAGTTCATATTAAGAATAGAACATTGACAAGCCGCAATATAAATAAAGTCTTAAATACTGTAACAATAGGAAATAGAAATTCTACGAAATGATGACTTTCTTTTCAAACGCACATTTCGTTAGGAAATTTTTTAAATCTTAGCATTTATTACAATTTTATTTGAAAATGCGTATAAAAGAAATTAATTGTGGCAATTTCTGTTATCGAATTTGAGATTAAAAGGTCAGTACAAAAATCAAATCCTTAGGAGTATAGAAAATTGCTTAATATACAAAAAATTATCCATTAATTAAAATAAACATTTTTTTCTTGTGTTTGTTTTTAAGGAAGTATTTGTCCATTTCGCTTCATTAAATTATTCGCAACGTCAATTGGTCAAAATTATCATTGGAATTGATTGAATCAAACATTTGGCGTTTAAATTAGAAAGAAATTGGTGTTAATAAAAGTTAATATTTGTTTATTTATTTATACGTTATTAGGTAAACTTTTCTTGTTAATGGTAAAAATAGATCGTCATAAATTTGTTCTAAATAACACCGACATGAAATAATTAATTTATGAACGAATTAGGGTAAAATAGATTCTGGTAGCATGTGTTTATGTCATTACATAAATGATGCAACAAAAATGTACTCTAAATTTCATATTTAAGTATGGATAGATAATTCTTTTTCTGTTCGTGAACTTATTTCGCCAAAGGGTTATCGCGTTTTTTCCACGATTTCAAAATAGTACAACGGACGTGCTCAATTTCTTAACTATAAATGTATTTCTTTCTATATTTTCGCATTTGCAAAATTTTGCATCAAGAAAAAAAATATAAATAGCTGATCACTGCAATGTCACTATTTCCTGTTCAGATATATGGAAAGGAAGTTAACGAGATTAATTTCCAGCCTACATTAGCAAATACGAAGTTGCTAAAATCAACGTTAGTTAAAGTCTTTGTTGTTTTCGGCTAAACTGGACATTGACCTAAATTTGAAGTTGTTTCTAAAACGGATTATATGGACGATGGTCAAATCTACCTGTGTAGGTACATAAATTGTTTGTTAAAACTGTTTTAGTCCAAGAACTATATATAGACGTGAACTATAAAAATGAGACGCTAGAAAAATTGTTTTTTTTAGTAATGACAAATCATAAAAGATGCAGATGCTGCAGTCTAGAAGTTAATTAATAAAGCATTCATTTATTTACTTACATTTAAAATTATACGCAGACTTAATAGTTTAAACAAATAAAGTTATTAATAGTTTCGGCGGTCTTCTAAAAAGTAAAAATAATTGCAAATTAAGCTTATGCAGCTCAACATCAGGACGTAGTTTTACGAGATCTTTAAAACATTAGTGCGTGCCCACACATTACCCATATACAAGCATCAAGATATAAAATTCTTAAGCGTAGGTTTTGTGACCTTTGCAATATCATTAAAATACAATAAAACAACAAAAATTAATACATACCCTGCAAGATCAGCACGAGGAGTAACTCACGCTATGTCTTTTGCAACTGTTAGCAGCACCACACAAAGCTGTTCTCGTTCTGCAGTCAATTTCCAGTAGCCGCTGTTCTAAAATGTTCTCGTCAGAGAAGACTGTCATGCATTATTTGTTGGTTACGAGATTCATAATCGATCTTTTTCTCTCTTATGTGTTGGAAACACACATGTAGTCGTATTATGTAATAGGAACTTGTGAATGAGAAATACATCGATATAAACATTTTTTTAAATTTTCTTAACCCGACCTATATTCATTTTTTTATCAAGGATAGCAAATTGTCATTAAAGGAGGAGTTAAATCACTGTTAAATATTTACATTAATTTAGGTTCAACATTAAATGTTGATGACTATGCAAATTGACACTTATTAAACGTTACAGTCACCACCAGCGACGTGGCAGTTTTTTTGTTAGATTTTATCTAAATATTTGTTTTATTTAATTTTATTAGTCTAATTTAAATCTAATGTGAATGTAACGTCGATTTTTTTTATAAATTAAATGATGAATATATGGCGATGTACCATGTGTTATTGAGAAACCAAATCATCAGTTTAGTCGTACGAGTATAGGTACTGGTCAATGTTTTTTTCGATGTTTACCGTCAGTTTAATTTTTTCTTCACTGAAACACTGTCGCAAATCTTTACAAAGTCAAAATCATATTTGTTTTATCAGTATTTTGGATATACCTAGATGTTTCTTTAATACTGTAACGAATTTTAAAATTAATTTTTTGTGCTACCAACATCGTTACGTAATGGTCGAAAAAAGCTCTAGTGTGGCAAAATGAAAACTAGGAATCCACATAAAATTAAGTGTTCAAAGTCAATTATTATATTAGAACGAGTATGCGACAGGTGGAAAACTCATTTAAAAAATCTTGAAATTCAGTTAAAATTGAAAAAAAAAACGATGTTAAAGTTAATGTCAAATTTGACAGATTTAGTAATAAATGTAGTACCAACAGTATATTTGTTTTTTTTTTTATTTTTTCAAAAATGAATATAATTTTACGAAGGGCAACACAACAAATAATCTACGTTACTCTAGTCGAAAGTTTCATAGCATAACTGACTCACATGCAACGCTCGACAGTGCGGCCATAGCCTGTGCCCGCCACTGGAAGGACATATGAAACTTTTGGTTTAAGGACCCGAGAAGAAGAAGAAGAAGAAGAAGAAGAAGAAGAAGAAGAAGTGCGGCTTCGCGCCGCATTAACATTCGTTAAGCTATGATGTACTTTTTACACTTGTTATGTATATTACTATTTGTACTGACAACATCGCAAACCTCAATATCCGTTCGTATTGTAGTTACGTAATGGTCGAAAAAAGCTCTAGGGTGGCAAAACAAAAACTAAAATCCACATAAGACTAAGTATTAAAAGTCAATTATTATATTACGAATACGCGACAGGTGGAAAGGTCAATTAAAACATCTTTAGTTCAGTTAAAATTGAAAAAAAAAACGATGTTAAAGTTAATGTCAAATTTGACAAATTTAGTAATAAATGTAATACCAATATTATATTTCCGATAATTTTTTTTTTATTTACGACCCTTGTTACGTAAATTACTATTATTTAAAACTAAATATTTACACGATTTATTTTAACTATCACAAATAAAATGCACCGGTATTTAAGAAAAACACACTAATTATATTACATATTATATATTACAATCACTCGAAAAATAAGGTCCGCAGATAACTTTTGTTTATCAAAACCGGTAATTGTTTATATTAAAAGCACGTACACTTATCTTAGCACACGCGTTAACACTTAATTTATGTAAACCGATAAAGACTTCTTCACTTCCGACTACAAAAAACTAATTTCAGCTTCCTTTAAATAGCTTTTATATATTTCTGTTATCTGTGTCTAGAATGTTCAACATCCTTTGGTCATTATCTCGAAGTTGACAATAACTTTGAGAACGTTTTACTGTCCTCTTCTTAAGACTATTCTATCCCAGAACAGAAATTTGGATGCAACACCGATAGAAAAAATCGTGGCGATAACGGCAGCTTTCTCCATTTCGGCATCCTTGAGCATAAAAGTAGCAGTCAATGAACGTTTCCTGGCCAGATATTCTACTTGAATGGTAACTGCAGACTAACACTTGAACGTCTGTTCCTCGGAAGACGACCTCCAACATATTTCTAACCGTCCTCCAATCCAGTTGATCTAAGCCACAACTAAACTTAAGTACTGCTAATTTCTTAATATTGTGGAGCTCCATTTCTCTCTTGAGGTTCCATAACGCTTGCCACAGGTTTTTATATAACGGCTTTGTACGTGAGTATAGGGTGTCCTAAATTGGATAACTATAATCGATACGAGAACATGGACCGCGTATCATCGATCGCTTATTTTGAGAAAAATCAAATTGAGCGATTGTTTTTTGTTTTCGAGGTATACGCGAAAGTTTATTTTCTCAATTTTTGCCACATGCCGGTTATTTTTCAAAGTAGAGAAAAACGGTTTATGTGACATTAAGAGGCACTTTTTTTAGTAGAATGCAATGGCATTGTGTAATTTTGAAAGCTTCATTAGTTTTCAAGTTATGGCATATAGTTGTGTTTTTGTAATGCAAATCATAGTAGACTATTAGAGAGTTAAAATTGTTTGTATTTTTTCTTTTCATTTATATATAACATGTAGGGTCTGTGATTTCATATTTTACTCATTTAATAAAAAATCGATATATTTAACAAACACCTTTGTAATTTTTTCGTAGTAGGCTTCTGTCATTAAAAATGTGAACAAATATAAGCATTTAGTATTGAAAGTCGAAATTGAAACCATTCGAACGCTGCAGACGAATTATATTTCGATCGTTACCCAAAAATAAAACAACCTCATAAATCAATTTTTATGAGATTGAAACAAAATCTGAGGAATCATAAATCATTTGACAAACCAAAAACAAGGAATTACATTATACAAGGTATGAAAGAAGCTTTTATCAGTTTAAGACACCCTGTACCTCTTAATCACAAGATAGAAAACGAAGCGTCGGTCACCACGTAGTCTTAAAACTTTTCCAACCGCCGGTTGTCGTCTTCGTAGTTTATCTAGCCATCTAAACTTCTATTTAGTTACAACTGCAACTACTCTGGACATGTCAAGATCCTGGCTCACGCAATGTTCAATAGCTTAATTTTTTCGTGTTTGAAACATGTCTTGTTGTTCCTCGGTTGTAACTCCAAACCTAGCCTTTCCAGAAACTCCGTATATGCTCATAAACTTATCGAAGTCTATTTGTTTGACTTGATTTCTGGTTCTGTTAGTTGTTACTCTGGTTCGAACCAGAGCTTGCATATCGTTGTTATCGCCAGCAAACAGGGCTAGACGATCGATGTAGACCATTTTTGGCTTACCTCTAGGTGGTTTTTGGATGCGATATATCATTAATACGCTGCACGACTTCATAAGGGCCAGGTTGAAACCCACCATTTTGTGTCTTGACGTCATATCTCGTCTTCATTATTCCGCTGGTAATTTGTGTTTTTACGGACCATTTTATGTAATTCGGCTAACCTCTTCGTCAGTTTGCTGACGTAGTCTTCTCCAACAACTTTTTCTTCCGGTCTTCGTTCAAATTAAAGGTCGCATGGTAATCGTAATTCGTATTCGTATTTCGATCCCAGTCTTTTTGGTGTTTGAATACTACTTTGACTAAGTACATTTTTATTGTTCGATTCATCCGTTCAACTATGCCATCTAATTGAGGATAGAGAGGCGTTGTCCTAGTTCTCTTAACTCCCAACAGTCGGCAAACTTCTTGAAACAGCACAAACTCAAAGTTGCGGCCTTGGTCGGAATGTAATTTCAACGGAACTCTAAACCGACAGAAAAACTTTTTCTCTAACCTCTGCGACTGTAGCTGCTTCTTAATTGGGTATGTCCATTTCATGAAAAAATCTATCGCCACAGGATGTATTTGTTTTTCAAATCAGATTCTGAGAACGGTCATGAAATATCAATCGCTACTCTCTCTAGAGGGCTTCCTAAGTTATGCTGTTTTATTGGTGCTTTGCGTTTTTTTGCTGGACCATTTCCTGATGCGCAAATCGGGCACTTACAGCTCCATTGCATGACGTTCTCTTTGCAGTTCACCTAGTAGAATCTTTCCCCAATGCCTTTTTTATGCCAAAGTGTCCTCTTGATGTTGTTCTTTCCAGTTCAAAAGTAGTCTTATTTCGAGATCGTTTTCTTGTTCGCGAAGCAAGTGCTCAGGTTCCCACTCGTCATCAACCATAGCAGTAATCTTCTGTGTCATAGTCATACTCTTGCAGTCTCTTGATACATCTTGCTGCTTGTCCATTTGGATTACGTAACTGCAATAGCCATTTAAAAGCGGCGTGGTACGTCTTTAGTAAAAATTTTCGTCCATACAAATATTTGTAGAAGTGTTCTATGAACTTGACGACTGCTAACAGTTAGCTTTTAGTCACGCAATAATTCCTTTCTGGCCTGGACAAGACTTTACTAAAACACGCGATAACTTTTTCTTGTCTATTTTGCACTTTTGACTGTACCTACGGCCAGATTACTTGCACCGGTATTCAAAACAAACTTTCCATCTTCTCTTGGATAACATAAAATCTGCGAAATGACTAGGATTTCTTTTAGTTGATAGAAAGCTTTTTGCAGTCTTCATTCCATCTAAATTCTGCTCCTTCTTGAGCTAGTTTCGTCAAAGATTTGACAATATTGGCAAATCCGAGTACCAATCGTCTGGTGCACAACCCAAAGAAGCTTGGGACCTGATGTTTGTCGACTGTGTCAGCTTTTACTGCACTTTTAGTCAAGGTATTGCACTAACTTCTTAAATACGTAGCACTTCTTTGGGCTCAGTCTTAGACGTGCTCCACATAGTCGTAAGAACACTTTGTTCGTTGCAGTGTTTTTCAACGACCTTCCAACCACAGTCACGTCCTATAAGTAAACCAAGCACGTGTTTCAAGAGAATCCACGCAAAATGGTCTCTATCAAACGCTCGAACGCTGCAAGACCGTGACACAGATTAAAGAGCATCACAGTGAACTGTCACAAATCACTTTTAATCGTATCGTATCGTAATCGATCCTTGGGTTCCAATTCTAAATCCAACGTAAAAAACCACTGGGATTCTGACAAGGTATCTGTAGTCTACTGGGGATAGCCATGGGTTATTTGAAGGTTCAATCGCACCTTCTCCCTCCATATCCGTATTTGTTTGTTCGGCTTCTTCTATTTTCGCCGAAGGAAGTCAACGTAGATGTTGTCGTATCGGCCGAACATCTGCATTAATTTTATGCTTACCACGTTAGTTCTTTCTTTGGAACCACTCTTCAGCGCGAACAAATTTTGATACTGTTGGATAAACACTTTAACTTTAGTCAGCTGGTCTTGGCTGGTTTTGGCATTTGGAGGTAAGAATTTCCAATAGATGTAGAGGGCACTTTATCGGCGACGTATCTTTATTAGAATTCACGCATTTCACAATTTGAGATACTGGCGTGCATTTGCTTACCACTTTTCTTTTGAACGTTACTGGAGCTGAGTTGACATTAAGATCCGTACTGGTATCGTGTTTTTCAGTTCTGCCAACGAGTAATTCTTTTTTTAACTAAGTTTCCTTTCATTGTTTCAATAGCGCGAATGTAGCCTTCTCGGATATTTCCATCCAACCGTGCCATCATCACACTTTGAGTCCTTGCAGACAGAGTGACGTCTTCATTCAATAAGACTCGCACAGCTGCTTTTTCATATCCAAATGGTTCTCATACTTTTTTATAACGCCCATTCCCAGGATTATTTCTACCGTGAAGTCGGCTACCAGTATTTGATGCTCGAGTTCTTTATTTCCTAAAGCAATGGTCACTTGTACGTGTCCGTGAGTAGGTATTTCTTCGTCCGTTGCCGTTCAAAGTCGTACTGTATCTAGTAATTTGTCTTCCTATTTTCCCGTAATATTTTGAACGAATTATGGTCTTCGTCGCTCCCGTGTCAACTAGTAACTGAAGCTTTTTGAATTGATCTTGCCATCGAGATAAATACTGTGCAATTGCTCCATATGCGATGCCATTTGAATGGTAATTTCCGGGGCAAGGTTTGTTGAGGTCGATTTTCGCGTCATTCGGTCGACGTGCTCTAGTTTTCCGGACACTCTTCTTATAAGCTTAGTACAGCGTCGTCGTACGTAGCCCATTTTCCGGCAGTTCCAGCATGTCACTTCTCTTCCCCGAGTTACTTGTTTGCGGAATACACGTCGCACTATTTCTTCAATGCTTTCTTTTGTGTGCAAGAGTATTTCTGCAGAACAGCGAAGCTTATGCGTGCTTGTGGTGCAACGCCTGTCTTGTCGCCTCAAACTCTAAAGCATGGGTTAAAACGTCATTCAACGTCTTTGGTCGAGCTAATCGAAGAGTCTGCTGCGTTTAGCTGTCTCGAAGGCCTTCTACAAAGATCCAACTGCTCTAAAAAGGTATCTGGTGCTGTCGGGTACGCAAGCCGTGTCAATCTGGCGATATCAGTCTCGAATTCTTGCAAAGTTTCCGCAGCTTTCTGAACGAGATTTTTTATTTGGGCTTGGTACATCTGTTAAAGATGAGCATTTCCATATCTTATTTCTAAACGTGAAATTAAGAGTTCGTAACGTTTTTGGAGCACTTCTCTTCGTAAAGCCATCATTAAAAACGTCGCTTTCTGCGTTTTGTGCCAACCATTAGCTGTAGCTGCGGCTTCAAACTGCTAGTAATACGTTGACTAAGAAGTTTTGTGCGTAGCTTCTTCTTGATGACACATTAAATCTTTGCTCGTGACACTTCCTTCACCGCGACAATTAATTTGGTTTATTCTTTCTTCAAACAATTTCATTCTGTCTTCTAATTTGTCCTCTATTGCTTCTATTTGTTTTCCAAAACATCGCATATTTCTTCTCTTAAATTTAACATGTCTGCTTGAGTTTCCTGTTGAACAATTTTAATTTGATTTTCTGCGTTAACTTGTATTTGTTCTTCAATTGTCTTTATTTGATATTCAATGCTCGTTCGTATTTTTTCTTTTAGACTTCTAGAATTTTCCTCCATTTTCTGAGAATATTAGGACAGTTTTTCTTCCATTTTTCTAGAATCTTTTTCGACTTTCTGAGAATTTTCAGACAGCTTTTCATTTATTTTTCTAGAATTTTTTTCCATTTTTCTAGAGATTTTTTCCATTTTTTGAGAATTTTTGAACAGTTTTTCTTCCATATTTTTATAAACCGATTCTTGACCATTTTTTATTGATTCGAAAAATTTAAATAGTTTTCCATTCATTTTGGTGTGATAACAAGTTACCGGCATAAGTTATAACACGGATAAAAAGAATCTGGTTTGGTTCACAAGTTGATTACCTGACTTTGAAAAGGTTCTTAGCTAGATTTCGGTTGCTTGTTTGAGTTCTTCGATTTTTTTTCCCGCGCCCTAATGAAGCCCTTTACGAAAGTGAGCGAAACGTTGGCAACTTCGATTACAACAATGATACGGTCCAAGCCCGGAAGAAGTTTAGCTGGTTTGACTATTAACTAATAAATTTTCTGAAGAATAATTAGCAAAAATGCTAAAGTATTCTAAAAAATTATTTTCTTTTCTTATTAAAACACTTTAGTAACTGAAGCTTTATCTATGTAATGTTATATTATGAACATTATTAAAATACATGTCTAATATGTATTATGCGATATATTTATGTTTATCCGTTTACAGATTTTCATAGTTCTTTGAATAACATCTCTACTACGATATATTACAATTTTCAATTCTAGAGAATTCCCGTGTGGCCGATTTCTCACAAGCTAAGATTTCGCCGCACGTCACAGTAGACATCTTCCAAACCTGGAATAAATTGATTGATTGCGTCTTGAAATCCTGCTGAGAAACATTAGACATGGGTTTTGCTATTGCCAGAATAGAATTTGAAGATGATTACATCTTTGATATTTTGTAATACTATTACCTACGCTTCTATCAGTTTGAAAAGGAATAATGTTTTTCACAGAATTTAGTTGATCTGCTATAGAAAGAGTAGAAAATTAAGTAGTTTCTATTATCAATGACGTTTACCTCATTTTAATTATGTATAAAAATAAGAAAAAAAAATAAAAGGAACCACATACTATTCCAATGAATTAAAAAAAAATTAAAATGCCATGTGTTGTTTACATAAATTGAAATAATATTTGATAAAATTTTTTAGGTATCAGTAGTTTTCTCTTTTGGGTCACTACCCCGAGAACAAATAAATCGATCATGTAATATAAAAATAACTATAAAATATCTTGCTTGAGATAGAAAACCCACCGCACCTTGTCTTCATACGAATCAGTGAAAATTAATGATCGCACTTCAAAATCCTTTCAAATACAAATGAGATTCCAACAAGGTGGTATATTATCTCTATTGTTATTCAACATTTATAAAGAAGAAATAATGTGAAAATCTCTAGAAAATTAGAATGGAGGAATTGCAAATGGGGGAGTTGAAATATCAAATCTAAGATATGTGGATAATTGTGTCAACCCCCGATGACATGTAAACTTTCATTAACATCATTGAAACTAAATAAAGACAAACAAAACATGACCATAAAAAGAGATGATATACAACCACAAAGAAACGCATTTGGTGAATTCGGAATAGTGGAACAATACGACTATCTAGGCTCAACCATAACTAACACGGAAAATTGCAAATATAAAATTAAAAAGCAAATTGCAATAGCGCAAACCGCTGTAACAAAATTTAACAAAATATAGAAAAACCATAACAACAAAAACTACCAAAATTAGACTGATGCAAACACTTTTGTTTCCAATTGTCTTATATGGAGCCGAAACTTGGACAGGAGAAATTGATAAAGACAAAATCATTACCTTTGAATTGTGGTGCTGGAAAAGACTGCTAAGGGTCTCATGGACAGAATCCAGAACAAAATTCTTTAGCCCTATATATCACGGAGGTTGAATAACAACTTAGAAAAATTGATGGTACAAAAAAAGATTGAAAGCAGATCACCTAGAAGACGGTTGGATTAAATTGAACGGTTAACGGATAGGAAACTATGTAGAAGAAAACGTTAACAGTGCTCAAAACAGAAAACATTGGCAGAGATCGTACAAGCTACAAACTAAATACGTCACCCCTTTTTCAAGAAAAAATCTTCAATACCCACCTTCTACATAATAATTATATGTTTTATTCCAGGTTGCTCTAAGTTTTATATAATTTTTCTGTTAAAAATTACATACTCAAACTCAAACAAAAAAAACAAAACAATTTAAAATAAGTATGACACTTATTTTCGAAAGTATAAATTAATAGTTTGATTACAATCGCGTTTTTATTCAACAGCCCTCGTAGTATTTACAATGCAAATGTAAAATGTAATTTTACTTTATCGCATAAGTACTTTATAGTTTACATTCGACGGAAACAGACTCATAAACGTTGTGACCTTTTCCGCCAGGTGTGCAAACTAAGTTATTGATTGGATACAAATGAATGTCCGTGACGCTGAAAACCATGTTTAACAATGCAACATTAACATATTCAAATGTTTTTGACAATATTTTCATTTTTTAAATCTATTTTTCATTGTCATTTATTGTTTATATGTACTGCGCTGTTTTAATAACAATATCATTTAAAATTACTTTAAAATTAGATAATTCTATCTTTTTTTCAAAAATTCAAAAGAAAACCTCAAAGAAATGCTGAATAAATCAATTTACTGTAGGTTTTTTTAACACATTTTTGAGATTGTTTCTATTAACTACTGTAAAAAACTCAGCTATTGTTTTGTTTGCTAAATGGATAAGACCGTCTGCTCTGCTTTATATTGTAACGATTTTGAAATTTAAATTATTTTAACTATTTACAGTACCTATTATCGATTATTATACGCGTAACTAACTTTAACAAACTAAAACACAATACAACGATTAACAAACACCAATAAAATTCATAGCTAAAGAAATTAACACAGGGTATTTCTCAAATACGATTACAAACTCAAGGACTAGATTGATGAAAATTGTTTCTTTAAGAATTTGGTGTAAAGTGGCTCAAATTTGCGATACTAGCAATTAAAGTTTTCAAACCAATCCTGACTATTTTATTAACTGGAGATTGACTGTTAATTTTAACTTAGTGGTGTATTTTAAAACGTCTTGATGCATTGTGTTGATTATTGTTTTCTTTAATTTTCCATCATCTACAAAATAAATCGTTAATAAAACAACTACAGTAAATGCGAATCCTTATTTCTTCGTGTTGACACTGACCTAACTTAACAAAATGTATTTGGTGTTCTCGATTACGTTTATCTGCGGTTGTGACCAAACAAGACTTCAGCTAAAAAAACAAAAATTAATTGCAATGTGGGTATTATACATGCTAAACTCAGTTTTCTGAAAACTTAGTTCGATAACCTGCTTTATTTCTGTCTTGATTTTTTTAAGTTAATGCTAAGTCACAGAAAGAAAATGATGAACTTGAAAAAAAGCAAACGATAACCTAACAAAGAACCAAGCCCGATTCTAAAAGTTACTTAAGAAGAAGTAGTTTCCGTATATAAAGAAGTATCGTCGCGGATAGTTAAACGCACCTCTGATTAGAAGTGGGAATTGCTCAAAACCATGGTCACGATTAAAATTATTGTGAAGCTTGATGATTTCTATGCTCTCTCGGATTTTTCTATTGAAGAAGAATGAAGATTTTGCAATCACCAAAACGGTATCAAAAACTATATTATAACCGATAGTAAAATGATGTTGAGCAACCGCAAACTTAGAAATATGCTTTTTTCTTATACAATGATCATGTTCTGAAATCGGAACGACCGATTTCACCAATGTAGACCAAATTGTAGGAAACTTGTCCTTGGGGAAAGGAAGAATCTAAGAGATTTTGCTTGTCCAGTATACATATGGGTTTAATACCATTTTTTACGAAAAAATGTACTTATTTGATCTGAAACCTTATAAATGTGAAGTAAAAATGTCAATTTCGGATTGGATTCGGAAGTAGAAATATCCTTAGGTTCACCAAGCGCATTTCTAAAGAAAATATTTCACGTGCTGTCGAGTCTTCTATAAAACATCTTTTTTGCCACATCTCCTATTCCCATTTGTATTTACACTGGCAAAATTCTCGAATCATCCAAAGTTCCTAAATCCAACATTTCTAAGTCGAAAGAGTTAGCCCTGAAATAAAAAATATTATTGTTCTTCCAGTTGACAAAAGCAACGTTACTGTCATTTTGAACCAACTAGATACCAAATTTACTATGGCATCGTGCAAGTGCTGCAACATCTCTGACTTTCGGCTCTTTGACACTATCAACTGAAATCTGTTCTCTGTGCTTTCAACACTCTCTAGGAGTCGCTTAAAAATACCGTGTTTCATTCTGAAGGAGCCCTACTCGCCCAATATGCTTTGATGTTTCTGCCCAAAGCAGTCACTTCTTCCTAAGTTGGTCGTTAGACGTTTTATTTTCAGTTTAGTAGTAGCTTTAATTGAGGATAGTTTTTGTTCACGACGCAACTGCTCAAGGGTCCCACTCGTCAGTAACCATAGCAGTTCTTCGAAGATAAGCGATCTTAACCTCTAGTCGTAAACGATAGCTGAAGCTTGTCGAACATGGTCTCTTTGACAAGGCAATGTTCTGTGCCGTAGTCATATTCTTGCAATCTTTTGACTCATTTTGCCACTTGTATTTCCGGATTTTAAAACTGCCAAAGCGGTGTAGTCCGTTATTTTCAGTTTCAGATTTGACCGTAGTCGTTGGAAAACTTCTTTCAGATTGTTTAAATGCTGCTCAAACGACCTTCCAACCAAAATCACATTATCAAGATAAATCAAATACGTTTTCCAAGACAGTCTTTTCAGGATGGTTTCCATCAAACGCTCAAACGTAGAGCGTTACACAAGCCGAAAAACTTAGCAGCAAACTGTCACAAACTAGTTCCAATGGTAAAAGCTGTTTTTTATGGTTCTTGAATTCCAATTTTACGTGCCAGTAACCACTCTTCAAATCCAACGTGGAAAAATACTAAGATCCTGACAGGATGTCTAAAGAATCGTCAAGGGTAACTATCCCTATTTGGTCACTTTGTTGAGCTGTCTGCAATCTACGCAAAACCCGTTGATCCATTCACCTTCTTTACTAGCACTATTGGGGTTGCACAGAGATTATTTAAAGGTTCATTTACACTTTGTCTTTCCATATCCGTAATTATTTCTTAGCTTTTTCTTGTTTTCCCTAAAGAAGTCGAGGTCGATATTGTCGTATCGGTCAAGCGTTTGCGGTATTAATTATGTGCTTCACTATATCGGCTCTTTTTTTAAACTCCTTTCCAGCGCGAACACATTTTAATACTGCTAGATAGACGTTTTAACTTTAGCCAGCTAATCCTGGCTCAGGTTTTGTCATTTAAAAGTAAATACTGTTACGTGCATAAATTTAAATAATGCATTACCCTGTATATTGGTTTAATTAAAAATTACTTTTATATTTCTCGACGCCATCTATCGGGTTCGTTGGTCCCTTTGTATTGAGTAGGCGATATCCGGTGAGATTACCGGCATTTTTGACTTTAACATCGTGCATGTGTTAACCTATGTCTGCGTGAATCGAGAAATCGTTTCTAAAATCATCCACGTGTTGGGACACGATGGAAAATAGAAGTTTCCTTAACTAACTAATTTATTTACGCAGACGCCATGTGCTACCTCCTAAATAGGGGTATTCTTATCGTTACCTAAAATCCTCAAGGGAAAATTATAATCGGAAGCGGAAGATACTAATTACTGGATACGATTGAATTTTCTTCGGAGGCAATTAATACCTTGATGACTATCACCTTGTTCAGAAGATCCTAATTACTGGATACGATTGAATTCTCTTCGGAGGCAATAACTTAACACCACCATAGACGGAAGATTTAATGTAACAGCATACGATAAGTGTCGGTTCGATTACTGTCCCTTAAATGTGTCTTTTACTTATAGTTTGTGAGTCGCCAGGTTGACACGATTATTTTCAGGAAGTTTAATTGCAGGAAGCCATTAGGAAAAACGTTTTTCTGAAGGTAACCCTGGACTTTGGTAAGTCAACTTTTACTTATTTATTCGTTGTCGCTACGGTGAATACTCACGACTTATTATATTTACTAATCGTACGTTCGAATTGATTTGTTGCTTGTTATTGTGACTCAATTAGTTTAAGTAAAGGACTTATCGCTTGCTGCTTATATCCACAGTCAATTATCATTATTAATGTTACTTATTGATAAAGTTTTATATATGTTATGGTAGTTACACTTTTGTTTGACGTGTAGTGTAAGTTGCCGATCCTGCTGCTATTCTCTTTTCTATATTCTCTCCAGTACCTGCTTATATTTAGCTATTTAACTGTTAATATATTTATCTTGATAGAGTAATTAAAGTACAATTGTTGTTAACGACGTAGTTTCTTTTTTCCGTTTCTTTCAGCATTACGAACCTAACATCTTGTTACAAGTTTCTACCGCCTGTCTTGAGCGGGACAGAAGTTACTTTGGGATAAGCTCTGGCGCCCTGAAACACCTTTTATATATTTCTTGTGAACCTACCCCTCTCACCGACTATTGCGAGTTGGCCGTGCAGGTTCGTAAATGGCAAAAACTTGTAACAATACATCTTATAATTGTTGTGGGCACTTTTTTGACAATGTAGGTTTGTTAAAATTCACGCATTTCACAATCTGGGAAACACCTAGTAGTTGTTTTTTCAACCAAGTCGCCTTCTATTGGTTCAATAACGTTAATGTAGCGTTAAATAGAAGAGTGAAGCAAAGAGATACGTTGTCTCCCAAGTTGTTTACGTTTGCTATAGAATATATGTTTAAGCAATTGCAATGGAAGAGAATTAACATTAATGGAAAATATCTATGAGATTTGCAATATGCTGACGATGTAGTTATAACAGCATTTAGCTTCGAGGAACTGAAAAAAATGCTAGACAATTTAAATCCAGCATTAAACAAAACCGGTTTAAAAATAAAATGAAGTTAAAACAAAAATAAGGTTTAATGGGTATGGCACGGTTACAATAAATAAGAAGGAGTTGAAAATGTTAAAGATTACATATACTTGAGAGAAATTAAAAGACGAACGAAAGTAGCATGGGTTGCGTATAGTAAATTAAATGTTACTTATATTAAAAAATAAAAACATTCCCATCCATCTAAAGACTAAGGTGTTTGATTCTTGTGTACTGCCGGTTATGACATACGGTTCACAAAATTGGGTAATGATAATAATATGAACATCTTAAGAACAACTCAACGAGCTATGGAAAAGTCAATGGTGGGAATTTCGCTAAGGAACAGAAGAACAAACGAGTGGATAAGACAAAAGACTAGAGCGACTGATGAGGTGGGAAAAAGCTGCAAAGGTGAAGTGGTGTTTTGCAGGCCATGTAGCTACAGGAAATTCAAAACAAATGGCACAAAGAAATTCTCTTATGAAGACCGTATAAACACAAACGACCCAGAGGACGCCCGCGCATGAGATAGGTAGATAACCGGAAACTAATTGCAGGTCTAAATTGGATGCAGACAGCTCAAAATAGACACAACTGGAGACACAATTTGGTTTATCCGAAAGTGGATGTGAGACGCTATGAAAAAGAAGGAGCCTTCTCAACAATTTCTATCCAGGCGTGCCATCATCACACTTTCAGTTTTTTTAGACAGAGTCACATCTTCACTCAAAAAGACTCGCACATTTGCCTTCTTTGAGCAATGAAAAAAAAATTCACCGTCAACCTTAAGGACATCATTTATCATATTCAAATAGAGCCCATATACGTTCATTTCTACGATAAATTTTTCTGTGATGTCGGTTACCAGTAGTCGATGGTCGAGTACTTAATTTCTAAACCAATGGTTACTTGACGGCCGACGACCAACCTGGCAAAAATTGAGTGCATTGGGTAGAAACATCAAAGCTTACTGGGCGCAGTGGGAACGCCAAAGGTACAAAGAACAGACTATTTAATATGCTAAAAAACCGACTGTCAAAGGTGTTGCAGCATTTCCACGATGGTACATCGGAAAGACACGTTGGCGTAAAAAAACACTTTCAAAAGATTATTAAAGAGAATGACAATCGACATTGCAGAACCGTTCCAGAATCTGATTTAGGAAACAAATACAGCTTGGTGGCGATTGATTACTTTACCAAGTTGACGAAACCTTATGGCGTGCCCATTTAAAAAAGTCACAGTTGCAAACATCTTGACAAAAGACTTATTCTGCCAGTTCGGACCTCCGTTAGAGTTTTATTCCGACTTAGGTCGATACTTCAAATCGGCTTTGTTCTAGGAAGTTTGTCGACTGTTGAGAATCAAGAAGACTGAGAAGATGCTACTTTGTTCTTAGTTGATGAAATGATTGACCGGATGAACCGACCAATGAGAAAGTACCAAATGATATACAAACATCATAAGAACTAAGACCATTAATTGCACCTCTTGTGTCATGCTTGGTTCCACTGCCGTGCTACTTTCAATTTGCACAAAGACCGGAAGAAAATATTTCTGGTAAAGACTACGTCAGCAAGATGATAAAGATGCTAGACAAAGTACATGTGACGGTTTGAAAAAACACTCAAATTGCTACTGACGACAGTAATGACGTCTAACTAGGCACAAAACAATGAGTTTCACCCGAGCGCCACGTTGTAGTTATTAAATCTCCAAAAAGGCGTGTTTTCTCGTCAAAACTGCAACGCCAATGAGATTTTTTATAAGGTTTGCATTAATGATGTTGTATACCGTATTTGAAAACCACCGAGAGTCAAGATAAAAGTTATCCATTTGATGGCCTTTATTTTAAACAATACAAAAAGAGTTTATTAAACGTAAAAACATAAAATGAACTTCACACGTATATCGCCATTACTCATTACAATCTCTACAACAACTATACTCCTTCTTCTGTCGCTTCCTTTCGCTCATGCGCACTTTACTCGTCTCCATTCCATCTAACGGTACATCGGAGTGGCCTTGACACGACATCCATGTCGATCGTTGGGCTTCGTTTGCTAGCAATGATAAGATTGGCCGAAGTCAAGTCCAAACAAAAATAATAACAAACAAAGTTATAAATTAAGTCCGTGGATTGTACGTTGATAGGTTCATAAGTATCTACGGTGGGTTTTAGAAAAGCTTAGCTTAGAGTTACGATCCAGGTACAGCAAGACCTATTCCAAACACCAAGAAGTACTCATGTGCAAATCCGTTATACAAGAATCTATGGCGAACATTATGGAATATTAAGAGAGAAATAGAGTTCCGTAATATTAAGAATAAGGCAGTACGCAAACTAGGTTTCGGCTTAGACCAACAGAACAAAATATCTTAGAGGTGGTCTTCCGTGGAATAGACGTTCAAGTGTTGGTCGAACGGTTATGTATCACCTAAACCAAAGATCAGACCAGGAAAAGTCCATTTGCTGCTACTTCTGTACCGAAAACAGTTGCCGAAATGAACACAACTGCTCATTTTGTTGCGAAACAAATTTTAAATTTAAATAAAGAATTATAACTTACAAATTATTAAAACAACAACTTACTAAATTAATTAATATCTCATTGTAAATGTCGATTTAGATAATCGCACTTGCATAAGTATATTTATATAAATTTTATCAAACACTACCACGTAGGTCTATATCGCAGACAAAGTATAAACTACGCCCTCGACTGGGCAACACGTCGTACAGCAAAGTGACCTAGTCGTCCTAACTTTTACATTTAGACAGAGAATGACTTTACATTCGTAAATTAAAATACAAAAGTACGAAAATCAAAGATCGATTTTATAATGAATTGTGTTAACAACCTAACTTTACGTACGATTATTCTTACAATTGACTGGCCACCGAAATACTAAGAATTAAAATAGAAAGTGTAATACTTACAATTAGGTTTTCTCAAGTAAGGGACTAGCTATCTCTGTACCAGTATTACCTAAAACTTAATTGAAACCTAACACAAAAAAACGTACATTCGGCGTTATCACAAGTTAATCCTTTTTTAATGCATACAATCACTGAAAATAAGCGAATGCGCAGAGTTTCCTTCAAATTAACTTTCTAAATTCGGTAATTGTTTCTTCTAATATGATAAGTGTATTCAAACCTCTCTAAAGTGTAGGTAGTGTTAACACCAGTGACGTGACGTCATCATGTAAATTTTCCAATTACAACATGTGCTTATCAACTCTATAGATAAAGAACACGGGTGGAAGTATGGAATGGCATTAAACCACAATACAAGAAATAAGTGCTTACCCCAAATAAAGACTCACTCAGACCGCAAAAATATTATAATTCATGTTTGCATACGTGTGCGTGAAACACTTAACGATGAAAGCCTTGTTGATGTCTCCGTTGTTCAAACTTTACCGGAAGAATCAAATCGTGTTTTAAAATTTGACATCCTAGCCCTTCTCCAACAACAAACAGTGGGCGTACCATGATAAATTTTATACTAAAGCATTTTTAACATAACAAATTTTTCCTTACATTGCCGAGTAGAACATTCAGATGTTTCTGATACTAAGTAGAACGTTCAAAAACGTTTTTAGAAAACGCTACATTGCCCTTTTTTAACACGCTTTTATTAGTTCGGGATGTATGTATGTATGCATGTAACGGAATCTTTGAGCTTAATTTTCAGCGGTTTCCAGGTGTTTGATTAACTTGAAACGTTGCATGCGTTTCACGGACCGATGACAATGCAATAATTCATTAAAAAGTTTTTATTATCCTAATTAGGATCGTCAGGATTAATTGATTTCTTTAGGGATCCTCTGCACGAGAGTGACACAGACAGAGCGCGTGAACTGCGCAGGCGTGCATCTCTACAAAGCCTATCGCGTTTAAATCGTTCCAGTGTATTTCACTATTACCACTTCGTGTCGGAGCAGGTAATTTGCGCGCCCGCTGCCTGCCTTGGATGTGATAGCTGTTTCTCAGGTTCCCTCCCCGAGAAATAAGGTCTTACTGTCGATAACTACTGTTTCCAATACGTTTTTAGTTCGTAAGATATTTCATAATCACATGTCCGCAAAAATTGATTATTGATAAATCGAATTAAAATACGGAAAATAACTGATAGCTTAGAAAATTGAAAAAACACGCTTTTATAGGTACCCGAACTAAAAAATAGAAAATAAATAATAGTTTAAAAAAACTAAAAAAACACGCTTTTATAAATAACCGAAAAGAAGAAAATAATTTATAATTACAAACAAAATTATTAAATTCAGAGCAATAATATATAATTATAAACAAAATCACTAAATTCAGAGTTAAAAGCGTGGGGTGCATCTATAATCATTGTTACAATTATTCTAAAGGCAGCTATCAATAAGGGGAGAGTTATGAAAATATAGAAAAATCCTACAAATAACAGTTTCACTGTATAATGTCTCGCCAAGTACACGTTAAACTATTGTTACAAACAATGATAAATTTATTTATGTGAACACAAAATATAATTTAAAAAAAACCTCTAATCTTTACAAAAAAATTATTAGATTTAACAAAAACAGTGCAGCTGTAGAATATCTCGTCACGTATGTATTCAAACATCGTGTTTAGTGACAGTATTATGTATATCAGTCAAATGACAAATTGACAGCAATAGTCGAACTGAATACATGTTAAAACAATGATTGATATAAATAATTACAAAAAAAAAGAAATAACAGATACTTGGCGCGAAAGACTACCGTGTATCCGGATGCACCCCACGCTTTTAACTCTGAATTTAATGATTTTGTTTATAATTATATATTATTCCTCTGAATTTAATAATTTTGTTTGTAATTATAAATTATTTTCTTCTTTTTAGTTCGGTTATTTATAAAAGCGTGTTTTTTTAGTTTTTTTTTTAAACTATTATTTATTTTTTACGCCGGTTCTGCTCCACAACAGGAAGCTTGACGCAGTACCGACAGAAGCAGTGTCGATATAAAGACTTAAAGTACCTATATATCATTTATCTTAAAGACCTTTTTGTTGTTTCAATTCATGCTTCACGACAATAAAATAACTACCAAAGTACTAAAAAAAATTTATTTTTTAGTATTCCGTTTGAGGTCTAATTAACTTTAGTGTATCTAAAATATCATTTTATAAAAAAATGTACATCTTTAATGTCCAATAACTATTAAACTATTTTTATTAAACTTAGAAAACGTAAGATGACAGGTTTTTAAAAACCACATATTATGTCATACGTATTGGTGCTTTCAACAACATTTACATTAGTATAAGGCACATCAATGCCTTTATAAATAAATTGCATTTGTTAGTTTATTGCGCAACAAAAGGATTATAAGTTTCATCAAGTCCGACAAGGTTGACACTACATTCCCATAATTTCTTTGCATCTTCAACACTATTAGCTTTGTTAATAGGTTCTTGTACTTTACATTCGCTATAATATAACCCAGTTTCTTTACCAGCGTTCTCATCTAAAGAACAGTGTATAGTGGTTTGAGCTCCTTGCTCAGGCGTTTTCATAAACACGCTAAATAAGACGGAGAACGTCCAGCGTAACCCTTTAAAGTATGTGTCGTCTAAATATCTACCAAGTTCTGTAGAAATTACGCCTGGGTGAAGACTGTAAACATTCACATTTTCTATATTTGCTCCTACAATTTGCTCATTTAGTAAATAAATCTTTATTAAATATTTAAACAGCTTACCTTGTAACCTACGAGCAAGTTCTTTTGTAAATAATACATTTGATAACTTACTATCACAGTACGCTTGTAAAGCTTTGTATGGTCGCTTTTCAAAGTTTAAGTCTTCGAAATCAATATTTCCCTCTAAAAAAAATTCAACTTTAATTATGCGATTACATTACACAAGATATGTTATATATACACACCAACAATAGTAGTTTTTGTGCTGCCAACATCGCAAACGTTAATATTCGTTCGTTAGTGTAGTTACGTAATAAGCGAAAAAAGCTCTAGGGTGGTAAAATGAAAACTAGGAATCCCATATAAAAGTAAGTGTTCAAAGTCAATTATTATATCAGAACGAGTATGCGACAGGTAGAAAATTCATTTAAAAAATCTTGAAAAAACGATGTTAAAGTTAATGTCAAATTTGACAGATTTAGTAATATTATACCAATATTATAACTCTTGTTACGTAAACTACGATTACGTAACAAGAGTCGAAAGTAAGAAATAGCATAACGAACGTTAATGCGCGAGCCCGCACGGCCGAGCGTTGCATGTGAGTGAGTTATGCTATGATTCTTTCGACGAGAGTAATGTACATTATTTTTTGTGTTACCTTTTATAAAATTACATTCTTTTTTGAAAAAATAAAAAATATCAACAGAAATATGTTGGTACTACATTTACCTATTACTAAATCTGTCAAATTTGACATTAACTTTACATCGTTTATCTTCAATTTTAACTGAATTTCAAGATTTTTAAAATGATTTTTTTACCTGTCGCATACTCGTTCTTATATATTAATTGACTTTGAACACTTACTTTTATGTGGATTCCTAGTTTTCATTTTGCCACCCTAGAGCTACACTAACAAACGAATATTGACGTTTGCGATGTTGGCAGCACAAAAAAAGTTTTACTTCATTGCATTTTTTAAAATTCAACCAATCATCAACGGATTACAGCGATAACACCACGGGCGCGGTGTTATCAGGCAAAGCAGACATGATATATTAAAATGTCAAATTAAATATCAGATTGATACACAGATTTGATGATATTTGTAACTACAAAATTAACTAAATTCCTTTAGAAAATACACCATAAAACACAATTAATTTGTATTAATTGATTAAAAAACTTGGAAAGTAGTAAAAAATTATCTTACCGAATACCCCTCGAGCATTGATAAATACTCAAAATTTTGTCGTAGAGAATGTTTCAAGCGTGTTTCTTTAAGGTAATTACCAAGAAACACGCTTTCAACAATCTCTATGACAAAATTATCTCGGTATTATCAATGCTCTAGGGGTATTATAGCTGATAACACCACGGGTGTGGTGTTATCGGACAAATCAGACATGCTATATTCAAATGTCAAATTACATGTCAGATAGTAAATCAATTCTAATAATGAAACATATTGGTTGATGTTTGTAACAACAAAATTAACAACATTCTTTTAGAAAATACATCATAAAACACAATTAATTTGTATTAATTGTTTAAAAAACTTGGAAAGTACTAAAAAATTATCTTACCGAATACACCACGAGCATTGATAAATACTGAAAATTTTGTCGTAGAGAATCTTTCAAGCGTGTTTTTTTTAGGTCTTGGCGTCATGCTATTACCAAAAAACACGCCTTCAACAGTATCTATCTAATCTCGGTGTTATCAATGCTCTAGAGCAGGGGTGGGCAACTTTTTTCCTCATCGGGCCAAATAAAATTTTTCGTATCGTGACGCGGGCCGGATTAGATTAAAGAAAGTAATAAAAGAAAATAAATACTAAATAAATTAATTTATAGGTATACCAAATTCTTAATACATATGTTTAATACTAAAAATAAAATATCTAGTGCTATCGCTTATACATATGTTGTAGATTTCGGGTAAAAGAAGCACAATTTGGAACAAATGTTTTTATTTGTAACAACTTAAATATTATTAAAATATGTATGAATTTATTTCGCGGGCCGGACTCAACAACCTCGCGGGCCGGATGCGGCCCGCGGGCCGGCGGTTGCCCATGCCTGCTCTAGAGGTATTATAGCTGAAAAGTTAACCTTTATCGAGAAGTTTAGTTTAACACGGTTGCAAAAGGCAACGATTAATAATAGTAATTTATGTAAGAAACGTTGAAAGTGAAGAATAGCATAACGAATGTTTTAAAAAATTTAAAAAAAAACATCATAAACTTAATATTGTTAATACATTTATAAGTAACTGAACCTGTAAAGTTTGAAATTTGAATGCGTAGCACCAACTCCTAAATATATAATAGCCTAATATTTGAATTTATAAAATTTGTAAAGCGTTTTTCTTCTAATTTTTAACCCAGACACAAGTTTCTACGTAAATAATAATTGACTTTTAAATAATAGTGTTTATGTAGATTTCACTTTGCCGATCTAAAGTTTTTTTGTCATTACGTAACTACACTAATGAACCAATATTCATGTTTGCGACAAGGGCAGCACAAATATGTATAATGTGGTCTAAAGCAAAAAATATTTTCCAAAAACGCGCTTCTTGTGAATTTATTTGATAAAACAAAAACACTGAAATCATCCTCATTATGGTCAAAAGCCCCTCTCTTAGCCAAGAATGATATAAACTTAAATGATTTTACGAAGCTGAAGCCATATTTAAAAAAAGCAAAGTGTGGGATACAGACCAATGGAATCTAAAACCTTTAGCAGAAGGGAAATATGCAAAATTCTAAATGATGTTCTTGATGAAATTCATTTAGTTAGAAAGGTAAAGTTTGCTTTGACGTAATTTTTGTGACCGTATTGTAAACGTTATTTTATATCATAAGTTATCTTACTTATTGAAATTGCTGCTGCTTGTAAGCGTGACAAACTGGTTAAAATGGATGCAAGAAACATTGAAGATAAAGTATTCCTTCTAGTAATCAATATACCTTATTCTAAAACCAAAGTAGAACATTTATGGTGACTGCTTTTTTTACTTTAATATTACAAATATCAAATAACTTGTTTCATATTCTATCAATACATTTCATTACTTTGCAATACCTAGTTGTATTGTATTATTTGGTAATGTTTGTAGACAAAATGGTGTATGCATAATGCATTACGAGTAAAAAATGACTTGGTTGCTTTCGAGTAATTGCCGCTTTTTCTGTCGCGCCAAGCTCATAGCAAAAAAGTAGTACTTTTTGCTCTTAATACATAAATAACTATTTTGCGAATTCGTTCGTTTTGATGTATTTTACAAGCAGCAGAATCCGGTCTAGGCCGGTAAAGTGTGATACAATTTTACAATTAGAAGTTGACATTAATACTTATCATTAGTTTTTTTATGTAATTCCTCATTTGTGTAAAATTTATCAATACTAACATAAACCATTATCTGTGTTATTGTTTAAAATAACAGTAACACTTTTTTAAACAAATATGACAAATTTGTTTATTTTTAATTGCAAGAACAATTGCTAAAAACAATAACAGTTTTATTTTCATAAAAGATAAATTAGAGTGAAAAAATGTAATCGTCAAATAAATTTCAAAAACAGTTGAATTACGTCATTACAAGTTTCAGTATCTTAATAAAAACAAATAGTATTTAATCAACTGTTTTTAACAAATTTATATAAGGGTTAGCCTAACCTTTATATAAATTTGTTAGACTTCATTTCAAGACTAAAGAACCGCTGCGCAGAAACCAATTTTGTTCCGAATGTCAGTACACTAGCTGACCAAAAAACGTTTCCAACTTTCATACGGCGTTTGGTGTCCACATTCATTCCACAAATTGTTACAAACTTTTTTTTCATCTTTGTGTTTTATATTTTTTTATATTATATTCATCGTTTTGTATGCATTCATTTTTTAGTTAAATTAAAGATAAACCATTACAATTAATGTACATTGTTTACAGCAGATGTTTTTAGTTAGAATTTATTTCGCATGATCCTCAAATTCCGAATTTATCCGACGCGCACATCACGGTTCTTTAGTAGTGAAATACTAACAAATACTACTGATACAAATACCTAGTAATGTATCTTATCATTTTTGAGCAGATATTTTGTTAAAATAATATAAATGTACCTATACACGATTATATGTGATACCCATAGATACAAGTATTTTTCCTGTATCTTATTAGAAAAAAACAAAGCCAAATGCTGCTTTTAAAATACATAATTGTAAATAATATGGGAAAAAACGAAAGAAAACCACAGACATAATTAAAACTTTTGATGTTTTTAAAACATTAAAAAATCTGCATTGTAATTCACAACCTTGTGATCCATTTAACAAAAACTAAAACAACAATTTTTATGTTCACGCAGAATAATACATACTTGTTTTAATCAACAGAATTAAATTTCTCAAATAAATGTAATTGACCTAAATAATTATTAAATCTACATATACTGGGTGATTTTTGAAAATTATCCACCTTAAATATCTAGAAAACAAAATCGTTATGTGCAAAATGCCGAAAGCGGTCAATTTTATTTGTGAGAGGGACACTCAGTGTAGTTTTAGACTTGCAAGTTCGTCCCCTTGGTTGGGACTGCAACCCTCTCAAAAATATAAAATGGAAAAGGGAGTTAAAAAGGTTATTTTTTGAAAAGTCTTTTTAACCTCTGTTTAACTGTGTAATAGTTTTGTATTTGTACGGTTAGTTTTTAGGATAACGTCACTTTTGTGATACATTTTGCGAGGTAAAAAAAAGTGATTTTTTTTCTGTTGCTCTCAAGTATTTTCTGAAATAACAATTGTTTCTTATGCATTGACATTGACAATTATTCAGTTTTAAAGTAAATCTGCACATGTTCGGGTGAAAATGGTGTACTCAGTTGCTGAAAGAGTTGAAATGAATTCTATTTATGGCTCCCAAAACAAATGTGACAAAGCTTTTAACAAATTTATATAAATGTTAGCCTAACCTTTATATAAATTTGTTAACTGGTTAGCACAAATACTACTGATACAAATACCTAGTAATGTATCTCATCATTTTTGAGCAGATATTTTGTTAAAATAATATAAATTAGTTTATACACGATTATACGTGATACCCATAGATACAAGTATTTTTCTGTATCTTATTAGAAAAAAACAAAGTCAAATGCTGCTTTTAAAATATATAATTTGAAATAATATGAGAAAAAAAAAGAACAAAACCCCAGACATAATTAAAACTTTACGTGTTTTAAAAACATTAAAAAATTTGCATATATGTATGTAATTCACAACCTTGTGATTCATTTAACAAAAACTAAAACAACAATATAAAGAATAACTTATAATTTAAAAATTATGTAACATTGAATATTTGCGCAAATTATAATTTAACAAAAACAACATTAACCTTTGCCCGTTAAATTGATGTAATTATTAATGACAAATCAGTAGACTGCAATTGTTTCTACTCGTTTTATCGTCTGACTAGTATTAATACATAGAAAATGAAAGTCTTACAAATTTGAGGTTATTTGCATAGTATTCTTTTACATAAATTTATATATATCGTTAGAAAAATTGCACCAAAATAATGTTCAAGAAACTAAAGTCTTATAATATACTTAAGTAAACTTTTTTTAAAATATATTCGATTAAAACTTAATCAAAATGCATAATTATTTAACTAAAAAAGACAAAATCGAAATTGTTTTGATTGTCGGTGAGAATTATAAAACGCATAGAGAAGCTGCAACAATTTTTAACGAGCGACTCCATGAATTATTTTTCGAGAAATCGCTTAACTGAACACAGTATTCAGCATAACGGCCAGAAGAATTTTGAAAACAAATAAATTCAGACCTTACAAGCCAAAAATTATCCACACGTTGCAAGACCAAGATTTAGATGCTCAGCTATATTTTAGCTTTTGGATTCAAACATAAATAGAAGAGGACAGATCACCTGTTAAAGATGTGCTTTTCTGCGACGAATCTACATTTTCGTCAAATGGAACTGTTACTTCTCAAAATTGTCGGTGGTGGGCTGACAAAAAACTCCATTCTGTCATAGAAGCACGAGACCAATACTCATTCAAAACGAATGTCTGGTGTGCAATTTTTAATAATCAAATGATTGGACCATTTTTCTTCCAAAAAAATCTTAATTCTGAAAGGTACCTGCATTTCTTCCAGAATGACTTTTTTAATGTAATAGAGAATATTCCATTAGATCTTCACAGAAATATGTATTTTCAGCAAAATGGTGCTCCAGCGCACAGTACAGTTGACGTTCGTAAATTTCTTGATTATCTTTTTCCCCTTAAATGGATCGGAAGATTTTCGGAAATTCCTTGGCCTATGCGCTCTCCGGATATAACACTATGCGATTTCTTCTTGTAGGGATACCTCAAAAATGAGGTCTACAAACGCAGACCTTTCAGGAATATTAACCATCTAGAAAATACAATTAGAGAATGTGCCGCTAAAGTATCGTCTATTATGTTGAGGCATGTTTCAAGAAAAATGTATGAACGAACCATAATGTGTCTTGAAAGGGACGGAGGCCACGTTGAAATTTATTTTCTGTTTTGTTTTGATGCTATTTCTTAAAATTATGCAATATGTATTAGTTACATAACTGAAGAAATTACTTATTAGTGTTATTTGTTGTATGTTAGTTGAAATAATATTATGTCTTGATTATTATTGATTACTTTTTACAGTTATTAAAATTATTGTTTAGTTAGACCAATGATTCAAGTTTCACAAAAGGTTATTTTTCTTGACAGTAAAACAATCCACAGTCGTCTCAAATTCTGCCTACTTAATTGATTGAAACATGTAAACTAAATAAAGGAAAATCTCCTCGTTTAGGAAACTGTAAAAGAACATTTACAAGTTTTTTGTGAAAGTAATCAATCAGCTAGGGTAAATTAGGGTTTTTAGAAGCCTCGTAAATAGATATTCATTATCATTAAAAACATTTCTCCCATAAAGTATCTTGCAACAAAAACGTAAAGATTATGCAACAATGTTACTTTTCTGTTAATAATAACAAACCTTAAGGAATAATTAGCAATTTCTATTGTTTTTTCCAATTATAAATCTTTATTTTTTTTAACGAAATCAAATTTTGAAATCAAGTCTTGGTATGTGAAAATTTGAAATTATTCCAAAAAATTAAAACTTTAGTTTTAGCGGAAGTTAAAGAAAAAATGTTTTTTGCTATTGAGATTGTTCGGTAAGCTAAAACTGATAGACGATGATAAATTTTATTGAAATCTTGCCTAATTTACGAAAAATAGCAATTTTTGAGTTTAGACAATTATGAAAAACGCCATTTTCTAGCTAAGTGAAAATCACTCGATATATCTGGGCTGAATAGGTTTTCAAACAAGCACAAATTATTGCCGTAAAAAGTTTTTTTTAATCAAAAATTAAAAAATCCATTTGGTGCCGACTTCATGGCGAGCACTGTATAAAAAAAAATTATAAAGTATCTGTTATTTGTGAAAAAACAAAAATCTAAATAAATATAAGTAGAAATATAAGAAGTAAAAATTCTTTAGCTTGAATAATAATATATAGTCGGGACCAGTTAAAGTTGTGTATGACTCATAGGAGAACGTTGTCATAATTATAATTACATATAGATTTTATTTCTTTCTAAGCACATTTGTTAAAAAAAGATGACAAATAAAAAAATGTCTGCAATGCTAAATGTAATGACGTTTGTCGAAACTTGATACATAAGTTTGACGTTGTTTGACGTTTGATCTTATTATTGTGATTTTCCTTATTGATTGCTATAAACAAAAGTTTTTTTCAAAACTTCTTGCTGGTATTACATTAAAGATGCTACGGAACAAACATTTAAAATCACAAGCTCAATTGTTAGTTGTCAACGTTTTGAATTACTTTACACGAGAACGAGATAATAAAGGTGCTTTCGTACCTTTCGAATCTGTGATGCAGGTAAGTTACAGTCAATTCCACTTGTACAAACATTATTAATTTCGTGTTTTAGCGAACTGCAGAAGCATGTGGAGTTAGCATCAATACAGTTAGTGCTATAAAAAAGAGAGTGGAACAAGCAGAAAAAGAAAACAAAGCTCCAGAACAACCAGCAAGAAAACGCAAACGCATTAAGACGAAGTCATGCGATATCGAAGATTTTGTAAAGGATGCTGTTAAGAGAAAAGTTTACGAAATGCATTCAAACCGTAAGTACAATTGCAACTAATAACAGTACCGTATTAAATATTAATGTATTACAGGACGCCCTGTAACTGTTGCTTCATTGCAAGAGGAGATTGCAAAATGCAATATATTTCATTTTAGTAAAAGCAGTTTAAAACAATTGTTACCGAAGATTGGATTTACGTTTAAGTTGGATGATGGAAGACGTAGTTTACTAGAGTTACCACACATATCTGCAAGCCGAGTTAGATTTTTAAGATGCTATTTTGCAAATCACGGGAAGAATCAAATATATGATCCTGTGTTTTTAGATGAAACCTGGATTTTTAGCAGAGGATCTCAGAAAAAGAGTTGGCATGATTCATCAAAACAGTCCATTAAAAAGAAACCGTTTGGTGAAGGGAAACGGTAAGATAATAGTTTGTATTGCTTTACTCTTTTTATTAAAAAGTTGTCATTTTAGGTTTATTGTGTTACATGCTGGGAACAAAAATGGATTTATTCCGAATGCTTTGCTTCTATATTCTACCAAATCACAAAGTGCCGATTACCATGGAGATATGTGTGCAGAAATGTTTACAAAATGGTTTGAAAATGACTTAATTGGTAACTTAGATAAACCAAGCTTAATTATATTGGATAATGCAAGTTACCACTCCAAATTATTAGAAAAAGTTCCGAATACAGCATCAACAAAAGAAGAATTGTGTAACTTTTTAACTAAGCACAACGTGAAATTTGAACCACAAATGCTGAAGCGAGAACTTTTACAATTAGTGAAAGATAATATGAAACCTCCTTCATATGTAATTGATGAAATTGCCGAAAAACATGGTCACAAAGTATTACGATTGCCACCGTATCATTGTCAATTTAATCCAATTGAATTAGTGTGGGCCAATTGTAAAGAGCATTATAACAAAAACATTGGAAGGAATAATGCTTCATTCAACGACGATCATGTTAAAGAAATTTGGTTAGAAGCTTTACTAAAGATAAATGAAAAATATTGGCAAAAATGCATTGAACATGCAGAAAAGTGTATGATGGAGTGGTGGAAAACAGAAAAGGCATTTGATAAGATTACTGTTCAACCGCTAGTCATATCAATCGGAGACTCTGATACATCATGTGGAGGTAGTAGCAATGAGGATGATTCATCGTAACCATTTAAAAAAATGTAAATACTAAATCTAATGTTTTTATCGAGTTTAATTAATTTGCAATGTAAGAATCACTCACAAACTCCTTTAATTCGATTTGTTTTAACTTTTCAAACTGTAAAATAAATTAAATTTCACAAAACTTTGACTATGATGTACTTACAATTTGAGGTTATAGTAGTTTTTTAAAAAACGATTGGAAATTCACGTTCACAATAATATGTTTATTGAAAATTTCAATAGTAATTTTGTGTGCATTATACTGAAAAATTAGTTTTTGAAACGCTTGTTTAAATAAAATTTGACCACAATAAACGTGAAGTTAAATTAAAAATAAATGTTCCGCAGTTCGCGTAGTTGACGTTGCGCCGTCAAGTTTAGAAATACGTAAACAAAATCTTAACGCATACATTTGTATGCGATGAGTCATACACAACTTTACTTGGTCCAGACTATATTCATATATGCATAAGAAAATATTTTCTGTAGTTGAAAATAAATATCTCTTATTCACCCTAAATATCTAGAAAACAAAAACGTTATGTACAAAATGCCAAAACCGGTCAATTTCGGTTGTGCGGCGGACACTTAATTAGTATAGGTTGAGACCTGCAAGTCCACCCCGTAGGTCTGGGCAGCAGCCCCCTCAAAAACCTTAAATAAACAAGGGAGTAACAATTGTTTGAAAGGTCCATTTAACCTGCTTTGGCTATGTAGTAGTTTTTTATTTCTCTGATTAGTTTTTGAGAAAACCGCTTGTTTTGCAACACAACCAACTTTAATAATTTTCCTGAAAAACATTGTTAAGTATTGTTAGTAAAATCAACGCATAGAAATGTCAACTATCAAAGCGTTGGATGTTTTGATAAAACTAATGTTTGAACTACTGTTTAGAGTTTAAGTTAAGTAATCAGTTAAACATCAATTAATAAGCAAAAAACACACCATGAATGATGAAAAAAATGCAATGCCTTCAAAAATACGAATCCTATTGTTTAAAACAGTTGAATTCTATAAACCATGCTTAAAACGAGCACTGTTTTGTTTTAGATAGTAATAGATCCGGTTTTCAGATTCTCACTGCTTGAAATATTTCTCGTCAAATTTGGCTGCATTCGTTGTCGTAAATCCCCCAAATTAGACTTCAAATGGCACCAGAAAAAAAATCTAAACTTGTCAAGTCTAGTGATCGTGTTGGCCACTAAATTGAACCAAGCCTGTCAATCCAATGGTTTGGCAATCTGTTGTTAAGCCAATTACGAACGTTTAAAACATAATGTTGTGGAGCTCCACCTTGTTGAAAGAATAACTCATTTGATTACCTTCTAAATCTTGCTGATTTTCTAGTTCTATGGTTATTAAAGGATCTAGCGTGTATTCTAACATATCCAACTAAATATCACCAGTTAGTCTTTCATTTATGAATGTGGGTCCAACATCCCCAAGAATCCTTGCTTAAACATTCAGTTTTTGAGAAGCTTGAGTATGATCTTTTTTGACAAAATGGGAGTTTTCATCGCTCCAGTAACGCACACTGTGTTTATTAAACAGAGTCATAAAAAGTAAAGCTGCATTCATCACTGAAGCACTGTTCTAAAAAGTTTGGGTTTGCAATGACTAAATTCGACATAGTCTCAAAAAACTATTCGACTGTCGTAATCATCTTCACCAAACTCTTGAACAATTTTCATTTTATAAGAATTGAATTTTTGTCACTTTACGAACTGATTAATATTAGAAGTGGTAAATGAAAAAACTTCATTTACTACTCTACTATCATGTCTTTTCTTATTTACCACCAATTCCGTGTCTGTGAATTTTTGTACAAGCTCTGTAACGTATTTGTGGTTCAAATGCCTTGTCGTGACTCAATCATATTTGTTTTGGGAGCCATAAATAGAAATCATTTCAACTCTTTCGCAACTCTCTTTTCCATTTCATATTTTTGGGGGGGTTGCAGTCCCAACAAAGAGGCCGAACTTCCAAGTCTAAAACTACACTGACTGTCCCCCTCACAACTAAAATTGACCGCTTTCGGCATTTTGCACATAACGATTTTGTTTTATAGATATTTAAGGTGGTTAATTTTCAAAAATCACCCTGTATATGTAGATTTAATACTAATTTAGGTCAATTACATTTATTTGATAATTTTGATTTATTTGATTAAAACAAGTATGTATTATTTTCCGTAAACATAAAAACAATGATATATCAGTAAATATTCTAAGTAAAACTAAAAATATTTAAACGTTCTGGAAGTTATTGTCAACTTTGAAACCGTTTACCGAAGGGTGTAGAAAATTCTCAACACAAATAACAGAAATATATAAAAAGTATTCAAAAGGAGCTGAGATTAGTTTTTTGAATTGACTCGAGAGGAAGATTTTTTCGGTTTAAATTAAATAAGCGATTAACGTGTGTGCTAAAATAACTAAATAAAGTGCTAGTGCTAATAAACAAGTATCAGTTTTAAATAAAATTAAAAAATGCGGACCTAGGGATAGTAATTTAATTTAATTAGTTACGTGTAGTTCTAATCGTGTAAATATTTAGTTTTAAATAAATTAATTTTAAAATTCGTTACCGTATGGATACTCTGTAGTTGTATTGCAATTGACCTAAATAATATAGAGTCATAGTCTTATTATAGCATTTCTACGATTTTTAATTATCTAAAATCAATTTTGTAACCCATTACATATATTTTTATATGGTTTTAACTTATCAGGCTACGCTAGAGTGCAAATAAAATAAGAAATATTAGATTGAAAAGTAACTACAAACACTACTAAATTGATTAATAGTACCTAATATTGGTTTTTATAGTTTTTGAAGAAAAAAAAACATTTACAACAGTAAATAAACACTCGAGTTTTGTAAAAAAGATATTAAATGTTAAAAAGTCTAAATAAAAAACGACATCACTTAAAAACAAACGATAAAAAATTAGTAAACGCAACTTAGTTGCTAATTAAAAAATTTTACATTCTTCCTGGATATGCCATGAATCATAATGTCGCAATTGTATATTACATTCATACAATAACTTAATGTTTATGTCACTAAAAACCGTTATATAACATTATATTTAGATGCACAGCACATTCATTAGCTTCAGCTAATACAAAATGCATGAATAAAAAATCAATAATTCTATATAATTGCTCTTAAAAAAACAAATCCAATAATATTAACTATTAAAGCTAAATAACGTACTATTTTCTCGTCTCGTCTCGTTTTTATAAGAAAAATTATTCAATTTATTTTACGTGAAATATTTATCCCCTGTAGGATTTCTTTCGCAAATATGTTTAATATAACAGCACTTGTACTAGTTCCTAATTAAAACGATAGCAAACCATTTAAAAACCAATATAAAACAGAAAAAGAAAACAAGCTACCGATCTATGTTTCTAAGACAGCGTCAAGCTGAAATGTTTGTTACATTTCTCTCTGACTGATTTGATTCTTTATATACCGCAATCGCTCTATATCCTTGAACCCAATTAAAAATCAGCGTAATTTGAACAAGTTTAAGCTCCAAATTTAAAAGGAATTATTTAAATAAAAATTGAAAATAATACATTTTCTATTTTGCTTTACATTTTTAAACAAAAAAATATACAAATTCAATTGGCTGTAATAAGTTACCACAAGCTATTTGGTTAATGCTATAATATTGAATGTTAAAAAAAAAAACATTTCTCTATTTTGCATATATATAATAATTGTTTTAATCAAAATATCGTAACTTTAATGTATTTCGTAGGTTACAAGTATGTGACTTGACCCAATGAAAGACCATGATCTGAAATTAATGTACTGCGTTCCTATCATATGTAGGTGTAGAAGTCTAAAGCTAAGATTGAAATGTAGATAATTATACTGTTATTTGTATTACAAAATAAAATTAAAAAACAATTTTATATTTAAAATGTACTTATGGTTATGAACAATTATAACACCTAATATTACGATTCTTTGACTTAAAAACAATTTGTTTGATTAACAGTTAATTTAATTCAATGTGAATTAAACTGACACATAAACTGACAGAACGTTGATTAAGTTATAGACGTACGCTGGCGTTATAAATAACTTACGTTATAGAGACTAACTTGGGATTAGCATTAAAGACTTTCTAAATTTTAGCTATCTTTCTTTAACTGCAAAAAATAAGTGAAATAAGTAGTATGCTATATTATTTTAATTTACTATTCAGTGAAGTATGAGTCATAAGACACCTCTCGTAATTACGACTATACAATAGCGCTACTTTGTGTAATTGTTTTTTCGAAAAACTTTGTGCAAGCAAAAGTAGTGATGTTTGTGTACGTAATATCTGTGGTAATATATAAGGTTGGTAGTAAGTGCTAGTTGTCCGATCAAAGTATTGACTTTAGTCAATGTTAAAACCCCCAGAATAATAATACAAAACTACAACTGCAATATATCTGAAATCGCTGCTATACATATATTACGTATAATGTGAATTAAAGCAAAACAGAGAAAGTACTATAAAACATGTGTTAATATTCCTTTTTGTAACGCGGTTGATTGAAGCAAACTTACTTGCATTACAATTGTCGTCATTGTAACATTCGTTTTACAATATACTATTTTTGAACGATTTTTTATTTAAGACTTTCTTTACAAATGCCATTCATATTTTACAAGAATTTTTAATATTATTTTATGAGTTTAGTTACTTGTTGAATCGGTATAGAAATGATCGTACTTTTACTTTTTTTCCAAACGACTACAAAGGACTCTATAATTCTACACTTGTTTTGGCTGTTCAATTTTTGTTCGTTTCGTCGTCTGAGATTCAAAAGAGTAGATATGACTCATTACTTTTAATAAAAATTAATAAAATCTGAATAAAACATCTTTTCAGAAACCAAATACAAAAGTAATTAATAAAAATGTATTAATGTTCAATAAAAACAAATTATTGCTAAAAAACCTTAAAATAAAAAAGACTGTACGAACGTGGTAACCAAAGTTCGCTAATTTGTTACGTTGTTATTAAGCTATTTGTAACAAGAAAACATAAACAAACTACTTGGCAACACATTTGAATGTAAATAATGGTGTTGTTGAAACATAAAACTTTTTTTTAAATATGTTCACATATAAGACGTTATTGTGTGACTCAGTTCGATACGACCATTTTTACCTAACAAAAAAGAAATTTCATGTAAATAAAAATTTCCTTGTTTAATTGAAACTAAATTAAATTATCTTTTACTTTTCAGTTTATTTTTTGAAATCGGTTCTTTTTTATTGTTAATTTTTTTTTTATTTGATGCATTTTTTTAGATCAGTTTTCTACGAGACAAGAACATCATCCAAATAAAAATTGTTTAAATGAACCAGATTTTGATTGAAGGTGAAGTTGAAACATAGTTTGCTGATATATACTCCACTTCACAGACTTCAAAAAAGGGGGCGGTTCTTAATTCGTCAAAATCTTGTTTTTTTCCAATTCAGCAATAATTCATCCACGTTGACCGATTTTGATTATTCTTTTTTATGAGAAAGGGGACATGAGAAAATAATCAAACTCTTAAATTTATATCGACATGAAATTCTTTTGAATAATGTACATTTTCAGTTTTCAGTGAGTATAACTAAACTAACAATCACCAAAACAAGAAAAATAAATTTTAAAAAAAGAACCGATTTCTAAAAAATTAAAACACAGTTACAGTTTACATGAAATTACTTTTTGAAGTCGATGGAATGTATTGAAGTAGGATTACTCGTCATTTGTGGCATTACCTTTGTTAGTTGGGATATGTTTAAGTTGAATATGTTTGGCATCGACTTCAAAAAGTAATTTCATGTAAGCTGTAACTTAGTTAAATTATTTTTTACGTTTTAGCACGTTTTATTTGATGTATTTTATTTTTTTGAATTTGTGGCATTACCTTTGTTAGTTGGGATAAATGTTTAAGTTGAATATGTTTGGTATCGACTTCAAAAAGCAATTTCATGTAAGCTGTAACTTAGTTAAATTATTATTTTTTACGTTTTAGCACGTTTTATTTGATGTATTTTATTTTTTTGAAATTGGTTCTTTTTTTTTAATTTATTTATGAGGAGTGAAACTGAATTTTCCGTAAATATGAATATCATTTAAGCGGTAGATTCAAAACTTTCATGTTCACTAGCTATACTATTTACAGGTTTAGCTTTTATAAGAACAAATTTTTCAATGCAAAGAATAAAACACAAAAGCAAAATGAAGTTGTTTAAAAACGTCATTAGTGTAGTTTATGTACATCATCACTATTGAAATATTCTCGAAGTTATTGTCAACTTCAAAACAATAACCGAAGACTGTAGCAAATTCTCCACACATATAACAGAAATGTATAAAAAGTACTCAAAAGAAGCTGAAGTCAGTTTTTCGAAGTCGGAAGTTAAGACTGTCGGTTTAAACAAATAAGGGATTAACGTGTATGCTAAGATAAATAGATAAAGTACCCGTGCCAGTGAAAAGTAAATATAAAGGCGCATAAACGTACGTACTTTTAATGTAAACAAACGCTTTAGATCAACAGAAGTTACCCGCGGTGTAATATATAAATTAGTGTAAGTGTTTTTCTTAAATATTGTTATATAAATTAGTTTTAAAATTCGTAACATTGGTGATACAGGTGTCCGGTATCAAAACCCTTCGATAAAACGTTGATATCGCGTAAATAAACAACTGTTCGTGTTTCGCGTATGTTGTTTATAGCAGTGTTGTAACAGATACTTTTTTTCTAGTATCTAGATACAGATACAGATACTTTTCATAAATTGTATCTAGATACAGATAAGATACTTTTTCAAAAATAGTATCTAGATACAGTTACAGATACTTTAAGAGAGTATCTAGATACATGTCAGATACATTTTTAACAAAATCATAAAATAAAAATTTTAAAAACTGTCTATTTAGTTCATCTAAAAACACAATAACTGTATCCCAGGCAGCACATTACGTCTTATTGACGTAAAAATTACGAGACTTCATTAAGACGTGTCAGTGTCGTCATATGACGTCAGTGTGCTGCCTGGGTATTAAGCAAAACATTACCTTATCAACCTTAATCACATAAAAAAATACAAATTTACAAATAAATCTTATTTTGTTTTAAAATTAATAGCATGTTAAATGTCTCGTCATTATATTTCGACGTAGAGTTAATAGTATACTACTAACACTAAAAAGTTTCTCCACTTCTATTTGAGCTGATGAAGAAATTCAGTGTTGCCAGTTGACTTTGTCGCGATTCCCTGCATAAATTATAAAAGTTCCACAATGACCACAATTGTACTCATAATTCTACAAAGTTGAAATTTGTTTTCTTTTTTTTAAAGTATGAATTTGGTGTGATGGCATAAATGCTAACACGTCACATTTCTCAAGTAATACTTGATTATATAAAATGTAGGTTCATACACGGTTTTCCCCAAAATTCCACAACAGTTTATAATACCCACAAAATACCCGCTACTACATAAAATCTCTAAATTTGGTAGAATTCCATTAGAATTGGCGACGCTGAAAGAATTGCACTCCATAAACACCGAATACAAAGTCTCCAAATTCAAATTGTAATGTACATGATGAACTGACAGAAAAAACTACAGCGGTGTTTACTAAAAACTTGTATAATTTACAATTTGAGCAAGAAAAAGTATCTAAGTATCTAAACCACTCAGATACTACGAAAAATGTATCTAGATACAGATACAGTTACATTTTATCCAATGTATCTAGATATGTAACTAGATACTCCAAAAGTATCTAGATACTGTATCTAGATACTTGTATCTAGATACGTCACAACACTGGTTTATAGAGTATAATTATAGTTGTTTCAGTTTGTTAAAGTAGTGTATTTAATAATAAAGAAACGAGCATTATTAAAACTTAGTGTTATTAAACTTTAATTTATGCCGATGACGCGTTTGCAAGCAGTTAAAATGGATTCACAGTTGAATCGGTTATTGCTAAAATCCCATGTCATATTTTGGTCAAAATGAGTTTGACATGAAAATTGCTAAACTTGCCGTAGCCACATCGTTTGGTGCTAAAACCACCCAAGTCAGTTTATTGTATTTTAGTACTAAAACGTTATACAATCTAGAACCACTAGGTTTTTACGCAAACACCAGTAGAGTGTCTACACGTGCTATTAAGAAAATCTAACCTAAAAGTTATTTACAACACAAATTTGATTACATGCAAAATATACAACTTTCCATGATTTCTGTACAAGACTTATTTTATCTAACACAGTTAACTATGTTGGTATTCTGTGTGCATGATTTAAAAACCGATAAAGCATACTATTACACAATACACAAAATAAACAGCAGGGAAAAGCCCTAATAAAGTGTGTTCGTTTCTAATGCCCTTCATCGAAAATTACGTGCCGAAAACAGTGTCTGAACTTTGATTATTTTTAAACAATTGTTCAGGTCAAAACAAAAATCATTCTATAGTTTGATTTTGTATGGCGTTAGTTGAACATGGACGTTTTAAAAACGTATAACATAGGCGGCTATTCTTTTCTTCGTTGTGATCGCGATTTTGGCGTTATAAAGAGAAGTTTAAAAAATCATGAGCGGATTTACGATTTTACGTAAATACACTGAAGTGATTATAACTTTTAGCCTTAACAAAAAATTTACAGTTCACGAAATACAAAAGGACGCAATTTTAGATTTTATAAATTGGTTGCTATTATATTATAAAAGAGATTGTACATCTATCGAAACGATAAAGACAAAAAAGTAAATTTTACAATTACAAAATTTGATTACATTGTACATAACTCTGAGAAACCTGGTTGCTAAAAATTTCAGAATTTATAAATTATTGGTTTTGGCACACTTTCGGCTTAGATCATTCTAAACGGAAGAAAGGAGAGCTTCTTCTTATTTTAAGTACAGAATCCAACATATGGAAATGTTGCTTCCGTGGGTTGAGGAAGAACATAAACCATTTTATGAAAAAATCATACACTCTGGTAATATAAAAGAACCAAAAACAAAAAAAAGTAAACTGCTTATGTTTTGAATAAAAGTTAATACTGTATCTTTGTATTTATTTCAAAAGTCGACAATTTCTAACTCGTTTTTTGCAAAATTGTTTTTTCTTTGTTATCTTATTTTCATCATACATTACACATATCTTTTACTGGCCTTAAAAGGAAAAGGTAAAAACTCCATTTATTGCACGTATATGTTTCCTAAATGTTTTTTTCGTTTCCTGAAAAGTTTAGAGAAATGACTTAAAGGTTTTTAGCAATAACCGATTCAGTTATTTGAATTTCGTGAATCAATAAAAAAAGGCTAAAAATCGATAAATAAAAATATGGAAGAAAATAGTAGAAAAATTAAAGAAAACTACAAAAATGAAAAAAAATTTTTTTTTTAAATCTCAGAAAATAGAAGAAATTTTTAAGTTTAAAGGGAGAAATACGAATAAGCATCAAAAATCAAATAAAGACTATTGAGGACCAAATACAAATTAATATAGAAAACCAAACTCAAATTGTTCAAGAGGAAACCCAAGCAGATATGTTAAATTTAAAAGAAGAAATATGGGAACATATGAATGACAAAATAGAAGCGGTAGGAAACAGAATAAAACTACTTGACGAACATCGGGAAGAAACCACTAGCAAGTTTAAGATTTTACCTCTAAAGTTTCACGATCAATTTACCACTAATAGTTTGAAGCCGCAGTTGTAGCAAATAGTCGGAGCAACAAACAGAAAAAAACAAAGTTGCAGAAAGTCTTCAAAAGTTTGAGGCTGACATCGCCAGACTGACAAAGCTTGCGTATCCTACAGCACCAGAAACCTTCCTAGAGCAATTGGATATTCTAACCTTCGAGGACGGCCTCCGAGACAGCAAAACGCAGCAAACTCTACGGTTAGCTCAACCTAAGACGCTGGATGACGCTTTAGTGCATGGTTTCTGGCAGGTAGAATTGGAACACAAAGATCGTGAAAAACAGTATTTACGATTGGAACTGGTTTGTGGCAGTTCACTGTGATGCTTTTCGGGCTGTGTAACGCTCATGCAACGTTCGAGCGTATTGGAATATGTGCTTGCTTTACCTAGACGACGTGGTCGTAGTTGCAAGGTCGTTTGAAGAATACTTAAACAACTTAAATGAAGTGTTCCAACGACTACGTAGAGAAAATCTAAAACTGAGTCTCAAGAAGTTTCACAAATTTAAGAAGGAAGTGCAATACCTTGGCCATGTCGTATCTAGAGATGGAGTAAAGGCTGACCCAGACAAAATCTAAGCAGCGCAATAGACAATTAGCCAATATTGCCAAACCTTTGACGAAACTAACCGAAGCAAGAGCAGAAGTTTGATAAAATCAAGACTGCGAAAACGCTTTTCATCATGTAAAACAGGTCCTAGTCACTTTGCCGATTTTAAGTTATTCGAGAGAAGATCAAAAGTTTGTTTTGGATACCGATGTAAGTTATCCGGCCATAGGCGCAGTCCTTTTACAAATGCAAGATGGACAAGAAAAAGTCCTTTGCGTGTTTTGGTAAAGTTTTGTTTAAGTCAGAAAAAAAATATTGCGTGACTAGGAGAAAGCTGTTACTAGTCGTCAAGTCCATAAAACACTTCTACCAATATTTGTATGGACAAAACTTTTTTACTAAGGACGGACCACGCCGCTTTAAAATGGCTTTTAAGATGGATCGGGAGACTCCAAAACTATGACTATGGCACAGAACACCGTGGCAAAAGCAGCCATCGGAACGCTGATGCCTTGTCCAGAAGACCATGTCCGGCAAACTGCAGCCGACTTGAAAAAAAGGTCAAATGTCTCCGGAGAACTGCTATGATTGATGACGAGTGGGAATCTGAGCAGTTACGCCGCGAAGAAAATAACGATCCCGAAATAAGAGTGCTCTTGAACTGTAAAGAACCTAAGATGCTTTGGGCAAAATCATGAAAGTATATTGGGCGCAATGGGACCATTTGAGAGTAAAAGACGGTTTTTTAACCAATCCCTAAAAAGCGTCAAGGGCACGGAGCACAAACTGGGTGTACAAATATGGGTGTACTGCAAAAAAGACGCTATAAAAAGTGCACGGTATGCGAATCAGAAAATGGTCCATTAAAAAAGTGCAAAGCACCGATTAAACGTGGGAAACCCTTTAGAGAAAGTTGAGACTAACATCGCAGGGCAGATTCCAGAATCTGGTTCAGAAAGTAAATACATACTCTTTGAGAGTAGAAGCCACCACTAGAGAATGCCAAGGGCACGAAAAACAGACTGCAGTCGGTACTGCCAAAGAGCCGGGTGTAACAAGTGATGAAGCATCTGCACGATGATACATCAGGAAGACACTTTGGCGTACAAAAAACATTGGGGAAAGTTTGACAAAGATTCTACTGGGTGAACTGCAAATATGACGTCATGGAATAGTGCCGTAAGAACACAGTCTGCGTATCAGGAATGATCCAAACACCAAAAAGACTAGGATCAGTACTTGCACGTTTTTCTAATGCCATGTCGATCATCCGTTCACGAAAGCACAGGCCAACCACATTCTTGTGTCATGCTCAGTCTCGAAATACAACTGCCATGCGACCTCCAATTTGCACAAAGACAGGAAGAGGAAGACAAAGAGGTTAGACGAAGTAAATGAGGCAGTACGTAAAAACACACAAATTGCCAGTGACAGAATGAAGACCAGATATGACGTCAAGGCACAAAATAAATAGTGAGTTTCAACCTGGCAACATGCTGTGGTTGTATAATCCCACCGAAGCTGCACAGGCATTGGAAGGGCCTTTATAAAGTCGTGTAGCGTATTAATGACGTCATATACTGCATTCTAAAACCACCCAGAAGGAAGCCAAAAGTTGTCCACATTGATCTTCTAGCTTCGTTTGCTGGCAATAACAACGTTACGCAAGTTCAGGTCCGACTTGGATAAGTTTATGAGCATGTATGGAGGTTCTGGAAAGGCTAGGTTCGGAGTTACAACCGAGGAATAACAATACCTGTTCCAAACAAGAAAAGATTACGCCATCGTATATTGCGTAAGCGATCTTGAGATGTCCAGAGGGGTTGTAATCGTATTTAAAAAGAAGTTTGTACGGCTAGATGAATTACGAAGACAGCAACCGGGGCGCAGCGTTCGGAAAAGTTTTAAAACTACGTGGTGACCGACGCTTTGTTTTCTATCTGGTCAACAAGAAGTACTCACGTACAAAACGGTTATACGAATACCTGTCGCGAGCATTATGGAATTTCAAGAGAGAAATGGAGTTCCACAATATTAGGAAATTGGCTTAGTTGTGGCATAGATGAACTAGCTGAATTGAAGGACAATTCGTAATATGTTATCCGCGCACATTATTTTTGGAGTGATAGTAATATATAAACTAGTGTGTGTTTTTCTTAAATATCGTTAGATTTTATTAGTTACGTCTAGTTCTAATCGTGTAAATATTAATTTATAAATAAATTAGCTTTAAAATCGTTACACTATGTGAACTGGATTTAATAGCCAATCATATGTTCGTATTTTTATGCGCAAGTTTAACTTGCTCATCAAAAGTTACGATATAGAAAAGCATACAAGTGAAGAATATGTATTTGACAGCCATATTAAATGCCTTTCAATTTGATTAATATACAAAAAATCAAACTTTCGTCTATGATACCTATTATTTTGTTTACTATCAAGTAGTAGGTGTCGGAATTTAAAAAACAAATGAATATAGATGTTATAGTACCACTACTGGGTTTTAGAAAGAAATCGATCAATCGCTAACCCAAGTAGATGAAGAAAAAAACCAAAAGAAAATTGTTTCAGTGTCCTTCATCAAAATTTTTTTCTGTAAATTAATTTACCTTCAAGTCCCTGACTTTATTTCATTAAAGTATGAAACCATGTATTTATGGGTTAACTTTATAATTCATCCCGTGTTCAAAAAATGCGAACAAAACATTAAAAAATCTTTAAAGGACGTGTAAGATATGCACTCAATTTATTGCAATTGCACAATTAAAAAATGTATTTCGAAAAAACGCCGACACGTTAATCAGTTTCTTTAAATACAATCTTTATAAATGGCGAAGTGGTAAAGAATTTATGGCGTCATCGATTGTTTTCTAAACAAAAACTTGTTTTTTTGTGTTTCGATAAAGTTTATTTTTTCGTACATATCTTGTCAATTAATTGCAATAACGCGATCAAAATATTTACAATTTTATGCAATTTATGTTAATCAAACATTAATGCTCGATTGCGTCATATTTTTTAAGTTGCACTGTTACTGTAGAAACAATTGTTATAACAAAAGTATAACTTACAAAAAAACGGTGCAATTGAGGATAATGTGAAAGATTAACTTTTGTATCAAAGGTTAGTTTTAAAACTACTTCAAAACACTACTGTTACGGTATCAAATGATTACTTTCTATCGATTAGTTTTTAATTAGCGCGTGAACTTTATTGTATGAATTATAGGTACAACTAGAAGTTTCTCTATAATAAAGATTAAATTTAAAAAAAAACATGAAAGTTGAGTGACTCGACATCATTGTTTAGAAATAGAAACCGGTAGAGTGTAAAGAATTTCTAAGGATGCACTTATTAGAAGACAGTTATTTAACGAGCTTAAACGAAATTGCCTTGACCGCCACAAAATGAAGGTTTAAATTTATTTATACATACTTGTGTGACCTGACGAAGAAACATTGACGATGCGTGCTGAAGAAGTTTTAATGATCCTAGGTAATAACAACAGTGTAAATAAGAAATGTCCTAAATGGTTTGTGCCAAATTGAGTTTCATATCCGTCTTTTGTCTTAGACTGCGGACACATCATTATACCAGCGTTATTAACCAAAATATCAATGTGTTTTTCCGTTTCTAAGAGTTTCGCGGCACATTTTCTTACAGATTCAAGACTGCATAAGTCAAGTTCAGTGACAACTATTTCTCCGGTATTATCCTGACCATTGCAACTTTCTTTTATATCATTTGCCGCTTCATTTGCTTTTTCTATATTTCTGCATGCCATAATCACTCGAGCACCTTAAAAATATAACAATTTTTAGAAACATAAAAATAATCTACTTTAAATGTTACCTCGTTTAAAAAAATCATGTACAGTACATTTTCCGATACCGGTATTTGATCCAGTTACTATGGCAGTTTTTCCATCTAATCTGACGTTCGATAAACATTTTGCATGCGACAAACCCATTTTCGAAAAAGTCGAACGAATAAAACCAAGTGTTTTATCCGCAAAGTACTACGTGGAAATGAATTTTTACGCGTTTTCTAACTGTATTTACAGTTTACATCTATTTTCAGAGAGCATGCGCAGTTTAAAACAATTAATTATGACATAACTTACATCCGTTCTTTGATAAGTAAATTCCATATACATATATTGACTATCTATATCAATTATTTAAACAAAAAATACTAAACTTGACTTTTAAACTTGTTAATTAGAAACTGTCACTGACAAAAATTTTTTACAACACAGTAAAATTAATTGTAGCTAATTATTCATAATTATCTGTAGTTGTAATCAGTCTATCAACGAGCAACTCATCGGATTAGATAATAACAGTTATAAAATGCTTATAAATTTTATAATGCGATAAGAAAATCGATTAAAATAAATTATATATAGAATAATAAATAAATAAAAATAAAGGGAAATTAATTATTATTTTCCGCCTAAAACTCAAGCAAAAGAAACACTTGGTAACTAGTTTAAAATTAACTTTTTTTTAAGATTGATAAACAATGTGGTCGCTCGCAGTAGCGGACTGGAAAATTTGACCGGTAAATATATGTATTATTAACAAAGCTACCTATTAGTTTAGCTGTCAAAATTTTTTTTATTAATAAATCCGACGTACACTAACAATAGCATAAGTAATGAATCACTGAATTTAGTAGTCATCACATGTACAAAGATTAAATGCCATAATTAAATAATTTTAATGTATTTTAAAAGAAAAGAATAATTGTTACGTGTTTTTTATAAAATTGAAAAATTAATAGCTATTTAACCAACAAAGCTGGGAATGAAAGCAATTAATAATCGAGACTTTTTAACGTGCGAGCAAGTGCAGCGAGCAAGGTCGTTAATATTGTTGAGATTATTAATCGCCAATTACCAAATTAGATCATTGTCTCTCAGTTACTACGCTTGTTTTTAAGACGGTGATTTATTTACCGTTCTTGAACGGCAAGTACAGGATAAGTAACGTGACAACGCTTGAAAAACCAATTAGTTTGAACTAAAATAAAAAATCTTTAGGTAGCTCAAATATAATATAACGTCATTTTGACGTCTATTAAGATAATGTAATAATATTAAGAAAAAAATGTTTCTATCGTGCAAAAGATGCATAAGCAGTACGAACATTAAGCTCTCTACCGATCTCGCACAATATTGGAAACATCGCTTTGCTCATTCCCCAAACATAGCCTTCGATCGAAGATACTATTTCAATTGACTAATTAAAAACGTCACTTAATGCAATATAAATTCTTATAAAAATTTTGATTCTTTTCGACGATTTGATTAGTTATAAAAATTGTACAGTAAAAGAAATTCGTTGATTTCGTTGGTTTACTAATCACCGGTAATAGGGTTATTACCGGTCTATTTTTGATACATTATTATATGTTAATAAACGTATTAACAAACAATTCATTTACTTATTACTTTATTGAATAACACATAATTATAGATAAATAAGTAAACAAAAACAATTCTAAACAGATATTTCAAAAATTTAAATTTTGAATTTATATCTAATAAAATTACGATTTGCTTAGCTTCTACGTATAAATTATTAAAACGAGCAGACAGCGACGACGCGACGTGGCGAATTGCTTAAAATTATGCCGACTGTTTTTGACCACCTTCAAGAAAATACGAATTCTTAATTTCACGTTTAGAAATGAGATACGGAGATGCTTATCTTCAACAGGTATATCAAGTTCAAATAAAAAATCGGGTTGAAAAAATTGCGGAATATCTTCAAGAGTTTGAGGCTGACATTGTTAGATTGATCCGAGACAGCAAAACGCACAAGAATCTACGGTTAGCTGAACTTAAGACGTTGGATGACATTTTAACTCATATGTTGGAGTTTCAAGCAACGGAACAGATGTCACACTGAGGCAGCCATAAGCTCCGTTGTGCTACAGAAATACCTGCGTAGACACAAGAAAGCATCAAAGAAATAGTGCGACGTGCTCGGCGACGTGTGTTCCTAGTAAAACAGGAGTGATGACTTCAAATTGCGGTGAACTAGGCTGCGTACCGCGACACTGTACTAAACTTAAGAAGATGACAAGAAAAGCCCAAAAGCCTGGAACAAGTTGACCAAAAAAGGCAAAAGTCAAACCTCATCTAGTCATGTACCGGAAATTACGGTTTGAATTACATCGCATCTAGAACACTTGCATAGCATTTACCTTGATTAAATCAATAGATGAAGTGTTCAGTTACCGGTCGACACGGGATACATAAACACAATATTTACATTGATAGTAGCAAAGTAGTAGTCAATTAAAAAATTGAGAAATGTGGCACAAGGTGAAAAATAAATAAAAAATTTCTATATTCACAGCTAGAATACAGTATACTTAGTTCCGTTTTTAATCTTTGTTTTTTAGTATTGGATACGACTTAATAGTTTGTGTAAAATAGTCTTCAGGAAAAGGTAAGTCATACTATTCAAATTTTTCAGAAATTGTTGGAGGTTGTGAAAAGATTTATCAACAACTCTCACAATGTAGGTTATAACTAAAGTCTAAAGAATAATTATGTACACTAATTCCGTGCAAACTATTAAAATCTAAACAATAACTATATACACTACACTAAAATAAGTCAAGTAAAGTAAAATGTTAAGCCCGTAGCGTTAAGTAGAAACGCACACTCGGATAATCTCGCGCCGCACTCGAAGGATTTTGTCACCGTGATGGTCCAGCAGCCTCTCACTAGGGATTCGTCAAATCGAATACGCAATTCGTACGTAAAGTTCTTGCCATAAGAGATGATCCCTACGTCATTACCTACTGATGTAAGAAATAACATACCGACTATTGTATAAGCAAGACATAAACTATGTGTAAAACAAAGATGGAAGATTGATTGCATGCGTTATGAATAAAGTTATTCAATTGACTTCAATCAAGTTGACGTTTTGTCAAACAACGTTTGCTGTCATTTTTGTTTCGTTTTGTATCTTTGGTTATTATTATTTTGCATTATTTTATTTCAAACTGTTCTTTTTGGAACAAAAACATGTCGGGTTTTATACAAGTAAAACATTACGCTCTCAGTCTCGCCAAATAGTGGTTAATTTACTTGCATACTTTCAACAAGAAAATGATAATGGGGGTCCTTTGATCCCATTAACGTCTGTTCAAGAGGTAAGCTAAAGAAAGAAATGATTAACTTGCATTACAATAAATTATTTACAGAGAGTTTCAACTGCATTGGGCGTAAGCTTAGCTTCTGTTAAGCGGATAAAGTCTGAACACAAATTGAATCCAGTGTTATCAAGTCCTGGAAAGAAAAGGTCACGAAGAAAGTCAAAAACTGTAGACTTGCCAGAATCTTCAAAAATAACTATAAGAAACACCTTGTATACGATGTACACAAACAGTAAGTTCCGATGAAAGCAACCTTCATAATCTTTCTAAAAACTAACTTTTTCTAGAACAACATGTGACTGTGAATTCCCTAAACAGCGAACTCAAACATAAACATGTTTTGTTAAGTGATCGCACTTTAAATAGAACTCTGCATGAAATTGGCTTTAAATTCAAGAAAGACGATCACCGTAGATCCTTAATGGAGACTTCTCGTATAGCCCTTATGAGGATTAAATTTCTAAAACGTTACATAGAAAATCTAAACTCAGAATTTCCACGTGAAGTAGTTTTTATGGATGAAACTTGGATATTTGCTAAAGGAAGTATGGGGAGATAATTTAAAAAGTGTACGTAAACCTGAGGGCTACGATAGAAAACGATTTATTGTCGTACATGCCGGTACAAAATCTAGATTTGTAAAGAATGCTTCGTTATTGATGTCATCTAAATCTCAGGATGAAGATTATCATGAAGATATGAATAGTGAAATGTTTAAAAAATAGATTTTGAAACGTTTACTTAATAATTTGAAAGAATCATCAATTATAGTGTTGGATAATGCATCATATCATTCCATGTTACTAGAAAAAATGCCTTCGTTAAGTTGGAACAAATCTGATTTAATTGCTTGGTTAAACAAAAATAATAATTTCGTATGATGCTAACATGTTCAAAAGTGAATTACTTGACATAGCTAAACAGCACAAGAAAGAAAAGAAATATGAAGTGAACGAACTGTTACAACACGGACATGAAGTGCTACGACTACCACCCTATCATTGCGAGTTTAATCCAATCGAACTAATATGGGCCCATGCAAAGTCATATTACAATAAACACATTGGTATGGATGGGTATGGAGATGAAAAAGTAATTTCAATGTGGAACGAAGCACTACAACAATGTACTTCCGAAGTATGGGAAAAGTGTGTGGTTCATACAGAAAAACTAATACATGAGTGGTATAACCGAGAAAAGTTTTTAGACATTACAGTGGAACCTTTCATAATTAATGTTGGTTTAAACGATTCAAGTTCATCGGAATCTTCAGATAGTGATGATTAAAATAAATAAGGTTCATAGTGTTTTTAAAACTGAACATTTTTATAAAACCAATTGTTACTCAAGATGTTGCTCATTTCGTTGTTTTATGTATTAAAATTACGTTTAATCTGTATTATACATGACTTCACAGTGCTTATAGGTTTTTTTATTTTAAATTACCTCAATAACTGATTTTGCAAAAAAATCTAATAACTACATATGTTTAAATCTAAATTTCACTTTAATAAATATAATTAATCAAACATAAACAAATTGCAGTCATTTTTAATAATATTTATTTTAATATTAGTAATCTCGAATTAAGCGAAAATTAATTTTGAAGGTTAAACGTGTTGTGACAGCAAAAACAAAATTCTTATAGGTACCAACTAACCAAGATAACCAACACTGAATTTTTAATTGTAACTAATAAACTAACACTTAATTTGACTAGTGCGTTAATCTTGATTCATATGAATACGATGATGACGTAGGGCTCTTCTCTTATGGCAAGAACTTTATCTGAAATTCTTATGGAAAGAAGTAACAGTTATGGTAAATCCGTTCGTAAGTTGCTAGGAACTTGAACTGCTAAATAACTAATCTGCTTGCCTTAAGTATACTTAGGGTAGTATTTGTATCTGAGAATGGTAGCGTTACTGCCCTCTGTAGTGGTTGTTTATACTATATTTAAGAGATTCTTATGAAGTTGTGTAGTGTAGGTTGCCTTTGGCTAAGGGTGTCTTTAGTAGATTTGTTACAAAATAAATAAATTTGCCGCATTTAAGTGTTCAGTATATTGAAAACGGTCCTCAGCAACATTAATTATGTCACAAACCTCAATTTCTGATGTTCTCCAATTGTCTTCGTTTCGTTTTCTTCTTTTTGATTCTATAGCTTCCACAGCATTGGCGTGATCCAAAATATCGTGCATTTTTTGGTTTCCAATATAGCTTATATTTTCTTTAAATTTTTATAAACACTTTTTAACTTCTACACTATATATTATGCGTGGTGGTTAAAAAATTTTAGCCAAAATAGAAATGTCTTGTCTTGTAGCATTCGTCCTTTTGCAAAGCCTGATTCTTTGTTATATTATTTACGCCAGAATTTTCTTCAATTTCTTCCATGCACTCAATTAGCTCTTCCCGATTCTCATAGAGAACGTTACCGTACGACTTTTAAAATTCCATTTTGTAGGAGCAGATCTTTGAATTTTACAGCCAACCTTATTAAAAAAAGCAGTGCGTTGATTAGAATTGAAAAAAACGCTGGTATACTTCTGGCGTACTTCTTTTAGTTTGTTATGTTAAAAGTGGTTCGATATGATGTTTGTACCGAATAAAATTTATTCTCGGAACGCTTACTTTTCGCTGCATTAGGAGTGATTGTTTTCAATTCGTTATGTTGACATCAAATTAGCGATCGAAGAAATCTTACTTTTCTGGTGATTGTGGTACGCTTCATACATGTTCTAACATAAGTTCCCAGCAATGTTTTCATAGTATAAATCAATGAGTGTAGTATTTTTGCTGCTTTGTGAAAATTTTTTTGGGGTTAGTATTGATTTATATTTTTGAGATTTACTTTAATTTTCCCGTATTGTCCTTAGCGGTTTCTGGATACCCACATGTTATTGCATTAATGTGGAGATATTAAACCCCGTTTCGTTTATTGAGAAAATTCCTATAATTACGTCACGTCACGTTGATTGAAGATATCGAAATTTTCGCTAAATTAATACAATTTTAACTGTATTGGTTTGGGTTGGTTGGAAAACTCGGCGCATTTTGTGTTCTCATTAATCGTATGAACCGAAGAAAAGTTAGGTGTTGTAACACCGTATGTACCTGTTTGTTTATTTCAGTAAATTTTAGGAAATTCTGGGAAAGTGCTACTAGCTAATTGCATTCTTCGGTGAAACCTAAATTGTAATAAATACTCTATTAATAGGAAATTTACGCAATATTTTCTTATATACAATTCTACAACTTTTTATAATAATTATATTTCCTACTTTAATTCTTTTCATCTAAGTTGTCAGTCCATTGCACGCACGACTGTACGTAAATATCAGGTTGTTATCATAATATTTCTTTGTGTGTAACATATTAGACGCACCGTTCTGGTTCTCTGAATTATCGAGATTTGCACATTTGTGTTATAATTTATAAATGTAAATTTATTCTTTTGGAATTTAAGTTAGGCCAACAAGTTTAATTTTTTGTACGACGTGTTGCCTAACCGAATGGGGGCTTGCTTCAATAATTATTGTCGGTGATATTGACCCACGCTGTAGCTTTGGATCGCACCTATGTAAATTTACCTCGCTTCTCTTTTCTAACCTCTTTTTCCGTGATAAAATAAATAAACTCGTTGTTAGAACCTGTGTTGTCAATTCTTCTCTTTTAGCTTTGAATAGATTTAATCGGTATTACCCTTGTTTATATACATTATAGTTAGACAATGACTGCGCTAAAATTGGAAACAATAATTTGGATGCAAACGCAAAATTGACATATTTGGCGCTGCTTTTGTTAATATTACAGATTTCTAAATCACAGATCAGTATATTCTCTTACAGTAGTCTATAAGGATACAGTTTCAGAGATTTGGAAAAGACATACGTTCTTTTTTATTACATGTAAAATAACATTGAAAAAACAATATATCTATGCACGATAACACATATGTTATGAAATTCGGTCTACGTAAACAACTGGTATTCTGAGAAACAGAATTATTCCCCTAATAGAAGACAATTTTATAATTGAGTGTACAGTTACTAACTTGTACATATTTGTTCATAGTATTCGATCAAAACAATAAAATAAACTACCAAATTTACAAAATTTCTACTCAAATTTGATATAAATTAGATTACAGTTAAGTAGTTAATGAATACACATACTGATAAAAAAATTATAAAAGATTATTTGGGTGGGCAGGCATGTTTAGCTAAGGATGGTCCTTTTATGTCAATAATCAGAAATATTCTACATGTTTTTGTTTATTGGCATAATAAAAACACATCTGGGATCTGGTATATTGTAGGTAATGCTGGTATCATTTCTGGCCGAATGCCTGCGTTTTTAACTATGCAGTGCACGCTGCTTAATAGAATCACGTTGGGACTTGACGTTTTTGATAACAATAACCGAATGATAACAATAAACGAAATTCAGGAAAAATGCTTATTTGTTAAAAAGCAGTGTATGTGATTAACAGGTTGTTAATTTAGAAGGTGAAATCAAAGCGTATATACAAGCAAAAAAATTTTTATAAAACTTTTTAAAAAAAGCATCATTTTGAGCCAACGGAACTGACGCATTAAACCGTTAATAAAACGAAATCAAAAACAACAACGTTATGATGCTTCATTCACTGTTCTAAGAACTACACAATTCTTCTCAGAAATTTGCTGACACTAAAAATAAATACAAAACAACGTTATCACATAAGACGTAGTTAATTTAATTTGTTATTCTAAGAAGGCACGTGCTTTCCAAGTTCATTCACGAAGATAACGTATTTACAGATGTTAAAATAATGTACCGTTTCGTAAATCACATTTTTTTAATAAATAAATAACACTGCAAAAATAAGATAAACATGCAAAACAACTATTTTTATAGTACAATAATAAAATTTTTCACACTAAACAACCGTATTGTGAAAATTCAGTTCAAAAATGCATACAAAATAAGTTATTGATCGTGTATTGTATACAACAAATAAGTTACGAGAAAATTCTCGTAACAAGCTAAACGAAAAGAAGCTAAAGACAATAACGGATACGAATAGGTAAGGTGTAATTAAACTTTCAAGTAGTCCATGGACGACCTCAGTGGTACTGGTAAAAAACGGAATGGATCAATGAGGTTTTGCGTAGGCTACAGACAGCTTAACAAAGGGGGAATTGACGATACTCTAGACACCATGTCTAGATCCCAGTGGTTCTTAGCATTAGATTTAAAGAATGACTGGCAGGAAAAACTAGGAACTCAAGAACCTGAAAAAGACAGCGTTCACAATTGGAACTGGTTTGTAGCAGTTCACTGTTATGCCCTTTGACCTGTGTAACACTGCTGTCACGTTCGAGCGCTTCATAGAAACGATCTTGCAAGAACTATTTTATAAGGTATATCTAGATAACGTAATCGTTGTTGGAAAGTTTTTTGAAAAACATTTGAACACCCTGAAAGAAAAGTTCTAACGATTACGGGAGACAAATCTGAAACTGAGCCAAAAGAAGTGCCACGTCTTATCTATAAATAAAGTAAAAGCGGGCCCAAACAAAATCCGAGTAGTGCAAGCATGGTCAAGACCAATCGACAAGCATGAAGTTTGCAGATTCCTTGAGTTGTGCACCTACAAAGGAAGAGCAAAATTTAGATAGAATGAAGACTGCAAAAACACTTTTAATCAACTAAAACAAGTTTTAAGTCACTTCGACTACTTTAAATTATCCAAGAGAAGATGAAAAATTTGTTTTAGATACCAATACAAGTAATCTGGCCATAAGTGCGGTTTTTCACATTTGCAAGATAGACAAGAATAAGAAAACAATCCCAAATTAAGACTACTCCTAAACTGAAAATTAAACAACCGACGACCAACCTGGGTTGAAGTAAGTGCTTTAAGCAAAAACATCAAAGCATACTGGGCGCAATACACTCTTCCAGAGTAAAAGACAGTTGCCTTAAGCGATCTTTAGAAAGTGTCAAAGGTACGGAGCACAGACTACAGTTTATAGTGCCGAAGAGCTGAGTATCAGAAATCTTGCAGCATTTGCACGATGGTACATCGGGAAAACACTTTAACGCAAAAAACACATTAGAAAAATGTGCGAGAAATTTATTAGATGAACTACAAAGAAGAGACTATAAATAAGTGGTGCCATAAGTGCACGGTCTGCGCATCAGAAAATGGTCCAGAAAGCGCAAAGCACCGATGAAACATGGGAAACCCTTTAGAGAAATATTTCTTTAACATCGCAGGGCCGATCCCAGAGTTCGATTTAGAAAATAAATACATCTTGGCACCAATGGATTACTTCACGAAATGAACGGAGGCTTACACCATACCAAATCAGGAAGCGACAACACTCGCAAACATTTTAGTAAAAAAGTTTTATTTGCGGTGTCGGAGTTCTTTTGGGGTTATATTCCGACCAAGGCCGTAACTTCAACTCTGCTTTATTTTAAGAAGTTTGCCGACTGTTGGGAATTCAAAAGGCTACAACTACGTCTCTCCACCTTTAGTTTGATGACATAGCTGAACGGATGAATGACTGAGATCAATATTTGCAGCTGTTCTTAATGGCATACCGATTATCTGTTTACGAAAGCGAAGGTGAAGCACCATCCTGTGTCATGCTTGGTCACGAAATACCACGGTCATGCGACCTCCAGTTTGGACGACGACCGGAAGAAAAAATTGCTGGAGAAGAATATTTCAACAAGTTGATGAAGAGGCTAAACGATGTACCTGAGACAGTTTGGAAAAATATGAAAATTGCTAGCGACAGAATCATAACTAAGTTTGACGTCATGGCACAAAACGGTGGGTTTTAATCGAGCGACATGATGTGGTTATATAATTCCTAAAGAAGACGTGGTTTTTCGCCGAAGCTACAGAAGCAACAAGAGGGTCTTTATGAAGTTCTGCATGGTGTTAATGACGTCGTATACCGTATCCAAAAACCACCCAGAAGCAAGCCAAAAGTTAATCACATTGTTCGTTTCAAAGTAATAACAAGCAAAACCAGAAATCAAGTCAATGGATGACTAGCTTCAGAGTCACGACCGGGACCTGTTTCAAACACGTATGCAGTAGTCAAGAAGTACTCACACGCAAAATTAATATACGAAAATTTATGGCCGGCAATATGAAATCTAAAAATAATGAAATTCCATAACATTAAGAAATTGGCAGTACCCAAGCTTGGTTGCGGCTTAGATCAACTTAATTAGAAGACAGTTCGAAATATGCTAGAGATCGTTTTCTAAGGAACAGTCATCAAAGTGTTTACTACTATCGGTATTGCTTCCAGTTTTAAGAAAGGGGCAGTAAAACGTCTCGACGCTTCGAGATCATTCAATTTGATTACCAAAAGGGACAAAACGTTCTAGTTCCAGATAATCTGAGAATATAAAAGGTATCTGAAGGAAATTGCAATTTTGAGAAGAATTTGGCGGTCTAAATAATTAAGTTACGAAGTAATTGTTTAGCGCATGTGGCAGTGTAAATAAACAGTGTACTTAGATAAACGTGTATCTTATCTGCGGACGGTTTACGTTTATAGTGATATATAAATTAACGTGTTGTTTTTAGAAAATTCTAGTTTGTTGTTTTTACTTAGCTTATTGTATTGATTTTTTTAGTTAGGTTTATAATAATCAATAATCGTGTAAATGGTTAGTTAAAATTAATCAAGTTTAAAATTATTACAATATTTAAGTATACCTGTCATTGCATCGTTGAAAATAATTAGAAAAGACCCACCCTATATACATAATTAATATTAAAGTTCTATTAAACCTTTACCAGGCACCTTGATTCAAACGAAATAATCATGTAATTATCAAAATTTGCATTTTTACAATTTGAATCAGTAATTACCAATTCAAATCTGTAAGTAATTAAATATTTCCCGATACAAAACTATCAAAAAATGTTAAAATTTAATAAGTAATTACTGACTAAATATTTAACGAGAAAAACATTTAAATCTATAGAATGCACTTAAATTTCGTTTACATTTAAAAACCTGCACCATAAAACCTATTGATTTTAAATTATATTGTTTAAACAGTTTAAGCATCTTTTTATTAAATTTATATGAAAATTAATTAGACTAATATGCTTTTTTAGTTGTTTTATTCGAATAGAATAAATTACAATTCAATATAGTCTCTTTCAAAATAAATTTCTTCGGAAGCCACACAGCGCTGGAGACGGCAGTACTGAAATAGCTTTCAGGTAGTTGGTTACTTTTATGTTTAAATGTTTTCGGGTATACCAAAAAATCGAAAAGACGAAAAACGCACAAAGAGAAGGGTTGAGAAGCCACATGCTTGCTCCTTCTTGCTTTTGCGGTTTTTGGAGAAGTTGAAGTGTGCCATTCCATGTTATAGCTTTTTTTCGTTTCCGGGTCGTACTCAAACACTGAAAATATACATCACTAATGACACGTTTTAGAAAATGGGCGTCAATTTCAAAGGTTTCCAAAAAGGTTAAAACATCTTTCTTTTCTGATGTGCTTTTGGTGCAACAAAAGGGTTTTTTTGGAGCCATTTTTGATTAGATTTGGTCAAAATCTGATGAACAGTAATGTGAGTCAAGTAACTATTCCCAGACCGTCAACCGACGATCTGAGCGCTTAATTGTGTCGACAATTAATTAGTTCTTTAAAATAAAGATTTTCGGCTACGTGGTTCACTTTCAATCGACTCTCTTCCTTCTAGAAACTTTTTTTCCAGCAAAAAATCTACGTCAACCAGTAAACAAAAAATTTAACAAAAACATTTACTGATTCACACTTTAAAATATTAGTGAATGCCAATAATATTATGTGACGTCGAAATAGTTTATCAAAGTGCAAATATGTACTTATGTATATCTTTTCTATTTTGAATTCTAAAACAATGGCGTATTAAATGCGTTAGTAAATACATATGTATAGACAAATAAACAGAGACGATTAAAATTATCTAGATGTATGCAGTAGTGGTAAATTTTCTTGTTTATATTTTTAATTATATTTTTAATGAAACCTATTTAATAATAACACAATTTTTTAAAACATAAAAGTCACTGTTATTGATCATATTTTACTATAATTATGTATATGCATTTTTTGAACAAAACTTTTTTCAAATTACGTTATATCGATTATTGTGTGTGTATGGAAATTTAGAATGAAATTGGATATTTTACTTTAATTTAATATACAACATTAAGGTATTTTAGGTATTTTTTTTCAATTTGTTTATAACTGTTATTGTATATTATACATATATTTCTTTAAAAGTACGGTTATCATATATCACAATATAAGGTTATTGCACTACAATGAATACTACTATGAATACTAATGTAATATTTTTGAACATGTCCTTAATCTAATACAAATGATGTTAAAAAAAATAATTTTATAAACTTAAGTTATTTAAAGCCTAACTAAATGTGGACGTTGTATTTTAGGTATAATCAACGATTGAAGTGATAATGTTTTCAAATAATTTTTTAATAAAGTAATTCTATTAGTAGAAAAATTGTATGTATATAATCCACAGTTAAAAAGATTATTATAGGCCTTGTAACTTATGTTCTTCGGCGCTTTACGTAGCTAGAATTTTTACGTAGGGTGGGCCGTCAGTGGACTCAGATATTATTGGGTGACGTTTTTTTTTTATGACATTCAAAAAGACTTTGAATTAAGGAATTTAAATAATTTACCTATTGCAAAACAATTCTCCTATTAACGTTTATGTAATCAAATTTCCGAAGGATTGCTTCAGAATCCAAAATTTTTGCTAAACGTTTTCAATGTTTAGAATAACTAAGTGCTTCAATCTTTCGACACTCATTTTATTACGTAGATACGTTTTCAAACGTCTTAAGCAGGAAAATGTACGCTCACAGCCCTCACTAGAAACAGAAATAGTGATAGCCGGCACTGTTAGTTTATAAGTTTCACTAAACAGGATTTTAGAAGTGTTAAGTAGCTCGATTAGTTGCATTATTTTAGTGATAGTTTTAGGTAATATTTTTAGTTCGGTTTTCAATGTTTTACTATCAGTTTTAGGTATAATAATCTACCAACGGTTTCAGACTGTTATAATCTAAGAAATCTTTATTTCTGGCATGGAGAGCACTGATCGTATTAATAATGTTCATATTGTCTCTGGCAATACGGTCACTCAGTTCGTTCAAAATTAAATCCAAAGTATGATAAAAGATAAAATATTACTGTTTTAAATTGTTTTTCATCGAATATTATTTCTTCACAATAAAATTTTCTAATCCTTTCGGCATTTTCTTGTTTCCGATTTTCTATTCTTCAGTATTTCAATATTATTTGTTTCAGTATTTTTGACGGCTTCAGAATACATTTCAAACATACATTTACTGTCAGATCTCATTTCCGTAAAAACATCTATCAATGATTTTATTAAAATATTAGCATATCATCTATATTAGCTTCCGCCAAATTAGATGACACTTTTTAAAAAAAGTCACTGGCTGCAAGTAGAAAGGGACGGATATCCCCTCCACTCTTGACGTCATTACTGACCTCGGAAGAAATGTGGGTGTACTGTATTTTCTCTTTCTCATAATGAAATTTTTCTTCTCTCTCTTACATCGAATTTTTTTGCTCTCTCACATTGTTACGTCATCGCATAACTGGTAATTTTTATTGCGTTATAAGGACTAATGACTCGAACGAGAAAGAAAATATTTTTATTTGAAAAAAGCTGGTGGTTGTATCTGGATTTGAACCCGGGCTTTCTTAATTGCAAAGCGGCGAGCGTAACCGCTGTGCTACAAAGACAGTTAAATTTAAACGGTCAATTGTAAAATATTTTCTGATTGTAAATAAGATCGTCAAATAGAAAAAACTGCAGTAAAGAATTTCTTATAAAAGATTAGTACTAAAATGGCGAAATAATTTATAAAAAAATGTGAAATTACTACTTTTTTCTCACTCAAATTTTCTTTCACTTTTCATTTTAAAAAAAAATGAGGTTTTAATGTGTAATAATTCTATGGTAGTTTTAGATTAAGGATTAATTAAATTGTAAACTAAAAAATAAAATTAAGCTGAGCGTTAATTTTTTAAAAACTCAAGTTTTAGAAATTAAAGATAAATAATAATTCTATAATAAACAAACATTTTAAATAAAATATAATAATTAATAATTTAAAAAAAGTAATTTTTAGCCCAGTCAAAATAAAGTTTAAGACAATTTTAAATGAGTAAAACAAAAAAGAAATTTTAAAAAAATTTGCGGTAAAAAACTTTTTAAAATGGCTGAATAATTTTATAATTAATGACAAAATAATTTTTAAAATAGTGAAATAATTTTTCACAGTTGGTACTAAAATTAGTTTTAAAACGGCATAATAACAGTTGGTAGTAAAAATGTTTTTAAAATGGCGGCATAATTTTAAAATTACAGCTTTGTTACTCATCTACAAAATCCTATAAATTACAATGTTTTCAATTTAAAATCAAGTATAAAATGTATAGATTAAAGATTTTTTTAAAAATTAATTTGAAATCAAAATAGAGCTTAAAAATAAAATCGAAGGAGTAAAACAATAATGTTTTATTTAACAAAAACTGTTAAAGTAAAATAATATATTTAAAATGTTTTTGGAACGTCATCCTGTGGTAAAAATACCACATATGATATAATAGAAAATTATAAATTAGTACGGAGGGTAGAAAAGTTGTCATTGGATTTAATGACAGCGAAAGTCAATGATCTATTTGACTTTCGCTGTCATTAAATCCAATGACAACTTTTCTACCAGCATCAAAAATTAACAAATTAAAAGACTGATAAACAAGGTATATAAATTGCACAAAGATTTAAACTAATTCTTCGAGATTGTACACAAATGTATTTTGTAAGCACAAAATTAACAAAATTCTTTTAGAAAATACACCATACAATTAATTTGTATTAATTGAGTGTCATAAACTGATTCATGTCCCCCTATTTACAATTTAACCCCCCCCCTCCTTTTTTTACATTTACATTATAATACATTCTTTTTTACATTTATATTTCCTTTCTAATCCTCTCCTCTTAGTTGTTTCCTCCTTCTCCATACTTCTTCCATTCACTACGCTCCTTTACCGTTTTCTTTTAAGATTTCCTTTATTTTCTTAACCTCTTCTCTTAACTCCCTGCATTGGTTCCTCATGTGTTTAAGGTCCTCCCTCCGTCTCTTCTCCATATAGTCTGCACATCTTTTCCTCCTCTTTTGTCCAGTATTTATTTCCTAACTGTTCGTTCCCACTTCTGAACCTTGCTTTCATTTTTTCTTTTTTGTGCTTTTATTCCCTTTCCTCTTCAGATATTCTGGCACTCTTCTCTCTTGATATTCTTATAATTTACATTATATCTGCCCTCTTTTATCTTTGTCCATCTTTCCTGTTTTTCTATGTCCCTATCTCTTTTTATTATTTCCTCTCTTACTTACTTACTTACTTCCTCTTCCCTTAATCTCTTTACTTCTTCTCTTGCGTACACGTTTTTTTTTGTAATATTCTTCTCTGCCATCCTGCCCGTACTTCACTCTTCCTTCCTTTATCTCTTTCTAACATTCCTGTAGTATTTTGCATTCGGATCTTTCCCTTAGTTCTTCCTCGTTTTTTCTGCCTGCATTTCCATTCTATAATTTACTCCGGTGTTCCTCTGGCTAGCCCTAATACCCATTCCCAGTATTTTTCTTGTATCCCTTCTACCTCTTTATACTCTTTCTACCCCCATAAATCCGCCCCACAAACACTATGTGATCCGCATACGCCAACGACCACATCTTTACTTTCTCTACTACTATCCCTCCTATCTGTTGTCCTCTCATTGTCTCCTCTAAATCTCCCGTATATACTGCAAACAAGCTTGGGCTCAGTGGGAATCCCAGTCTCAACCCTCTCCTTGTAACTAATTTCTCGCTTTCTTCTCCATTCACTTTCACCCTGCTTCTCGTTTTTTCGTACATTTCCTCCATTATTTCTATTAATATTTTTTTTTCTTTTCATGTGTTCCCAGAATTTTTCCTTGTTCACTCTATCAAAAGCTGCTTTTAAATCTATGAACAGTGCCGCTATTTCCCCCTTTTTTTTCTAGCTCTCTATTCACCAAGTGTCTCAATATATTTATGGTATGTTGTTTATCACTCTTGTTCTCTTTTTGAATCCCGCTTGTCCGTCTGGTACTAAACTCCTTTCCTCTATTTGGAAAGTAGTAAAAAATTATCTTACCGAATACACTTTGAGCATTTATAAATACTGAAAATTTTGTGGTAGAGAATGTTTCAAGCTTATTTCTTTAAGGTAATAGCAAGAAACACGCTTTCAACAGTCTCTAGAAGCGTACAGAAATTTGTTTTTTCTTTGTTTTGAATATACATACATAAAAAATATCTAAATCTCCTGCTTATCAAAACTAGTGCATGTGTAAAGAGTTTACATATTTAATGTTTACTCATCAAATCTAAGTCTAAGTGCAGCGTCGCTAACACATTCGTGTATACAACTTAAACGACATAGTGTAAAACTCAAATTAGTACAATTCTGTGATTTCAATAGCGAACTAAAATAAAAAGATATTTATATCTAAAGTACAATTTGCAAGCTTTGAAATACTACCTAACACGCTCCATTTTGACAATGCGAACTAAATATCCTCGAAACTCATGATAAATGACGATTGGTAGTCGCTATGGTCGCGGTGGCTGTTGTGGTTGCGGTGGCCGTTGTGGTCGACAAAATAGGTGCCCGTTGTGTTTATGGTGGCCGTTGTGGTTACGAGCAGAGGTGGTCGTTATAGTTAAAAAGATCGCTGTAACTGGCGTCGGCAGTCAATTTTCAGATCAGGCGTCGGTGGCCGTTGTAGTCACGGTGGCCGTTGTGGTCATGAAGATAAGTGGCCGTTGTTGTCACGGTGGCTGTTATGGTCAAAAATGCAAGTGGCCGTTGTGGTCATGGTGGCCGTTGTGGTCGACAGAATAGGTGGCCGTTGTGGTCACGGTGGCCGATGTGGTTAAAGTTGGTAGGTGGCCGTTATGGTCACGGTGGCCGTTGTTGTCGTGACTACAACGGCCACATTTCTGGGTGGCCGTTGTGGCAAGTGGCCGTTGTGGTCATGCCCCAGCTCAATTAGCAATCTTTAATCTTTGCCACAAAACAAGAAATGTTATTACTAATGACCTACCTACAAACAAGTAATGCAAATTGCTGCAGATCAAATATTATTTTGTAAAACTAAACCGAATTCTAATTGCAACTAAATTGTAAATTTTACCTAGTACAAATAGTTGTTTGCTTATGACAAAAAAAATTTTTTAACAATTATTATTATATATATATTACAAGTAACGCAAACTAATTAATTATTGAAAGATTACAGCAATTAATCATCGAAGCGCAATACTTTTTAAATGAATTATTCCTAGAAAAACCAGCAGCAACTACATTAAACAAACAAAATGCATGTTAACTAACTTTGGTAATATAGAAAACAATTTTTTTACTTTAAAGACGTAAAGTTAAAAATAAGAATTTTCAACATTTTTGTGAAAACAGTAAAACCAACGAAAGTGCATTAATGATTAATAATTAGCATTCAATGTTATAATAATTAATTCCGTTGACGCATTCCTCAATGTAGATATTTTATAAAATGTAACTTCAATATTTATATTTTTTAAAAACACACACACACATACAGAATCTTACAACGCAAAATAAATATACTGTAAAAATATTAACGAATCAAATATTGATATCAAATAAAATATTTTAGAATAAATATGGTTAAACTAAAACTTTCATATAATTAGGAAAACTCAATTAGAACAAGTTGCGTCAAATTCCATTTCACCAATAATTGCATAAAAGCAAATATTTTACATTAAAATGTTTAGTATTTGTTACGGTGAAGGTCACTGCCGACATTTATAATTCAGTGTTTAAATCTTTGGATAAAAGTAATACAAATTCAAAAGTAAATAAAAAATAAGTGATATAGAAAAAATACAGGAGAAAGGAAGCCACAAAATAATAAACTAAGTTAGTTGAATAAATACGAACAATAAACAGAAATCCAACCTAGCTTAAAACAGATAAGGGGGAACAACTTGCGACGGGTTGACCGGAGTTGACCTCTTTACGCGGCAAAAGTTGAACAGCAGGTGCGTAACAAACACGTAACACGCGATCTGCCAGCGCCAATAAGACAGGCAAGTATCTAAAATTTTAACGCGCTTAAAATCCATAAACAAGTAAATTAATTTAAGACAAAACTACAAATTGACATGTCTGAAAACAAAGAAATACCATTAAACGATATGAAAAAATTACTACAGGTAGAAGGAAAAGTTGATGAGGCAAATGCAAACATGAATCGACACTTAGAGAAAATGAAGAAATTAGAAGAGACTATAAATTACCAGGCAGTGAAGATAGAGAAATGAGCTAAGGAAAAGAAATTTTCTGAATTTGTTCGGGTGTGGAGTGTTTCGAGAAGACGAGTTAGGCAGATGTATGAAGACATCTGTGAAGGGATGGTGCTTCATGGAGAAATTATCCACCAAGATGACGAGGCCATACTTATGCGTCTTATTGAAAAAGTCACCGCCAAAAAAGTAAGTTTTTTTAATTTATGTAATCTGATAGTATTAAATTTATATTGTAGAGTAACCTGGTGACACCATCTACCACGTGCCAACCAAATGTAAGTTATTTTGAACTCTTACTAAATATTTTATTTATTTGTTTCATAATAGGATCTTGATGAGTTAACACCTGAGATTCTGCCATCGACATCGCACGACGCCGATTATTATGTAAGTCGTTTTATCATTATTATTTACTATTTCACGTAGCATTAATTTTAGGAACACGTCGGAATGTGCTACCCTAGTAGTTTTCAGCGTTTCACTTTTATTAGCCAAGGAGAAAAAATGGTTAAAATGTTTAACGCTGCATGTAAAACATTGGTGTTTAAATTTAAGGACGCGTCTACACCCATGCATCCGTTGATCTGGCTAGAGGTAAAACATTAGACTTAATTTTTCTATTTTGTTGATAAGAGCTTTTGTTTTAAAATGCATTTAATGAATTGATGCGGCATTTGCTAAAAGATGCCGCTCCGGCAGATCGAGTAGGTTTAGTGCTGCGGAACGACAACTACCCAGAGAAACCGGTGGGTATATCGTTTCGTCGTGTAGACCAATTAAACGCAAAAGCGGTCATGGCAACCCTAGAAAAAGTTTTGCAAAACAACGCTAACTTTTTTGTTAGTGATCAGTTGCGATTGCATTTAAATCGCGTTGCACTACCTGTTGGTTATGGCGGACACCAAAGGATGGTAGGCGTCAGTTACGAGGAATTTTACCGGCGTAAGAAAGGAATAATCGTCGTTGAAAATGCCGACACATTATGTCCAGCTCGTGCTTTTTTAACATTTTGAAGAATTAATCCTTCACAATTTTAAAAGCATTGATGGAGGTGAAAATTCTCTCCTTTAAGTTAATTTACAATAATTTTTAAAATAAAAAATTCGATGTTTGAAAAAGCACTAGTAGTGCGAAACGTAACGTAATGTCAACACAAATTAATTATTCCTAATTCTTATTGCTGTATTTGTATTCCTCCAAAAAATATTAGAAGTAATCAAATTTATTGATTCGATTAATTATATGCCAATGCCACTGTCTAAGCTTCCCAAAACATATAACTTTTCTGGCGGTAAAGGTTATTTCTACACTTTTTTAATACTTTAGACAATCAAAATTATGTTGGACTTATACCTCCTGCACACTATTACGGTTGTGACGAGATGTCCATTTCAATGCGGAAAGATTTGTTAAATTGGTACGAGCAGCAAGTACAAAATGATGTTACTTTTAACTTTCAGTTAGAAATTGTTAGATATTGCATTGATGATGTTAATATTTTATGGAAAGTCTGCTTGTAATTTTGAACGCGTTTTACAACATCCAACGGGGTCGACCCTTTTCGAAAATCTTGCACAATTGCTGGAGCTTGCAGTGCAGTTTACAGACAAAATTTTCTCCAAAATTCTATAGGAGTCATACCCCTAAATGGCTATAGAATGGCTGACAAACAATCAATCATTGCAATTAAAAGGCTGCTTTGGCTCGAACACTCTTTAGGAAACAAAATTCAACACTCTGGAAATAACCGCGAAATTAGACTAAAAGAGGTTTTTTTGGTTAATGGTTTTTGTGCGACTACTAATACCGTATACCAGTTCCATGGTTGCTATTTTCACGGCTGCGAGATTTGTTTTCCAGACCAAACAGCAAAACTATCAAAATTAATATTCAAGCTAAAGAATGTACATTAAACCATGCCATAGTTCGAAACGAACCTCTGCATCCTCGTGACAGCTTCTTTAGGGGTCGAATAAACGCAGTTAAATTATATCACAATGCAGAAGAGGATGAAGTAATCCGATATTCACGTATGTTTACTTTACCCTTTTGTAAATAAATATGGAAAATATCCGGTTGGCCATCCAACAATTCATGTTGGCAACGATACGTGTGCCAAACTAGCCATCGAAGGTATCATAAAATGCACCGTTCTACCGTCACCAAATTTGTACCATCCTGTTCTGCCTTGTAGAATGTACGGTAAACTTATGTTTATTTTTTGTAGACTTTGCGGGGAAAAGATTGCCGCCATACAGACGATGAACGTAAGTTAACAGGTACTTATGTTGCGGACGAGCTGCGAGAAGCTTTGGCACAAGGATACAAAGTGTTAGAAATTTGAGAGTATGAGAGTGCACAATACAGTAAAAATTGTAGACCCAGAGGATTGTTTACATCATATGTTAATAACTTTTTTAAGCTGAAACAAGAGTGTAGTGGATGGCCTTCGTGGTGTACGGATGACCAGACCAAAGATCGGTACGTAACTGAGTATCTCGAACGAGAGGGGATTGCGTAAGATAAATCGAATATTTCTGTTAACCCCGGCATGCGCTACATCGCTAAATTATGCTTAAATAGTTTTTGGGGAAAATTTGCCCTAACGCGAAAATCTAATGCAATTCTCTATCATACAGGACCCTTATGATTTATTCAAGATGCTGACCGAGCTTTTGGTGGAGGCCCATTCACTCACTACTGTTGATGATGATACCGCTATTTTGAATTGGGACAGGCCGGACGAAGGTGTTGTACCATTAAAAACCGTAAATGTAGCTTTGGCCACTTACACCACAGCCAATGCACGGTTAGAGTTATACAAATACTTGAAACAGTTGGATAGACGTGTACTATACTTTGATACAGATTCGATCATTTTTACGCAAAAATCAAGGAGAATGGAACCCCGCAACAGGAGATTTCCTTGACTATGACTGACGAGATCGAATGTTACGGTCCTGGAAGTAAAATTATTGAATTTGTTAGCGGAGGTCCGAAGAATTATGCTTTTAAGGTGTTTTCAACTAATTCGAATCAGCACGAATACATTTGCAAGGTTAAAGGTATTACCTTAAATTTTAAAAATTCTTCAGATGTCAATTTTGAAACCCTTAAGATCGTGGTTCTGAATGACGCAGAGGATACGTATATTCAAACCGATCGCAGAATTATAAGGAACTCCTTGTACGATGTTCTATCACGTCCAGAGAAAAAAGTGTATAAAGCAAACGTTATACAAAACGACGTCGATAGTGTGGACACACCGCCTTACGGATATCGTTGATAACTTTGTAGTGGTTTTTCTCATTTTATTGTATATAGTGTATTTAGGTATTTATTATATGTTTTAGTTATTATTTTTTAATTTGATTTTTATAACTAACTTATTTTAGTATTTATTGTAAATGTATACATATTTAAGCGTTATTAATATTTTATTCTTTTTTAATAGTGAATAATTATGTATTGATTTGTTTTATTGTGTTATCTTTTATTGTTAAAGTTTCATTACATTTTATTATTAGTATTAATATTGTTTTTATTTATTTGTAAATGTCTAATAAGTTCGTTAAATTTTTTGTAATGAAAACACTTAAATAGCAAGTAATTGTTTTTTATTTTTTTAATGTGTACAAAAAATCTTATAAATAACTAATACATTGGTTTTCTTAAAATACAAATACAATAAGCTAATGCATACTTACATCATTTTTCATTAAATCATTATCAATATTTCTAAAAATGCTATCATGTTTGTGTTACAAAGTTTAAAATATAAATACACAAGACAATATTGACAGCAAAACATAGTGTAACGAATTTTATTATTAAAACTAATTATTTAAACTACTAAAATTATTATTACACGTTTAAACTAACCGAACTAACTAATCTAAGGTTATTTAATAAACACTTACGGTAATTTATATAAAACAATAATACGCTATCACTACACAGTTGTTTACTTTAAAAGTCACGTTCACTTTTCTGGATGTACACTTTTGTTTATTTAAAACTACGCACGTGCTAATCACTTATTTATCTTCACCGTAACAACACTTCATTCAGTAACTGCAGATACAAAAACTGACCTTCCGCATGATCGAACACTTCTTATACATTCGTGTTATCTCGGTCTAAAACATTCGCAACCTTTCTGCATTTATCGTTTGCTATCTGGAATCTGGCTTTATTGAATCGTAGATTCGACGTTATTCGCGAATGGTTCAATAGAATAAAAATCTTGTAAAATTTTACAATTAAAAGTCAAAGTACAACAATTTCTTTCTAAAAACTTTTTATGATTTCATAGGGGTGGTCTTCCGAAAGAATCAAAATATTCTCCATGTCAATATTCATCAATGTAAAACGCTGCCCAATGTTCACCAGGTTTATAGGAAAGTTCGGTGTTTGCGATAATAGCACAGGGTCTCTGTATACTCAATGGTAGTTGATTAGAAGTACATACAAGTCGATGTACATTCTTGGTGGTCGGGATATTCTTCAAACATTGTTGAATTTGTACCGCATTCATCTCGGCTATTAAGCTTTAAACATTCGCATAAAATTAAAGTGTGTTCGAGAGCACACGAAGGGTTTTCAATGTGATGATGTAGACATTTGATTGGTTGTGTGTCTTTTTTTAGTTCTTTAAATGTTGAACAACTCATCCCCTCCATGTTAACTACCGGTTTGTTTAAAAATTTTAAACAGTTCTGCTTTTCATAGCCTTTAACAAAATTACCGTTAAAAGGCATTAATAATTTTCTAAGTTCGTCTTCGAAATCTTCATAATTTATGTATCCACTACTCTATTTTACACCATAAAAATAATTTTCCAAGTAATAAACTCCGTTTTTCACTGATTTTGGCAAAGTAGAATAAGGCATTGCTGACTTTATATGAGCAAAACTTTGTAGTAGTCACTATATAACGAAACAACTGCAACTTCTTTAGGAATAAATTTTTTGTCTTCTCCGCGAAAATCTTGCAAATCAACAAACGCGTCCATTCTTCTCGAGTGTTAATTAATAACTAAGCTGAGTAAACTGTCGAGTATACTTAACTACTAAAATCCGCCATTACATTTCTATGTTTATTAATTTCTATGACGTTGTCAAATTCTGCGTAAAGTAAACAGTTTATCGTTTCACTTAACGCATCTTCGAATCCAACTTCTATACGTAACGACCAATTTTTTACAAGATTCCAATCTGTTTTTGCATTTGCCGATAAATCCGGTGTTAAATCAAAAACCATTAAACAGTAACCTTTAGGGTAATCTTCTCGAGATATATCATTTCCTTCATTTAAGAAATGAATGCCGATTATATAATAGTATAAAGTATTTTGTAAAATCCGGTTGAAGTGGTTTTGACGGAATTTGCTGGCCGTAAATATACAAAGACAGGTAAATAATTTTATAATGATGAAAATTAAACGGGTTGGCAGCGTAATCTCCATTGAACCCTTTATTTAAAACGAATCCATATAGTTTAGGTAATTGACCTAAGAAAACGTTGTCTAAAGACTTTCGTTGTATCCCTGATAGAATAGTCAATACTTTGACATCTACTTTGGTTATTGGATATTTTGTGGAAGTAGATTCTAACGCTGTTGGGTGTGGAATTAGAATTGTAGGATTAATTCTCATTCGTCTTACTAAAAGACTGGTTTCTAAAATTTTCACCTTGTATGTAGATCCTAATTTAGCTATTAAACTAAACGAATCTCTTGAACGAACAAATTTTATCTTCATCTCTACGCCGTTAACAAAAAATTTTTCTTAATTAAATATATCCGAGTGTACATGTCCTATCATCTTGATTTGGTTATTTTCGAAAGTAAAAGACTTTCTTTTAATGAATCCCACATTGTCTTCCGTCAGACTATCCATTTTTCCTGGTGTATCACTATGCCATAAACTACAAGATAAATGTGAAGATTTTGCTTCTGATCCATAGTTTAGTAAAGTTTCAATATAAGAACGGTATGCATACGTATTATTAGGCGGAAATGCAAGTTTCTGATTTAAATAAATCTCAACTTGACTAAATAGAGAATATAACCAGTTATTTACGGGTCCTACAACATCCTCAACGCCAGATTCTATACTTGTTTTAATTGATGGAAGGACAAATAAATCTAATTCAGATTTAATGCATTCGCAAAATTGAGCATGAAGAAAAGCCATTATTAATTACTGTCAAAAATATCGTAATTAACTTTCGAACTAGCAGGCTTGCGTCTAGAATTTGACGTCTTCTTCTTAATTACAGACAGAGAATGATTAGTTGTTTTTTGACGCGGTTTTTTATATCCAAAACTCTGCATCAGATTTTCAATTTTAGTGTCAGCTTTGCGTTTCAAACTCTGACCGGCTTCGCGCATTCTATCTTGCAACGATTCTTTGATTGGTCGGTTTTCTACAATGTCTTCTAAAATATTACTTCCTGTTCTCAACGCTTCTTTTCCTACTGCTTTCACGCCTGACTTAAACAATGGTAAAATTAAACGAAATATACCCCCAGCCAACTTCCAATTCCATGACCTCTTTGATATGGAGCCCCTCGGTAGATAACACCAATTCCACTACCGGCTTGATTAACGTAATATTGTTGATATGGACACGCCATGTTAATTAAGTTTTTTGAAATGAAGTTTCAGATTCAAGGTTCTAAACTAGAATGGCATAGAAGCTGCCGTGTGGGTTCTTATACTTATTTCAATATTTACTCTTTTCTCATCAGGGGTATATAATGTACAGGAGAAAACACTACATCTTTGTGACATCCGTAATTGTAATTATCAGAAGTGACATTGACAATTCGCAATAAAGGTGCTAAGACATCTCCTACTAATTGTGGTTCTACAATATTGCAATAAATAAACATTTGAGATGCTATACCTGTCCATATTGCAGTGATAGATATTAGTGATAGTATAAGAAAGAACATTTGTATAAGTAAAAACACGTAGTATAAGGATAGGGAGGAAAAAGGGGGGAGTGATGTGATGAGTTTGTTTTTGGGGACCCGAGAGTGGACTCGAGTGGTGAGAACGAAAGGTGACGGATGGGAGATGGAGAGAAGTTTTTTTTTCTTGACGCATGAGGAAGTGGAGGTATTGCACCTGTGGCAGTCATAACGAATTTAAGATCAAATGGGAACAAATTTAAAGTATCTTTAACTGGTGCAGTTTAGTGATCAAACGGCAAAAATGAAACAATGAAAAGTGACAAAGTTTTAGTCAAAATTAAGAAACATCTATGTATCGGTACGAATTTGAATAAGTAAAATAACGCCACATTCTTGTTTTAAAAGTTCTGTTGAATCATTCAACAACGGCTGCTTTCACGTCCGGATTATTCTTAACATAAAAATGAATCTCGTATTCTTTGAAAAAACTTTAAACCGTTTTTGCGATAAATTCTTTTTCTTTATCCGTTTGAATGTTTAGTGGATAATTTTAACATTCGTTAAAAATATCTGCAAAGGCATCAATAACGTTTTTGACCGTTTTAGCTTTAATTGATCTAGCCCAGGCTTTTTCACTAAAAACATCGATTACGGTTACAATGTAACTGAAGCTGTCGTTATATTTTTTTAAACTTTGCATATCACATAAATCTACCTGCCATAATTCAAACATATTGTTTACAATGTATTTATTTTTGGAAAACGTTTTTTATTAGTGGTAGGGTTTCTTTATCCTCCTTATTTAACTTTGATTAACACTATTGGATTCTTCATTCAAGGAGGGGCATAAAAAAAAACTGCTCAGTTTTTCTTTATGGCCATAAAGAAAAACTGAGCAGTTTTTTTATGCCCCTCTTTGAATGAAAAATCCAATAGTGTTAATTAAAGTTTTTTATTAGGTTTATGTATAGTATACGATTCTTGTTGTTGTAGTCATTTTTCAACACTGAGGCGAACATCAGTTGTGTGCACTATATAATTTTCAAGATCATATTTACCCACATCTTTGTGACTGAGGTTTTCTATCATGTTGCCCAATAAACTTAGAAACTCCGTAAATTGTGGTAATGTAAAGTAAACACCCGAATTAAAACCGGACTTTATTATTTTCAGGCAAGGTCTGAAGTTATTATAAACATCTGTTCTTAGAAGCGCAATTTTTGAGTAACTGTGATTTAATGGAATAGATACCTTATTAAACAACTCGTGTTTCTAATTTTGATTTATCTTCTGAGCTATCGATACCGTATGATTTTTTGGCTTCTTTAAACAGGGTGTAATCTTTAGCGGTAGGAATGTACACTGGTGATGCTGGTGATCTATAATTTTTCTTCCAATCTTTGCGTTTAGAATAGGATGCAAATTTCTTTATTGTTCTTAACTGTCATAAATTTTAATTTTTCGCTATTGTAAACCGTCTTTGACAGTTTTGGCACACTTGTCAACATAAACGTCTAATTATTTTTGAAAGATTTTGAGACTTTGTGGGCCTCTTAGTGTCTGTTAGAGCAATAAAATGTTGTATTCAACTCGTTCCTGTCTAATTTGGACGCTTTTTTTCCCTCGAGGACTTTTTAAACCCTCGTTTCACTCGGGTTTAAAAATGCCCTCTTGGGAAAAAAAGCGTCCAATTTACACAGGAACTCGTTAAATAAACTACTATTACATCACGTTGTGCTGTTTTAGCTGCCATCACAAGAACTTTAATAATGAAGTGTTGGTTAGAATTGTAAACAAGAACTAAATAAGGTTTAGTAAACGCGTGCTTCTATATCTTTATAAGGACCGATTGTTTGTACAAAAAGTATTTTTAGTAAAATGTTTGACACGTGACACATTAGAAAAACAGATTAATGATTCAGCAGTTTTGCCTTTCGGGTAAGTATACAAGTAACGCAGTAGTTTCACATTATCTAAAAATTATTTTGCCATTTTAGTACTAATCTTTTATAAGAAAATCTTTACTGCCATTTTTTTTATTTGACAATCTTATTTACAATCAGAGATAATATTTTACTATTGACGGTTTAAATTTAACTATCTTCGTAGCCCAACGGGTACGCTCGCCGTTTTATAATTAAGAAAGCCCGGGTTCGATTCCAGGTACACCCACAGCTTTTTTTAAATAAAAATTTTTTCTTTCTCGCTCGACTCATTAGTCATGACGCAATAAAAATTACCAGTTATGCAATGACGTAACAATGTGAGAGAGAAAAAAAATCGCTGTAAGAGAGAGAAGAAAAATTTCATTGTGAGAGAGAGAACACACAGTACACCCACGTTTCTTCCGAGGTCAGTAATGACGTCAAAAGTGGAGAGGATATCCGGCTCTTTCTACTGTTGCACTGAATAATTTCAAAATTTTGCAGTAGATAAGCAAAGGTTAGCGAAAAGACGTAACATGTAAGTAAAATTCTCTCTGTTAGAATCACAGGTTAGAATTGTCCTGGTCTTCATTACATCCCTTTTGTGAAATGTTTTGTGTTGCAGTAAGAATTAAAATATCAATATTCACACGTAAATAGTTTTTTTGTGCTGCCAACATCGCAAACGTCAATATTCGTTCGTTAGTATAGTTACGTAATGGGCGAAAAAAGCTATAGGGTGGCAAAATGAAAACTAGGAATCAACATAAAATAAGTGTTCAAAGTCAATTAATATATTAGAACGAGTATGCGACAGTTGGAAAAATCATTTAAAAAAATCTTGAAATTCTGTTAAAATTGAAGAAAAACGATGTTAAAGTTAATGTCAAATTTGACAGATTTAGTAATAAATGTAGTAGCTACATTATATTTCTGTTGATTTTTTTTATTTTTTCAAAAAAAAATGTACTTTTGTAAAAGGCAATACAAAAAATAATGTACATTACTCTCGTCGAAAGAATCATAGCATAACTCACTCACATGCAACGCTCGGCCGTGTGGCCTCGCGTCGCATTAATGTTCGTTATGCTATTTCTTACTTTCGACTATTGTTACGTAAACTACTATTTTGCGCTGCCAACATCGTAAACGCCAATATTCGTTCATTAGTGTAGTTACGTAATGGGCGTAAAAAGCTCTAGTGTAGCAAAATGAGAACTAGAAATCCACATAAAGCTAAGTGCTCAAAGTCAATTATTATATTAGAACGAGTATGCGACAGGTGGAAAAGTCATTTAAAAACTATTGAAATAAGTTAGAATTGAAAAAAACGATATTAAGGAGATTCTTTCCTATGTAAAATCATGAAAAATTATCCCTTTTTTTTTGATAGATTTTACAGCAAAACCAAATCACCAAGTCTAATCGGGAAAAAACACATGTATGCTAACTATAACTGAAGGACGCTAATTGCTTGACTTGGCCACAAAAGTGATAGTTATTCCTACAAAAAATCACGAAAATACGACAAAAACACATTAAAATTCACATTTATTTTCAATGTCTTCTGTTAAAATTATTAAATAAAAATAATCAAGCGACTTACATTTAACTTTTATTAACAAATCTACATCAGCATTGCATTTTATGTCGGCAATATCACTTTGAAAGTACCCCCTATTTTCTCAAAACGCAACGTATAAATGCTATATCTCTTATCTTCCGTCTTTGCCGTGTAAGCTACAGCAAATTCTTTGGCCTCTATTTCACTGGAGATGTTCGCTTACGTTGACGACGTGAATGTTTTCTTTACGGACCAGAGTATGATTTGGATTTGTAGTATAAAGAAAGAATCGCCTTAAAGGTTGTGTAAATTTGACAGATTTAGTAATAAATGTAGTACCAACATTATATTTCTAGTGATTTTTTGTTTATTTTACAAAAGGCAACACAAAAAATAATGTACGTTACTCTCGTCGAAAATTTCATAGCATAACTCACTCACATGGAACGCTCGGCCGTGCGGCCTCGCGTCGCATTAGCGTTCGTTATGCTATGATATACTTTTTGACGATTGTTACGTAAATTACTATTCTTTTCTTCCAAAAACGCCAAATGTGCCTCGTGGCGGCTCGTGAGGTCAAGCTTAAGGTGGGCTCCATTTTTCGAAATTCTTGTAGATAATGTGAACGTTTCAAATATCATATGTAGGTAACTACCAAAATGCTTTAGAGTTAACAAATAAATTTCGTTGAGCAATGTATATGGCGTGCAAAAACTAAGTTTTTTTTAAATTTTTTCATTTAAATGTTTCAAGTTTATACCTAACCTCGTTAGTCTTATCGGCTCCATCGGAATAAATCAATGAACATGAGAAACAAAAGAAGCAATTTTTCGTATCCCATGCACATGCTCACTTATTCTTACTATAGACTGCACTGCTAGAAAAATGCTGTGTAAAAAATTACGTTTTGCAGTTTTATCTGTTTGATTTAATTCCAAATTTGGACTTGGCCTTACGAGAGATTTTATTTCAACCTTTTCTTGGCTAAAGTCTGTAGTGATTTATCAAGAGAACACTAATGATAACTATTGTGTTCGATGCAAGTCGTGTCGATTTCTACAGATTTTAAGATAGTTTTGTTGTAATTAAAGAATCATAATAATTATGTGTGTTTACTTTTACGTTTCTAGAAAGGTTTCTATATTAGAATTTAATATTTGTTTTTCATGTATTAAATTTCTTACTTTAAAATTATTTTTATGTTAAATTTGTGTATTGTTAATAGTGAATACAAAATAATAAACACATACACTTTTTAACTGTTTGTTTAAGAAAATTTTTTGACCTATAGTAGTACATTGTACTAAATGCATTTTTAATATTTTTTGTAATAAAAAATTTTGCGCTTTGTCAATAAAGCAATAATAATTGCGTTTTTCTTTAATTTACTACTTTCAATCGGAAACCACAGATTTTTGTTTTGTGTGAATTGTGATTTGATATTAATAAAGCTACTAAAGAGACGATTTTTTAGAAAATCATTGCTGACTAACAATAAACGTAAAATAATATTGAATATGTGTAGACGTAGACGTTCAAAATACTAATATATTCTAGTATGATTCAACGGATATGTTACAATCAAGTTCATTTTATTGTCTTCTTTTCGATAAAACCGTAATGTGGTATTTTTATAGCCTTCTGAGAGATATTATTTCAACCTTACAAGTTAATTTTTAAAAAAATGTACAGTACTGTTTTGCATTTTTCTAAAATTAACGTAGGACAAATATATTGTCTCACTTATGATACTCGTACAACTCTGCGCGCTTCATGATTACTGAATTGAAACCATCGTGGGCTACAAAAGCGAGAGCCCTTTCGCATGTAAAACTGCATATGAAGTCTCGCGTGGGGGTCGCGACGGCACGTTAGAATGTGCTGCTGCATATACAACCATGGGCTCAAATAATTGTAGCCCCAACACAAAGAAATTAGCTATTTAATATACGTGTCTTTGAATAACGACCATATTAAATTTGTTTTACAGTAATAAAAAGTATATATTTATATTCTATAAATATGTTTAAATATTTTAACTCATAATAATTTGTACCGTTTTTTTTGTTTTAATAAACGTCTGGAGAGCTCGCACCCTAGAGCCCTTATCAACCAGCCGCCACTGCTTTGGACTGACAGTTCTTCATTTTTTACTTTACAACGATCATACCACCTAATGTAACATTTTTATGTTCACTGCCACGATCATGTTGATTAAATCCTGTCTCTTTTTCTAAGGCTCTCTTCCAATTTTTAAAACCGACACTGACAATTTGAACGATTTGAACCAGCACAAGGACAATAAATTTTAAGAAACATGATCTTTTGTTTTGTTTGTATGTCGGCATCGGCGAAAAAATCCTAACATTTAATTTGATAACGCCGCATTTCCGATAAAAACGAAACTGCATCTATAATATTATATTACAATTATTTAACATTTTGCACAATGTGGGAGCTGTTAAATTTAAAATACTTTATAAAATCTTTAGATTTTTTTTTCATTTATTTATTTCCGCATGTATTTGATAAAATTTTGTTGGTATGTCTACTTGTTCTCCAGGGTGGGCACATAGGTGGGGCCAGAAAATATAAGGGTGGGCCTGATGCGGAATCATAAAGTTGTAAAAATAATTACACAAGAAATACGTTTTGTTTCTACAGATGCAATAGTCACCGGCGTAAGTACAGAGGGGGGCGGGTTGGCCGGGCACCCCCAGACCTTTCCAGCCCCCCCCCTCCCCCACTTAAATAAAGATTTAACTGACACATAGTAATACCTTTTTATGCACAATAGAACCTAATTTACAATTAAAAAATATGCTTCACTATAGTAGGATTTTTTTTAAGTTGCGTTTTTCGGATTAAAAGTTTAACCGTCTATAGAGATAGACAAACGTTCTCTTTCTCTTTTTGTTTCATTATTTAAATGAGAATTTCGAAACGCCTACAAAGACAATAACTTATTCACGTAATTCTACGGCATGATAATATGCTTTCTTAATGTAAGAGAAAGACGGCGCTAGAACAATAAAACGTAGAATTTACTGAAAACTAAATTTATTTTTGTGTTCTTTGAATACTACTTATAAAGCCTCTTAAACAGTGGTAATTTTACTACGTTTTACTGTTCTAGCGCCATCTTTCTCTTACATTAAAACTTAAAACATATTCATGCCGTAGAATTACGTGAATAAGTTATATTGTCTTGTGTAGGCGTTACGAAATTCTCATTTAAATAATGAAACAAAAAGAGAAAGAGAACGTTTGTCTGTCTCTGTAGGCATTTAAACTTTTAATCCGAAAAACGCCCATTTTAAAAAAATCCGACTTTAGGTCTTAAGCCCATGGATGTCTAATTACGCGCGAGTATAGTTGTAATGGGAGTAAAGTTTAAATTTGGTATAATTTTACTATAAAATAACAAATTTTGTTACTGTTTATTATAATTATTGTTTATTTTTTATTCACTGTTATTTATTATTTACTGTTACTGTTAGATGCGATCTTAATTAAAAAGCATAAAATTGCCCAAAACTAAAAAATTATGAAAAACGCAATTAATTAAAAAAATTAGGTACAAAATGTAATAAACCGAGTGTTTAATTATCAATATAAGTAAAGGCGTCAATACAAAAACTTTTAATTTTTGTAAATAAATTGTTTTTTGTTTAAAATTAGAAACCTGCTACAAATTCTTTGAAAAATAAGATGGTTTATTCATATTAAAATTAAAAATTCGCAACTACAATCAAAAACCAATAATTTTATTACATTATTTCTTTTCAAGTTTTTATAAGAAACACACGTCAAAAGTCCTTCCCGCCAAATCAGAATGATTCAAATTGCAATGTCATTTAACAACGATTTAACATCATTCAAATGTTGAATAATTTATCACTTAAAAGTATCAGAATAAAAATTGAATGCTTTATTCCCAAATCTCAAATAAAAAATCAGCCCATCCTTGCATTTAATATACCATTCGAACAAATTAAAAGTATCATAACAGATGCTTCGGATGCTTCTTGGAAACCGGGCTTTAAATGTGTTTTGAATATGTCTAATTCACATCTTTTCCTTGTTCCAAAATTTATAAAAACCCCGTCGCAAAATGGGGTTGGAAGATACGTTTGCCAACTTCAACGTGTGGTACTGAAATTTTGCAAAAGTATTGGAAATTGCCGAGGCATGAGGCAAGCTATACCTAACCTTACTTTTTTATTCAAAACTTAAATCTTTTTTTTTGCAGAGAATTTATTGAATACGATCTAGTTAACTACGCTAAGGAAAACCCAGGAACTGTAGTATATCTAAAACCTAGAAGACACAGAGGACCAGTAATTTGTGCCGAATATTGTATGTATTACGATCTTATAAATATATACAATCATTTGCGGTTTCAGTAAATGGCGAAAAACAAACAATATTTTGTCATAATTTCTCTCGTGAAGAAATTGGAAAGTGGCTAAATTTGGTGAAAACACAGTCGGGTAATCATGACGGAACAAGATTACGAAAATTATGGCATACAGATTATCCTTCTATTCAAGGACCTTGGACACCTTATACTTTTAGAGACCCTAATCTAAATTTAGTTGAATTTCCAAATTCAGATTTATCTCGACCTTTAAATCAACCAAAAACTGCAACCGAAGAATTATTAGAAATATTTAAAAAGCAACAAGTTGATTCTAGTTTGGAAAATAATAGAGCAGAGTAATTGGCTCGATGGGTAGTAATTTTAATTATAGTATAATAAATTTATAATTATAGCGAATTTTTCTTTAACTATCTTGAATGCAACTGCTATTACACATCGTTTTTGCTATCACTACGTTCTTTGTTTACGTTTTGCTGTAAGAAGCTATAATCAAGCTTAAGAGTCAGACTTGTCTACCATTACCATAACGGTAAGCTTAGATGATGCCAGCTTCTACTAGAGAAAATTTTCTGATGGAAGTTTTTATATAATTTGCCATGTGTACTTTATTACAGTAATGCTAATTCACTGTAATGATGTGTTTTTTTTGGTCTGCAAAATCAACTGATATTTCGAGTCATGGTCTTCTTGAAATATGGTTATCTAATCTGATTGTCAATTTTTGATATCCTTTCTGCGTTCAAATTTTTAGTGAAATGCTCTTTAACAGTGGACTAACTGGAACCTGTACCGCAAGCAAATGAAGAAAAAAATACATTCGATCATTATCGGTGATATTTAAGGCTGGTTATTTTATCCGCTTTTTCTTGTAAGTTTTGGACAGCAAAGGCTTAGAGCTCGTAAAACGGTGCAATATGTTTGCTTTGGATAAAAGCTTCCTGATTGTATGCATTCTGGTTTTAATTCTTTTTTCGCGCACTCGCAGAAGCATCAAATTGTTGCAAGCCCAGGCAACCAGATTGGGTTTTTTTTGCATTACTTTAAGGTTACCTGGATATTCACTAGATAACATCTATTACGTAATACTTGGTTATACAAATAATGTAATCATTGTACGTAGGCTTTCACGGCTGTATTTTCCAGGGGATACTCGCTTCATACAAATTTTGTAAACTCCGCCGCTTGTTACGCTACCTAGCGCCGCCGCCGTTTTTTTGTAACTTTTGTTGAGGTTGGTCAGTTTACTTTACAGATTTCTTTTTTGTCAATTAAAATTATGCGCGCACATATCACATGCTTCCATTATCTTTTAAATCTTTCAAAATGAAACCTGTGATGAAACTTTATATATTATATTTATAATAATTTTACTGTGTGTGCATCCCTTTATGGTCAGTTTAGTTTTGCAGACTTTCACTACAGCAAATTCAAAGCCGCAGTCTTATTATAGTATGTAATTCATTGCAAGGTTTATAGCCTTTATCATTTTTTTTTATTAAGTAGATACTTCATCGAACAAATGCAATTATCAAGTATTTTTCCACACCATAAAAACTTACAGCAAGCTACTACAGAATATGCTTCAAGACTTTTCATTATTGAAATAGGTAGCACTTCACAACAATGTGGTACGTAATTACATTATAAATTGAGTAAGGTTTTACTTTTATAATTTGTAGGCAACGATTTAAAATCTATGGACTGAAGACAGCTAAGCGATTGTAAGAAACTGTTAAAAAATATAAATCAACAAAAAAAAGGTTATTCACATACTTACTTAGTTTAACGATAATTTGAATTCAAATTTACCTGCTGTCTTACGAACCTGTCTTTATTATCGCAGCATAGAAATGTCGTCACATACATCTACATTACGAGTATTAATATAAACTGCACTGCTACTTAAGCACTTTCTGAGTTTGTACTTCTTACTAGACAAAAAGTTGGCTGTATGGATTGATATCTTTTAAAACTCATTTCATACCTATAATGGTTCTCTAATTCCATGTCATAATTTACTTGTCTTTAAATATTACTGTTTCTTCTATAACCAAACTTTTTTTATTAAACGATTACTACATTCGCATAGTTATTTCAAAATTTATTTATAATTTCTCAATTTTTGACAATCAGTTTCTATTCCATTTACATTTAATATCACTTTGAAAGTAACTACTGATTCTTGAGGACATTCCAGTTCTCTTCTATCATTTTTCTAGAAGTTAATAATATTCATAAAAAAGGATCTACCCCTCGTCCTGTAATTGATGAATTCTAATCGTTTTCTTATTTGTGCTTTCCATTTTTGAGGCAAAATTAACTAATAATACAAATTTATTGTATAACTGGATAATCTTTTTTTTGTGTTTTTAATTCTTAAATTCGTAACTACTTTTTAAATATAAAATTGATTGAAAATCGTAATCGTATGAAATTCGTGTATAATGTGTTTTTTTCACTAATAGCAATGCTAATAGACAGTTTGACCAAATTAGAACTATGAAATAAATAATTTATGTATTTTTGGAAAATTACAAAAATGTTTATTGTAAAATAGTATATTATATATTTCTATCTATGATCATCTGCTTGTTTAACAATGTTTTATGTTATTATGTATAAATAAAATGTACTTTGAAAATAAATAATTGTTTCATTTAAAAAACTTTTATATAAATGAATATAAGTATACATACGTAGTTATAAGTATAACCGTGAGATGGTGCTATTATAGATTTCTTTAAATGTTTATCTTGGCTTACATTAAAAAACGGCGGCGGCAACAGGTGTCGGTAGTGGTACTATTTTCCCACTTTTTTTACATGGAGTGTATATCCCCTGGTATTTTCTAAACGGTAGTTTAACTGTGACCGCGGTTTTTGGTTAACGCTGCCAGCTTTCGCGTGCTGTTGTTCCCGTCTTCTCTATTAAATTTTTATGGTGTCTTCATGACTTCGAGTGATTCCTTGTGTTTCCGGCTAAGCACACGCCTTATTGTGTTCAGTTGCTGCAGATTTAGTTGTGTGCCCTAGTCTGATATCTTGTTAATGTTTTTTGATTCTGAATAGGATACTTCAGCCTGTTTGTCTTATGTATGATATTCCACACTGACACTTTAGTTGTTAAACTCTCTTCATATTTAGTTGTGTTACTCGATCAATGTAACAGAATAGAAGATGTTCTAATTTTTACACGGTACCGTAACGAATTTTGATATTTTCTTCTAGCGGCTTTCTATCGGTGAAGCCGGCAACATAGGGAAGAATTGCGTATCTTATGGCTGCTGCTGGTCTTTCTTCATTTAGCGTTTAGTCCTTTGTAGATGTCCCGAAATGTAGTAGTTCTTTAAAGGCGAATTTTTGACATTTTTCTGCTCTGCACATAATGGTTTTGAATAAAAAGTTCTTCTGCTAACGATATTGGTGTGAAGTCGTTTGCAAATATCAGTCTGTGTGCGTCTTGCGGTAGACCGTTGCCCAAGCAACCATAAATGACTAATGACGATAAATAAACGTAACTATTATTCCCTGAGAGCTAAATTTTTATCACCTTATTGGCCAAATTATAGTTTTGTAATTTTCATTTTTTTTTGTATTATTTAACTTGTATAGCAAAAAAATAGTGCAAACTTAAATCTCTCAATTAAGTTTTTATAAGTTACTAAATCAAACTAAAAACTTGCATAAAAATTATTTTATACTCTTGATTATAAAGGGTACAATACAAAAGTATTCTAATAATGTAAAAGTGAAGTAATAAAAAAACGATCTGGTTGACTGGATGGTTGTTACTCGTGCGTTTTACTAATCTGAAAACTGTTATTGTCTATCTTCTTCCACTTCCATTATAAGCTTAATGTTGCTATGGTAATTATGTCTCAGGAACTGATGTAGATCAGCATCTTTGTGGGGCCAGATAACAAATGCTTCATCCGTAACGGAAGCAACATTTTGACTTCTTGTCATTGGATTGTATTGCCTGTTACTCGAGCGTCACCATGAAGATGTTACCGATAATCAGTGACAGTAGTAATCCTATGGCATCCTTGCTCTTTTGTTCGTAGTATTCTGCGTTCTAAAGAAAGTAGGCGATTAATAGGCAGATCTTTGCCATTTTGAGTAGTTTTTAAATAAAATCTAAAGCGCATCAAGAGAACGTTGGTATAATAAACTGTGACTGTACATCAAAACTTAAAAATATGTTTTCGCTGGTTGTTTTTCATTGTTTGAGTAGTTCCAAAAAAAAATCTTCACAAAAATGTTATATCTGTGTAATGATTGGTTGCAATTTCCTTGCGGCGTATGTGGCTAGGTCGTAAGTTGGTGATTTATAGGTGCTTACGATCGGACGAAGAGGATATTCGGTAGTCTATAAAGTCATGGTGCTTTAGTCTCTGATAGCAACGATTGTCGTCGCTAAGGTATTGAATTCCTTTTTCTTTTCTAGTCTGTCGCTCGATCTTTGCCGTGAGATCTTTTAGCTTCGTGTAGTGCTCTAGATCGAGAAAAGCCTATATCTATTCAATGTTCAATAGTACTATTGCTTTATCTTTGTCTGCTCGAAGCAGAATAATGGTTGGGTTGTTTCTGATATCTCGTAAGACGTCCTCGTTCCATGTAATATTCCTAGTAGGCGTTTTGGTTTTTTATCCGGTCACATGTCTTAACTTCTTCGGCTTTCTCGACTAGTAGGTTTTTGATCGCACTTTCTACTCCCGTGATTAAGACACTCTAACAGTTCCATTTTCTACATATGTTGATAGTAGATTATTTCGACACTCCATTTCTTGCAAGCCAACGTAATTTTTTTGTTATAATCAAAGTAACTATGAGCAGAGTTCAAAATTTTAGAATTTTACTTGCTTTTAGCTGTAGTATTCTTATAGTTATTGAGCATAACTAAAAATAAGCAGCTTGATATTTTAAGCCTGTCTAATATTTTCCTCAACGAATCTGTGTCCCGTTGATTTGAAATGATAAATAAAACCTTCAAATGGTAACAAACAAACTGTCCTCCGATACTTGAACATTTCTCAATCCAATACCCTACCCCAAACAGCTCGCATCAGAGTTGCTCGAACTACAGATGGTAATTGTGATTAAAATCGAATAAAAGTTTTAGATCTAAAGACGATCGGTTTTTGATTGGATTGAGTAGGTTGTAGAACAAAATTCTATAACACTGGAGCTCAAAAAAGACAGACCTGTCGAAATGCTTTAGCAATGAAAATCTCAAACGAGTGCGCTATCTCTAAAGTGATTGAAGATTGTTATAGACGACCTAGACACTCATTGGCTTATGACACAGTCTGACAACTCCCTGGCAATTCGTTTGTAGAATTTTGTTGCAAAGATTTTTTTTTATCATATTATGTTTCACTGCTCTAAACAGTTACAAATATGCATACCTTAATGAAATATGAGTCAATCAAAGCACTAGTTTATTACTACCAGATAATTTCAAACAATATGATTACGACTCAAAGGTCCCGACAAGGCGCCACGGAAGTAAACGTAATAGCGACTATCTGACAGCACAAACGCAGTTGGTCTAATTTTGTACAAATACCAAATAGTATACTAATACTAATTCGTACCATCCGCTTATGCTACTTTTTGGTTTAGGTAAACAAGTACTTCATTTTTGATGGCGGTCAGTTATGGATTGGTTCATAGCAAGGGAACATTGTTGAGTAGATTAGTGAGTAACCTGCAAAACTTTGTTTCTAAATAGAAACAATCTATTTCATCTTTGCTTATGCACAAGATATTCAGTCTGAGTCGACCAAATCAAGTAGTTTTTTGGTCTTCCTTTAAAAAAATCTCTGTACTTATATATTTGCTTATACTACGTACTTATGTAGAGAGTTTTGCAGTAGGTTTAATTAGCACTTATCGTCGGAAACGAAACGTGCGATGGAAATCACTATTCATTTATTTAACGTAATTACTAAAAACATCTCTTACGCCACCTTTCTAAAATAATAATTGCTCCAAAATATTCACAAGAGCTAGCACCTGTATTGTTTGAGACCAGAACATTTCAACTAGACATTTTGGTTCTTTCTCAACCAGCAAGTGCCATCTCAATATTTGGATTTTGCACAACAGAAAAATTTGCGTTGTTATTAGATGCTGAACAAAGTGAGTGAGGACAACCTTATTTACCTTGGCAGCTGGTATTGGAATTGCGGCTTAAAATCCGTACGCCTTCCAGTTCTGCTTTCATGTGAACCAGTTCACCCTGGTACTGAGAACCCACTTGAGAAACTTTCAGGTGCTGCTAGAAAGAAGCTCCGCAAGGAAAAACTTTAGCAGCGAGGTGGAGCTAAAAAACCCTTGATATCAGAGACAAAGGCGCGACCCTTAACACCAAAGGAGACAAGCCAAAAGATCTGGAGCACAACACGCAACCGATCAGAACACGACCGCTAACAAAGAAAAGCAGAGAGGTAAAACTTTTCACCTTTTATGCCACGGCCGTGTCTGATATTCGAATAGCAATAATGCCACAAGGATCCAAAAAATTGTCTTAAGCGAAGAACAGGCGGACCTTATTAACACTCTAATTACTCTGGTTCAAGTTTTGGACACATTAATCTGCTCGCAAATTCTCTAGTTATCCTAAAAGGGCGTCCTGTGCCGATCAGTCTACTAAAGATTGACTGGTGCGGACCCTACAAAAAAAAACCTGGCCAGGTGCGAAACTTAACGTCGTTGATGCTAGACGTTCCAAAACCACCTAGGACCATGGTATGGATTCTGGGACCCATCGTAAAACCAAAAAAAGTACTACACTTAAAGGTTCAAAATCCAAAGCTTCTAATAGAAACATGCAGTGTCGTATAAGACAGGAGACCCGAAAGGATAACAACTTATCCTTCTCATGAGTGAAAGCTCATGGGAAAACATACAGAGTCTCGACTGCAGACCTTATACAAGAATCTTGGGTTTCTAGAAGAACTGACAGGAGACTAAGTATGGGTGGTGACTGAGAACTTATTATTCCAAGAAGTAACAATGCAAGAGCTTGCGTTTTAGCAAAGATTGATAACCACTTAATACCGATGTAGGAACACAGCACGAGAGACCTAATGGTAGTAAAGACAAATACGAACATAGATGGGAAGATACGAAACCTTATAATGTTATAATAGCTTCGGCATATCTTCCATATGATCAACCAGAACGACCACCAACAGGAAAAGTAGTGGAATTAGTGCTGTTCTGCGGACAAAACAAAAAACTACTCGTGCTCTGCTGTGACTCCAATGCACACCATACGGTTTGGGGAAACACTGAAAATATAAGAAGATGACGTGAGGCACTTTTGGAATTTGTTATTAGCAATAAACTAGAAGTAAATTGAAGAAACGAGTCTACTTTTTGTCACAGATACAAAAAGGACGTGAGGTACTTTTGGAATTTGTTATTAGCAATAAACTAGAAGTAAATTGAAGAAACGAGTCTACTTTTTGTCACAGATACAAGAAGGAAAGTAATTGACAATACGAACAGTACATCACAAGTGTGCAGTGAAATAAGAGAGTGGCATGTGTTAACCCAACCATCACTTTTCCACCATATCTTCTATATATATAAAAATATTATGTTGGTTTGTGTACGCTTCAAAAACTCAAAAAGTTCTGCACCGATTGAGTTGAAATTTTAACATGATATAAAATCCGCATCAAGGATTGTTTTTATCTATTTTTTGCATCAGTCACATATCTGCGACCGCGAGAAAACAGTTTTTTTAACGATCAGCTGTGTACCAGTGACCGCGCCATCTGCCATAAGCGAGGAAAACACTCGCTGGCATGACAACCGCAATAGTAATGACGCAGTCACATGAGAAACAATTTCGTTCCCAATTACATTGTTTATTTACAAAAAAATTTGCATCTGATTCTGATTATTATACAATCTGAATTAAATATTCACTTAAATCAAGAATTTTTGGTGTGATAGTGTTGTGATCGAACTGGGCCTTTCACCAAATCATAAGTAGAGGTTATAGTTTATATCAAAGATGGACAGTAAAAATATTATTAACTGACAGGCAAAATAAAAGGACTTATTATAATTCAAGTGGATTTCTAACAGAAGCGAGTGGTTATATCTTTTTTATTACATCTAACACGTGGACGTAATTATATTATTTATTTTGGATTAACCTCACTTTTAATGTATATAAATATAATTAAATTAAAACTAGCAATTATTAATTAATACGAATGTCAACCATTCAATCACAATGTGCCACTGCGAAGCGTGGCAGGGTACAGCTAGTGTATACATAATATTTAAATTGAAATTGCCACAAGAGGAAGTGAAGACGTACAGAAAATTAGTTTTTATACCTAAACCAGAGCGAAAGCCTAGCAAAATCTTTTCGTCCAATTAGCTTGACATCTTTTATGTTCAAGATTATTAAAAAATTAATAAATAAGCATATTAAAGGTGAAACACTGGGTACAACACCTTTCCATCAACATCAGTATGCTTACCGAACGGGTAAAACGATTGTGTGACAAGCAACTTTTTAAGGCAAAAACATACCTCAAATTGGTTGACAGCTCCTGGACTAAAACAGTCTATGATATTTATCACGAGACCATCCAGAGAGTTAAAGAATTAGTTAGTTAGTTAGGTAAAAACAAGATGAGCTACCAAATCCTTTACAGATGATAGACAATCCTGAATATAGGATATGTGTAGAGAAAAAGAAGACCTCTTCACATACTATGCAAATGTCCAGATTTTGTAAACCCTAGATATCACTTTGGGGTTAAGTATATAGAACCGAATGTAATAGCAAACAAGCCATAAGTCTGACTCGAAAATTTATTGAATTAGAATTTATGAGTTAAAACTATGAGGCACAACAAGCTTAGGTGCGAGGGCTAATAAGAACCTAACCCAAAGAATAATTAAAAAAAGATGGGTGCTGTAATGCTACGTTTTTAATGGAAATACTAAATTTTTAGCAAAATATCCAAATGCCAAAATTAATTTTTTTCGCAATAATCGAGTAAAATTAAAAAATAGCAAATGTGAGTTTAAACAGCCTTAAAAAAGTTGAATCAGCGTCAACCTAGAAGCAGTAAACACACTAAGTTCCATTTTTTTCGGTTGAAATGTACACAAAATCAATAGTTTTAGTTTCCATTTTATTCAGAAAAAACTTATACTGAAAACAATATATACAAAAGTAATGAATTCCAATTATATACAAAGCAATTTTTAATTTATACATTACGTACTAAAATATCAATAAAACAAAGTGAGATATGATCTCAATTATATAAATGATAATAAAAGCATTGATAGGCACAATCATATTGAAATGATCAATTATTATTTACAATCTCTTCGTACCAAATATAATTTCTGAGCTTTTTTACTAGCCTAGGTCAATAAATACGATGTTTCAAAAGAATAGTTGCTTCCTTACACAAACAATAAATAAAACTACATTGTACAATAATATCTAATATTACACTTAAGACTAGAAGTTTATATTAAAATAAATACACTTCATAAAAAGCAAATCATTCATTCATCACATAATGACATTGCTTATGTGCAAATTGGTGTATTAATACTTGACTTGACATTCTTGGTGTAAGACTAGGCATTCAATAGCTAACAGACTAAAATATTCACTTATTAATGGTAAAACTAATGCAACAAACGAGCAACAAATTTTTTTTATGGAATTGCAAGTTTAGTACCGTTTTTGCGCAATATTTTGTCCTTAACACACCACCAGCAAATCGATTTATCTTTGCTTGTGCATAATAGAAGTAATGTAAATATTAAATTCAATTAAAAAGTTCAAAAAAGATGTGTCAGTCTTTTTCACAGTCCGATAGGTAATTCAGTAGAAATTGATAATTTTTTTTTCAGATTTATCTGGTAGCTTATTAAGATTAATTACAAGATTTAAATGCCACTTCGAAATTTTAAAGTGTAAATCATAGGCAAACTATGTATTGTTCCAAAAATCTAAATTAAAAATACGATTTCTTATTTCAACGAATACAAAAAGAACTATTCTAATTTCAATCGTTTACTAAATTCTTCCTGCTGCCATTCTCGCCATTCCTTTTTAGCTTTCGTTCGTTTTAGTTGCCCATCCCTATAAAAAAAAATCATATACTGTAATTGTAGCCATTAACACAACGATACAAATTTAAATATGTTTATACAAGTATCCACGATATTTGATTTGAAAGAAATAAATACGATTGTGTATAGATAAAAACGAGAACTCCACGAGGTGTTTTTATTATTAAACAACGAAGATTTGTACAAAACGTACCTTGCAGTTTAGTTTATTAGTTCCGTCAGTAATTAATATTTCGTTTCAGTTGTAAAGATTTTAAATTGTAATTCTACATTGCTTTAATTCCAAGTAAGCTTCGTTTATTTTAGAGTAGTTTTGGTGTATAATACATTTGTAAAACTTTTAAGTCTAAAAGTTTATCTTCGTTTCGTTACATTAATATATTTACTCGTTCGTCAAATACAAATTAAGTATTCCCGTGTTGTTATGTTGTAGAAATTCAGTTTCTTATACACCTAGTTTATCTCCGTTTTTGGAATAGATTCTTTAACTGTCGCACCAATTTTCTGAACCACGTCGACCACCTCGCATAGACTTCAAACAACCCAGAACATGTTGTCCAAAGACCGTATTAAAACCAGGTAATTATGAGTAACGATTATGGTAATTTACCGATTGCTTTGCTGATAATTGCAAAAAGCTTCGACTAAAACATAAATTTGTAAGTTAACGGCTATTACGATTTTATATATCGAGAATTCCGTTTTGTGCCTCGTGTAAATACACATTTTGTGATTTAGGAATAAAGACAATTATCCAGTATTTAGAGCAAAATTGCAAATTTTAAGTTACCATCAGATGTACCCGCGGCTAAATTAATGTAATTAATAAGTACATTCAGCCAGCGAATCAGTTATGTTTTGCTTTCAGAATTTAGTGAATTACACAAAGAAAAGTAGGTCCACCGCACGACGTTTTCCTTTGGTTGACGACTAAAAGCCTTTTGTTGCGCCGTTTTGACTTCGTCTGGCGCGCTTTTCCAAATTTTGACTTTTTATTTTACGTTTTGAAATTTCCAAATAGCCACGAATTTCTATTTGTGATTTGACCTACCCTTTCTTCAATAAGCACCAAACAATAACATCGTTTATGTTACATTTCATACAAAATCACCATTATTTAAATTTAAAAAAACCATAAATGTAGATTCAAACACGTACTTTAAAAATAAAAATAATTTGTTGGTACGCTTGGTAAAAGGAGTAGTAAAAAATCCCTGTATATACAGTTACGATTAAAAAGATAGTTTACAACATGATTTAATCCGGTAGCAATGGCGCACCCAAAGAGGGGGGAGGGTGCCAAGAGGCTTTATTATGGCCAATTTCAGCCTAAAATTTAGTATTTGCGTAACAAAAAATTACAAAGAGCAATTATAGGCATTATCTTCAATAAAATAAACTTCGAACACTACGAACTTTCTACTAAGGTATTTTACTTTGGCTCCCCCTAAAAGCTTTATCTGAGTGCGCCACTATCCGGCAGTAATAACCAATATGGGGATAATCAGAAACCGCTATCCGGTTGAAATTAAATTTTTTTGGTTTTACGGGACAATGTCACACGATCGTTGCAATGAACCTTACGTGTGGAACCACGTACGGCAACCATGTAAACATTAACAATGTGAAAGTTTCCTATGCTCGCAGAGCTCGGCCGTTGATGCATTAAATGTACTAGTACGAATTTTGTTGAGCTTAAGTTATGTTCAAAATCAGTAAATAAACCGCCAAAGCGAAAAATTTGTTTTTACAGAGAAAAGTGTTCTTTGCTTGATCAGCTATTTGTAATATCAGGTATTTGTAATAATAGAAGGTACTCACGATATATGTATATCAAAGCTATTTCGTCTTCAATTAGAAAGCGGAGTTACAAGTTTAGATGATCGAATTGACAAAAAAATAAACTTAATAAGATTAGCAATATTCCTAAGACCACGGCGTTTTATAGCACCATATAAACGTGTAAATGAATTCTTGATCCGTCTGTGGGGTATCTGTGTCACCAAAAACTTTTAGAACATGAAGAGAAGTTGATTGTTCCAGTGATTTCAAAAACCAAACAAAGCAGTGTGGCCATGAAACCAAACAAACGTGCCAAAGCACATGTAAACTGACCAGATTTAAACAGAGAAGGTTGTAACGTTCATAATTTTATTCTTTCGACATACTGTATATCTCACACTAATACTCGAATTTTGATAGCATTGGGAAATCCAATTCCAAGCTACAGCACTTGTAAACACTGAATAATGCGTGATTGTGGCGTGCTAAGCAAGTGCATGTTCAAACATGTGCATGTTATGAGTCATTTAGATTGCAATGTATATCTTGTTGCAATACCGGCTAAAATGTATTTTTAATTATAGTTGTATTTGTAAAGTGCAAAACAGTAAATAACATTACGCAAAATCTCTAATACTGTTCTGTATATTTTCTTCGCGTAAAGTCTGTGTGCATTTGTTTACATGCGCTCCATGTTGAGAATGGACAGACTATAGTTACGTTCCGCCATTTCTCATTCTTGTTTGCAAGCTAGATGAATTCTGTAATTTTGGGTTCGCGTTGAATACACTTCCTCTTTGGGATAGAAACTGAATTGTAGCACGTTCCTGCGGAACATGACTTATACATGGCACTTTGGTACGCTAAGATACGTTACTCAATTTTTTATTCATTATCGATTTATGAATGTGTATACGCATCTTCATGCATAACTACGATCATCTATACCTGTAACCTGTAAGATCTATTTTACCACGATAATGCCACTTTTTCCTATTCTCTGGAGAATAAGAAACAGATAAATTTAGTTGTAAAATATTAGCATACGATTTGTATAAATATCACTTCTATTTCATGTATCATTTGTATTTGTGCGCAAACGTTATCATTCTAATTTTAGTTTTGGCCGTACCTCATCGACTAGATCTAGACGAAAGGTGATCAATCAAATTGCTTAATATTGCATGTCGTTTTTGCTCTACTCTAAAACGATATTATTCTTTTTATGTAATAAGTTTTTTCACATTACCTTTACTATTTGATTTTAACGTCAAGTAATGTTCTTGTTTGACATCAAATTCGTTTTGTTCTTTACTATAAGAAAGTACTATAGATAGTAACACTGCACGACAATTTCTTATACTGTGATAATACACTTTCATTTATTGTTATCCTTTTGCGTTATTCTAAACGATTGGATCTATTCTTAATTTATTTGTTTTCTATTGTCTCTCTGTTTGTGAATCGAAATGGGCGAGCACCTATAATTAAACTCTCGTCCTAGCACTCTTTTTCTGGTGTTATAATCCCCACAAATATTAATATTAATATCGACTCGTAAGCATTCCAACCCCGTCACTCTGCGACTGCTATAGAGATGCTGTTGCCTCATCAGTATTAGTAATTTTTTTGTGTAGTTGCAGCACTTTCAGTCAATTGCATGTTACTTGGACGTTACAAAATATTATACAATCATTTTAAAACATGTTAGCTACCACTACAGTTAAAAAGGACCCCCGCTGTACCATAGTTGTTTGTAGGAATTATTAGCAAATTGGAAGTAAATAGACTTTAAAGATTGTATAATCCTAAAAGTTTTTCATTTTTCTTTCAGAATTGTGTATAGAATTTCAGTTGATTAATTTACTCAATTTCTTTTCAGTTTATCCAAAAAATACCTTTATAAAAAATTAAAACATCGGCCGCTTCAGTTTCCGCTTGTATTTTAGTATCCCGGTCGTAAAATCTGATTTTTGCAATTTTGCTAATAAATAAACCGCAAACGTGACGTCACCTTTCATGCAAATGGTCGTCAATTTTAATAAATAAAGCAAAAATATTTAAAAAATCCAAAGGAAGTTGGAGTAGTTAGAAGTCGGAAGTGCTAAGAATACTGTGTTGGTCTAAATAAATAGTTTATCGCGTGTGCCAAGTATAAATAAACAAGTGCATCAAGTGTACATAGATAAATAAAAGTTATCCGCGGTCATTGTTTATAAATATCCAGTTATAGTCATATATAAATTACTTGTAAATTGTTTTTCTTAAAAATCGTACATTTTATTAGTGTTAGTTTATTAAAAATTAGTTATATTTATCACAATCATGTCTAAATTACGTGTGAATAGCTTAAATAAACTAGTTTTAAACTTCGTTGTACTATTTTATTCGGAATTATAATTTCATAGTAATACTAAATGAAAATAGACAATAAAAAATTTAATCTATACTCACCAAATTAAATCTACAAGTCCTCCCTGTTTAGCAACAACACCTTTTACCCTATTTGCAAAATCGATAGCGCTCTCATTTTCTTCTTTGTGCATTGGTGGTAAATACCATACATCACATACAATCGCCCAACTTGTCATCATCATATATAAATATTGCATCATAGAATATCGACTGCTGTTCCAAAACGCGTCCCCAAATTTAGGATCATATTTGATCGCAACTGGATAAATCACACTTCCAACTTCAAAACTGCCCTTTTTGAATTGCATCACAGACGTGTTATTGATGCAAGTGCCCTCTGGAAAAATAAGTATAGGAGGATTTTCCGGATTCGAAACGTGCTCCTTCAATCTAAACAAATAAATATAATAATTACGTATAACATTTTGATGAAAAGTTACCTGTTCGTGACGGAGTGTCTATCTCGCACTTCTGAGCGTTCAAACCATATATGTGGAGAAGCTCTGGCTAAAGCTCTTTGTAAAATTCCTAAAAATCCTCCGTGACTTTGCCCAATCTAAAATTTTAACGTTTCGAAACTTACGGAAACATATAATGTATTTAAACATTAAGCTTAATAAAAAGCAAAAGATGTGATGAACGTGATCAAAGTGAATGCCGTAAAAACAGACTTTTGAAAGCGAACCGTGTAAAAATCTTATAATTAATATATTAAGTTGAGATTTAAACACGATGTTTTGTTAGTAGCTTTTATGATGATAATCTTAAGTACTTGGTCAAACTAATTGAAGCAGTATAAAGCTTTAGAAAAGTTAAGCACTCATAATTTGCGATAATCCTTGTTTACTTTAAAGATTATCCAAACATTTTTAAAATGAAAATGTGCATTTATTTAAAAGAATACGAATATGAATTTGAGTTACTTCTTTTTTTTTAACGTGAAACATGTTTGTGCAAAACATATATTAGTACTATAAAGTACTTCTAAGTAGGGATTAGCATTATTCAAATAAAAGTTGCATTTAAAATCACGAATAAAAATTCAAAAGGAAAAAATGTAATCATTATTCGAATGATTATGAGTGAAATAAAAACCGTAGTCGAATAATGTTGTGATAAAATAATAATAAATAAATCTTTTTTTTTTTAATAACACTTAAGGCGGGTTGCACAAAGCAAATCAAAAATGTAGCAAGTGATTATTTCTGAAATCAATTGTTACATCACGAATAAACGTGGTTTCATTGGTTATGTAGCAATTGTTTTGAGAAATAATCAGTTGTTACATTTTTGATTTGCTTTGTGCAACCCGCCTTTAGTCTCTTAATCTCTCTTAATTCAGAAGCAAGAAAATATCAATTTTTGAACACTAAAAATCGGTTAAAATTGATTTGTTAATCAGATCGACCGAATGAAGATTGAACCTTCATTCGTCACTTAATAACGACTGAATAGAGAAATCAGCTTTATTTATGACTCATTTAAAATAACTACTTTATTTTTATGTCTGATTCAAATAAACTGAAATCTAGATTAAATTTTTATTCGTTATTCGCAAAACTTGCCATCCCTGCTTTTAATACCAAGTACTCAAAACCATGTTAAAGTTATTGCTGTGTTTTGTTTGTCCCAAAATAAGAGAATAATAAATGTACTTGACTGCTAACATTTGTTTATATTTTTACTACTTTGCTATAACGATTCATTTAACGGAATATCCTCTTTCGACTGGAAAACTATCAATTAAAATATTTAATTGCATTTTCTATTCCTACTATAAGGTTTATCTAAAAATATTTCACATTCAGGTTTAGATAAAAATAACCATAAAAAAATAAAAACCAAACATAAGAATAACACAAATTCTATGGGTGCTCATTTCTGGAGCTCAACAATGGAGATCTTAGTAACCACAAAATAAATGAGGTCGGGCAAACTAAACCAAAATTGCGCGTCTAGGAGAGTATTAATATGCCGCTAAGAGACTAAAGATATTTTAATGGGTTGCTGAGTTTTTTTAAAAATAATGAAATCCTTTTTTCTTATAAGCACCATCTTGTATTTTCACATTACTAATCCAACTTTTTTTTAGTTACGATGATCGATTACTGTAAACATGTGTTCAGTCATGAAGTTTGGTGGAAATATCAAAAATGTTCCTTTGCCAAGAATGCTTTGAAAATAACGTTCATCATTTTGTTTAATAAAGACATTTTTGACCGAATTTTGCTTACAGTTACAAAATTTGTATCAATTGATTAACCAAACGCATTTTTCAAGTGAAGAAAAACAAACAATGATGAGCCTCTATTATACTTCTTATTATAAAGCTAGAATTCTAGGAAACATACTTGCACAGCACCTGTCCACAGTTGCATAAAAGTTTTTCAGTTGTGTATTTTTGTCTCTTTTACTCCCTCCACTAATATTAAACATTAAAGATGGCTATGATTGAATAGACAAAATGCATTAAAAGATTGCTTTTGTCATGTATATTTTCCAATAGTCGTGTCAATCTACTTGCAAATATGGAGTAGAGTAATGTCAACAAAAAGTAAGAGTTGCCTTTTTTTACTATTATTATTGTTTAGGGTTAGGTTATTAATAGCCATCGCACCTAAGCTTGTTGTGCCCGATAGAGTTTCAACTCTAAGTTCTACTTCAATAAATTACAGAGTCAGACTAATGGGCTTGTTTGCTTTGTTTGCTAATACTTTCGGTTCTACATACTTAGCCCCAAAGAGCTAGACATTCGCATAGTATGTGAAGAAGTGTTTCCACTTCTTCTCTGCACATTCTGTATTCAGGATTGTCTTTCACTTTTATATTAGTGAGATGTTTCGTACGGAATCCGGCAGCCGATGTTATTTGATTTTGCCTAACTTAAATAATTCTTTAACTCTCTTTTTGGATAGTTCCGTTATAAACACCTTCAATTGTTTTAGTCCAGGATGTGCCAACCAGTGTAAAGAATGTTTTTGCCTTAATAAATCTCAAGCCGTATTAGACAAATTTCTGTTAAATTTTTTGATAATACGGCTGCTTGCAATACGATTGCTAGACAGCCCAGGTTTACGCTCAAGTTGCTTCCTGATCTACTGCCAGCGATTCCCGTTCCAGTACCTTGTGCAGTTTTGGAACCATTTGTATACCAGGTGATTGCTTGTTACTGTATCGGTTGTTGTGTATCTACTTCCTTTGTCTTTGTTTCTGTCAGACTTCATACTTAGCATGTAGTTTTTGTTTATCTGATCAAAAATCTCGGTATTGTATCCTACTCTAGCACGAGTGTTCCCTCACCCGTCAGATTGCAACCGGTACGCTGCTGCCAAAAAAATGTAGAGATGGACTAGGCTATTAAAGTTTCCAATGCTGCAGTGGGCGTTGTTGATGTTGTCCTTGGTGATTTCTAGACACGCAAGTCTCTGCAACTTCTCTTCTTTTAGATTATGCCACCAAATAAGAAATGTGACTCTGGGAACTATTACCCTAGAGTAAGTTGGCGCTGTCGCTTTTGCAATTCCTATTGGCCATTGTTTGATAGTTTTAATTTTAGTAGCTACATACGCTTCATGTTACAGATTCGATATTTTTTTAGTTTTAAGTTATAGCTGCAAGTCGCTAAATGCGCTTTATTTCACTAAAGTGAGTTCGGTTTACTGATCATTAACGAATATTTTGTCCGATTCCTGTCATATCCGTGGTATTTGCAGGAACGATTGGAGAGATCGGCTATAACGTGGCGTACACCTCGTAAATGCGATAAGGAGAGCCCAGAATTAATTCATTCACCCGCCTCCGACCTAAAAAAGTTTCCAAAATTTATGTATTATATAAGTGTGATGCGGTTACTGTGAGTGGGCAAGATTACATTACAGTCAGGCTACTGCATGATTAGTAATGATCCAGTAGTTCTACGACAACCTATTAGTTGGTTCACGTTCCATCTGTGCCCCTGTCCAAAGTTATCGATGTAAGTTTACGTTTAACGCTTTCAGTGTTTTTATGCTCGAATAATTATTACTGTATGCGATACAATAGACAATTTTCTTAGTGTAGTCGTTAAATACCGGTGCAGCCCTCAGCTGGTCAGAATTTTAATACTTTTAAATTTTAGTGTTGACTCACATCATGTGAAACCTCTGCTGTTTGTGTCCGTTTAATAATTTTTAGCTTGGCCGTTTATTAACCCGCTTTATATAACTGTGGCTGTGAGCTGACATCCGGCGAGCTAGATTTTATTTAGATAAGGTACACTGTTCTCAGTTATTGCATATTTAATGCCAATTTGGCAACGTTATTTGACGAACTACACTGTTAGTCTATATGTTGTATGTTATCATTTATTGTTACTTCGATGTGTTGGTGAGTTGAACGAATGCGATTATATCCTACGATTGTTCTCTGTAGTTTGCGTATACCTAATTATTTTTAGCAGGGTGATTCTAAGCCACCTATTTCTAGACTAGGTATGCTACTAGTTATTTTAAAGAGATAGTGCCCAAGTTTTCCCCCTTGTAATATTTGAGTCATCCACGCCATCTCACCGACCATCAAGCCAGCCGCGGTGCTTGTGGATGTGACCAACACGACCCGCTAAAGAAATAGTTGGTCACAGTTCATTTAGTATCTAAAGTAAGTCCCAAATATTTAGACTCATTCCTCAGTTGAAGATCTTTCGCCCACAATTTAAGTTTCTTCAAATCCTGAAGTTTTCTTCTCCTTGTAAAGGCTACTATTGTTGCTTTGCAGGGTTGTTTGTTAGCCCCTCGGTCATACACCAGTTTTTCACTATTTTCAAGGCTTTTTGCATGAGGTTTAAAACAACTGCCTTACTAGCACCGATGTGTTCGAGTCCAGAAAAAAATCCGTTAACTTCATCAATAGCAATTACCATATTTAAAAAAAAATCTACTTCAACGTATTTTTTCGTGATACAAGTGCATCATGCTATTCTTCTCTTTCGGTAAGAAACCATTGCAAATGTTTAAATATATGGTAATAAATTGGCAAAATATCTGCAGACTAAGGATGATAGTAAAATCGTGAATTACTTATGACTAATTACCAAAGTTTGCCATACATAACGTCGTATGTTTTGGAAGCTCATTGTCATGCGAAGTGGGAATTAATTTTGAGAAATTTCTAAGAGAGAACGTAACTTGTATTATATCGCATCGAGGCATACTGTTGTGAAAATCATCTGAAATCATTAGAATTCAGCGTTTAGTTTAAGTTTATCTTTAGAGCTGAATTTTTCGAATTATATCGCAACAAAACATCATTTGCGAAAAGAGTTTAATGTTTATAATGTTTAATTTGAAATAAAACGCTGCTAAAAGTCGATTATTATAGGAAACCTGTGATGATTATATTACATCCATAAATCAATTTATTACAGATTAGAATGTATTCGGAAATGTCAAAATTCTGCTTGTTCTAAAATTTACAACATTCGAACAAGATTCTTCTACTACTGTGCTTCGATGAGGCATACAAATGTAGTGCTTCTCTGCCTGCTTGATAATACTAAACTTTCTTTAATTCTATACATTCCCCAGTCGAAAATCGCATTGAAAAAGTCAAGCAAGCTAAAAAGAAAGAAGTATGAGCATCTACGATTTCCTGTTAGAGTAAGTTAGATCAAACTCTTGACTTTCGATACGTTTAAATTTCTGAAATAACTAACTGATATTAAAGCTTTTACAAACAATTCCAATTAGCCCTTTCAGATAAACACTTGGTGGAATTGACTGCAAAAATATTGGCGCGGTTATAAAAATACTTATCTCAAAAGAAGAAAATCTAATTTATGATCAAATCGCGTAGAAATAGTTTATTGATCAGAAGAAACTAAAGTCAAATGTTAGAAGGGATCCATTGTGTTTACTCTAAACCTATCGCCAAATGGCTTTGTTTTACTATTGTCTCAAACAACATTTGTTTTCTCTTATTTTGGGACACATGCTATGTGCTACACTTGCATGTGACAGACTCTCTATCAAATTATATTTCACATTAACCCAAATGAGTAATTTTGACTAATAAATTTTTTAAGGCATTCACGTCGCAACAAAAAGCTATACGGTTTTGGTGTTAAAAGTACCTTCACCATAAAATGTTCTCAAATTTTAAATCCCATCACCATCGTTTGTATTTTATTAAAAGACCCAATGGTTTTGTTAATTATAGTCAACATCAATTTTGAAAATGATTTTAAACTAAAAACCGATGTCAACTTAAAAAACTAACGGCAAAATGAAACATACCAATGAGTAACAATTATCGCACATTAAAACTAAAACGTCAATAGGCGATGTGTGGTTTGCTACACAAATTCCATTTTTGGGTCTATTTTCAGGATTGTGATATGTAATTACGGAAGATAATGCGCCCGATAACACACCGAAGCACATAATGGACACATATCGGTTTAATCGTTGCTTGAACGCGCTATTTGGAATGTATCCGACCAAGCCGGTGCAGAGAGTCAACCACATAACCTGCAATAAGTTAAAGCTAACAAAACTGCGTGACGTAAACAATAAGCATCTCACAAAAGAAGTAAAGTTACTCTTACTTTACAAACAAAATCCAAGCGTTTTTAGCACATCACATATGCTTCAGTTGTGATAGAACTTACCAAACAAAATGTATTATCTGTCGAAAGAATGATAACATCAATTGGAGAAGTATGGTTTGCAACACATACTCCAGATGTTCTAGGTTTGTAATGTTGGTTATGGAAAGTTATTATACCTGATAATGAAAGAACCATAATGCGAAAAGATATTAGATAAGCCATATTATATATCCATCTTCGAAAAGGATTTTTAGGTAAAAAACCTATTATGGCCGTCGAAACCAAAAGAAATAAAACCTACATTTAAAAAGATTATTATAAACAAAACAAAACTTTCAGTATATTAGGAGTTTGCAAGTATTTCAATCATCAACCATAAGTTGTGTTCTTGTGTAGATCTGACAAAGTGTAATATGTCAAAGACAAATTACTAAGGATATTGTGATTACAAAATATTTTGCGTTTGGTAAATTTAAAACTGTACTAAAAGCAAATACAGTGAAACCTTGCTTTTCGAACTGATTTGTTTTTGCTGAAGTAGGTACTTTTTGCAGAACCACCTGTTTGATCATTTATGTAGTTTGAACTTCGATAAAAAAAACAAAACAACAAAAGTATAACGACAATGAAGTTGTACATCATCCTGCACTAACTAGAAACCGAAATTTTGTTCGAATCCGTAACGCTTTTTTATTGTTTATTAAGCGAAGTTCTACTGTACTAAACTTTTGCAAACTCCTAATATTTTAAAAGTTAAATCAATAAGTCAAATAAGTTTCAAAGTTGTAAATTAAGAAATTACTGCAACCATTGCTGCTGCGATTAATGACTTAAAAGCTTAAACCAAAACTGGAAAAAATTCCTGCACGAACGTACCGGTCTAATAATATGAGAATGTTATTAGTACGATAAAAATTTCGGGGCAAGTCCAAAAACTTGAACAGGGGGTGATACATTTTCAAAATTAGATTTAAGTTATGCCTATAATCAATTAGAATTAGACAGCAGCACTAAAAGTTTGTTATTCTGGAGGAATTTATAGGATGAATAGGTTACCTTTTGGAACAAAGCCAGCATGTTCCATTTTTCAACAAATAATAGAAAAGACCTTGCAGGTCTGCAAAGGATGTGTAGTTTTTCTAGGTGATATCCTAGTCACAGGTTCGGATGATTTAGGGCATTTAGAAAATTTAAAAACAGTTTTTAAAAAATTGTTAGATGCAGGATTTAGGCTGAAGCAAAGTAAATGCAGTTTTTTTTTCAAGACAAGATCAATTATTTAGGATATGTTATTAATAAGGAAGAATTAAGAAAGGATCTTTCAAAGATTAATGCGGTTTTGAATTATCCGGTTCCAAAAGATGTTACACAATTAAAGTTTTTTGTTGGTATGATAAATTATTATTGTAAGACTATTTCAAATTCTGCTATGCTTTTGCATAAAAATGTTCAGTTCGAATGGAACGAGAGCTGCGAAGAATCATTTATTAAAGCAAAAGGGGCGATGGTATCTGATAACGTGTTGGTACATTAAGACCCAAAATTGCCAATCAAATTAGCATGCGATGCTAGTGCTTGCGGTATTGGGTCACACATATTACCAGATAGAACTGAGAAATCAATTTGTTTTATATCTCGTACGTTAACTGGAGCAGAAAAAAATTACTCAATGCTAGATAAAGAGAGGCTAGCAATATATTTCTCAGTCAAGAAGTTTGCACACTTTCTGGTTGGTCATAGATTTTTACTTTACACGGATCACAAACCTTCAATGTATTTATTAGAAGAAAAGAAAGGTATCCCCCACATAGCAGCAGGGAGGTTACAGAGATGGGCTGTTTATTTAAATAATTATGATTTCGAAATCAAATATGGGAAGAGAAAACACCATTACAGTGCAGATTGTTTGTCAAGATTGCCATTGAATAATTTTAGAGACGGAGACAATAAACAATATTCATACTTAAATTTTGTCATTTTACCTATTACTGCAGAGGCGGTTAGGTTAGAAACACAGCAAGATTTAGAATTTAAACAATTATATGACTATATACTAAACGGGTGACTTAAACAATTAAATAGTTTCCCTTATTATAATCGTAGACTTGATAACGATTGAAAAAGGTGTATTCATGTTGGGACATCCTGTAGTGATTCCCTTAAAACTGAGAAAGCAATTATTAGATGAACTACATGTGTCATATGCAAGGATTGTTAAAATGAAAAGCAAGGCTCGTTCATCTTTTTGGTGGAATTTGATAGATACAGATATCGAAGCAATCGTGCAAAATTGTCATTCTTGCAGTATAGAACAACAAAATCCAAAGAAAGCAGCAATTATTCTGGATGCTCAAGCTTTGAAAGTATGTGACAGAATTCATATGGATTTTTTTGGGCCTATCCAGAAAATGTTTTTAGTCATTTTAGACTCATACAGGAAACACAATACTAGTGCTGAAACTACAATAGAAATATTAAAGACTGTGTTTGCCAGATTAAGTGTCCCAAAACAGCGAGCAACGGTGCAGCGGAGAATGCAGTAAAGTCAATTAAGAAGGGAATAAAGAAATCTTTGAATGGTCCAAGGAATCTTAATGTTTCATTACATACAATCTTGTCTAGATATTTGCTTGAGCACAGAATAACGCAACATTGTTCTACGGGCGAGACGCCATCAGATAGAATGTACGGTAGGCGAATTCATACAAGGCACGATTTGTTAGCACCCAACGATAATAAGCGTGAAATGGAAAATAGAGTAATGAGTAAAGTAGGAAAGAAAAATTTAGTGTAGGGGATAGGGTATATGTAAAGGATTACAGAGAAAATGAAAAGAAAAGGGTTAAAGCAGAAATTGTTAAGATAATAGAACTCACAAATTATTTATGAAAGATCGACGTTTGTAAATTGATTTGGAAACGACACTTGAATCAAATTTGTAGGTCTACTAGAGCTAGTTTAGTAGAAAGGGTAGATGAAATAGTTCCAGACAGATTTAAGGAGAACAACAATAATCATTATAATACAACAAATTTATGTAATCACAGAAAAACTGATATAACAAGAACTAAAATTGCCGTTCTGAAAAAGTTTCTTTCGGGTAAGCTCACAATGTCATGTATAAAGAAACATTTTTTCTAGCCCTTCTTCACTACGAGAATACACTTTATGGACTATCGTCTGAAAGGAGGTCTTCATTTTATAAGCTTTTTCAAAATGTCAGTTTGCTGTCAAATTGTCCTACAGAAGTTCCTTTCTTTTTTCCAAAACTAAACTTTAGTTTAGGCGATCCCGGCATTACCCATTCTCTGTCATACAATTGGATGTGTCAGTGAATTCGATGACAGTTTTAACTTTGCCTTGTAACTAAATTAAGTTTAAGAGTAAAGTCTGTAGGACAGTTTGATAGCACTCTGCTTATACACTATACTCCAACTTGATGTCTGACAAGACGGATCGCAACTTTGAGGTAATCCCAAACGACTTTAGTATCACCTACGAAAGCATCGATTCCTATATTCAAAACATCCTTAGTTTATTTTCCATACAAAGATATTAAATGTTTTCATAATAAAGCAGCAAAATGTATTTTAAAAATTAAAATGGTTGCATAACTAACGCAGTAATAAAACAGTTGTAAAATAAATAACGTTTCTTTATGTCCGTAATAAATTTTAATACGGTAGTTAAAACTAAGCATTTGTTAAAATCGATATCGAATTTTTAGAATAAAGTTTACTTACCCCAAAGAAGCAAATAAACACCCTCAACGGAAGGAAAAAGAAGTATCGAATGAAAAATCCGCACATCCATATGACTGTCAATTTCCATGAAATAAATTCATAGTGAGTGTTTGTCCTTGTTAGTAAATTCCAATTTTTCAATTCTTCCGTTTGAAAACGTGACGTAACTTGATCTTCAATTATTGATTCTACACCAGCTTTGATGAAATCGAAGCAATTGGACAAGTGAAAATCGCCTTTATTTTCCTATGATTGTAGTTAATAGAAAAAAATTAATAGAATTAAGTATTGCACGATATTTCGTTATATTTTAATATTAAAATTTAAGTATATGTCGCTTCACTTTAATTGAATAAATAAAGGCATGGGATAAATAAGTGCTAACAATAAAATTATCCTCTCTAATCATCATAATTGCTGCGACAGCAATAAAATGAATATGATTAAAATTGACGAATTAGAAAGAGTGGTCTCATATGTCGTACGACCAACTCTAATGGCCGGTGCGCCGGTTGCATAAAGAAAAGCAAAGTTAACTATGTTGGTAACTGACGCCGTTGTTAATTAAATCATAGCTATTGATTTGTCAATATCTTCAAAAAATAATTGATTCTGTACTTGACGACAAATGACAACATGATCATCGCCAAAGTTAACAATGCTTTATGCACCTGGGCCTAATTATTATTGATACATAAATTTTACACTTACCACAATGATATCGAGTTTATTATTTTCATCGTCTGACAATTTAGAATCGTCTACTTTCGTTTCAGACTTTTGTTGTGGTGGTTCCGGCACGAGAATAAGTTTATCATCTCGACTGATAACTGTATTTCCATTTTGTTGAGGTAGATATCCATTTTTGGATTTGTCATTGCCGTTACAATTGATATTTTCCTGCGTTGTCACTGGCGGTTTATCAGGACTGGTCGTTTCTTCACTATAACCTTCGTCTTCATCACTTTCATCGTAAATTACCCTATGTTTCAATTGTGCTTCTATATTTACACGTCCATACTGAAAAAAAAAATTAATATGAAAAGGCGAAATACTTTAAAGTTGCTAACTTTAATCAAGATTTACATAATTGAAAGTAACGTTAGAATGACTAAGGTTCGAATTAACTTATTACTATAAGCTAAAATCTGTTGCTACTGTATTAAATCAAATATTATTATATGGAAAACGCTCTCTATTTGAAGAATTCTTGTAAAGTTATTTCTGTCAATATGACTAAATATAAATAAATCGTATCCTAAAAACACTAAAAGTGATATATACCAATATAAAAACCTCTTATAAGAAATTGCCAGCATTCTTAGAAAATCCTGTGGAGCAAAAACACGCCCCACTTTTGTAAATCACCCAAAAACCGACGATCCTATGTGGGAATTCGCGCAGTGGAGTAAAAGTTTAAAAAAAAATCTAAAAAAGACAACAAGAAGAAAACAATAAGATCATAATTATATAACAAGCACCAAAAAGCATGCACACAAGAAAAACATCAAACAAGACTATACCAAAGGTTATCTGTCAACTAAACAACACTTTAAACCAACAAAAATATGTCCATTTTCGCACCCAATCAGAAAATGCACGATGTTGTACGTGAGCATTTCTTGCAACTGCATAACCATTTATGCAAAATGCGATGCAAACTAGTTTGTTATACCCCTAATTCCTGTCGTCACAAAATAGACAAACTCGGTTTTTCTTCACATTCTTAGCTACGGCAGCAATATTTTCAGCCGAAAGAGTGAATTGAAGTGTTTACACCACTAACTTGTCTGATACGTTCGAGTTTATGGATTAAATTCACTATACCTGTGCGAGAAAACGCTTTAAGACGATCAAAGGCAGTACGAACTTTAAAAACAGTCTCATAATTGTTTTCATATTTATTCACAATTTCGATGCGTTGTTCGAGTGTGTATCGATCCATGCCTAAAAACTTCGTAGTATGTACTTGTCAGATGTAGCCGCAATGACAGTGCTTGCTTGCTGTGTTGACAGTGCAAAAATAGCGAGAAATTTAAAATCACGCCTCTTGTTTAAAAGACCCTATTTAAGATCATTGCCATTCGTGAATCATCTTTGTGAGTTTTGCTTTTAATTTAAAAAGCTTATATTACACGTTAATCTGCCTACCATACTGAAGAACATTACTTTGCAACGGTAATGTCTTGGTTTGGGAAAAATCGACCTTTTTTCCGTTTTATATTGTCAAAATAAATAAAATCCTGAAACAAATTAGGTTTCCAATACTCTTAGATCGACAATAGACAAACCAAAATCTTAGTCCGATTGTTAAAAATAAAAATCAAATGCAAAAAGCCGTAACTCAAAATTTTTTGACAATCGAATTTTAAAAACAGTAACACTGTAATAAATGAATTTTGAAAGTTCTCAAACCCATTATACTGATGCAATGTAACTGTGATTTCTTAACAGATTTGATGATAGAAACTCCTAAATTGCTGTGTTCGATTCAAGATTGGCCAATAAAAAAGGTGCAAAAATATATTATATTAGAATAAAAAACGAGATTTCACCTTTCTGTTAATCAAATAATGAATACTTCTTGTGGCGAGTTATGATTTAATGAAAAAGTAATTGTTTTTTGACAATACATTAAAACCACGAGTTCTTCCCAAGACAAACCTAACCGGGACTAACAAAAAAGTTTTAATTGCGCGCTTAGTGGGATGCGTCTTCAGTTTAAGTTATTTGAACACTAGATATTTATTGCCAAAAATTAAACAGATTAAAAGAGAAGACAAGTAATCTTATTGCGATAATAGTAAAACACATACCTCTGTAAACATTAAAAAAATCGCCAATATCTATTCATTAAATTTGACATAGTACATTGGCTGACTATTTGCTCTTTTATGTAACTCCATTAAAAACACATTTTTACATACAGCCTACAACGTATTAAACTTAACGCTGTTAATTGTATAAGTCTATCATTTGATTTACGATGGCTCTAAGATGAATCTAAGAAAACCAATCTCCATGAATTATAAATAAGCATAGTTCACTTAATTTAGAAAATTTCATATCGAAATTACAGTGCAGCTTTCGTGAAGACAATTTTCAGCAAATTGCTAAAATATTTTCTATGACTGCTTTTGACTTGGAAACCAAAAAAATATTATCCTTACATGTCGTGTATTTTTATTTTACGCGGTGGCATTTATACAATTTAACTTAACTTACGAGTTTTATTTATAAACAACATTAAATAATAGTATATAAACTATGTACTTGACAATTAAGAATTTAGTACGAAAACAAAATACAACAAAATTATAAATTTGTACAAAATAATGACACACCTACAGCCAAATCATTTATCTAATCATGAAATTCAAGACAGTGATCGAATAAAAATTCAAGGACTATAACCATTGTTGTACTGAAACTCAACCATTTGTATGCAATTATAGATTTTAATTGCAAATAAAATGTTTGAACAGATATTCAAATCTAATATTAATTCGCCAAACTTGTTTGGAACATCATGCAAATCGAATAAATTTAATAATAGGAAGAATCATATACATAGATACTTGATGAAGCGTGAACATTGAAAAGCAATGCGGTTGCATAATTCATTAAAAGTAATTGAATCTAATTATAATTTAATGCTAATGAAGTATTCAAACTAGAAACTTCTCGACACACTTAGGAAATGTCTGTCGGTGTCTAATCATCAATTAATTTACATAAAACAATAGAACGTAGAATAAAATTTTCTTTAGATGCTAAATAGTGCATACACCAAAATAGTAAACTTAGATCGTTTAAGTTTTAAGTTGAGTTTCTGTAAAATCACAAGAATTTAAAATTCCAGAAAAATGTCTGAAATGATTCCCTCATATATATATAAATTCATAGATTTTCATGTATATATAAATATAACTAAACTGTTATTCATAACTGAAAAGTTTTAAGAAATCCAAGAACAGAACGCTTTTTAACAATAATTTAGGAACATTTTGTATTAAATGATGACGTTAATCCTTTCCAACCCGATGGAGTTTATAGCACTATTTGCCCGTGTGGTCGTACGTCTATTGGAGAAACTGGTAGAAGCGCAAAAAAAAAATTAAAAACAAGATACTGTCCAATGAGTTTCAAAAATAACTTGTATTAGTATATTATGTTACTAATAAGCATAATAACATTATTGTACTGTGAAATAATGACATAATAGAAGGTAATCAATAGCTACAATTCAAAAGTGTTTGATGGCAGAGCCATCTCATAGTATAATTTTACTATGTGTCTAAAGTTAACTGTAAATAGCAATAAAAAAATTATTAATTAATAAAACAGTACATCACTTTATGCTGTTTACTTTATTCTACACACTCTGTTAAATTTATTGCCAATAACTCCTTTCACTATCGAGTTTTCCAGTTCCACCTTAAAGTTGTACGATCTTAAGCTACGGCTATCGAATCACCGGACACCCTGTATTACAAGGTATAGTATTATTAGTGTTTAATTATTGACTTTTAGGTATTTATTTTTATTTATAAAACCGTGAGTATGATTTCTGTGTTTTGAATACATGCAATGTTACTTAACCTCAAATCACTTACTACTTTGTTTTTAAATATTTTAACTTCAATTAAAACCTAATAAAAATGAAGATTAGCTTAAAAATATCAATTATTCACAACGTTGTGCTTTTGCAGCCAATAAATTAAAGAAATCTCTTCATTACAATGCCTAAAATCGTTAACAGTATCATCAATGTCTTTAATAAATAGAATTTTGTTTGTTAGTTGTTGTTTTACTTAGAAAGGCCAACAGAATAACTTGTGAATACTACTTATTAATCAAGAAAATTTACAAAACAAATAAGGTAAGTTTGTAAGCATTAAGAGAGTTATTCTTAAGAATGAAGCTTTACGAACAGAGAACAGATTTATGTAATAGCGAAGGCTTCCACGGCCGGAATCTATAACATAAGAATGCCTTCCGGGTTTGGACCGTGTCATTGTTGCAAAAAAAAAATTCGTTTACTTTTTCAAGTTATCGTTTTCTTTCTTACCTTTTCAGAGTTTAGATTACGGCTTGTTTCACAAGTGGATAACCTAACTTTTGAGAAGTTCTTAGTTAGATTTCGGTTGCTTGTTTGAGTTTTGCAATTTATCTCACGCCCTGATGAAACCCCTTACGAAAGTGGGCGAAACGTTGGCAACTTCGGTTACAACAACAATGACACAGTCCAAACCCGGAAGACATTCTTATGTTAGCAGAGAAGAGATTGTGAAAATCTCACTTGGAAAAAAAGCAATTTAAAGTAAATTCTATTGTAATCCTTTTATAATGAACATATGTGTTTATTACCCCAGTGAATCTAATATGCTAAGAAAACGCATACGACAATTTGGTTTAAATACAAGAAACATTGCGATAAAAATATGATTAACGAAATAATTAAACTTTAAAAAATACGATACTACAGGAGAAAACATCATAATTATCATACAAACATAAAAGCATTCCAAAACTGTCTTAGCGTTTATTCAACCTGGTACTTTGACAACTACATTGTAAAATATAGTGCGTAACGTAGCAGGTGCTATGTTATTTCAAGTGGTTTGTCGGTACTGAGATGAAAATAACCGTTATTAATTGCTTTTGCTTATAACTTAATTACGTAATTTTTTCAATGTATAAACGAAAATTAGCACTAGTCTTCGTAATACGATAAAATAATCAAAAACTGGTGTGGTCACCACGCGACTTTCCTATAAGGAATGATGAAAGAATGTCTACATATTTTTTTAAGGGTTATGTTGTTATAAAACCACTTTGAAATGATATGTACACGTTTGTATTGACTTCCTAACATGCTATAATTTGTTTGAAATTTTTCTCCTCCATTTCATTAAGATATAACCGAAATATGGAAAATTGAGCTTATGTTGTAATATCGACTAATCGCTATATTTTGGCGCCTCGATATTGCTTTCTCCTTAAGTAAATCAGTAAAAATTATTATGTTTAACGTATCTTGCTTCAAAATATGGAATTTTTTTCTTTAAAAAAATCGTCGCAGACAGGATTCAAACCTAGATTATATTTGTGAATTAATTTTTAATTATAAATAAAATATCTAATAAACTGTTAATATCAGAAAGAATTATCTCTATAAGAAACTGTAAAAATAATTCGAATAATTTACATACGTACAAAATTATATTAAAAAAAATTGTTAAAAATAGCGGGTACACCCACTTCCGGTTTCTTTATCAAACCTATGTTTTGATAGATCCGAGAGAATATGAAAAGCCAGCTCCGTACCAAATTACAAATTACTAGGACTTTTGGTTCGAGAGTTATCGTAGGTACATCGTTACACACTGTATACTGGAGTACCTCAAGGATCAATACTTGGGCCATTATTGTTTTTGATTTATATAAACGATTTACCTACTAAGCTTGACCAAAATATATTTTGTATTTTATATGCTGATGACGCTATATGGATTTTACATCACGCAAGTCAAAAAAAGCAACAGACCATATAAAGGATTGAGCCTAGCAAAATAAGCTTACACTAAATACAAAAAAAAAACAGTAAATTTAGTTTTAACTCTACGTTCTACAGCTGAAATAAATGATGTATATTATACCAAGTTTCTTGATTGCTGTATAGACACTAAGCTTAATTTTATAATATGTACATTCTGATCAATTAAACATTCTATTTTTTTTATTAAGAAGACTAGCCAACTCCACATCAAAAAATACATTTAAAACAGCTTATTATGCTTCGTTTCATTGCAAATTGTCTTACGCCATTTTGGCTTGAGAACAATCGACACACAAAAAAGAAAAAATTGTGTTATCTCAGTTGCATTTGGCAAGATGCATAGACCATATGATAGTATTCTAGTTAATCAACCTTTTCGGCGGTTATATCAAACTAGCGAATTAATTCTATAAAAATAAAGAAGGTTTGCAAAGTTCAGGTTACTAAACGGAGTGAGATATAAAAGATTTCTTTCCAAAAATCTTTCGAATATGTGTCAATTGAAAACAAACAATTTCTAGACGTGACTTTCAATAACAAAATCTAACAAATAACTAAATCTAAATCTTCGTAACAGCAGAGTCACTACTACCCACAAGTTGATAACTTTTTTCCTGTAATTTGTTTAAAGAATTATTAGTATCACATAAATTAAATAAACTAGATAACTTAGTAATATTTGTTATTACCTTTAATCCCCACGAGATTTCATACAAATTTAATTAAAGAAAGGTAGAAATAAAATAATCAAGCTTTATTGGTTATGATTGTAAAACGTTATTAAAAACTACATCACATAAAACAAATTGAGGAGACCTTCTTTATCGGACAATAAACTAAAGTAAATATAAATAATAATTTTTATGTGTTTAAGTAACGACCATGTATTAGTACATATATAATCAAGTGCATTATCATTTATCCAACATTGTTATCTTTTTTTAATTAATTTCAAAATAAATAAATAATGTAACATGTAATTATGTAACGAAACTATTCAATAGATCGTTATGAATAGTTATTAATAAAAACATTTTTTTATTTTGACTTCTAGATCAAGAAAATAAGTAACAATCTATTTACATAAGATTAAATAGCGTATGAATAAAAAAAAACATTATTTTTTAACAATAATTTTAGTTATAATGTAGTCGTTGAGAAAAGTTACATCATAAACTTGTGATATTTGTTTTAAAAACATTGAATGATATTAAAAATGTTATTAGTTTAATGTACAGTATAGTAAGATTATAATATTTCAATTGCATAGCATTCACCTAATGAGGTTTTAATTTACACTTTCAATTGTGGCTTAGCTACTAGTTTTCAGATGTTGCATCATTTTGATATAAGCTGAATTACGCAAATTAATGTTGCACTATTTGGGGTTTAACCATTAGAGGATTTTCTTAAGTCACACTGAAATTACATAGACTAGCAGAAACCTAGAAACTACTTTTACTACGCAGTTTCCTTATCCTACAACAAGATAGAAATTTGATTTAGTAACATTATAGATTAATTTTAGAAAATATTTTATTTATAGAATTCTATAATGCAATGGCTTTTTTAATTATTGCTTTATGATATGAACCAATTTTATTTAATCACACAAATTAATGTTTTAATTTTTTTTCAATATTTCGTTAATTATATAACCAAAGCGCTTTAACTTTACTAAATGTATGTAGTATATCTATTGAAGAAACAGTACTACATACAGTATTTTGATTTTAATTGATGAAACGTGTTGCCTATATATTAACTATAAGTAATAACTCGATTGTAAAAAAAAATTAATAGCAACACCATTTCGCAATATGTATAAATATGATTAAAATGTTACTAAGGGAATAATCGACTTGTATCACAGATGAGTTAGAGATTGACTAGTGGATTAAAATAAATATTTTTCTTTTATCGTTGAAGTACGGAAACCTTCAATAACAAAGAAACGTTTAATTAACTTAGACAAATACATAAACGGTAAATATATGTATATTAACATAGAGATTAAAACTTTGCTCACAAATGTTGATTGAGGCAGTGGAATTTGTTATTAGCTAGTGTTATTACTTAATGCCTTAAAAAAGAAACAAAAATTATTTAGAACTAAACGTTGAAACACCATCAACAAATATTAATATTAAAAATTTTGTTAATGTAAAGAAAATTGACTGCGTGTCTGATTTTATATAAATATAATAAAACTGGTTCTAAAGCAGATTATAAAAGAAAAACTTTATAGTCTGAACATAGAATGTACAGAGACAAAGATTAAGACGCAGATGGTAGTAAATTTAAAAAAAAACACATTATTTAGTTTCAGCAGCATTCCGGATTAATGTCGAATAATAATCAGGAAGCACACTAGGACTTCAGTTGCCTTGACAAACGCCATTCGTAAGTTAATGACAAAAGTACAGGCAACAGACCCGACCTAAGAGCAAAATCGCGACAGTGCCTAGACATTCTGATTCACTGAGCTGTCAACAACGAATTGACAGTCTCTGTAATTTTTGATTTAGGTTTAAACACAAAGCACCTACACCCATGATGGCCAATCTACCAGTGTATCACGTTTCTAAATCAAAACCATTTTTACATACTAGAGTAGATTGTGCTACATAGGTACATACATATGTATTTTCGTTTATATTACTGTTAAGGTTGTTCACATTGAGCTTGTATCAAATCTGTCTACTCCCATGTTTTTTAAGATGTTTGCCTAGTCGCGAACCATGTTCGGTAATGTATTCAGGTTCTGGTACAATGTTGTTGGTGCCAAACCAGAATTAAAAGTATTCTATAAAGTGTAATCTTTCCTCGAATCTCATCACTCGTTGATGGGTGAGTATAAAATCAAGCTTCTTCCTCCTCCAGCTCCACATGTCCATACGTTTCGCGTCGTTAAAGATAAAATTTTGACGTATAAAAAACTTAACACGGAGTTAATTAAAATTGAAGGGTTAAGCTTGTGTGCGCTTAGTGACTCCTCATTTTCTATCACCAACATCTTAAAAAAATTTATAAAATGAAATATTATTATTGCCTTCGACACTTTGTAACTTCTTGCTAGAGCTTATAATACTACACTGTTTTATGCCTGCACTATTTATTTGTTTGCTGGGTAACCCTACTAATTTAGATAATCAACAAATTAAATCTACTGGGATTTGAGATTGAATAATATTTAAGTAACTATGCACTATTGATAACTCAATATCTTTTATTCGCAAATTGAAAAGTATACAAAGAAATTAGTAAACATTTTATTGCAAAACAACAATAAATGATTTTATTTTAATGTTTCCGTTGCCATTAAATAATAAATAAGTATTGTCTTTTAAATTAAAAAAAAATAATTTGTATTCAAATTGAAAATTCATTATTTTGTATCTGCCATAAATTTTGTAATAAAAGTAAAAAACACGTTTTAATTAAAAACATTAGAAGTCGAAGCTGTTTCGAAACCAAAGTCTATTAAATCAACATGCTTTTTTATTATTGTAAAAAAAATTAATAAATAAACGATTTGACAAAAAATTAATTTTGTTTTTGTTTCATCATTCAATTTGAACTTAGTTTAAAACTGACCTCACTGACATTAATATAAATATTTCCAACAGATTATGTACACATTTAATGTAAATGATTATGTCTTATACTTTTATAGATCAAATAATAATTTGCTCAATACCTTTATATATAGTATTGACAATGAGTGTTGATCAATAACGTGCAATGATACAATTAATTTAGATCAAACAGTATATATTTATGAGCTTTAATTTAAATGTCAACTAGGTTAATCTTCAAGAGTTTTTTTTAGATTTGTAACATTGTTTCCAAATCTTCAAGAATTGCCATAAAAATAAAGCGATTATTGGGTAAAATAATTAAATTCAAATCCAATATTAGTTATGATTGGCTTCGAACAGTTATGCACTAAAAACATTTGGAATATGCACGAACAAACGCTATAAAAATGAACTTAAACATGCATTTAAAACGGCTTTTATAAGTTTTATTATTTATTTACTAGGATTACTAAATAACCGATATACTACTAGGTACTAAAAAAAATTAAAATTTGATAATTACATGGCGCCAAATAAATGTTTATATGTAAATTGACATTGTTATCGGCAAGAATGTTTAAGTGTTGTGAAAAGACTCGTTCCATATCGCACGGCACTATAGTGGGAAATTTAAGATTACATCCGTTGGCGAAAAATGTTTATTTGATGCATTGAGCAGGGGAGTTTTCAGCCGTATTTTTCAACAACACTCTTAATTTATTGATAAATGCTTTTTTCTTCAGTTCACTTAAACGAAAACTGTTATTAAAATGCTTTTTGCTAAAGGATATTCTGTTTATTCAAATTGGGTTATTGCAACTGATATGTATGACAAATTTGCTTGGATATCAACCCGAAATTATCGACAATTTACTTAATAATTTCAATAGTTATTTGTATCACTAGTCCAGAAAGTGCTATGTTGTGAGTATGAGCATATCTGTAGACCGAGCATGAGTGAGTTATGCTATGAGACTTTCGACGAAAGTAACATACATTATTTTATGTGCCGCCCTTTGTGAAACTTAAAAAAGAACCACATTTAAATCTGTCAAGTTCGAAATTCATCGGACATTAGAATTCGTGAAATTTTTAAAGTGTTTTTCTTCTAATTTCAACTAAATTTAATAACAGATTTGCTGCCAGATACACTTCTGCTTGAATAATAATTGACTTTTAAAGTATATTTTTGCGTAGATTTCGATTTATCACTTTGCCGCTTTCGAGTTTTTTTTTTCATTACATAACTATACTAACGAGGGCATATTAAGTTTTGCGATGAGGGCAGCACATCAAATTCTTCTAACACTTAAATCAAATTGTTTATGTTAGTACAAGTAAACCAGTTTGTTTCTACAACTTGCAGTAAACCATGTGCTAAACACTATATTTTGCCACTGTTTGTCTTAATTACTGCTTTGTCAATATAGCACGTGAAATTCTCCGAGTCCAAAATTTTTATTAAGGAGACGAGCACCAAGTTCTGCAATTACAGATTTTAATCCACATTTCTCGATCGTTACGTTGCCGAGTGCGTTAGTTAAAATCGAGTGCTTTATAAAACTTTTCTTTATTTTGATAATTTACTGAATTTTGTTGTGTTTTTTTTAGTTTAATTAGTGCATGGATGTTTAAAGTAGTATGTTAGGTACTAATCAACCCTCACCCTCGGGTGAAGGGGGGACAATCAATGTTCATTGTAATAATAATTCCATAATAGAAAACGTTAGTAATGTATGTGAAGGTCAAAAATTCGAAGAAAGTGTGACAATGATGGAAAAATCGCAATCGTATCCCGTCCGCACATTTGATATTCACAAAGCTAAGTATTACCCACAAAATGTATATGTTTTCATAGAAAAAACTAATGAAGAAAGCTTAGGGAAACTACATCCAATGCAGGTAGGACACATATTGCATACACAATTAAACATTCCCAATATTAAAAATATAGAATCGGTAGGCAGAAATCGCATCAAAGTACATTTAAAATCAATTCATGATGCTAATCAGATAGTTCTAAACAAATCGCTTCTATCGTTGAATTTAAAAGCGTTTATACCAAATAATTTACTGATTCGTAAAGGTGTTATAAGGTAGTACGTTGACACGGCGTTTGATAACGATTATCTCCTCGAAAATATTTCTTGCACACATTTTATAACTGATATAAGACGTATCAAACGAAAAGTCACTGTAAATGGGGAAACCTCGTATAAACCGACACAAACAGTGGTAATAAACTTTGAAGGAAACTCACTACCTAATTATGTTGTTATAAATAGTGTTTTTTGTCCAGTAGAACCTTATACTCCAAAAGTCGTTCAATGTTACAAATGTTTACATTTCAATCATGTTGCTAGTCAATGTCGAAGTACAAAAACTTTATGTTTAAATTGTGGGAAAACAAAAACGGAAAATCATAATTGCAAAGATCCAGAACAAAGTTATTGCATTTTTTGTGAAACAGAAGGTCATAAATCTATTTCTGCTACATGTCCTAACTTTGAAAATGAAAAGAAAATTAAGGCTAAAATGGTAACAGCAAACTGTACGTATTTAGAAGCAAAAAAATTTATCAAAACTTCATATTCTACGTCCTTGTCGAATAATTTAACTGCTTTTACATCTTTTAACAAATATACTCCATTACTTAATGTTGAAGATTTTCCGGAACTTCCAATTGCAAAAACAACACAAAACAATTTTAAATCTAAATCTCCTTTACCTGCATTACAAAAACATACATTACCAGTAAGTACACAGCCAAATAAACACCGTAAACCAATATCGCCTGAAATTCTAACAAATCAATCCCAACCAATGTTTTCTTATAAATCAGGTCCTGATAATTTTATTTCGTATAATCCCAACAAAGTAACCGAATTTGAAGCATTTAAATCACAACTAAATAAATCTATAGCAAAATTATTAAAAGAATTGTTAAACGAAGCGTCTACAGTCAACGATGTTAAAAAAATAATAGACAGTGATTTAGAATTTAAACTTAGTTCGATATTAGACATAATTAAAGATAATGGAGTATAAAAAAAATACAAAACAAAACAGTGTAAAAATTATGCAATGGAACGCTCGTTCTGCAGTATCTAATCGCAACAGTTTAGAAAAATTTTTGTTCGATAATAGTATTGATATTGCTATAATAAACGAAACATGGTTCAAACCTAAAACAAAATTTCAAATTCAGGGATATCATGTAATACGAAAAGACAGAGTTGATGGAAAAGCGGGAGTAGCACTTTTTATTAAAAAACAGCTTAATTTTACAGTTATTCAGCCACCAGACAATTTTAATGACGAAATACAAGTATGTGGAGCAAAAATCTTAATCGATTCCAAACAATTGACATGTTTGTCAGTATATAGACCGCCAAGAGTAAATACATCTAACAGTGATTGGGAAAATATATTCAACTTAGGGTCATCGCCAATTATTATTGGTGGAGACCTAAATGCTCACCATGGCGTTTGGGGTTCTAATAAAAATGATCAATGTGGAACTCAAATTTTAAATGCCGCTTTATCAAAAAATTTAGTTATTTTAAATAATGGACAAGCAACAAGATTTACAGTAAATTCGTTAAATAAATCATGTGTAGACATATCTCTATGTTCACCGGATATTTACAATAAAATCAACTGGACAGTAACAGACGACACTATAGGATCTGACCATTTCCCAATACTTATGGAATATAATACTCCCTTAAATTTTAATGCTTACATTTATCCTAAGACTAAATGGAACATAAAACGAGCTAACTGGGAAATATACGCTAACCACTTGACCGAGTTATTTTCTGATATTCCAACTTTCAATAGCATTAATGAGCGTTATACCTTTTTAGTAAATTCAATTAACAGTGCTGCCAACGTGGGAATTCCAGTAAATAAACCATATAAAATTAAAAAACGTTTACCACCTGTATGGTGGGACGACGAATGTGAAATAGCTCTACAAGAAAGAAAATTAGCATTTAATAACTATAAAATTAATAGTACTGTAGATAATTACTTGCACTGCAAGAAAATTGTTGCTAAAACAAAAAGAACTTTTAAAATAAAATCTAGAAATAGTTGGCGTCAGTGGATATCTAATTTAAACAATCTCACCTCACATAAAGAAATATGGAAGCAAGCTCAAATATTACGTAGAGTACCAAATAATACTACTTTTGGTAATAACTTGTCTAAATGTTTTGGCGAATTTTTAGATAATTTAGCTCCCGCAACCGCTCCAAAATGTTTAGATAAACCTAAAACGAATATATATTCAAAACATTTTTAAATCAACCGTTTACTTTTAACGAAATTACTTTTGCTTTAAAAACCGTAACAAATACAGCTCCAGGTATAGATAATATTAGATATCCTATGTTACTAAAGATGCCATTAGTATGTAAAAACTTTTTATTAAATATATATAACGATGTCTGGATTTATAGGGAATCAATTGAAAGTTGGAAAAATTGCCTAATTATTCCGATTCTAAAACCTAATAAAAACCCAAAAACAGTGGAATCATATAGACCAATTACACTTTTTTCGTGCATTTTTAAAACTTTTGAAAGATTAATTAAAGTAAGAATGGAATGGTGGTGCAATAAGATAAGTGTTTTTCCTAGCCAGCAGTTTGGGTACAGGAAGGGTTTTGGTACGATAGATGCTCTGTGCAATATTGTAACGGATATACAAAATTGTTTTTCAACAAACGATTACATGGCCAGCATCTTTTTAGACGTAAAAGCAGCTTATGACAGTGTGGATTTGCTTAAGTTGAAAGAAAAATTAGATTACATAAGCATACCAGAAAATCTATCATACAGTTTAGTAAATTTGTATTTTGGCAGAAGTATTCATGTAAGAACAAAAAACAATAATTTAATTGGCCCACGTAAAGCATTTACAGGTCTAGCCCAAGGAAGTGTATTAAGTCCATTATTGTTTAATATTTATACGGCTGATATACACAAGGTGCTAACAACAGCAACCATTACTCAATACGCAGACGATTTTTGCGTGTATAGCCAAGGAAAAACTTATGACACTTGTTTAAACCAACTGACGCTAACTGTGACACAAATACAAAAATGGTTAACAGACAATAACTTGGAACTATCTCACAATAAATCAGTAGTTACTGTATTTACTAGACATAATATACCTCGTAGGGATACAATAATGATAAATAATCTAACTTTTCCTTACCGCAACGAAATAAAGTATTTAGGTATGATTTTAGATAAAAAGTTGTCTTGGAAAGCACATATCAATTACATTGTATCTAGGTGTGAAAAAGGTATTAATTTTTTAAAAGTAATTGCTAAAGCATGGTGGGGTGCAAACCCTTCTACTTGTTTACTGTTTTATAGAAATTATATTAGATCTATATCAGATTATGGGGCAATTTTATTTGGATCGGCCAGCAATTCCTCTCTTAAAAAAATTATAACGATACATAACAAAGCTCTCAGGCTTGCTATCGGAGCTTTTTGCTCTACACCCATCAATGCTCTATATGTAGAAGCCGTAGAAACTCCTTTCAATATACGTATAGACTTTCTCGCTCAAAAAGCACTTTTGAAATTTTATTTAAAACAAAGCCAGCTTGTTAAAAAAATATCTACATTAAACAGTTACGACCTTACAAAAAGTTATTGGAGCAAACGTAAATCACCTCCTTTATGCTCCGCATTTATCTCCACAATCTATGTAGAATCTGGTTTTACTAAAACTACTACAACAAATCAAAAATTTAACGACTTACTAGTTGATGTCTCAACTATAATTCCAAATTATGACATGGTTACAGTTTTAGCTAAAAATACCCTTAGTAACATCTTAAGTAAGTTTAAAAATTACATCCATATATATACTAATGCGTCAAAAGATCATACAGCTGCTGGTGGTGCTTATTTTGTTCCTTCTACAAAACATAGTGATATGTTTAAACTACCTGCAGAAACATCAGTTTTTAGTGCCGAAGCTTTGTCAATATATCAAGCATTAGAATTCATTGGCAGACACAAACACAAACAATCTGTAATTCTTACCGACTCACTTTCAGCTTTAGTTGCAGTTAAAAAACAATATCATCCGTTAACAATATTTTTAAATTATCACATTAAAAACATAAAAATTTTATATAACCATCTATTAAGTAAAGGTTACAAGATAACCTTAATTTGGGTTAAGGCACACATAGGCCTAAAACATAACGAAGAGGTCGATAAAATTGCTAAAAAAAGTATAGTATGTGGATCTCCACTCAATATAGAGTTGACAATTGATAACCTTATTAACATCGCCAAAAAAAACATTTTTAAAAAATGGATCGAAGATTACAACTTTTGTCACGATAATAGGACTAGGTACACTGCAATTCAAACTTACATACCAAAAAAACCATGGTTTCATGGAAAACATTTATGCAGAAGAATAAGTACGGTGTTTACTAGAATTAAAACTGGACATGGAAGTTTTCCAGTGCACTTATTTAAAATAGGATTAGAACCATCTATGTTATGCAAACGTTGTGGTGTACCTGGTTCATTGGACCATATTTTTTTGGAATGTAAAAATTTCGAAAAACATTGTGATCGATTTTATAAAAAACTAATAGAAGCGAAAATTCCGACACCATTTAATCTGCTGTATCTTCAAGTTTTGAATAATGCTTACATTAACAAACTAATTATTGAATTTATAAAAACGTCTGGAGTAAACATTTAATTTCACTAACTGTGTTTAAAAAATTTACAAAGCAACTGGCTGCATGGCGTCTCGCCTAATGCCAAAAAAAAAAAAAAAAAGATTTTAATCATACGTCAAAAGAGGAATGTTTTTATGTACAATACTCTTCAGCACCTAATTTTTACTCTTGTTAATATAACGCGCGAAGATGTCCTTTAAGTACAAAATTTCAATGAAGACGAGCACCAAATTCTGCAATTACAGATTTTAATCATACGTTCAAAGACGAATGTTTTGATCTACAATACTCTTTAGCACTTAATTGTTTAAGGTAGTTTTACTCTTGTTAATATAGCGCGTGAAGTTGTCCTCCAAGTACAAAATTTTAGTTTTTTTAGGAGATGAGCATCAAATACATACTTTAATTATACATTAACAGAAAAATGTTTTGATGTATGTAACTGTTTAGTACGGCATTTTTTAAGCAAATAATATGTATCCTCCATCGATCACTTATATAAAAAAGCAGCATTTTGTTGAATTTAAGATAAAAATGCAAATATTTTGGAATTATATTAACAATTTCTTAAAACTCCTATTTAGCACTTAATTATTGCAGGTTTTATTTTTTTGATTAGTATGCATGGTATTGCTTTTGCTGAATGGAGGCCAGCTTAATGTTAAGTCAGTACCTCCCAATAGAAACCCAATTTTCTGTTAAACCGGTCGAGCACTTAATTGTGGAGCTTGGCACTAAATTAGCACATAATTATAAAATTAGTGATAATTAATTTTGCGTTGGTGGAGGGGGGGGGCAAACTTTCCCTACGTTTGCAAGTAAATTTTGTTAATAACACTAGCCTTGTATTACGTCAAGAATTATTGCAAAAGAAAAAAAAAGAAACCTAAGAAAATGTGGATGAAAAAATTCAACTGTGTCTTGTAGATAAAACTTTTCACAAACCATAGAAGCTTTGGTTTGTAGATTTCGTCTGTTCCGCTAGCACTCTTCTTGTTTTTTTCTATTTTTGCGATTTCGTTTCCATATACGTCGTTCAATTTTTTTATTTTTTCCTTTAATTACATTTCTTCCACATCCGCAACCAGACGTTCTATTTCAAGCTGGTTACACAATTCTTTAAAAATTTGTTCTTTCAATTTCGCATTGCAGTAATCCTTATGTTTAATACTCCACAGCACAAGATATTGTTCATATATTTTAAAGAAACCTGTGATATTATTTCCGTTCTACTTGATTTATTCAAAACACACCTGTAAGCATTAAATTCACTGCAAACTGCGTTTGTAACCACTATGTGTAATCACAAACCTTGAGCGAGTTTCAACCCGTTCGGTAGCGGGTAATTAGTATCACCAGCGACTAGCTACTAAATTCGCCGAATGTAATCCACCCATTACATAGAGTCTATAAACATAACAAAAACTGCCCGGAGAATTTTTACAGACAGTGCAGTGACCTTTCATTTGTCTCTTGAAAGACTGCGTCAATAACTAAACAATTAATGAATCACTCCGCCGGCTACAATCTTTATATCTGCACCAATCGAGTCCAGAAGTTTCGATTTTACTATATTTCGCGATGACCAGTTTATTAGAATTCTTTCTGGACTGCGTGACGTTGTATCCTTTGTAGTTGCCACCGCCCTTTACAGAATAGGCGCGAACATGCTCGAGCTTGTTATAATACTTTATTAATTTTAAATCTTACGTTCATCTTAGCGAAAATAAATAGAAACATTATTATAAACATGTGACGTGATACTCTGTTTTTAAGTTCAAAACAATGGAAAATTCTAAAATTTCAGATTAAGTCAGTTACAAAAATCGTGTAATCATTCAATTCATGGTAATCACGTCTTGTTTTCTTGATTAACTCGTTCACAATGGAAATTTAAAACTCTAGATACTATTTGCAGAGTAAATAGTATTTTTCTGTAAACAGATTTTTAAAAGAAAGTAATCCTTTCATTATTGACTTCTGATCTGATCATTGTCATTTACTTATTCATCATGAATCCTCAACTAATAACGTATTGTGGTATAAAGATACTGAAAATTATGTAAAAATCTCTTAAATCCATATTAACATTGTAAAAAAAATCTATTTTGTTGTGTGCTAATTAAATAACAATTTCTTCCAATGATTATAGATATCTGTTTGTACGTGTTTAGTTAGTCACCCTAACTTTGACTCTTTTAAGGCTCGCAGTTAGTGATTTGTAGATTAGTCTTCAATACCAACATCCCAGCAACAGTATCAAATTTACTTTGAAATTGAGTTTGAGTTGCGCAATTCAAACATAGAGACCGACCTTTTTCTGGTTTTTAGTAAAACTTTTAACGGCAACTTATAAATTAAAAAACAAATTTTCATCAGCAAACCCATTGTGTAATTGCAGAAATACAATTGTTTAACAGTTTAGATTTATTATTTAAAAATAATGCGGCCTAAATATAACTATATATTAAAAAAAATTAACAATTACCTTTTGTTAGCAAAAACTAAAACTGTTTTTATTGTTGTCAGATTCATTCCTTTGCGTTTTGAACAATTCCTACGACTGAGCAACTGATACAACTAAGGCAGCTAGTTTCATCGTTGCTATATTTACAAGGTACGCATTCTCAAGTGTCAACCACGTGATCGATATATTTGAGTATTAGAACCAGTGATAAATCGATAAATTAAAAAAAAATAACCAGCGATATAAAGATCACTTTTTAAGTGTATTAAAAAAATCTATGATTTGGAATTATGATTATACAATGTATTATACATATTGTTACGTATCTATTTATTAAAAAAACTAATTTATTTATAACGACTAAAACTACGTTTACTTAATCTACAAATATGTATACTTTTAAATTAACCGAACTAATTAAATCTAATAATAAAAACACTTACACGAATTTATGTATCACCGTTGTATAACACTTAAGATAACGTCCTCGGATTTGTTTACACTATAAGTCACGTTCACAAGATTCGGTGTACACTGTTATTTATTTAAAACGTCCGCACGTGCTAATCACTTATTTATCTTCACTTGCTTAATCTTCTGAATACTGCATGCATTCACATTCCAGCAATAACTGACCTACGATTTCCATCTTCGGCTTTTATAGACATCGGCGAATCCTTCTCGAATCCTTCTCGAACGTTCCCTACTTTTCGCTATATCTTCTAGACAGCTTCTAGAAGGCTCTTGCGTTTGCAAGTAATTTCTTGAACGTTTCACTGCCCCCTTCTTAGGACTGTTCTGTCCCAGAACAGGAGACTGGATGCGACACCGGTAAAAGGGATCGTGGCGATAGCGGCAGCTTCCTCCATTTCGGCAACTTCCTTGACCATAAAAGTAACAGTCAATGGACTTTTCCTGACCCAATACTCTCCTCGGTTGGTAACTACAGACCAACACTTGAATGCCTGTTCCTCGGAAGACGACCTCCAACATGTTTCGAACTGTCCTCCAATTCAGTTGGTCTAAGCCACAACCAAGCTTGGGTACTGCCAATTTCTTAACATGATGGAACTCCATTTGTCTCTTGAGACTCCATAATGTTCGCCACAGATCTTTGTATAACGGCTTGACACGTGAGTATTTTTTGGTGACCAGATAGAAAACGAAGCGTCCGTCACCACGTAGTCCTAAAACCTTTCCGACTGTCGGTTGCTGTCTTCGTAATTCATCTAGCTGCCCAAACTTCTTTTTAAACACGACTGCAACCCCTTTGGACATGTCAAGGTCCTCGCTCACGCAATGTGCGATGGCGTAATCTTTTTGTGCCTGGAACAGGTCTTGTTGTTCCTCGGTGGTAACTCCGAACCTAGCTTTTCCAGAACCTCCGTATAAGTTCATAAACTTTTCGAACTCCATTTCTTCGATTGGATTCCTGGTTCTGCTACTTATTACTCTGGTTCGGACCTGAACTTGCGGATTGTGGTTATCGCCAGCAAACGGGGCTAGACGATCGACGTGGACCACTTTTGGCTTGCCTCTGGGCGGTTTTCGGATGCGGTATATAACGTCGTTAATACGCTGCACGACTTCATAGGGGCCCTCCCATTGCCTTTGCAGCTTCGGCGACAAACCACGTCTCCTTTGAGGGTTATACAACCAGACCATATCGCCAGGTTGAAACCCACCATTTTGCGCCTTGACGTCATATCTTGTTTTCATCCTGTCGCTGGCAATTTGTGTATTTTTACGGACCTCTTCATGTACTTCGTCTAACCTCTTGGCCAGCTTGCTGACGTAATCTTCTCCAGCAACTTCTTCTTCCGGTCTTCGCCCAAATTGAAGATCACATGGTAATCTTATCTCACGACCGAGCATGACACAGGATGGTGTTTGGCCTGTGCTTTCGTGAACGGATGATCGGTATGCCATTAAGAAAAGGTGCAAGTACTGATCCCAGTCCCTTTGGTGTTCGGACACTACTTTGGCTAAATACTTGCCCATTGTTCGATTCATCCGTTCAACCATGCCATCAGACTGAGGATGGAGAGGCGTTGTCCTAGTCTTTCTAATTCCTAACAATCGGCAAACTTCTTGAAACAGCCCAGACTCAAAATTGCGGCCTTGATCGGAGTGTAATTCCAACGGAACTCCAAACCGGCAGAAAAACTCCTTTACTAATACGTCTGCGACTGTAGCTGCTTCCTGATTGGGTATGGCGTAAGCCTCCGTCCATTTCGTGAAATAATCCATCGCCACCAGGATGTATTTATTTCCCGAATCGGATTCTGGGAACGGCCCTGCGATGTCTATCGCTACTCTTTCCAAAGGGCTTTCTACGTTGTATTGTTTCATGGGTGCTTTGCGCTTTCTCGCTGGACCATTTCCTGAAGCGCAGACTATGCATTTACGGCACCATTTCATGACGTCCTCTTTGCAGTTCATCCAGTAGAATCGTTCTCGCACTTTACCCAACGTCTTCTTAATGCCAAAGTGTCCTCCTGATGTCCCATCGTGGAGATGCTTCAACACTTCGGTCACCCTGCTCTTCGGCACTACCAGCTGTAGTCTGTTTCCCGTGCCCTCGGCACTTTCTAGGGATCGCTTAAGAAGACCGTCTTCTACTATCAAGGAGTCCCACTGCGCCCAGTACGCTTTGATATTTTTGCCCAAAGCACTCACTTCTTCCCAGGTTGGTCGTCGGCCGCTTTCTTTCCAGTCCAGGAGTAGTCTTATTTCAGGATCGTCTTCTTGTTCGCGACGTAACTGCTCAGGTTCCCACTCATCATCAACCATAGCAGTTCTCCGGAGGCATTCGACTTTTCTTCCAGTCGCGAACAATGGCTGCAGTCCGCCGGACATGGTCTTCTGGACAAGGCATCAGCGTTCCGATGACTGCTTCCGGCACGGTGTTCTGTGTCGTAGTCATACTCTTGCAGTCTCTCGATCCATCTTGCTACTTGTCCTTCTGGGTTACGGAACTGCAGTAGCCATTTTAAAGCGGCGTGGTCTGTTCTCAGTAAAAATTTTCGTCCATACAAATACTTGTAGAAATGTTCGATGGACTTAACGACTGCTAACAGCTCCCTCCTAGTCACGCAATAATTTCTTTCTGGCCTGGACAAAACCTTGCTAAAGTACACCATAACCTTTTCTTGTCCATCTTGAACCTGCGAAAGGACCGCGCCTATGGCCAGATTGCTTGCGTCAGTATCCAAAACAAACTTTCCATCTTCTCTTGGATAACCCAAAATCGGCGAAGTGACTAGGGCTTGTTTTAGTTGATTAAAAGAATTTTCGCAGTCTTCATTCCATCTAAATTCTGCTTTCTCTTCGGTTAATTTTGTCAATGGTTTGGCAATATTGGCAAATCCGGGTACAAATCTCCTATAATAAGTGCACAACCCAAGGAAACTTCGGACCTGATGTTTGTCGATCGCTCTTGGCCATGCTTGCACTGCTCGGATTTTGTCTGGGTCAGCCCTTACTCCATCTCTAGATACGACGTGGCCAAGGTATTGGACTTCCTTCTCAAATACGTGGCATTTCTTTGGGCTCAGTTTGAGGTTAGCCCCACGTAATCGCTGGAACACTTCCTTCAAGTTGTTCAAGTGTTCTTCGAACGACCTTCCAACCACGATCACGTCGTCCAGGTAAACCAAGCACGTCTTCCAAGACAACCCGCGCAAGATGGTCTCCATCAAACGCTCGAACGTTGCAGGAGCGTTACACAGGCCGAAGGGCATTACAGTGAACTGCCACAAACCAGTTCCGATCGTAAAAGCTGTTTTTTCACGATCCTTGGATTCTAATTCTACCTGCCAGTATCCACTCTTTAAATCTAACGTAGAAAACCACTGGGATCCTGACAGGGTGTCTAGCGTATCGTCAATTCTGGGTAAAGGGTAGCTGTCCTTTTTGGTCACGTCGTTTAGCTGCCTGTAGTCTACGCAAAACCTCGTTGATCCATCCTTCTTCTTCACGAGTACCACTGGGGAAGCCCATGGACTACTTGAAGGTTCAATCACGCCTTCTCTCTCCATATCCGTAATTATTTGTTCGGCTTCTTCTCTTTTCGCCAAAGGAAGTCTGCGTGGATGTTGTCGTATCGGCCGAGCGTCTCCGGTATTAATTTTAAATATAACACGAATATAAAGTTTACATACACTACTTTTTAAAATGCAGTTTTTATATAACACAAAATTTAATAACGATTCACTTATTAATATTAAACCACTAGTGTACGGAAACGACTTTAATTAATATCGCGATCCCGCACTTGTTAAAAGAAAAAGTTTAACAAACACTATTTTATACTTTATAAATAAACACGCGTATCGCAAAGTTAAAAGTTATTTACGTAATCAATGTTTTTAATACGGGAGCGATATTTCTTAATGATATTTACACTAAAATTCGCGAACGATATCCCACACTGAAGCCACTGTTACGTCTTTATTTGTTAAAAACTAATTTATTTAAACGATTAAAAATACGTTTACTTATTCTACAAATATGTATACTTTTAAATTAACCGAACTAATTAAATCTAATAATAAAAACACTTACACGAATTTATGTATCACCGTTGTATAACACTTAAGATAACGTCCTCGGATTTGTTTACACTATAAGTCACGTTCACAAGATTCGGTGTACACTGTTATTTATTTAAAACGTCCGCACGTGCTAATCACTTATTTATCTTCACTTGCTTAATCTTCTGAATACTGCATGCATTCACATTCCAGCAATAACTGACCTACGATTTCCATCTTCGGCTTTTATAGACATCGGCGAATCCTTCTCGAATCCTTCTCGAACGTTCCCTACTTTTCGCTATATCTTCTAGACAGCTTCTAGAAGGCTCTTGCGTTTGCAAGTAATTTCTTGAACGTTTCAATATATACATATTAACAATTACTTGTCGAACTAACAAGTCAAATTTACCACCAAATTGCACCATGTTATAAAAGAGAAAGTTATATTTTAAATTATTTTGAAACTTCATTTATTTTTAAGGCTTATAACAGCTTCTGGTGACAATAAAAATGTAAAAAAAGGTATATAGTTTTACAAAATGACGTAGAATTATTGTAAACTGTGTTAAGGTTGTATATACTAGTATATGTTTCTCAATGTCGTAACTTTATTATGTTATTTCATGGAACCATTGACATGCATCCGAAAAACAAGCATACTGCTATTATAATAAAATACTAATATAATGTACTTACTAAATACGTACTATCACTGATTGAAATAAACAATTACGTTTTAATGTATTTACATAGTAATATACGAGTTTCCTTTCTAGAAATTTTGTAAAGAAAGCATTAAATTGATGTTGCGATAAAATCTAACACAACCTAAAACAATTACTTTATACTACACAATCAGTTGTCAATAGCCACTTAATTAGTTAATGGCATAATAAATGCTTATTTCGTTAAGAATAGAATTTCAAATTACTCAAATTACCATTAGTTTCATCAGCTACTGTATAAATATACACTACCTATACAATAAAATTACATTAATGTTTATGATTCAAAAGTAAATTTGTGCTCTATCTTACTTTATATAAGTAGATTGGATTAATGAATTAGGTTAAAACCAGTTTTTGTCTGTTTTTGTTGGATGTTTTAGTATTTTCAAATTTATTTTACCTAATTGGTATTTATTGTAAAAATTAAAAATTACAACTTTGCAACTCTCAAACCAAAAGTCCTTGTAATTTCAAATTTGGTACGTGTGTGAATTCGACAGAGATCCAATTGTAGGCTTACGTAGATGGCTTTTCGTACAGGAAAACCCGAAACTTAACCGAAACCAATCCACAAGCATGCACTAGGAAAAGCCAGAATCGTCGTAGACAAGGAACTGGGGGACAGAGGCAAACAAATGTGGTGCAGGACCGCCATGCAATAAGAGACCGATTTTATAGTACCAGATCAGTCGCCGATCAATGGTTAGGTAATGAAAGTAGTCCCGTAACCCTTCGAACAGTTTCCATCAAATTATAAGTTTCGGATTGCGGCTAATTTCACTCAAATCAACACACTTTTAACAACTTTGTTCCTCGCCATCTCAGATTTTGATGAACATTTTCTTCATGTAGACTAAGAAAAATACCAAATTTCAGCCCCATATCTCAAACGATTTTCAAAATATAGCTATGTAACGTTTTCGAAAAAGGCAAAATGATGACCTGTCGCGTCATCTTTAAATTGAAATTGCAGCTCTTCTAGACAAAATTTAAGAGAACTTAATTTTCAAAATTTGAATTTAAATTTCAAATTTAAATTTGTAAAAAAACGCAATTTTAAAAAAATTACAAAAATTCAGTAGTGTTGATAAGGTTGTTGTTAATAAGTGTTATAAAAATTATAATAAGACAGCAATGAGTTCATATTTCAAAAAATGATTGAATAATGTGCGTTTTGGTCGTGGATAAAATACTAGTCTAGTAAGCCTCTCAAGCTATAGCCTAAAGAAACCATGTAATTTTAATAGCCATAATATGTAGGTTTTCTTTAATTTTTGTTATTAATCAAAGTTAATTTTGACCATATATAATAAAATACTATAAGTATTATCAACAGATGCTGAAAATTCCATTGAACCACAACACAAATAACATTTGCATTAATATAATGTGAAGAACAAAATAATATTCAGTGGGTAATAATTTTACAAAAAAATTCATTTCAAATAGAACATGTTAAAAAGAACACCTATGGGAGTAAGTCGCGTTTGGTACTCATCCGAGGCGACATGAATGCCCGGCGATATGTTAACGAGGTGGTAGAACCCCATATTCTTCCATTTCTTCAGCAGTTGGAAAACCCACATAGCAAGACACACTATAGACTAATTCGAAGAGACCAATGATAATCTCTTGGTTCTTACCATGGTCACCCAGATCTCTGAACCTTTCGCCTGTTAAACACGGGACATTAGGAATTTAGCGCATCCTCCACAAATACAAAAAGCTCTTCGGCATGAATGTCAAGTTGCTTGGGATACAATAACTCCAGAGGAAATCGACGGAGCCAAACACATTATTAAATAAAAATTGTGTTCATTTTTGTTCAGTTTCATTAAAATTTTAATTATTTACTACCTCTGGGTAGCTAAACCTTCTACTAAGTTTAGTCACAAAATTCCCGCCCTTACAGCATAGTCTGTATTAAATATCAATGTACAGGGTGTCCGTATACCCCGTGTACAACAAAAGACCACGCGGTATAACCCAACATACCATACTCCAATATTAAATAATAAGAAAGATACAGAGTGTTAAAGTTAAATTAAATTAAAAATTAAACTTTCTTTATTATTCTTAAAAGTTTTAATTATATTGTGTTGAAAATTTCTGAAGAGGGATTTATAAATGTGACAGATATGAAAACGTTTTTGATTGACTTAAAAGTTAATAATGTTCACGTTGACTTTTTATACAAACAACAGTAATCCTCGCAATAATCCATTTATCACTGTAAATAAATCAGAACCTGTTAACCTTTTCTTATGATATAGTTAACATTGAGTTCTTCGATTTCTTTCACGACCTGACGAAACCCCTTACCAAAGTAGGCGAAACGTTAAAAACTTCGGTTGCAAGACTAACATGGTGCAAACCCGGAAAACTGCAATATACGTTGAAAACGCAAATCAACTTGCGCAGGATGAACTTTACGCAATAAACTATGTTGTAAAGAAGCGTCTGGCTCGAAACAATACAAAATCGTTTCCATCAGAAAACAAAAAGGTAAATGACTCAGACATTGACAAATATTTAGTAACCACTAATATAAACTTTTCTATTTTCTTAAGAAATAATCAACAATTCCTAAGATTTATCAATGTATTTAGTATAATTATCAAATTTGTCGTAAATGTAATTATTGATAATTACCTAAAATGTGTAAATTATTTATTTAATGACAAAGGTCTACATGTGGTAAAAAAATTTACTCCCATTAATGACATTCTTAACATTGCATTTAATTGCAACGTCAAGAAATGTATAAACTTAAAGTGCACAAAATTTTGATCTTTTCGCTCATTGTGCAATGTAGATAAATGTGTAGTCTCGTTTACAACCAAAGCGTGTGATGGGTTGCGGAGTAGCACCTATACCTAAAGATGGAATGCATTGTTTTTGTTTAACGTAATAGTGTCGAATTAAAATCGAATGCAGGTAATATCTCGGAAACGCTTGAACGCTTGAATTATCAAAGTAGATGATGGTAATCAAAAAGACAAAAATAATACAACAATATATTGATCTCAGAACGAAAATCCTAAGAATTCTACCAATAATATTGATTCGTTTTAGAGCTACAAAATTGTGACAGTTATCGCCTTGTACTGGTCACAATATGTTTCTCGCATCCTTTTCTCCAGCCTCTTCGGTCGTTCCAGTCTCCGACGTTTAAGTCCCTTTGGGCCATGGCCTCCTCCACTTCGTCTCTCCAACTTCTAATTGGACATCCTCGTCCTTGTTTTGAGAGGCGTCCATTTCCTAACTCGTTTGGATCACCGCTCTACCGTCATCCTTTGGAGATACCCATCGTAGTCGTTTAGCCGCTATGGTTTCTATTAAATTGACTTAATTGAAAGCATTTGTCTTGTACCTATGTTAATTCATAGTTTTTCGCTCACTGTATGCGACAGCGGATACTACATATTCAAAATCCTCTGACTTTGTTCTCGTTGAACAACGTTCTAAACGATTTACGAAAGTCAAAATCATTATTTTGTCGTAAAAAAATAGTCCATTTAACCAGCTCGTGCAGTCAATCTCGAAAGTATGCGTTAATCCTCAATTGTAATAGTTTAATTAGAAAGTCAATTGAATCTTGACAAATTCCTCGTTTTCAATAACGTAAGATATAATTGCAAGTATATTAAATCGTACACATAAAAAAACACATAGCAATTGTTAAAACTAATAAAAATGATTTATTATAATTGTGAAACAAACCTAGTTATCTTTTGAAAGACCTTCATTTTACAAGGTCAATATCAATGTACGACTTTTCTTGATTATTAAACTTTTTCCCAGTATAATCACTTCTTAAACATGCGCTAACACCATGTATTATAACAATATGTTTGTAAGTCAAGGTTATCAATATTTTTCTTATTAGGTCTCAAAAATTGTAACGCAAGCAGAATGTGTGAAATCATAGTTCGAAGATACATTTAATTGGATAATGATAATTGTTCTAGTGAATTACGAAGATTACAATTGCATAATCAAATCAAACGAAAATAATATCAACATCCAATAAATGGTTTTTAAAAGAACTTTCGCTTATATAACAACCAACGATTGTGCTTTAAAGAAACAAATCGTTACGTGATTAAATGTACTGTGACACAGAGATTGTCTACTGGATTTAAAAGAGTTATTGACTTTTTTCACAATTCCAATGAGTCAGTAATTTTTAAACCATCTAGTCACGTCCTTTACTGAACACACGAATTTTACACCAACAAAGAGAATAAAATATAATGCATTCATAAACGTTTGCATCAACAAATATGAACACACAAATCACGGGGGAAGGAAATTTTAAAAAATTATTTTAAGCTCACGTTCACTATTCGAGTCGTACGATTCGATCGATATATTTTATATTTAATGAGATCGCGTTCACTTAACCGGATTTAATAGAGGTTTGCCTTTATTCAACTATTATAAACACTAAGATAAAAAATGTATGCACTAAATTTCAGTGACAAAAGCTCTAAAAATATAATTCGCGGCTCATCTTGTTTAAAGTGTATCTAGTAAAAATAATGAACAGACAAAAAGAATTGAAAAACAAAACTTAAGCGTTTAAATAAAACTGAAACGTGGCAGCGATCCAAGTGTAAAATAACCTTAAAAAAATTAATACATCAACAATTGCATCGAATACCTACAAATATCTAAAATTATCTTATTAAAGGAATATTTGGTAACCATTCTGATATTCCCTATTTCGACGCCTTAGAGCAAACCCACAAATTTCTAAATGATTGAAGTAATAATAAACGCGTTTGAAAAAATTTGTAAAACATGTTTACTCCATATAGGTACTCATGTACTATATACACAGAAAAAAAAACAAAATCGTATTTGACATAACTTCCACCACAACGAGAAGACAAGATGTAATTCGGGGAATAATTCTATTAATCGATGATAATGACTTATTTCAGACAAATTTGTGTATACTCTGAATTAGAAAAAAAAGAGAAATAAAAAAAGTAGAAAAAAGTAGGTACAAAAAAAATTTTTTAATCATCGGAAATACTGTTCAGAGTATCCATCTCTTAATTGCCTATAAAAACTAGAACTAGAAGTTATGCACTACTTCCGTCCACGTTCGGAGCGATCAATTATCGTTCAGTCATAGTTTCATTCAAGCCAAAAGTTTCATTGTATTGAATAAGTGCAGAAGCATCGTTGAACGCTTAAGCAAACCGAAAATAAAAGACCGTTGCTAACGTATGAAAGAAGATACCACGAGTGATTGAATTACCGTGGATAAAAATGAGGTTCTCTATAAATCATGATGATGACAACTAAGAATAGAAGATCTGATAGCATTAAAAAGATGTAATCATAACGAGAACAGCTCACAATTCGAAACAAATACCGAGCTAATAAAACACAACGATAGATTGGAAGATTCATCGGATGATGATCTGTTACTTAATATGTTAGATACCGTCAAATCTAAAAATGCATTTTCTGGAATCGATATAGGCATACACTCGACAGAAGAAAACAATGCAGCAAGCACAATAATTGTCATATTGCGTAAGTTACGGAAAGACACTGCTTAAAATTTATAAAACGTAAGAACAATGTACAAGAATATTTTGTAGCATATATGTCCTCATTTATTTGTAACATACATACGTACATATGTACTTATATATACAATATGTGATATCAAGCAATAGCGTCAGTGATACATACATATTTTTTTACAATAATTAAACTAATTTTACCAAGATAGATACAGAAACGGTTAACAAGCATGCAATTTATGATATTGTACAAATACACAATAAAATTACGCTATTTAGCAATGATGCAACATAGTATCTAAATGTAATTGTTGTGTTTCAATGCGTGCGCTATAAATAATTAAACCAAACAATGCATAATATTAAAAAGATAAACTTAACAATACGTTTGTACATTGACAAATGTATCAATTAAGCAAACTCCAAAGGTACTCGTTAAAAAGAGTTCATATCGCTCGATGATAATAAACACTACAAACCTACAAAGCCAAAGATCAAAGTTTGAAGTGGAACGAACACAAAGTAATAGACTTTGTGGTGATAGATAAAAAAAACTAATCATACTTCACACGTAGTGCATGCGTTTAAAAAATGACGGTGTAAAAATTCTCAAAAACATGTTTTGACGAAAAAACGTGGATTATGTAATTAGAAACGTGCAAGTCATTCCAAAACTAACAATTAATATACGCTGTAATATAGAACGAAAGGACGTAGAAGTGTTTTTTGTGCTATTGATATACAAATCGCGTTTTTAAAATTTCTTCTAATACCATATTTTATAATTTTATGATTTCAAGTAAAAACAAAAATAAACCTCTAAAATAACAACTTTAAATTTGAATAAAGAAAAGCAACGCAAATGATTCAACAAATACGTCTTTGTTAAACAGTAATGAATGAATATAAAAACGTAACATGGCAATATCAATTCTAAATTTTTGACTTTCCAAATATTCAGGCTATACTCTTATTTGTACACATTCACCTTGGGAGAAAATAATTAAACACTACAGTATTCTAAGATACAGGGTGCTTCAATTTTACTGTGCTCTATATTTTTTGTATTTTTAAAATCCTCAAGGCATTCTTCTTTCAGTTGTATCGTATGTAGAACAGTTTTTAAAATATTAGTTCTTTAAAAAACTTTGTCATGACGTATATAAAAAGATAGTCATATATTCTTAGGCTACAAATTCGAGCTAAATTAAACTAAACTTTACATCCGTAACTTCACAATTTGTCTTAATTTACAGTTTATTTTTACAATTTTTTGCATACACACGTGTGAATTATTACTTTGGGATACATTTCAGCAAAACAAAAACGTACTATTTGCAAATACGACATGAAACAACATTTTAAATCTGTAAAGTTAACATAGATGTTGAATGATAAAAGTAAAATGTCGACCTGCAGAATGGCTAATTTTATTGCGCGGTCATATGTACAAATAGAATAAATAGAAAAGATACACTTCTGAATCCTTCTATTCTATGTCTTACCAATGGTCTTACTCACAAAAAAACTAGAAAAAATAATACATTAGTTTTTTCACTACATGTGTTTTCTCCAAGCACGAATATCGCGACTGTTAATTCTACTTTGAACACATTCATTGCAATCGCAAATATGTATGCACAAGTTTAAAGTTTAAACAACTTTTTGCTCATTATTTTTTAATTTCACAGCAACGTAGTAGTGTTATCTGCGTTTCGAATAATATATAATTCAAAATGTTATTGGAAAATATCGCACTAACTTTCCACCCTGTATACTCCACTGGTGAAACCATAGTTTTGAGTATGGATCCAAACAACCAAATTTCTTTAGTCTAACAGACTGTTATGAAATAACTCAAACTTGAAGGATACATTCCATATTAATATTATGGAAAAAATTAAATGTTTTATGTTGGTTTCATTGTATCCAGTTTTTAAAAAAATCTAGGTATGGAATAAAGATAAAGACATTTAATTTATTACACACAAAACCGATTAGGTCACAATATCAATATAATTAATTATACACATTCACTTACGCGTATAAGTCGTTTTCCAGGATAATAAAGAAGACGATAAGGATAAAATTTATATCTAGAGATTAAATATAAATAATTGCAAAAGCAACAGAAAATATAATTTTATTAAAGAAATATAATAAATTGTAAAGAAACTAAAATGATATAATTATTAAATTACAGCTATTTCGTGAGATAGAATGAACAATAACAGATTTCAAGTGTAGGTACGTGCATATAAAAGCTATGCACTTTATTCCATAAATAATGTTTTGCAATATAAAATTAACCTTAATCTTACACAACACAATAAACAACTTAAGAAATTACATTAAAATTAAAATAGAAAAAAAGTTACTATTAGAACGTAAATTATAAAATTCATAACGAACAACATCTGCAAATCCTGTTACCGTTGCCTAGGTAAGGATTTAGCGAGCGAGGTCGGATAACAATCCTACATTTTACTTTTCCGTTAGAGTAAATTATCAAGTATTATTTAATTCCTAATAGTTCTGCCACTATTAGAGCAAAACGTACAAGAATAATTAATATAATTTAAAATTAAAACTAAGGGAAAATGATAAGAATTGGAACATTTGGTTGTTGACTTAATTAGTACAATTTATTTAGTAAGAATATTACCTACATGGTTTTAAATGCAATGTGTCATTTGTTGTTTTTTTTTAGATTGTAAAATTTAAAATGTAAATGTTTTCCATTTTTTCTTGAGATTTCTTAATTTGCAAAAAACGCATAACATATCACCAGATTCTTGATTACAACAATAAGGTCTAATACTTGACATACCAGTGGAAAGTTTTTACTTCGATCCGTTTTTATGTATTTTACAGACAGCATTTCGCTCAGAAAATTTACTATTCCAACCTAGGTTTGTAAGTGTAGTAAAATTTTATAACTAGAAGTTGTCACTAATTTTTTACGTCATCTGTGATTTGTGTCAAATTTATTTTTACTACAAACCATTATCTGTGTTATTGTTACAACACTAACAATTTTTTTAAAAACAAATATAATAGACTTCATTTCAAGACTAAAGAACCGCTGCGCAGAAATCAATTTTGTTCCGAATGTCAGTACACTAGCTAACCAAAAAACGTTTCCAACTTTCATACGACGTTTGAGGTGTTCACATTCATTCCACAAGTTGTTACAAACTCTTTTTCATCTTTGTGTTTTATATTTTTTTATATTACCTATATTAATCGTTTTGTATGCATTCATTTTTTAGTTAAATTTTAAATAAACCATTATAATTAATGTACATTGTTTACAGCAGATGTTTTTAGTTATAATTTATTTCGCATGATCGTCAAATTCCGAATTTATCCGACGCGCACCTCACGGTTCTTTAGTCGTGAAATGATCTCTACATTTGCTTCAATCTTACAATTGCGAAAAACAGTAACAATTTTATTTGCATATAAGTCAAATTGTCATTAAATTATATAATTGTCAAATACATTTCAAAAACAGTTAAATTTCGTCTTTACATATTTCAGTCTTATCAACATATGTATGTTATTAAATTTTATTAAAAATAAATACTTAAATAAATGTTTTTAACAAATTTATATAAAGGATAGCACAAAAAATGTTGTGTATTACACGTCCTGAAAGTATCTTGCGAGTATTTGGATTTTCTAAGCCTCGGCTTTACTTCGACCTACAAATATGCTCATGCTCGCAAAATAGCACTTTTTAGACTCTTGACATAGCCTCTAAATTTTTTCCCTAAGATTTTGACAGAAAAGTTTTTCAAATTATTAAATAAAAATATTGCACTTACTCCCATAATTGTTTAGAAAATAAAATAAACAAATTTGAAAAATGAATTTTAAAAATCTCCTTAAAATATTAAAACGAAGCATTTAATTTTAAAAAAGTTTGTTGTTTTCGCTGATACTGATAACAGCATAGCTATCGGAAAGCGTACGAGTACAATCAAGTTTTTCTAATAATTAAGTGTTGAGATTGAGGCACTCACTAGGAGATTCAATAAAAAACGGCCGCCCACATCTACCAAAGAGCTATCCAATCGTCATGTCGTGACGTGCCCAACGCCCGTTAACGGTAAAAGTTGCAATGATCTAGACGTTCGACGATGGGAAGGCTAGACCAGTTTATGCTTTTTTTGGTGTATGAAGTTTTCTGAAGACTGTAATAACTTGCAAAGTAAAGTGCAAGTATTCCGGAGAGCGTTACGCCACGTGCTGAAGATAGGTCACCTGACGAGCGTAGTGATCGTCACAGACTTGATAAACGCGCTCGACGCGCTGGCCACTCAGAAATCGCCAAAGGAGCTAGTTTTCGAGATTCGACGTCTTTTCGGAAACGCAAAAGACATAATGACGTTAGAGTTCCGCTAAACCAAACCAAACGTTGTCACGGTAAATAAAAAGCGTGTCGGCGCGTTAGTAAAAGAAACAGCCCAAAAAACCAACCGGAAATAGAACGCGAAATGGGAAAACACCGAAACCGAAAGACCGACTTTTCAATTCATTCCCTCAATAGAAACGCACGGTACAGATCTTCACTGGGTACGGAAACTTTAAAGCATACCAAAACGGGATAGGTAGATCGAAAACGGCAGACTGTGAATGTGGAGGATGAGATGGCGTCAAACACATCGTGTTCGACTGTCTCTTGGCCCAACAGCAACGTGGTGTCGTGGACGTCAGATTAGCATGCATCGGACTGGGTTGGTCAACGAACGAAGAAGACGTGACGATCATCAACAGTGACAAATGGTAAACTGAACTGACCCAATTTGCAATTTTTCTGGCCGGTTAAAACCAGACAAAGCAGTGATGATTCGCAAAAGAAATGCAAAAAGACGCAGATTAGCGGAAAAACTATAGTTTGAAAATCAAACATACAAAAGCCCAGCGGGAAGAAAAATGACAAACCACGACATGAGAACTAAGAGGAAACGAACACCTAACCTGGCGTTATAAACTGCAAGATTGTAATCCGACAACTTCCCAGGATATATTAATTTTTTTGCTGTATCTTTTATTAAAGAATTTACTTAATCCATGCGCATTGATGACTTTTAGTTTGTTATATATTAGATCATTTGATAAGTAACGTCAATTCTGGAGAAGATGTAATGTCAAAAGAAAAAAATTGACTATGGTATACAAAAAAAATTATAATACAGTTTATACTATTATTCAACAAAAGCTTTAAAGAAAATAAAATACCATCAATAGATAATAACATTAATGGTCTAGTTTGAACGTCGGTGTTAGATTTACAGCGATGTAATGTAATCAAGGTTGTAGCAAAATCGGATTTTGAATTATGTTTGTAACTGCTGTAAAGTTACAGCATAACTATTAGTTTACAGCAATTACTTTGTCGACCAAACTTGTTACATTCGTATGTAAGACACATCGACGTAACTTACTGCGGTATTTTCAGAACAGCAGCATAAATAAATATTTATTGTTTTTAAGTAGTTAAAACCTATTAAGACCAAAACTAAAACCGAGTATGTGCAGAACATCTTGGCAGAATCTCTTGCAATACAGTCGGCGAGAGTGTACAGCCAGCATTAGGTACTCAATGTGAAGTTCGTTACAAATTATCTTGTCTTACTTTGCTCAAACATTAAAAAATGTGCAAAACCGTGTTGCCACCATGCGATACGTGTTATAAATTGCCTTAAGTACTTTCTCTAATAAAAGTAGCTAAACAAAATATTTAATCTTTGCTGTTTTGTTACGTGTGGTTAGTAGTAACGTGTCACACTTTTCGTATTTCGACAAAATTCTTCTACTGCACTAGAAAGAGTGCGCCACTTACCATACGATTCAGCTTTTAGTCCGAAACTCGCCGATTTCATTTCCCGTTTGACATTTGCTGTAAGTAGTTTGGTTTTAGTAGAAACCTTAACCCTTCAAGCGAAAGTAATTTTTTTTAATTCAATTTCACATCGTCGTTATTATTACGCTTTTAACGATTTGATTAAAAAGAACATTCTCTACATGACTGTGTTGACAAAATTAAAGCAATTCTCTTTCTACTCAATACTCACAGGTAAATGACTACCGGGCACCATCTTGCTTTTGCTAATTTAAAATTCTTTACAGCAAATTTGGCAAAGGCTCGGAGCCTCGCTCGGAGCCCTTTCAACACAGTCAGTGATTCAGGGTGAAATTATTATGTTATGCTCTATTATTTGTTTTAAGGCCTCAGCTACTTTTAGTTTACGTTCAGATCATTATTAATATTTTACTTTCAGTGAAACCTTCAGCAGCTAGAAAAGTTGTGCATTCTTGATTACGTTGACTACTAGACAAAGGGGTTTGTAAATACCCGTCTCCGAGCCAAAGATTTTACCATTACAGCAGAGTGGCGCCCGTTTTTTTCTTCCTTTTACTATAGTATTCTCAACCACGCCTATTCACCGACATCTCAGCTAGCGGTGGTGACGTAGTTGTTACCAACAAGACCCGTTGGAACAAAAGGCTGGTTGGAAACGCAATCCATCAATAAAGATAAGATAAAATTAAAAATCAAATGCAGAAAAGCGTTGCTTCGATCTGAATGAAATTAATAAGAACAAATATGTAAAAACAATGAAAATATCGATTAATTATTGTAAAAATGTACCTGTAGATTTTATTATTTGGATTTGATTAATCAACGCATATTTAACTAATAGTTAAATACCCACTCCCTACAATTCAAAATAAAATTAATGTAATACAGCCTGCAGCCAAATTTGTGAGAATTCGCTCTGTAAATTGTTAATTTTTATTAGAAAAGCGCGTCTCGGTGATTTTCAACCCAATTGTCATTTTTTCATATGTAATTTTATAAAACCGTTAATACATATAACAAGATCGTGTTATTTTCAAATGTGAGTCTTGTCGAAGAATCAAAGTAACGTAGACGGCTGATAATAACATTAGCAAAGTTAGTTGTTGATGTTTATAGGTGTCCGTTATTAACTATTCTTTATTAAAAAGAAATTGCAAATACTTCCTTCACATTTTAAGCATTCCAGCAAGTTTAAAAAAACACGAACGTGCATTCATTCCTATATAATTTAATTTGTTCTCCCACGCTTAACCTACAATAATCATTGTAAAATGTTGTTGGCACTGAACGTGCAACAATTTCTACCACGCGATTCACAAAAATTCAGGAAACCAATTAAAAATCGATCATATTAACATTAATAATAACACTTATTGATCATAAAATTTAGTGTACTATTAAAAGTAATCAGAATTTATTAGAAAGTCCTGAACGCAATAAATCGAAACGATCCTCAACTGACCTATGAAAAAATTCGATAAAATTTAATAGTTTTGCTGTTTTCAAGTGATTTTTATTCTAAAATCTTGACATTATAAAAGTGGCAATAACATGTTGAAATATGAAGATTTCATCTACTAAGATGTTATGTATTTATGTATAATACTTCACAAATATATTTATCCTTGATATTGAACAATTAAATTCGATTAATACCGTTTGGATCAATCAGCTATATCTTATCTTATGGTACTATACAAAGTCCATAGACATTTTCATTAAAAAAAATTCCTTACTTACAAAAAAATATTTACTTTAAAAACTTTCGAAATAAACTAAACTGTTGTAATGTGGGCAAAGTTTTAAAACTTCAAAACAAATAAAGCAGATTTTGAAGAAAGAAATCGAAAGTCGAAATCAAATCTAAGTAAAAACCATCAAGTGTGTTTTCATAAAATAAGTTGTAAAGCAATTATTTTAGAATTTTTTTTATTTCAATAAAGCACTTGTAACTATGTACTAACGAGGCGACGTAGTAAAATAAATATGAAATTTCTTTTTTAACATACTTGAAGCTACGAAATATTTAAACATCTGAACTTCTGTGTGAATTATGTTTGTACTATTCTTACTAGCCTAAATAGGAAAACAAAGTAAGCAAATAATGAAAAACGTCTAATCTATACGTATCAAATCACATTAAATAACACGTATAAAAAAAATATTTATATGGTAATAAAAAAATGAGATATTAAACATAGATATTATTCGAACCCTAAACTAGACACAAAAAATATTGTCAATATAGCCAGACAAATTACTTTTTCGACCTTAAATTCACAATGTATCCTTAAAAATGCCTATGACCTATGTCAATTTTTATTAACGCTCAACTGTTATGAATACTGAATTACATCGTTAAATGTACAAATTAATACAAGCAACATGAAAAAGGATGAAATATTAAAATATATTCTACGGTTGCTTCGACGAGTTGTTCTGTTAATACACATTTTACAGTTACAAGCCTAATCCAATTATCCAACTTAAATAATAATGCTGTTTATAAGTTGAGAAAGAAAAAAAATATTAAAAGGAAAAAATTACACTAAAATATACTACTGTAAAAACCAACGTAGATACAATATGAATATTTAAATCATTTCCAGTCGAAAATATCAATACTTGTTTAAAGACAATTTGGCTAAGTAAGTTGATCGGTTTAGAAATTTTATTCAAAACTTATTTCGGTGGGGTAGTACGAACTAATTTACCTAGAATCAAAATTTCACCTCAGCATAAATAACTTAAACATAGATTTACGGTTTGTATTTTGTAATAATAATCTAAATTCAAGGATCAAGTTGTGTACACTAAATAGCCACTACGCATGTATAATACATGAAAATGAAATACTAGACAAAGCTCGACCATGCATCAAATCCACGGACCACGACAATTACCTATCGTCAGTTAGCCTCAAACTATTTGTGAAAACATAGTATTGTTTGATATGTTGTTATATATCATCTGTTGTATCTGGGTGATAAATTCCATCAAAATTATTTTGCATTTTGTTAAAATCGGGTTTAAAGTTACCTTTATTGATCAGAAAATAATTTATAAAAAAATAATTTCATGGCAAAATCAAAAGTTGACATTTGTTAGTTATTGTAATAGTCACATTTAAATCATATAAATTATTCTTGTCTATAATCAAAACTAAATTTAAAACTCCACATATTTGTCTTAAAAGAAGACACAAAAACTTTCAAATAAAGTAAACTTAAAATTAATGCAACAATGTACAGTCTGAAGTTGAAGAAGCTATTAATAGATTATTTCAAAAGTTTAAAAAAAAGTACGGGAACAAAACGTAATGATTGAAAATAAATCTTTTATAAATGAAAAAATAAATAAGACAGACATCAATTCGTTGCGTAAAAGCTTTATTACGAAGAAAGAAAACTACCGACTCTCGCATGCGGATAGATTGTGAATCGATTGGACAAATATTTCAGTTTAATATGGTATTTCAATAAAGCAATCAAAATTACTGCACTGCTCGAAATAATAAACTAATATTTCTTAAATTGATCGTTAAAAACGTACATTTAAAAAATATATATTTTCACTGCAACAAGAAAAAAAACGCATTGTTATTATGATAAACTTTTTTACAATATTAATTTTAATAAACTCTAAAATGTAAGGGTACGAATAAGTAGAAATATTTTTGCGCTTTACGTAATTTTTATCATTAGTTTTTAAAAACAAAAATTACTAACACACGTGCCGATTACATGGAGAATGCTTTACGAAATTTCGTGGTTCTTTTTGAAATAATCGATGTTGATACGTAAATACTACTTTGTATTGCACTTTTAACAGTGAAATATTTCACCAGTCCCACTAAAAATTAGGGTTGAGTAATACATTTCTATTTGTAGACTAGTAGTATCCGGTAATTAATCGAATGTCCAATGGTTTCTTATTTTAAATTACAACCCTTTCACAAAATACTTTCAATGATCACTTCGATAGTAAAATAAAAATACGAAGTGGTAAAAACGGAACCAAATGAAAAAAAAACATTTCTTTGAGATCCTGAAAACCTGTTGATAGCAAAACAAACATAATAATACGGGGATCTATAAAGAGATGGCTTTATACAGCGCACAGAAGCAAACATGTAACCCGGAAAATATCTTAAATAAATTCAGAAATTAATTAGCAAAATATTAACATAATCACGTTTGCAAATTGTAACAAATACTATATTTGACATTTCTAACAGTAATAAAAATAGTTGAAAAACCAAACATAAACGCAATGAAACACTAAACAAACTTAGGGGACTAGTCCGTTTAAGTATAACAGAAATAATACTGAAACGTTCAAGAAATTACTTGCAAACGCAAGAGCCTTCTAGAATGCTGTTATCTATTTTCTAGAAGTTATAGCGAAAAGTGACGAACGATCGAGAAGGATTTCCGTATGTCTTTATATAGCGACGAGACAGATCGTAGGTCAGTTATTGCTGGAATGTGAATGCATGCAGTATTAAGAAGATTAATCAGGTGAAGATAAATAAGTGATTAGCACGCGCGACGTTTTAAATAACAGTGTACACCGAATCGAGTGAACGTGACTTATAGTGTAAACAAATCCGAGGACGTTATCTTATCTTATCTTAAGTGTTATACAACGGTTATACATAAATTATAGTGTAAGTGTTTTTATTATTAGATTTAATTAGTTCGGTTAATTTAAAAGTGTACATATTTCTATAATAAGTAAACGTAGTTTTAGTCGTTTTAAATAAATTAGTTTTTAATAAATAAAATCGTAACAGTGGCGTCAGGTGTTGAGGTATCAAACCGTTCGCGATTTTTTAGTGTGAATACCATTAAGTTATTTGTTATCGCTCCCGTATTTGATTGCGCGATACGCGTGTTTATTTATAAAGTATAAAATAGTGTTTATTAAACTTTTTCTTTTAACAAGTGCGTGATTGCGATATTAATTAAAGTCGTTTCCGTGGTTTAATATTAACAAGTGGATCGTTATTAAAATTTTGTGTTATACAAAAACTGCATTTTAAAAAGTAGTGTATTTAAACTTTATATTCGTGTTATATTTAAATTTATGCCGGTGACGCGTTTGCAAGCAGTTAAAATGGATGCAAAACTATTTGAATTTCTTGAATCGATAAAAAATGGTCAAGAATCGATGAATAGAAAAATGGAAGAAAATTCTCAGAAGATGGAAGAAAATTCTAGAAAAATAGGCGAAAACTCACAGAAAATTGAAGAAAAACTGTCGGAAAATTCAAGAAAAATGGAAGAAAAACTCTCCGAACATTCTCAGAAAATGGAGGAAAGTTCTAGAAGTTTAAAAGAAGAAATACGAACAAGCATAGAAAATCAAATCAAAATTGTTCAAGAGGAAACTCAAGCAGACATGTTAAATTTAAGAGAAGAAATATGCGAAGTTCTGGAAAACGGAAAACAATCTATGAATGAGAAAATAGAAGCAATCGAGGACAAATTAGAAGACAGAATGAAACTGCTTGAAGAAAGAATAAACCAAATGAATTGCCATAGCGAAGGAAGTGTCACGAGTGAAGATTTAATAATGGACCGCCGGGATGAAAGCACTCACAAGTTTAAGGTTGTACCGCCAAATTTTGATGGTAAAGTTCCATGGTCAACCTACTACAAGCAGTTTGAGGCCGCAGCTACTGCTAATGGTTGGAGCAACAAGCAGAAAGCGACGTCTTTAATAGTGTCCTTACGTGGAGAAGCGCTGGGAATTTTACAAACTGTTCCGGACCACCTGCAAGAAAATTACGAACTCTTAATATCACGATTAGAAATGAGATATGGAGATGCCCATCTTCAACAAGTCTATCAAGCTCAAATTAAAAGTCGGGTTCAGAAAGCTGCCGAAAGTCTTCAAGAGTTTGAGGCTGACATCGCTAGATTAACACGGCTTGCATATCCTACAGCGCCAGATACCTTCTTGGAGCAATTGGCTATTCAAACTTTTGTAGACGGCCTCCGAGACAACGAAACGCAGCAGACTCTGCGGTTAGCTCGACCGAAGACATTGGATGACGCTTTGGTGCATGCTTTGGAGTTTGAAGCAGCAAAACAGGCATCGCAACAAGATGGTCATAGACTCTGCTGTGCTGCAGAAGTACCCGCGCAGACACTAGAAAGCATCGAGGAGATAGCGCGACGAATACTTCGGGAAAGAGGAGTGACAGCTTTGAACTGCGACGAAATAAGCCATGTACGACGGCATCGTACCAAACCTAAGAAGAGGACTAGAAGAGCGCTCGAAAATTTGGAACGAGGCGAGCAAAAGAAACAAAAAGTAATCTCATCTAGTCAAACTCCGGAGATTACAATCCAAATAGCATCGCCTAGAGAGCAATTGCATAGCATTTATCTCGATGGCAAGATCAATGGGAGAAGCGTCCAGTTACTCGTTGACACGGGAGCGACGAAGACCATCATTCGTCCTGACATCTTATTGGAAAACGAGAAGACATCACCAGTAACAGCACGACTTCGAACAGCGACGGGCGACGAAATACCTACTCACGGACAAGTCAAAGTAACCATTGGTTTGGGAAATGGAGTACTCGACCACCAAGTACTGGTAGCCGACATCACGGAAGAAGTTATCCTGGGAATGGACGTGATAAAGAAGTATGGGTTCCATTTGGATATGAAGAACGATGTCCTGAAGATCGACAATGAAGAAATTCCTTTTCATTCGTCAGAGAAGGCAGCCGTGCGAGTCTTATTGAGTGAAGACGTGACTCTGCCTGCAAGGACTGAAAGTGTGGTGATGGCACGCCTGGATGGAAATCTCCGGGAAGGCTACATACGCGCGATTGAGCCAATGGAGGGCGGTTTAGTTGAAAAGGGACTACTCGTTGGAAGAACTTTAGTACGAGTAAAGAAGACGATGCCAGTAAGGATCTTAAACATCAACTCAGATCCTGTAACGTTGAAAAAGAAGACCGTGGTAGGCCAATGCACGCCAGTATCACAAATTGTGAGATGCGTGAAGTCGAACCAAGATACGTCGCCGAAGAAGTGTCCACAACATCTATTGGACATTCTTACCACCAAATGCGAAAACCTCAGTCAAGACCAGCTGGCTAAAGTTAAAGTGTTGATCCAAGAGTACCAAGATGTGTTCGCGCTGGAGAGTGGCTCCAAAGGAAGAACTAACGTGGTGAAACATAAAATTAATACCGGAGACGCTCGGCCGATACGACAACATCCACGCAGACTTCCTTTGGCGAAAAGAGAAGAAGCCGAACAAATAATTACGGATATGGAGAGAGAAGGCGTGATTGAACCTTCAAAGTAGTCCATGGGCATCCCCAGTGGTACTCGTGAAGAAGAAGGATGGATCAACGAGGTTTTGCGTAGACTACAGGCAGCTAAACGACGTGACCAAAAAGGACAGCTACCCTTTACCCAGAATTGACGATACGCTAGACACCCTGTCAGGATCCCAGTGGTTTTCTACGTTAGATTTAAAGAGTGGATACTGGCAGGTAGAATTAGAACCCAAGGATCGTGAAAAAACAACTTTTACGATCGGAACTGGTTTGTGGCAGTTCACTGTAATGCCCTTCGGCCTGTGTAACGCTCCTGCAACGTTCGAGCGTTTGATGGAGACCATCTTGCGCGGATTGTCTTGGAAGACGTGCTTGGTTTACCTGGACGACGTGATCGTGGTTGAAAGGTCGTTTGAAGAGCACTTGAACAACTTGAAGGAAGTGTTCCAGAGATTACGTGGGGCTAACCTCAAACTGAGCCCAAAGAAGTGCCACGTATTTAAGAAGGAAGTCCAATACCTTGGCCACGTCGTATCTAGAGATGGAGTAAGGGCTGACCCAGACAAAATCCGAGCAGTGCAAGCATGGCCAAGACCGGTCGACAAACATCAGGTCCGAAGTTTCCTTGGGTTGTGCACTTATTATAGAAGATTTGTCCCCGGATTTGCCAATATTGCCAAACCATTGACAAAACTAACCGAAGAAAAAGCAGAATTTAGATGGAATGAAGACTGCGAAAATTCTTTTAATCAACTAAAACAGGCCCTAGTCACTTCGCCGATTTTGAGTTATCCACGAGAAGATGGAAAGTTTGTTTTGGATACCGACGCAAGCAATATGGCCATAAGCGCGGTCCTTTCGCAGGTTCAAGATGGACAAGAAAAGGTTATCGCGTACTTTAGCAAGGTTTTGTCTAGGCCAGAAAGGAATTATTGCGTGACTAGGAGGGAGCTGTTAGCAGTCGTTAAGTCCATCGAACATTTCTACAAGTATTTGTATGGACGAAAATTCTTACTAAGAACAGACCACGCCGCTTTAAAATGGCTACTGCAGTTCCGTAACCCAGAAGGACAAGTAGCAAGATGGATCGAGAGACTGCAAGAGTATGACTACGACACAGAACACCGTGCCGGAAGCAGTCATCGGAACGCTGATGCCTTGTCTAGAAGACCATGTCCGGCGGACTGCAGCCATTGTTCGCGACTGGAAGAAAAAGTCGAATGCCTCCGGAGAACTGCTATGGTTGATGATGAGTGGGAACCTGAGCAGTTACGTCGCGAACAAGAAGACGATCCTGAAATAAGACTACTCCTGGACTGGAAAGAAAGCGGCCGACGACCAACGTGGGAAGAAGTGAGTGCTTTGGGCAAAAATATCAAAGCGTACTGGGCGCAGTGGGACTCCTTGATAGTAGACGACGGTCTTCTTAAGCGATCCCTAGAAAGTGCCGAGGGCACGGGAAACAGACTACAGCTGGTAGTGCCGAAGAGCAGGGTGACCGAAGTGTTGAAGCATCTCCACGATGGGACATCAGGAGGACACTTTGGCATTAAGAAGACGTTGGGTAAAGTGCGAGAACGATTCTACTGGATGAACTGCAAAGAGGACGTCATGAAATGGTGCCGTAAATGCATAGTCTGCGCTTCAGGAAATGGTCCAGCGAGAAAGCGCAAAGCACCCATGAAACAATACAACGTAGGAAGCCCTTTGGAAAGAGTAGCGATTGACATCGCAGGGCCGTTCCCAGAATCCGATTCGGGAAATAAATACATCCTGGTGGCGATGGATTATTTCACGAAATGGACGGAGGCTTACGCCATACCTAATCAGGAAGCAGCTACAGTCGCAGACGTATTAGTAAAGGAGTTTTTCTGCCGGTTTGGAGTTCCGTTGGAATTACACTCCGATCAAGGCCGCAATTTTGAGTCTGGGCTGTTTCAAGAAGTTTGCCGACTGTTAGGAATTAAAAAGACTAGGACAACGCCTCTCCATCCTCAGTCTGATGGCATGGTTGAACGGATGAATCGAACAATGGGCAAGTACTTAGCCAAGGTAGTGTCCGAACACCAAAGGGACTGGGATCAGTACTTGCACCTTTTCTTAATGGCATACCGATCATCCGTTCACGAAAGCACAGGCCAAACACCATCCTGTGTCATGCTCGGTCGTGAGATAAGATTGCCATGCGACCTTCAATTTGGCCGAAGACCGGAAGAAGAAGTTGCTGGAGAAGATTACGTCAGCAAGCTGGCAAAGAGGCTAGACGAAGTACATGAAGAGGTTCGTAAAAACACACAAATTGCCAGCGACAGGATGAAAACAAGATATGACGTCACGGCGCAAAATGGTGGGTTTCAACCTGGCGATATGGTCTGGTTGTATAACCCTCAAAGGAGACGTGGTTTGTCGCCGAAGCTGCAAAGGCAATGGGAGGGCCCCTATGAAGTCGTGCAGCGTATTAACGACGTTATATACCGCATCCGAAAACCGCCCAGAGGCAAGCCAAAAGTGGTCCACGTCGATCGTCTAGCCCCGTTTGCTGGCGATAACCACAATGCGCAAGTTCAGGTCCGAACCAGAGTAATAAGTAGCAGAACCAGGAATCCAATCGAAGAAATGGAGTTCGAGAAGTTTATGAACTTATACGGAGGTTCTGGAAAAGCTAGGTTCGGAGTTACCACCGAGGAACAACAAGACCTGTTCCAGACACAAAAGATTACGCCATCGCACATTGCGTGAGCGAGGACCTTGACATGTCCAAAGGGGTTGCAGTCGTGTTTAAAAAGAAGTTTGGGCAGCTAGATGAATTACGAAGACAGCAACCGGCAGTCGGAAAGGTTTTAGGACTACGTGGTGACGGACGCTTCGTTTTCTATCTGGTCACCAAGAAATACTCACGTGTCAAGCCGTTATACAAAGATCTGTGGCGAACATTATGGAGTCTCAAGAGACAAATGGAGTTCCATCATGTTAAGAAATTGGCAGTACCCAAGCTTGGTTGTGGCTTAGACCAACTGAATTGGAGGACAGTTCGAAACATGTTGGAGGTCGTCTTCCGAGGAACAGGCATTCAAGTGTTGGTCTGTAGTTACCAACCGAGGAGAGTATTGGGTCAGGAAAAGTCCATTGACTGTTACTTTTATGGTCAAGGAAGTTGCCGAAATGGAGGAAGCTGCCGCTATCGCCACGATCCCTTTTACCGGTGTCGCATCCAGTCTCCTGTTCTGGGACAGAACAGTCCTAAGAAGGGGGCAGTGAAACGCTCAAGAAATTACTTGCAAACGCAAGAGCCTTCTAGAATGCTGTTATCTATTTTCTAGAAGTTATAGCGAAAAGTGACGAACGATCGAGAAGGATTTCCGTATGTCTTTATATAGCGACGAGACAGATCGTAGGTCAGTTATTGCTGGAATGTGAATGCATGCAGTATTAAGAAGATTAATCAGGTGAAGATAAATAAGTGATTAGCACGCGCGACGTTTTAAATAACAGTGTACACCGAATCGAGTGAACGTGACTTATAGTGTAAACAAATCCGAAGACGTTATCTTATCTTATCTTAAGTGTTATACAACGGTTATACATAAATTATAGTGTAAGTGTTTTTATTATTAGATTTAATTAGTTCGGTTAATTTAAAAGTGTACATATTTCTATAATAAGTAAACTTAGTTTTAGTCGTTTTAAATAAATTAGTTTTTAATAAATAAAATCGTAACAATACTGTTTGATAGTCACTCTTTGTCAAATTTGATAAAACTGACAAAGCGACTTCGTTACTGTAACTGTATATCTAATTTTTTGACTAAATAAGTATAACAGAAATAATACTGTTTGATAGTATGTGTCACTCTTTGTGAAATTTGATTCGTTTCTGTTAGTGTGTATCTAATTTTTCGACTAAATCAAATCGAAACTAAAAAACAAAAATACTAAAGATAACATAATCACTGAATTTTGAAGTGAAACTTCTTTATCGGTGTTGGAAAAAAATTTACCGTCACATTTTTTCCGTTACGCGCCATCTTTTTTTTTTTTAAATTTTTAAGGTTAACCTCAATTTCTGATTGAACGATGACAATGACAGTAATAATTCTATTTCAATTAATGAAATGCTGTAATAATCTTAGTAGCAAAAAGTTAAAGTGAAACACGGTTGGTTTTTCGTTACGCGCCATCTTTTTTATTTCTGAAACGCAATAGCGACGTGATAAATAATATATCAATACTAAAGTGATCAACAAATCAAAGGTTTTATTTTAATTTTAATTCCAGTGGATTTTTAACAAAAGTAAGTAATTATATCTCTTTTTCTAATACTTGGGTGGGATTGTGGTATTTATTTTCTAAATTTAAGATATTTAAGGTTAACCTCAGTTTCTGATTGTAACTATCGGTCAATGTATATGATTTCATTAAAATAGTATTTATTAATTAATACGACTGCTAATTTAATGAACATCAATTAATTGACATAGAGTATAAATTCTGAAATATGTTATTAATTTTTTTAAATTTAAGATATTTAAGGTTAACCTCAATTTCTGATTGAACGATGACAATGATAGTAATAATTCTATTTCAATTAATGAAATGCTGTAATAATCTTAGTAGCAAAAGTTAAAGTGAAACACGGTTGGTTCAGACAGAAGAGTACTTTCCAGTTTCTCCAACGCAGTAGGGATAGCATGTCGCTTATTTCGTTACGCGTCACATTTTTAATTAATACGACTGCTAATTTAATGAACATCAATTAATTGGCATAGAGTATAAATTCTGAAATATGTTATTAATTTTTGTAAATCAATTAACTAATTTTTGTAGATTCAATTTCATATTTCAGTTACCATAAGCCATTAATTACAAAAATATATAATAACGATGACAATGATAGTAATAATTCTATTACAATTAATGAAATGCTGTAATAATCTTAGTAGCAAAAAGTTAAAGTGAAATAATTGTATTATTTGTATTCATGTCTATGATAAAAAATCCTTTTGTTTAAACTTTATCTACTTTAACTTTATTTAACCAATTTCTGAAAAGTTGCATGTAGATCATTTTGAGAAAAATAAGGCCATAAAGAAGTTTCACTTCTTACATGTGTACACCAGTACACGCCCATGTTTTTTTTTAACAATAACAATGTAGCATCAGTAGTATTTATTTCATAGACCAAAGACACCGTAGTTTAAAAATTCAGTCTTGCAAAATATATATTTTTTTTTTAATTAGTTGTTTCGACCACGCTGAAGTCGGTAGCGAAGTCTAAAAACCGGTTTTACAATCAAGATTTAAACTTCGGTTTAACTGAACTTGGTTTAAGTTTAAAATACTGTTATATTATTGGTTGTTTGTTTTGAGCTTAACCGATAGTATAGTTTTGTGCAACCAAGCTTGAGCAACCACCCAACCCCAAACAAAATCGTGGCAGGATGAGTTTAAAAACTAATTAAACGTATTAAAGAACTGGTTGACGGAAACAAATGTTCGCACTAACATTAGCTCTGTCATTGTATGTTCATTACATAATGATCTACTATTTATTTCAAATTAGCATTCAGTAAATTGACTAATTTTATTTTCCAATTTTTTAGATACATTTCTTGCTGTTTTCCATAGCTAGTCTTTATTGTAGTTGTATAAATTATTTCTATTTATAATCTATTTTTTTGTATCTCTATCACGTTAAATATTGATAAGATACTTAAAAAAAGTATCTAAGTTAAGATATCTAAAAAATTTACTGTATTTAATATTATTTTCGTAAACAAATAATGATAAGATATTTTTCAACACTAGAACACAAAAAAGATTTTTAAATAGATTTCTTAACCTTTAAGTAAGAGCATAAAAACAAACAGTCGTATCACTACAGCAAATTTACACAACATAATTTGAACGTTTGCAAGTAAATAAACTTACACTGTGCAAATCAACTTCCAGAATAAAAACTATCGTCCACTTGGACAAAGCGACAGTTGGCGAAGCGCGGCAAAATTATTTATTTCTTAATTTTTAAATTGGTATACGCCGATGAATGCTTTAAAAATCGAGAAGCGTTCACAAAACCATCCGGTTTTAACTGACGCCGTTGTTAACTGACAACGTTGTCAAATATTTAAAATCGTAGTTATTGATTTGACAATGTCGTCAGTCAAATAATTGATTTTTTACTTGACGAGCAATGACGACACATAACGTAGTTATGTAGTACAACCGGGCCTTATTTCAGTAACCAAGCGTTAAAAAAAATTTCAAAAGAGAGCTAAAATGGTAGATCCTTACGATAGAAAAAAAAACTAGTGTGGTCACCACACGACTCTCCTCTAAAGAATGATGAAGAAATGTCTATATATTTTTTTAAGGTTATGTTGTCATAAAAAAACGTTGAAGTGATATGTACACGTTTGTATTGACTTCCTAGCATGCTATAATTTTCTTGAATTTTTTCTCCTCGATTTCATTAAGATAAAACCGAAATATGGCAAATTGAGCTTATGTTGACATATTGAATAACCCCTATATTTGTGCGCCTCAATATTGCTTTCCCTTCAGTAAAAATTATTATTTTAACGTATCTTGCTTACCGTTCAAGATACAGAATTTTTTTCTAAAAAAAATCGTAGCAGGCAGGATTCGAACCTATATTATATTTTTGAATTCATTTGAAATTATAAATAAAATATCTAATAATGTTATTGTTTGAAAATTTTTTATTTAAATAAATTGTTAGAAAGAAAGTATCTCTATAAAAAACTGTCAAAATAATTAGAATTATTTACATACGTACAAATTTATATAAGAAAAACTGTTAAAAATGGCGGATACGTCCACTTCCGGTTTCTTTATCAGACCAATCTTTTGATAAAACCGAAAGAATATAAGAAGTTATAGTTCGAGAGTTGTCGCAGGTACATACAAAGATAATGTAAGAAAGATGCAACACTCCGTGTATAAACAAGTCCAAAGAATATAGAGAAAAATTGTTATTTTTAACGTATCTTGCTTTCCCTTCGAAATTATGTACTTTTCCTCTAAAAAAAATCGTCGCAGACAGGTTCGAACCTAGATTATATGTGGAATTTACTTTAAATTATAAATCAAATATCTAATAAACTGTTAATGTTGAAAAATGTAAATTTTTTATTTAAATAAAGTGTTAGGAAGAATTATCTCTATAAGAAACTGTAAAAATAATTCAGATTATTTACATACGTATAAAGTTGTATAAGAAAAACTGTTAAAAATAGCGGATCTAGCCATTTCCGGTTTCTTTATCAGAGCCATCTTTTGATAGAACCGAGAGAATATGAAAAGCCAGCTCCATACCAAATTTCAAGTTACTAAGACTTTTGGTTCGAGAGTTATCGTGGGTACATCGTTACACACAGACACACACACACACGACACACACACACGCGCGCGCGCACGCACGCGCACACGCACACACCCAAATCTCTTTTGTCAAAAATATGTTTTTCTGATTTAGGAGACCTTGAAACGTAAAATTGCGCAAAAATATTTTTTTAAAAAGAAATTGCGATCGCTATACTTTCCAAATAGAAAAATAAAAAACTCAAAACTTATTTTATGGTAACAATTTAAAAACATCATTTTTCGCCACTGTAAGTATACCAGAAAAAGTGGTATAAACTTTAAGTTGCAACTTTCAACGGAGAACAATTTGGAGAAAAGTCCAATAGGATTTTTGCATTCATTCTCAATGCATGAAAGCTATCGGAAATGTTTGCGGTAAATATTTAACTAATTATCTAATTATCACTCAATAAACATTTTATGGTTATAGCAATACTAAATTTATTCAGGTGTGGTAGGCAGGGTAATAGGCATATAGTAATGCCCTTACAGAGTATTCACGATCCCGAGTTATAAGGAAACCTAGTATACAGCGTGTTTCTGGGTCTAAAGTGATATTTACAATTAAAGTTTTGAGGGCCGTATTCTCTATTTAAATAAGCGAAGATTGACTTAACGTCTTCATGTATAGCGTTAATTATAGTTCTCTTTAATTATCCGTCATCCACGAAATAAATTGTTAGTAAAATAATTACTTTAAATATTAATCTTAATTTTTCGTATTTACAACTACCTAACTTAACAAAATGTACTTTGTGTACTCGATTATGCTTATCTGCGGTTGTAACCAAAACAAGACTTTAGCTAAATAAACAAAAAACGTTGCAATGTAAAAAATATAAATTATAAATTTAGCTTTCTTAGAACTCAGTTTGACAACTTACTTAATTTTTGGTTTGATTTCTTCAGTTGACGCTGTATGCTAAAATAATTTGTATAAAATTGCCTTCGATAAACTTTATTTTGGACATAAATTTTACATCAAGATATTATTTTCAAGAGTTTGAAAGCTGGATCTGTAAAAGCTTGGCTTGGTAACATTGAACTTGACTTGATTATTTAAAAGCTTGATTTTGGAAAACTTTTGAAAACCAAGCTAAACCTGTGAATCCCTAGATATGATTTTAAACTTAAGAGATGGATGTTACAAATCAAACCCAAAAAAAAATTCGCAAAACATATGGAAACAATTTCAAATGTTATTTAAAATGGCAGTAGGTACAGGTTAAAAAAGCATCATATTTTTCAACAATATGCGGTAATTCAGCTTCAGTCGACAGATGATTTGCCGAATTTGGCTCGTTAGAAGTAATAATTATGTATTAGATAACATTTAAAACGGTGAATTAACGATGGTATTATAAAGAATGATCCTTGATAACCTGATAAACTATACGATAAAGTTTGTGTTAATGCACTTAATACTTGAAAATTTTTGATAAAACGTAGGGTCAAGCGGGGTAAATATGCAACACGTAAAATTAGCGTAAATATGAAACAAACCTGCCATTAATTTACAAATTAATTTATTGTAAAACTAAGCGCTGTTATTTATATAATATATAATAATTAATAGAAAAAAATATTTCTATTGTTGATGATTCTCATTTTCCCAGGTCTGTTCAATTTTTTCCTAAAACCAAGGTTAAAAGTGACGCGATGTTTTTACTTTTTACTACAAAATCTATACCAAATTTAAACAAAAAATATGCAAAATTCACAAAATCACAAAAAATCTATTAGTATTATCAAAAAATTTAATGTATAGTTTTAAATGACCGAAAAAATGAAAGTAGTCTATTTTTGTTGCATACATATTTACTCCACTTAACCCTACTGCATTTTTTTGCTTAAAAAAAGCTACGATACAACACAGAATTAATAGCTTAATTAAATGATTTAAATGTTTTGAAAAAGACAATACCAGTAGTATCTTCCTTAGCAATATTTAGCATTTATTCCAAGACATGGATTTTCGAGTCGAAAGTCAAACTACAAATATTCAGTTACCTGCTTTCCAACTCATGCAACCTCAGTTGTGCAAGCTAACATGCATTTAAAAAAAAGCAGAAGAAATGGCACTACCTCAGTTAAAAAAAAGCTCAAAGAAGTAATTGGAAGCAGGTATTACAACAGAAAATTGCGTTAACTAGACCAAGTGTCCAATTCAATCTTACTTAGATTAAATAGACAAAATCCAAACTCAAAAGAAATCAATATGTTAAAACAAGTCAAATATATACTTTTTGTTAACAAAAATTCCATATATTTTCAAAAATATTCAAAATGTTTCATGAAACTTCGGCAAATATAGATATAGCAAGGGTTCTATAGACGAAGTAGAAGTTACACTTAAAAGAGGTTCTGGCCGACTTGTTATCACTAAACACGACATTACTTGTGCTTCTGACTTTGTAAGATAATTGAGTAACACTTCTTCTGTTCAAACTTGAGAGGTTTCTGAAAATGAAATAATTCAGTTCAACAATGTGTTACTCAAAGTTCATCTGTGTTCCAAATTATTACTATACGCCAAATTACATAGTCCAAAGAACAACTCTAATATACTCCAAAGAATTGTTCTACTTAATCTTTTTAAAATACCACTGAGGAATTCTTTTCTTTTCTTCTACATATCTGTGGGTACAAGCTTCCTCTAGTCTCTTTCGCCCATCTCGGTTTACTGGTAGTATTCTCCATGTTAGAGTTCTTTGATGTCGTCTGTCCATCTTTGTTGTGGTCTTCCTCGCTCTCTATTGCCCATCCACGAAGGCATTGCCCTACACTATCATTCCATCTGTTGTCCGTTCGTCTTGTGTTGTGTCACTTTTGTTTTTGATCAGGTATTGGTTTTTAGATTTCCTGGTGAGATGTGCAGCATTTGCCTTTCCATTGCTGGTTTTCGCTATCTTGTCTATATTCTTACATCGGATCTCCCTGACGTACACCTCTTTTAATTAGTATTTCGTTGGTTTCTTCTGTCATTTGTATTTTAACTTTCGTGTTCTTGTTTAGATTACATTGCTTTTTAACGATGGTCTACTCTGTTGTTCCATAGGGCTTGATCTAGTGTCCACATTTCTGGTGTATACGTTTGTGATGCTTTCATCACTTACAAAAAAACTGTTTATTTTGTTATAAATTGTTTCGAGTACTTAGAATTAAGAGAAAATCTAATATTATATAAATAATTAAATTTCTTAACATACCGTGTTTGTAAGTTTTTCATTAAAAGGGGTATTTTTATACATGCGTAAAGGATACACAAACCATTGTAGTAATAAGTTGAACTGTTTCGATATAACAGTCGAAGTAATAGTAGCATTATTGTGTACTTTATAAATTCGGTGCAACAGTGAAAATAATGGCTAGAAGAAAACAATTAGACCTAGAAACTAAAGCTGGAATACTTGTTATACACAATACGAATGTATCAAATCCGACACAACAACTTCGCATATCCTAGTACTGCGTGCGACGAACTATTAAGAGGTTGCGAGATTAGAAACGTAGTGGAAGACCCAGAGTAACACCTAAAGCTAAAGATCAATACATAAAGATGGTATCATTAAGAAATCGTCGACTAACCGCTCCAACAATAGCAGCGAAATTTAATATGTAACATCAAAACATGATTAGTGTTTCTACCGTAAAACGGCAATTATCAGAGGTCGAATCGCCACTAAACAACACGATTAACCTCCATACATAAACAAGGACGTCTCCAATGGGCAAAACAACACCAACATTGGACCGCGGAACAATGAAAAAACGTATTGTAGTCTGATAAATCAAAATTTGAGTTGTTTGGAAACAAACGACAAGTTTTGGTATGTCGTTGTATCGGTAAAAAATGCAAAAACAAAATGTTGTTCAAATGATAAAACATGGAGGTGGAAACATCCTGGTTTGGGATTGTTTTGGTGGCAGACAAATTAGTTCCTTATTTAAAATCGACACGATAATGACGAAAGATGTGTGTTTGGAGATTTTAAAAGATCATAGTGTTCCTACAGAAAATGACAGAAAAATCAATAACTTATGTATATGTTTATTAATTATGTGTATGATGTAGTATTAACAGCAAATTAAGTAAATAATGCTAGAACTCGGGTCACGTAAAATTAGGAACGTCAATCATTTTTCGCGCACCCAATATAGCCTCAACATTTTATGTTAGCGATGTAACATACTAATCGAAATATGTATTGAAAACCACACTTTTGATAATCATAGTGAACCCCATTGTAAAAATAGTGTTAAATAATATGAAACTAATACTGTATTATCATAATTCCAAAACATTTAAACATTAAATGTAGATACATATAAATAATTTGGTTATGATTTTTAATAACAAGTTGTTTGTCGAAATAAATGTATGATGATGCACGTGCTTATCTTATCTACTAAATATACGATAAGTTTCAAAAAGATTCAAGTGGCGATTTAGGTGAAAAGATGTTTTGAACAAATCTGTTTACAAATTATCTAAGAATCTACTTTCACCGCAAATCTATTACTTTTCAAGAGTACCTACTAGTTTTTTAAATAAACAATTGCCCATTAAAAAAATGGCGTTAAGAAATGCATGATAGTACACGCTACTGTAGCGGTATTTTACATAAATGTGTTATTGCGTCGATCCTCTTTTCAGCTGGTTCTAGTTATAGTAGCCCACTTTATTTATTTCATTTTAGTGACTTTTGAGCGGTAGTATATATTGTGTCTGTAGCTATGTATTGTAGTAGAAACCATAAATGCAGTTATGATGCCTAACAAAAATAATTTAATATAGTTGTTGAAAGAGTTACAACTGTGATTAAAAAATGTAGCTGTATTAAAATAGAAATTCCTCGAATGAATGTTTCTCTAAATTTTAAATTTAAATCTTGTTCAAGATTAGGCGTTTGTAATCTGTACAAGATAACTTATTATATTATATTATTATAACTTATTGCTATTGTGATTCTTTTATACTGTAAAAATGCACAATTTAAACTGTTCATTTCTGGAAGATGTATTATCTCTACAAGAGTAAGTTTTTGTAACATAGTGGCAGTTGCACTAACAATAAAGCAAATTAATTAGCATCAGAATATTTCATCGATTGTGAGGAAAACAAAGTTTAACATTCAATTTGAGTCATTTTCCTCTTTCGCAAAATCAGTGACAATGGTATTATAATAATATACTAAATATTAAATGTCTTTTTAGAAATAGTCACACCAAATTGCTTCTCTTATGTGACTAAAAACAACTCCGGAATGATAGATTTTAGAGTTGAAAACGATATCCTTTTGTTTTTTTTAATATAAATAATGTGATTGTTGCCGAAAAACTATCTGACTCTAATCTGAAAAGATTTCTTCACCAAGACTTTAGAAACAACAATGTGGTACGGAAGAGGCACAGCTCCAACTTTCAAATTTAAATAAAATCAAACACTGTTCTAAAGACTCAGTTGGTGTCCATTATAAGCGTGTTACGCTATTTTGTTGTAACAGCTGTATTTAAAATCCTACAAATTGAAGGCAATATCATCTCTGTATAATACTTAAAATTACCCCAGGGATACTGAAACAAATTATAAACTTCCTGGGGGAAATGTAAATGGAAATTTGTACTCGCGTGTTTTTCTATTTTGATACAAGAATCCTTTTTGCAAACAAGGACAAATCGCAGAACTCGAGTACAAAAACCTTGGAGAAACATAATAAAATTTCAAAGAAAACAGTCGGAATTCGGAATGTGTACATTACAATAATATCGAATAAAACGAAAAACCGAAAGACCTTGATTGATTTTTCTTATCATCATAATCAAATTTTTTTGTAACCTTCGAGTAGTTATCAAAGTTAACATACTCTGATCATGCCATTTCTTTACGTAATAACCGATAGTTGTCATACACCCCATTTGCAACATTTAAGTTTCTTATTTTTTAATTTTTTAAAAGGAATGTATTGACCGTATGGTAAACCAATACGTTGGTTTCCACCCCCAAATAATAAATTCCGATACAAATAAACTACGCAGTTGTCTAAGAACAAAATCAATGAGCCTTAAATTAAATGCGAAGAAGTAAAAAAAATTAAGTGTGCGTTTGCAAAATAACTACAAATATTTTGTCGTATTTTGCATACTTGTAATTGCAAAAAAAGATTTTAAAATAATTTCAAATGTGAAAAACATTGAATTGTTATTAACCCATAAAGCAAAAGATGCAATACCTGAAATCACCGAAGCACCCATTCTTTTATATTTCTTTGAAAGGGTTGAAATAAATCGTTAGATTTACAAACGCACATGTCAATGCTAAACGTACGTATTGCAAAACTGTCAATGAAACTTTTGAAATTAATGACATAAAAATTTGAGGTTTTAAAATTGAGTAATTTTCTCTTATAAATTAATGTGAAGAACCAAAAAACGGCGATACTTATGTTTTTAATAATTTTTTTGGATATTCTTAAAGCAGTAATTAAATTTGCACTTACCTCAAATATCATAAGAAGAATTTTAACGTACAATCGCCTAACACCCAGTGATTTTCCAATCGACGCTAAGAATATTATACACAAAATTAACATCAATAACGGAGTCACGAATAAAGATCCGACCACCGACAATGTCGCTGCTGCGTACGCCATGATTTTGACTGAATGTGTCAAATTCACCAAAACTTGATGCTGTATTAATATTAGACGTTTCGCGTATTTTTTATACACGTCACATATCCGTTCTTTATATTATTACACTAACCATCGAAACAATATTACGACGTAGCCATAAAATACATTAACACATAATATAACCAACATACATAAACAAAATCCCCTAAACGAATGTACACAGACAAAAATTTATATAAACCAGTAGCGTCGCAATGTAAATTTTATTTTTACCGTATTTATTTTTAGTCCGCATAAATTAATAAATAATTACTAGTATAATTTACACTTTTACCATAAAAACTAAAAAGTATACTTTTCTTCATTGGTTATTAATTACACGTGTATACCAGGGTTTTTTAATTACAAGAAGCTAGTTAATCTTCGCTCAAAAAATTCAAATATATTGTTGGGTTTAGAAAAACCAAATTTACATTTAAAAAATAGTAACCTACACTATTCACTTTTGTAAAGAACTTTATTCTTTGTGTTTTGTTGTTTAGAGTTCATTAGAAACTCAGAACTAATCATAAAAATCGTATAATTTTGAATATGGGTTCAATATCTACTCTGCTATACTCTAGCTTTAATTTACGATTTAAGCGGTCAATTCAAAAATTAAAATTACTAAAACTGCGTTTTGAGTCCATATTCACAAAGCGTACTTGCAGATTTAGTTTTTATAAAACAACTAATTAGTACAATATAAAGTTTAAACAATAAAACACGACAGTAAAAATAACTTGTTTACAAACAGTAACAGAAATAAAACTATATTAAACTGTAACAACAGACAAAGATGATAAAAAGAAAATAGTAATAGCGAAGGTTTCCACGGCCGGAGTCTATGCTAAGATGAAAACGTCTTTCGGGTTTGAACCGTGTCATTGTTGTAACCGAAGTTGCCAACGTTTCGCCCACTTTCGTAAAGGGCATTATCAGGGCGTGAGAGAAATCGAAGAACTCAAACAAACAACCGAAATCTAACTAAGAACAAAGAACTTCTCAAAAGTTAGGCAATCAACTTGTCAACCAAGCCAGATTCTAAACTCTGAAAAGGTAAGAAAGAAAACGATAAATAGAAGTTCACTTCTATAGAGTTTAGAATCTGGCTTGGTTCATAAGTTGATTACTTAACTCTGTAGTGGTTCTTTGTTAGGTTTTCGATTGCTTTTCAAGTTTATCGTTTTTTTTTCTTACCCTTTGGTAATCCATTGCGATGTACGGTTTTAGAACATAACATAATTATCTTCTCTAATTTTACAAGCTTAAGCTGTTAAATAAGTACAATACACAAATAAAATTATACATTAAAAATTTAAGGGAACTTTAAAGGGCGCTTTAAAGTACATCACGCGCGTGCATGAGCACTGCCCGTGTTGCCCTATAGGAGGGTGCGACGAGAGCAAGTTGACGAAAAAACCCGGTCTTTTCCCAAAAGTTTGATCGAGTTTAATTGCCCTCTAGTAATGAATGTAAAAAATAAAATAAAAAACTTGACTAGGAAAGAGTTTACCACGAATGATCTGTCAGAGAATAAATCAAGTTATATGTCAACGATGTTTTTGCCTACGTTAAATTAATAGGAACAAAGGATGAGGTAGTAACAAAAAAGTACAATGCATTTTTTTCAGTTTATAAATTCCTTTGTAACTTCTAGATTGCTGCGTGCCACCCTGTTCTTAATATATGATTATTAACTACAAACTACTATTTTACATGACTGCCAATGCATAGAATAACCGTTTCACATAACGTCAAAAAACTATAGATATGCAATTGTCGCATACAGATTCTTTAGTCACTGGATTGTAAGATTTGCATATACCATCTTATGATACGACTGAAGAGACAGATAAAGACACATTTACACACATATTACGAATTAGTAAAAAATGTGTGGACTGATTAAAGTCATGCTATAAATGGTAGATAAAAGACCGCAGCAAAAATAATAAACAAAAACTGACGCGGTTACTTGGTGCATCTAAAAAGTTCGACAAACTATTTGAACAAGCAGTTCAAAACAGCACAACGGATACTGACCGAATCAAACAAAACAAACTGGCTTAAACGTTAAACAAAAAATATCTATTCAGTACAGTATAATCGTTAAACATTCATTTGTAAAGGCACTGCACCTTGGAAACATTCCCAACCAACACACGTCCCAAGGACGTCCTTAGGACATGATGCTGCGGATCACAGAATGTCTCAAAGTCGCCCCATTTTGGTCCTGTGTACGTCCTAGGGACATTCATAGGACGTTCTTTTGTCACAACTGTGTGCATACCTACGATGTCATTATAGGACATCTTTGCGCATCCGCCACGGGACGTCCCTTTTAGATGGTTGTAGGATATATAGGAGGTAGTCATTCCTCCCATTTTCTACATATTGAATTGGAAAAATATTAGTTACTCGAGCTCTCGTAATTACTACTATATATGTATATTATATTTTTATCAAGAAGAGTACCATTTCAAGTTAAAGTACATCTACTTTGTGTGTTTTTTTTTATTCAGTAAGGAGACTTAACGTACTTCTCTACGACTTGAAGTAATGAATAAAAATAACTTTATCAAATGAAATACAAATTATCATTACAGAAAACTGTATTTTTAAATAATAATCCTAATTATAATCAATTAAACTAAATTTAAGGTTTCGATCATGTATTAAATAATCTTTAGTATTCTCTAGTTTGTGTATCCACGAATCAACAGGTTATGGACCCAGTTACGTTGTCATAATTTAAATAATACAAATAGAGAAAAACTACCGAGATCCGTATAAATTTATCATTTTATACACGCATACAATACACGTGAGGAAATGGCGAATCCTCAAGATGAAAATACCGAATTGGAACTTCTCCGTGAACAGCTGGAACAAATGAGAAACAGTTTAGCAAATTTAGCAAGCACTCGTCGAGCCACCATCACTACAACATCTCATTCAATCGGAGGTTTACCTGATGCTAAGCACTTGGATGGACATTCAAATTTTGCTGAATGGAAATTTTGGATGAAAAACTTTCTTGTAGATTCAGGTCTGTGGATGTGCATTGAATTTGATGAAACTGAGGTAGTAGATGCGGATTTGGATCGTCGCACTCTGGCTAAGATAAATTTGTCTGTAAGAAGTCATGTCGCTTCCATTACTAAAGAAGCCAACAACTGCAAAAGAAGCATGGGATGCTCTGATTAACATGTATGAAGATAAAGGTTCAGTTAGAATTGTGGGTTTGTTGTCGAGTATATTGCAGTTGAAATATGAAGATTGTAAATCGATGGAGGAATTTATCAACAAATTCTTGAGTATAGCGGAACAATTAGAAAATGCAGGTGAACCCCTAAAAGATACTGTTGTGGGGATTTATTTTGGCAAAGTTGCCTGAAGAATTCAAACCATTGGTACTTGGGATCAGGGATCTAATCAAGAAACAACTGTCGACTTTGTGAAGAACTTACTACTCCAGCAAGATATCAAACTGAATTCTGGAAAACATATTGAGAATACTGTACTGTCAGTCCGTAGCAAAAATAAACCATCTTTGGGTGTAAGATGTTATAATTGCAATGGTCGGGGTCATATGTCTAATAACTGTAGAAAACCGAAGAAAAGGAACCAACAAGGAGGTAAAGTGCAGGACAAGCAGATTCCGTCAACATCTACTGCAGGTTCTTGCTTTCTTGTCCGTGATGAGTCCTTTCCCGATGATTATAATTGGTATCTCGATTCAGGTGCCACCGTTCATCTAACAAAACAGTCATATGACACATTTCAGAAGAAGGAGACACAGTTGATTCGCATGACCAATGGACAAACTGTTAGCAACTCCGGAGTTGGTGATGTAGCAATACCATTGTCTACCAACCATACATTAATTGCTGAAAATGTTGCTTCTGTGCCAGACTTAAAGTTGAATTTGTTAAGTGTCAGTCAGATACTTAAGAAACCGTTAAACTTATCTATTATTTTTGACAGTAAACAGTGTAGAATTGTTAAAGAAACTATAAGTGTCAGTGAATCAAACGTATTGGGCACTGGAACATTAGTTAATGGACTATACCGATTAGATCGTGCTCCAGATCGAGAAATAGTAAGTACGGTTACCACTGAATTAGATAACTATAGTTTGTGGCACAATCGATTGGGACACTTGAACTCAAGCTCAATGTATAAATTAAAAAGCATAACTGATGGTCTGCATTTCAATAAGGAATCCAATGTTCCTTGCAAATATTGCATACAAGGAAAAGCAAACAAAAACCCGTTTCCTAAACATGCTAGTCGTAGAGCAACACGCGTACTGGGTTTAGTCCACTCTGATTTATGTGGACCAATGTCGATTGATTCTAAGGGTGGTGCCAAATATGTATTAACTTTTGTAGACGATTATTCGCGTAGATGTTTCACATATTTTTGAAATCCAAAAATGAAGTTTTTGGACAGTTTGTTGATTTTGTGAACTTTGTAGAGAATCAAACAGAACAAAGATTGAAATGCCTTCGCACTGACAATGGCACTGAATATGTCAACAGGTCAATGATCACTTATTTACGGCAGAGAGGTATACACCATGAAAGAACCGTACCAGATACTCCTCAGCAGAACGGTGTTGCAGAGCGTATGAATCGCACTCTCCTTGAATGTGCCAGATCGATGCTGTTCTCATCAAATTTAACCAAAGAATTTTGGGCCGAAGCTATCAACACCGCAGCTTATCTTCGAAATCGTTGTCCTACTCGAGCACTACAAAACTCGACACCAGAGAAAGCATGGACTGGTGAGCGACCGAACCTCAATCATGTACGTACATTTGGTTGTACTGCATTTGTTCACATTCCACAATCGCAAAGAAGTAAACTCGAACCGAAAGCCTGGGAAGGAATTTTCTTAGGATATAGTGAGCAAACCAAAGGCTACAAAATTTACAATCCCAAAACTAATAAGTACCATTTGGCCCGTGATGTTAACTTTATTGAAGACCAGATGGGCATGTTAACACAGTCAAGTAGTAGTCATTTGTCAAATGGAAATGATGCTCAAATATCACCATCATCGGAAGAAATACGTTTCACTACAACCTCAACTACAATCGAGCCGTTATCAGATGATTTGCTACAGAGAACATCTGCCGATTCAAGACCTAATTCTTCTACATCAACATCTTTGATCCACGAAACTGCAAATGACAGTAATTTACCAGTGGGTACAGACAATACAGAAGTTGGTGAAGAAAGTAGTTTCCCGAAACGTGTGAGTAAACCTAATAAACACATTTTTAATGAAGATTTTATATGTAATCAAGCAATGCTGTGTACATCGAGTCCTACCACCGAGCATGAAGCACTTGCAGGAGAAGATGCTGATAAATGGCGAACAGCTATGGAAGAAGAGATGGAGTCTCATCATCTGAATAAATCATGGACTGCTTCTGAACTTCCACCTGGTCGTAAAGCCATTACAATGCGATGGGTTTTCCAACCTAAACTAGGTCCTGATGGAACTGTAATCCGCTACAAAGCGAGATTGGTCGCCAGAGGATGCTCTCAAACTAAGGGTACAGAGTATGAGGAGACGTTTTCTCCTGTCATCCGCTCTAGTTCGATCCGTGTTTTGATAGCACTTGCTGTAAAGTTGGAACTGTCAATAGACCACATGGACGTCACCACCGCATTCCTACATCCCGAACTCGCTGAAGAAATTTATATCAAACTTCCAAACGATGAAATTTGTCGACTACAGAAATCAGTTTATGGCCTTAAACAAGCTAGTCGTGTTTGGTATCTGAAATTGGATAAAGTATTAAAACAACTTGACTTTAAGCCATCATGTCATGATACTTGTGTCTACACACGAGTCCAGGACGAAGAATTACTTATAGTGGGAGTGTATGTAGATGACATCCTTATCCTCAGCAATAGTGAAGAGGGGAAGTGCAGCCTAAAAGAAAATCTAATGAAAATCTTTTCAATGAAAGACTTAGGTCCGTTACACCACTGCCTAGGTATACGAGTAAGAAAACAAAATGGGAACATAATCCTTGATCAGGAACATTACCTAAAACATGTCCTAGAGAGGTTCAATATGGGTGATTGCAAACCAGCTTCAACCCCTTTAGATCCGAATACGAAACTCTCAAAAGACATGGAACCAAAGACAACAGAAGATATAGAAGCAATGAGAAAAATTCCATACCGTGAAGCGCTAGGCAGTATAATGTATGCTGCGTACGCAACAAGACCCGACCTAGCATTTGCAGCTGGCATGCTAAGCCGATTTAACGCAAATCCGGGGCCTGCTCATTGGTCGGCTGTGAAGAGACTTTTCCGATATATAAAAGGTACTCTTACACTGGGATTGGTGTATTCTAAAGATGACATGGAAGCATATGCGTACAGTGATTCAGATTGGGCTGGTTGTCAAGACGATCGCAGATCCACTACTGGATATGTTTTCGTGTTCTCCGGAGCCGCTATATCCTGGAACACAAAGAAACAACCAACTGTGGCTTTGTCTTCCACTGAGGCTGAATATATGGCCCTCAGTGCTGCTACCCAGGAGGCAATCTGGATAGAAGGTCTTCTAACCGAATTAACACTAAAACATAAGGAACCGCTCACAATATTGTGCGATAACAAAGGTGCAATAGAAATCGGTAACAATTTAAAATTAAGTGCCAGAAGTAAACACATTGACATTAAACATCATTTTGTGAAAGAGTGCGTGGAGTCCGGAAAAATTAAATTGAGTCACTGTGACTCTAAAGAAATGACAGCTGATATATTGACCAAGGGTCTTTCTTCTGAATTACATCGTAAACATTGTCAAGGTCTGGGTTTAATCTAGATATGTTTACAGTTTAGTGCATTTTAGAAAATATTGTTTAAGTTGTTTTGTCATTCAGGATTGTCAATTAAGGTAGGGTGTTGTTAAATAATTGTCAACCCTGTATATTGTACTGGTGGGTACGTGAGACACTACTTCAATAGTATGTAACAATATATTTACAGTTAGTTAGCATGTGTATCTGTGTATTGCCTCGTTTTACATCGATCATGTATTAAATAATCTTTAGTATTCTCTAGTTTGTGTATCCACGAATCAACAATGAGCGCCAACTTCTAGTTATAAAATTCTACTACACTTTACCGGCCTAGACGGGAAAAGTAGAACTTCCGGCTGATTATGATGCCTGTAAAATCCCAATCAACAAGGAGTAGTAGTTTATTTAACGAGTTCCTGTGTAAATTGGACGATTTTTCCAAAGAGAACTTTTTTAAACCAGAGTGAAACGGAGGTTTAAAAAGTCCTCGACGGAAAAAAGCGTCCAATTTACTCAGGAACGAGTTGAATACAATATTTCATTGATCAAACAGAGACACGAGGCCCCCAAAGTTTCAAAATCTCTTAAAAATAATTTGACATTTATGTTGATAAATGCGCAAAAACTGTCAAAGACGGTTTACAATAGCAAAAAATTTATCACAGTTAAGAACAATAATCACTTTTTTAATATCTTTTTTAACGTTTTGAAAAGAATATATTTACATTTTTAAAAACATTGCAAATACGTCTTAATGGCCAAATGGTGCAAAGGCAAAAACGTTATTTAAATTTAAAAAAAATGTTTTAGAAAATATGTTTAAAATGTATTGAAAATATTGTAGTATCAACGAATATATAAAATATTTTTAAAACGTTGCAAACACATATTTCATTTCAACTATTTTAAAACGTTGTAACGTCGTTTTTAAAACATGAAAAAACGTGATTGGGCCAGTATATATGATTTTTATCGTTTGTTGTTTTTCGATTTATGTATTTAAATTCGTATCGTGTATATTCTTATTAATATTTATTGCTAGTATTTATCTAATAAAGAAAATGGTATGTGCAACGTTTAATGATTTTCATCAGGATAATAACGTTTAAATCTAATTATTTGACGAGCTTTATTAATTGATAAGTTTATATATGGTGATACAAACCAGACACAAGTAGACAAAGAAACGGTTTAACAATATATTATTGTTAAGAATGGCCTGTTTCTAGAATTAGACTAAGCTAAAAATAGTTTCTTTCTTTATGACTAACTAGTAAATTCGAATTCTAATGATACATTTTCAGGAATACTGTTTTTAAAAATAACTTATGGTTGCTGCTTCTCAATGTACAAAATATATAGATAAGCTAAGTTAAACCACAAGTGGTTAAACTATTATCATTTGCTATTACTCAGAAAAAAAATAGTTTTAAGTATTGAGAGAACTCTTTTTTTCACTACTAGTTATATAGACGCTTACATTATATACTACATGATACTATACGTATACACAGTGGCGGCTGGTAGTCAATCATACAAGAGGGTCATTTAAAAAAAACGCAATGATCGCAAAAAGGCTAAAAAACATTCTTACAGTAACGTGATTTATATTTAAGATCAATTATGTTTAAAATTTAAGATATTCGTCTATAATTACAATTACCAAAATAATCAATAGCAAGCTCATTAAAATTTACAATGATTTTTCAATGCTTAGCATAGAAATGCACATCTTTCTTATCTCATAGTATTGCCAATTGCGTAGAAATGTTTGAATTTTTAACATAGAGAAATATCGCTCTCTTTCCACTGTAGTCATATGTAAAGTCAATGAATTGTTCTATTTAATATATGTATCTATTTTTAGTTTTTACAAACTTTTTAATTATAGTCTTTAATTGACTTCACAATTGATTTTTACTTTTTCTTTTAAATGCTATAAATCCGTAATATTATTTTTACAACATAATGATTAATGCATCATCTGAAAACAGTAAATATAAAACACTAAAATCTATTATTTATTTCAATTCCACAAATCCAATCTAACGAATCATACACAGATTCCTTGAATTACTGTAAACTTCTCTATTTGGTTGGTCGAATTTGAAGTAAAGGCTGAGGACGAGCATTAAATTTAAATTCTAGATGTGTAAACAATTATTAGCTATTCATTTTTTAACGTCTTGTACCACAGTTATTATGAAATAAAAACTACTGTCATATGTGATAAGAAATCTGTATTTAACACACACGTGCTGCGAAGATAACGATAGATGACGTAAGTCACGTAAGCAATGATAGCATTGCACTCAAAGATAATTGCACTAAGTATTATCTTTGGCGTAGGTGGCCGGCTGAAAACCCAGCGAACGAATTTTAAGATTTACTTATTGTTATGTCGAGGTTAGCCGATGTGTACTCTCATTAATAAACCTTCACTAATTAATACGTTTATTAATACAGTCACATACTATCGTTAAATTTTACATATATAAAATAAACACAATATACGAACGCTACTACAATCTGTGTATGGTCCCTCCTCAGTGGCCATATCTCTAATATCGTGGCTCTCCCCACGCCCCCGGTACTTTAATACACTACATTTCCTCCCCTTTAAGTTACAATTTAAAATAGAATACAATAAAATAAACAATACATAATACAAAACTTAATTTTAGATATTTGTATAGTAATTTTTGAGGATTACCGGTTTTGAGACTTTCCTGCCTGATCTAGTTTGAGTTACAGTGTTATTAGACTTATTAGAAGTATTTACAATTACAGTTTGATTTGCAATTTCGGGTATCGATTCAGAATTAGTGTTGTCAATAGGATTAGGTGAGATAGGTATCGTCGTTATGGCAATGCTCGGAGTCTTGGGAATGAATCTTCTAACTTCCTTATCTTCCATTTTCTCTGTTGAAGCTTGAATGTTAAGTTTTTTTATTTGATCTATATGTCTTCTCCATAAGTGTCCTTCCTTTGTTTCACATATGTAGTTTTTGTTCCCTGTGCTTCTTTAACTATGCCTTCAATGAATATTGGATTATTCTTGTTTCTGTAGTCTTTAATTAATACCTTTTCCCCCTCTTTAAGTGTTTGAGTTCTTCCTTTTACCTCAAGTTTTTCATTCTTGTGTGGTTTCAATAAATCAAATAGAGTTCTCACTTTCCTACCCATCATCATGAATGAAGGTGTTTCGTTTGTTGTACAATGTACCGAATTACGATAGTTGATTAAATATCTACAAACTATTATATCTGGAGATATGTCTTTATTTCTCTTGTCTAATAATGATGCTTTTAAACATTTTTTGAAACTTTTCACCGCATTTTCTGCCGCTCCATTGCTGGCAGGGTGATATGGTGCACTTGTAATGTGTTTGATTCCGTTTTTTAATAAAAAATTATTAAAATCTCTTGATACTAACTGTGGTCCATTGTCTGAAACAACAGTTTTTGGAATGCCCCATCTCGCGAATGATTCCCTTAATTTTTGAGTTGTTTCTTCCGCTGTTATGTTGTTCATTCTGAATATTTCTGGATACTTAGAATAAGCGTCCAAAATAATCAGATAATGTGATTTATTTATAGGTCCTAAAATGTATGTGTATTCTCTGCCATGGTCCTTCTGGTTTATTCCAAGGGATTGTTATGGATTTACTTGGGTTATTTGAAATTGTTTGAGATGGAGTACATGCGTTACCCATTTCTTCTATGCATTTATCTATTTTAGGTCAAAAGAAATCTTGCGATGGATTTCCCATATGACTTGAATGCAATTCTTCTAATAATTGATCTTGAAATTTCCTCGGAATCACCACTCTGTATCCCCACATAATACATCCTTGCTCATTATATAATTCAAATCGTCTTCTGAAAAATGGTAAGAGCTCTTCTCTCTCTATCCTTTCAGGCCATCCTGTCATGATATATTCTACTACTTTGCTTAATAGAAAATCTTTCCTTGTTTCGGTAGCGATACTTTTGAAATTAACCGGTATTTTGTCCGAAATTATTAAGTTGATATACGTCGATTTTGCGTTATAATCGTCTGAAATATATTTAACCTTAATTGGGTGTCTGCTAAGCATATCTGCAACTTGATTGTTCTTCCCGTTTATATATTCCGTTTTATATGCAAAACCTGACAGAAATAATGCCCACCGTTGTAATCGTGTCGCTGCCATTTGCGGAATGCCTTTATTTTCTCCGAAGATTGATGTCAATGGTTTATGATCCGTTTGTATCGTGAACTCTTGCCCCATTAAGTAGTGATAGAATCTCCTTACTGACCAGTATATAGCTAACGCTTCCTTGTCCAGTGTCGAATAATTCTTTTCTGCCGGCATTAGCGTTCTTGATATGAAAGCAATGGGTTTCAGTTGTCCATTTGGAAATTTGTGCAGTAATGCTCCTGCTATTCCATCTTGACATGCGTCCGTTTGCAGAATTATTGGGATTTTTGGGTCAAAATGAACTAGTATTTCATCCGATCCTATTATTCGTTTTATTTCTTCGAATGCCTTACCACAAGCATCAGTCCATATGTACTTGTTATTTTTTAATAATTCAAAATTGGCTTCATTATTATCGATAATTTTGGAACAAATTTTCCATAATATGTCACCATACCAATAAAACTCTTAACTTGGGTAACATTTTTCTGGTCTGGGTGCATCGATAATTGCCCTTTGCTTATCTGAATTTTTTTAATCCCTCTTTCGAGATGGTATATCCCAAATAGCTTACTTCATCTTGAAAAAAAACGCACTTTTCTTTTTTTAATTGAAGTCCTGCATCTTCCAATCTCTTGAAAACTTCTCTTATATTTTTTTCGTGATCTTTTCTAGTTTTGCCCGTTATTATGATATCGTCCAAAAAATTCGCAACACCATTACATCCTTGTAACAATTTTTCCATTTCTCTTTCGAAAATTGTACTTGCAGGTGTAATGCCATATGGTAATCTATTTAGTTTGAAGATACCTCTATGTGTGCTCCATGCTAGCTTCATTGCAGACTCTTCATTTACACATATTTGGTTGTAGGCGTTACTCAAATCGATTTTTGTAAATGACTCTCCCCCATTGAGCAGTGAAAAGATATGCTCCATGGTTGGCAATGGATACATAACCTTTAACAAATGTTTATTTAGCGTTACTCTATAGTCGCCGCAAATTTTCAAATTCCCGTCTTGTTTTATTATGGGTACAATTGGAGTTCCCCATTCTGATGATTCAATTGCTGAAATAACCCCTTCCTTTTCCAATCTTGTTAGCTCTTTGTTCCACCTTAGATCTAAATGCGATAGGAATAGGTCTAGGTTTAAAGTAAATAGGTTTGGTATTTTCAGCTACCTGCAAATCAACTTGTTTATACTTGTAACATCCTAACTTATTTTGAAAAATGTTTGCAAACTCGTTAAATAATTGTTCCCTGTTGTTCACAGTTGTTACTAACACATCTGCAGTCAGTTTAAAATTAAATTTTTCCAGGAAGTCTCTGCCCAATAAATTTTGAGTTGGCGTATCGTTCCTAACAACTTGAAACATAAAATTTTTACAAATAACATTTTCAAATTTAATGTTTACAATTACACAACCAATTGGCTTTATTTTACAACCAGAATAGCTACGCAATGTTATAAAAGAATGCTTCAGCTCACACTCAGACAAGTGTCTCTCATAGAAGTCATAACTTATTACTGATAAACCTGCCCCCCCGGCTACCTGCTTTTTGTAATCATTGTTATTTATATTTACATTTAAATATAAAGGTTTTTCATTGGTAATATATATGCTATTTATATCTACACAATCATTATCTAACTCTACATCCAAAGTGTTTTGTCTAATGCTTTTAGTATTATTACAGACTTTTGATAAATGTCCTATCACTTTACATTTATTACATGTGTAGTTACTGTACTTACAGTTTTGTTTCCCTGTATGAAAATTACCACAGCATTTACATTTCCATTTACCCGACCTGGAACTATTTTCTTGATCCATCTTATTTGAAAAATTCCTTGCTGTACCATGTGCTTTTTCATACTTCTGCTGTTGTACAGGTTTCTTCTTATGTAACAAATGCACGTCTTTGCTTTCAGCTTGAATACTCGATTCCCTTGCTTGAGCAATCTCCAGTAATTTATTCAAGGTTGTTGTAGGTTTTTCTTCACAAAGTCTATCTCTTATTTTTCCTTGTTTTAAGCCACACACAAATTTGTCTTTTAAAATGTTTTGTAACTGCACACCAAATTCACAATTAGTTGACAAGTTATGTATTTTGCATACCAATCGTTAACATTTTCATATTCTTCTTGTTTTGCATTGTAAAATTCTATACGTTCTCTAAATATGCAAGTTGTTGGCGAAAAATGGGTTTTTAAAAGATTACACAGGTCTTCATATGCTTTGGTACTCGGTAGGTCTGGCGTACACAAATCTCTGAGTATCTTGTAAGTATCGGAACCAATAAGACTTAATAATGCACTTACACGTTTATCTAATTCTCCAGCTGATTGATTATCAGATGCAACAGTAGCATGCTTTTTTATACCATTTATGTTAAAAAATTGCTCTAACTGCTCTTGATATATAATCCAGCTGTCCCTTTTTGGATTGAAGCTATCTATCGAACCAATTAATGCCATTGTAGTATTCTTTTCGTTATGGATATTTGTCGTCCCACGTTTTATTTTTTTTTTCAGAATCGTCGCCAATTTGTTATGTCGAGGTTAGCCGATGTGTACTCTCATTAATAAACCTTCACTAATTAATACGTTTATTAATACAGTCACATACTATCGTTAAATTTTACATATATAAAATAAACACAATATACGAACGCTACTACAATCTGTGTATGGTCCCTCCTCAGTGGCCATATCTCTAATATCGTGGCTCTCCCCACGCCCCCGGTACTTTAATACACTACACTTATCTTCTTTTCTAACTCGCATAAAATTGTATTATGTGTGTCTCACTCTTGATTAGAATAACTATCATCGTAATATAATGTAAGTGCGGGCAAAAGTTCGTGTCAGCCTCGGGTAAATTCGCAAGCTTTCGTATCTGTTGCGTTTAAATTGACAATTATTTAAACGCAAGAAATTTAAACGCTGATAATTTGATTTAAACGCAAATTTTCTGTAATTTTAAAGCAAATAAAATACCTTTCTTATTCATTTTTGGAGGGTCATTGACCAAATGACCTAATAGAGAAGCCGCCACTGCGTATACGGTACAATAGTAGGTTGTTAAGTAGCACTTTTTAAAACGCAGATAAATATGTAATTTATATTTACATTTCCTGATAATATGGTAACAGTTTTAAAAAATAAAACAACTATATCTACCAGGTACAAGAAGTTTTGTTTATTGTTATTTTAAGAATTTCAATTGTAAAAAGAAAAATTAAATTCATTTTAGAAGTGTAGTAAAGTTTGCGTCTAACTAAATATGAATTTACATGTGTCAACTAGCTAAATCAGGCAAGTAACCGCTTTTTTATGGTAATTTTTTAAATAATTTGCAAATATTTTTAGCTTTTAGACATAATCTTTAGCGAAAGAATGAGATATTCTAAAGCTGATTGCAGCCGACCAAACGCTGCAGCTTTAACTATTTTTAATAACAGTTTTGAACAATCTGCTAAGCCATAACTTTAATTTTACTATGTTGACTTATATTCAGTGTTGTAATAAGTACTTTTATTTTTGTACCTAGGTATAGGTACAGGTACTTGAAAAAAAAAGTATCTAGGTACAGGTTCAGATACGTATTTTTAAAAGTACCTAGGTACAAGTACAGGTACAGGCACTAAACAAAATGTAGCTGAAATTTATAGGTACATTTTAAGTACTTTAAATTCACAATTGATTGCGCATAAAAACGAAAAATGCTTTTAATAAACTAAAATACTACTATTAATAACAACTTCACAATTGAAAATTACAAACATAATTGGCATAAACCAAAGTTTGAAATGGAATGATATGTATTATATTTGTAGGTGCTCAAAAGGATAAAAGGAACAATTATTGCGAAAAGAACTTGTTATTTACACAGCGGCGTTCTTGAATACTAATGCATCAATAACGCTTAATTTCAAAACATTTCAATAAAGGATTTAATTTCAACGTTATACGTTTGATCGCGAACCTAATATAATTCAGCTAAAGCATTATCAACAATCTTTATACAAACATTATTACAGTTTTTTTACAATACATTTCACGAGCAGCACATAATACAAGTACTAAATAGAAATAAAGTTTTAATTGAAATTCATGGTAAAAATTTAATACGTGTCATCAAACAACATTTGTACCTTGTACCTAAAAAGATTAAAAAGGTATGGCGGTTTCTCTATTAGGTCATTTGGCCAATGACCCTCCAAAAATTAATAAAAAAAGCATTTTATTTGCTTTAAAATTACACAAAGTTTGCATTTAAATCAAATTATCAGCGTTTAAATTTCATGCGTTTAAATAATTGTCAATTTAAATTTAACAGATACGAAAGCTTGCGAATTTGCCCGAGGCAAACACGTGCTTGTGCCCACATTTACATTTATTACGATCATAGTTATTGTAATAAAGAGTGAGACACACATAATATAATTTTATACGAGTTAGAAAAGATGATAAGTAAATGCTTAAATGCTTTCGCAGGGTCTTCTCCTTTTAAAGGAAAAGATAGAACATCCATTACTACATCCGTTACTTCAACTGTTGCTGCCAGCTCTACTCAGTTGAAACCAAAATTTACTTCGAAATCCTTACCTAAACCTAAATTCACTACTACTTCTTCTCAGATTACTTGTTGGAATTGTAAGAAAACTGGTCATGTTTCTCCTAGATGCCCAGAACCTCAAACTGTTCATTGCTATGGTTGTGGAAAATTAGATACCATCAAACCAAATTGTTGCACTGCACAAACACTTCTTTAAACTAAGTTCAGAGTGTTCGAGCCGAGTCAAGCCCTCTTCTCTCTCATCAATCTCAAAAACTCCTTTTGCTATTTTGCCTAATCACCATAAACATGTCTTAAATTTTATAGTTGCTAGTGTAATGATAAACCACGTTATTGTAACAGTTTTTGGCTATCCATTCAAAAGTTTGCTAGATTCTGGATCTTCTAAAACCATTTTAGGACAATTACGTTGGAACCTTTTAAGTTCTCTTGGCCTTTCTCTACGTAAATATCTCTCCTCTCATCAATCCACTTCAACTTGCTTACTTGCTAATGGTAAAACATGTAATATCTTGGGTACTGTTAATCTTCCTATGACGCTTCAAGACAAGACTGTTACTTTAGAAGTCTTAGTCAACCCAGAAATTCAACCACCACTCATCTTAGGTATCGACTTTTGGAAATCAATAGATTTTGTCCCTAATTTTCATACGGGTACTTGGACTTTTGGTAATCCTGATGAAATTTGCTCTATTTCTACTGATTATTTACTTACTAGATCTCATCTCTCTCCTGCTGAAGAACAATCTCTTCAATTATTATTTGATTCTCCTGTATTAAATTCTTCTGAACTTGGTTGCACTACTTTAATAGAACATCACATGTACCTCTACTGAACTAATAAAACAACGTTATTATCCACTTTCTCCTGTTTTGTTCAAAATAGCTAATGACAAATTAGATTTTATGATTAAATTGGGAGTTGTTGAACCTTCTTCAAATCCTTGGTCAAGTCCTATTGTTCTTGTCAAAAAAAAGATCAATCCTATCGCTTTTGTATCAACTACCGAAAAGTCAACGGTGTTACAGAAAAAGATGCCTACTCATTACCTTACATAAATACTATTTTGGATCGCTTTCGTGATGTTCAATTTCTCTCTTCTCTAGACATTCGCTATGCTTAATGGCAAATACCTTTATCTAAAGATTCTAAACCCGTCACTGCATTTACTATACCTGCCAGAGGTTTCTACCAATTTACTAGAATGCCTTTCGGCATAATTCTCCTGCTACCTTTCAACGTTTAATAGATCAAATTCTTGGTGCTGCCTTAGAATCTTATTGTTTCGCCTACTTAGACGATATTATTATTGCGACCCCTTCGTTCGAAAAACATTTAGAAGTTTTAACTCAAATGTTCGCTCGATTATCTAATGCTGGACTTACTTTAAATAAAAGTAAATGTAATTTTTGTCTCTCTGAGTTGAAATATCTTGGCTACGTTGTCAATAAAAACGGCTTACTAGTAGATCCTGATAAAGTTAACGCAATCATTTCTATCCCTGAACCTTCTTCAGTTTCTGAAATTCGTCGATTACTTGGAATGGCTAGTTGGTATCGTCGCTTCATACCTAATTTTTCTACTGTTTTAGCTCCCTTAACCAATTTGACTCGGAAAAACATTCCTTTTGTCTGGTCTTCTGACTGCGACTTCTCTTTTCTAAAACGACAACTCATTTCTGCTCCAATACTTTCTATCCAGATTTTACTTTGCCTTTCACTATTCAAACTGCAAAAATCTAACAAAGAACCACTACAGAGTTAGGTAATCAACTTGTGAACCAGGCCAGAGTCTAAACTCCATAGAAGTATATAAAAAAGAAGGATCGTCGCGGATGATTAAGCGCGACTCTGATTGGCTTACAGTTGAAAGGGGGCGTGTTTTCGATAAAAAACTAATGACCGGGAACCAAAGAGGGAATAGCTCAAAACCATGATCGCGATTGAAGTTATTGGGTTGATGATTTCTATGCTTCTCTGAATTTCCTGTTGAAAAAAAATGGAGATTTGGTTCCCGCGGTCATCTGGTTTTAACTTCGGTAATGTTAAAACTATCTGTTTTCTATTATTACTAGTATTATTTAAATTTTATTGCATGCTGATATGTAAACAGTCAGTGGCGGCTTCTTCATTAGGTCATTTGGTTAATGACCCTCCAAACTATACTAAAAACTGTTTTATTTTTGATTTTGTTAAGTAAGAATGCGTTTTAATATTAAAATGACCCTCTTGTAACGTTGACTACCAGCCGCCACTGGTATAAGGTACATGTAAAAAAGTACTTATGTACCGGTACAAGATATTTAAAAAAAAAGTACCTATTAAGATACTCAGGTACACAAAAAGTACCTAGGTGCAAGTACCTAGGTACATTACAACACTGTAATATGTTTTGAACAAAAAAAATGACAATAATAACATCCTGCTATACGCTGTTCATCTAACATATTCAGTGATTCAAATGTTTGAATAGAGGTGTTTACTGAATGTGTTGGATGGATGAATAATAGTTTTGTCCCTGATCAAAAATGTTGCCAAAGATGAGCATTAGTCTTTAAAAACAATGCTGGCTGCATATAGATTCAAACCTGGATCAAGTTCACAATAGAAATTAGTGGCTGATTAAATATTGCAAGTTCTGTTTGGTAAAACTTTTTACACTAAGATAAAGACTGGCGTTAAATTGTAGAAAAATTATGCATAAAACTGTTCACACGCAATCCAAATGTACGCCTGAAGCTGTGCAATAAATAAAAAATAGAAATAGTGTAAACGCAAATTTCTTTTTACTCGTTTTGACAAATTATTAAATTAAACTAAAAACTTACATAGAATAATGTTTTTATCGCTGAAGTTGAGAGTGATTTACTCAAATTTAGTACGAAGAAGGTACTCATGATTATGTGAGGTACGATACAAAGATACTCTAATAACGTAAAAGTGATGTAATAAAAATGCGATCTGGTGGGCTGGGTATGTCACATATACGGAACATTTCTCCAAAAAAGTTAAAGATAATTGCTGTTATATTGTTACTACATTTAGTACCAAAGAAAACAATAAATCCTAATATAATATGTTAATATGTATTAATAACAACTACTTTTAGAGAAAAAAAATTTTTTTTCAATATATTAAATATCACAACTGTAAAATATGCTGACAAGTAAACAACGGCATTGTGACATTTATAAGACAGTTTTATGTCTATAAAACAGTTGCTAATTATAATTATTTGTAAATGTAAAACAGTTAGTAACAAACACAAAATATTACTTATAAACAGATTTTTATTCGGTTTTATTGAACAAATTATAACAAGTTATTTAACCCAAACAATTTTCAAACAAACAGTAAAAAATTACAAATCTACAATTTTTAATTTTTTTTTAATATTAGTTTTCTAATTTTCTAATACTCTCGTCCAAAGTTGATGTAAAATACAACACTTTTTGCAAACCCAACGATTAAGTTGGATTAAATAACCCGTTTTGAAAGTGTAATTTAAACAAAAATAACGATAGTACTATTTTTTATAAAAACTTATTATTTGTGCTACTAAAGCTAAAACAAATACAAAAAGTACAAAACGCAGCAGGCATCTGAAACAAATGAAAATACTGTTTCAACTGTTTTCGACGCCACTGTATTAGATTATCTTTGGCTGCTGTATAGTGACTTTTAGCAGTTGGCATTACTTAGTAAGTTCTTCTTTCCCATCCAAAATAGGGATAATTTAAGGTTGTCGCACACTATTTAAAAGAATATCTAGTAAATAAGTTAAAATTTAATCAAAATGTCTACTTTGGCAGCACCCGTACGAGTATCTCCCTTAATTAAGGTACTAAGTTAAATCTAAAGATTAATTAAACATTTATTTTTCGAATATTACATAATCAAAATTTTTCAGTTCGCTAGATGGAGTTTATTAGGTTCTGGAATTCTTTATGGAATGTTTCATAACAGTAGGTTATCTCGAAAGGAAGCTGCCATTAGAGAAGTAGAAGATAAACATAAAGCAATCCGCGACAAAAAACTTGTTGAAGAAAAAAGACTTGCTTCAGAAAGAGAACTTAATGATTTAGCAAAAGCTGCTGGAATATCTTCTTAAGATTGTTGTAGATATGTTATATTCCAATTGTGTAATAGTTATTTTAAAGTAAATATTGTATAATGTAATTTGAACACTGTGTTTGGTTGGTTTTATTTCATTGTATTTGGTGTAACACATTTTAATGAAACCGATCCAATGTTTTCAACTGATTATGTACACATTTCTTATACAACGTTAAAACTACTGTAGGTTCGACTATACATAGATGTCAGAATCTCTGTTACTTATTGGTACAGAAAGGTACAGAAATTAAAATTCTAAAAAAGTAATAATTGAATGTTTTCCAGTATTTTCAAATTTTTTTGTTATTGCTAGAAACAAAGTTTACTACAAAAAACTTTATTAGTTAAACAAAAAATTTTTGGCGTTAGATTTTCATTTTTTTATTTTCCTGGTATTGCTACAATCAAACAAAGTTTACTACAAATGTTCTGCAAACATCTACACTGTATTATTAAAGGTGTACTTTCGCTTTATCCTTTTTGTATAAGTACATTTGAAGCTTCATTAGTGTGTATCGAGCAGATTCGACACTTAGTTTTAATAATGACATCTTTTATTTATTTATTATATTATCCATTTTATTATTATCGAACGGAAATAATTACGAGTACAAAAAATAGTTTATAAAAATACAGTGCACGCCGCTTGATAGAATCTCGTTGGGACTTGGGATTTTTGATAGCAATAACTGAATGATAATGACAATATCCGAAATTCAGAAAAAACAAATAAGGGTTTATTGATTAGAAAGCAGTAAATACATAGAGCTGTATCTGATTAACAGGTTGTTAATTTAGAAGATGAAATCATAGCATCAATAAAAGCAGAAAATGTCAAAATAAGTTTTGATAAAACGTTTAAAATAATCAAAATTTTGAGCCAAATAAATAGAAAATTACTGACCTGTAACAATAAATAGTTTGTTGATACCGTTAATAAAAAGAAATCAAAAATAACGTCTGATGTTTAATTCACTGTTCTAAGAACTACACATTTCTTCTGGGTAATTTGCTGACTAAAAATAAATACAAAATAACTTTATCACATAAGATGCAGTTAAATGAAATTGTTATTCTAAGAACGCATGATGTGCTTTAGTAGTTAATTCTTGAAGATAGCGTATATTTACAGAAGTATAATGCAATGTTACGTAGGTTAGTCGAAATACTAGAATAAATAACACTGCTAAAATAAAGCTAAACAAGTATTTGATAAAATTTTTCACTCCAAACAATCGTATTGTGAAAATTCATGCATAATATGTTATTGTTCATGTATAGTAACACCTGAGAAGAAAATTGATAACATCAACCGAAATTATGATTGCTATAAACGGTGTTCTTTCTATGTAGAGATCATTTCACGACTAAAGAAACGTGCACTAAACGTGAGGTGCGCGTCGGATAAATTCGGAATTTGACGATCATGCGAAATAAATTCTAACTAAAAATCATCTGTAAACAATGTACATTAACTGCAATGGTTTATCTTTAATTTAACTAAAAAATGAATGTATACAAGACGATGAATATATGTAATATAAAAAAATATATAAAACACAAAGATGAAAAAGAGTTTGTAACAACATGTGGAATCAATAAACGCCGTTTGAACAGTGCAAACGTTTCTTGGTTGGCTGGTGTACCGACATTCGAAACAAAATTGGTTTCTGCGCAGCGGTTCTTTAGTCTTGAAATGAACTCTAGTATTACCCAATTGATATTATCCATGATACTGAGAAGCGGCGTGCACTGTATATATAATTAATACAAAAAAAAATTATTGCAATACATACAATTAATTATTGTTCTATACGCAGTATTTTCTAAATGTATTCTTTCTTATTTTGATGTAATAGTTATATAACCTCAAGAGTAAACAGAAAAGGTTTTAAGACAGATCAGCTGTTGAAATTTGTACTTGTACAACGTGTAATTAATAATTATAGCAATTTAGCATTCAACTTACATTAATTATTTAATTAATAAATACTACTTTATGGAAAAGTTTCTCTTTATGAGACTTGATATAATTATAATTAGATGTAAGCGTATGTAAGGCAATGTGTGATAGAGGGAAAATTTTTTCCACTAATAGTTTGATTATAAAATATACATACATATAATTTGATCACAAACAGTATACATTTCATGTGTAAACTTTCTTAAATTACCAGTTTGACTTTGTTTTGGATCGTGAGTCTTCGGCAACATCAGATTCTTTTAAGGCCCCTCTATACAGCTTAACGAAATACAAACCTATCGCAGCGCGCCCTAGTGTAGCTAAGTAAAACTTGTCACAAAATGTACCTGACTACTTACTGCCTCGGGAAAGGTCACATTTCAATGAGGGATTAATTACTTAAATGATCAAAACCTTTTAAAAACAAAATTTCTTTATTTCATATACATTACACCAATTTCCTGTTACTGAAAATATGATTGTTTTCAATTAATCTGCAATCTAATTATAACGTAGAATTAAATTAACAATAATGTCATTATGATATTTAATAATACGTATTAAAAGCAAATCAGGTTAGTCAGATTGGAAAGTAAAAACGAAGAATGTTTACTAATGACAAATTGATTAAAGTTACGATAATGATACTCATTTTGCTATATAAAATAAATTAAATTAAAATGGCTACTATTCCACAAGAGATATTCATTCAACGTCAGTTTTGTATGTGTCTATTGTGAATTACAAAAAAATGCCTAAATCACGAAAAAGTTTTAGTGTTAAAATCAAAAGTCGAAGACTGATATTGAAGAAGGCGAGAGCAACGTAAGTATACATATATGAAGTAATTACATTCATTTTAATTGTTTTTATATCATTCTGTTAATTTTTTTTTGTATATTTTTTCTTGTTTTGTTTTATCAAAATTTAATATTATTTAATTAATATTTACAGAAAATTAGCAAGGGATGCCACAAATAGTTCTAATCATCTTAGCGTACAACAACCAATCTGTTGCAGCACGAGCTTAGATCATAGCCAACAAGATTTGTTGGTGACGGATACTGATGAATCGGATTCCTTTTCTTCCGACGTTGATATTGAACAGGAAATTGAACCAAATGTTTTTTCCGCTGAAGAGATGCTACATTCCAATGATTCTTCTTATTCTGGAAGCGATATCGAACCAGAAACTATTCAAAAACACCTATCTGTAAGTGGTCGTAGAATTGTAGATTTAAAATATTTTTTAGATGCTTTGAAGTCACTTCAACACGTTGGATTTGGTTGTTCTTTTTTTGATATTGACGTTATATCAGAGAAAATTGAAGGTCTAGAAAGTACCCTTACGTTTAAATGCAACGTTTGCAATAAAATAGATACAGTAAAAACTGGTGATATAGAATCTTCTTTTGGTTCAGCAAATCGTGCTGGAGTTATTAGTGCTATATCAGTTGGTATTGGGTACACTCAATTTTCAGAAATGCTTGCAACAATAGACATACCACAGATGTCAAACAAAACATACTTAAAATATCATAATAGCATTTCAAGTTCAGTGAATAATGTAAACCAACGATTAATGACAGAAGCTGCAATAGAAGAGACTAAATTATCAGAAGAAACAAACATAGACCATATTCCCACTATCGCAGTAATAGCAGACGGAGCTTGGGGAAAGAGATCTTACCGTAGAAATTACTCTTCACTTTCAGGAGTGGTAAGAGTTACTTTACCAACATAAATAAATATACAATAACAATTTTTTTAGGCTTCCATAATTGGTGCTAAAACAAAAAAAAATTTGTACATGGACGTGAAAAATAAATACTGTTTTTTGTGTGCTAGAGGTCGTGATACGCACGATCATGAATGTTTCCGAAATTGGAGTAAAACTTCAACAGCAATGGAATCTGCTATCATATTAGAAGGTTTTAAACAATCGATTTCACGGCATAATTTAATCTATAGTAAATTGATCGGTGACGGCGACAGTAGCGTTTACAAGAAATTAACAGAAATTGCACCATACGGACCATCATTTTACATCAACAAAATTGAATGCCGTAATCATTTGCTACGGAACTACATAAACAAACTTAGCGATTTAAGTAAAGATTCGAAATATCCAAAATATAGAAGAGACTATATATGTAGTCCGTCCAGCTTGGGGCGTTTTCGTAATGCAGTTGTGAAGGCAATAGCACACCGTAAAGAAGAAACTATACCTTTAGATACAAGAATAGACAATTTAAAAAACGATATTTTAAATAGTCCATATCATATTCTGGGGCGACATCAACAGTGTCAGAAATATTTTTGTAATGGGGCTAAGGACGGCGAGGTAACGATATTTAACCTATGTACTTGTCCGTGTTTTAAACTTTTTTTGTTAGGAAGATTTGGTGGATGTATATTCGCAGTGTGGGTTGTTGGAAGCAATAACCACCATTGTACAGCGTCTTGCAAGCCATGCATCGAGTTTGCTTTATGATACGGATACTAATCCTGCTGAAACTTTTAATTCGATTGTAGCCAAATTTGTTTGAGGTAAAAGGATTAATTTTTCGTTAAAAGGTTCCTATAAATTAAGATGCGAGATGGCTGCAATTTCTTATAATAGTGGAGGAAAGTTGCTTTCGCTTTTGCACGAAGACCTATGTGGACGACCACCTGGACATTACATGGCAAAATTTTTAAACACAAAAATTCGTAGAGACAAACACACGACTACAAAGCGTATGTATTTATTTATCAACATGCATTTTACAATGATATATCTAATTTTTAAACTTTAGGTTGTTCTAGAACAAGGAGATTTGCTGTCGCTGATTGTGACTATGGAATGCCAGATGATAGCATCTTTTCAGATTTGTGTCAAGAGGAATACGAAATGAAGGCGACAGAATTCCTCAATGACTTACAAAATTTTTATAAGAAGAAAATTGAGACAGGTACTTTAACACAATCGAAAAGTGATGTATGGAAAGTAGAACGTAAAAAACGGTTAACAGCTTCTAATTTCGGAAAAGTTTGCAAATTACGCAAAACAACATGCACTTCGAAAACTGTATCCTTTCTTTTATATAATCTTTTCAGGGGAAATATATACACTAACTTTGGCATAGACAGTGAATCAAAGGCAATAGAAGAATTTGAAAAAATATATAAATTGGAAGTTGTTAAATGTGGTCTAATGATAGATGAAGAAATGCCGTTTTTGGCATGTTCACCTGACGGTTTAGTTCAAAATGATTCGGTTATAGAAATTAAAAGCTCTTTGAAAAGTGGGGAACATGATCCATTAGAAGCGTGTAGACTAAATTTAATTGACTATTGTGTACTAAATTCAGAGAAAAATAAAATAATGCTGAAGAGAAACCACAATTATTACTACCAAATACAGGGGATTTTACATATTACTAAACGCACTAAGTGTTATTTTATTGTTTATACACAAAAAGGCATTCACGTTGAAGAGATAGAAAGGTACAGTTAAACGTTTTATCAATATATATGAATTACAGTGTTTAATTTTTTTTACAGAGATGACACATTTTGGAGAGAACGCATGATACAAAAATTGAAGGAATTTTATGTTCAATCTTTACTACCAGAATTGGTGGACTCGCGTCGATGCCGGGGTTTAAAAATACGAACTGTATATATGTCTAATTAATTTTTGTTGTATTTTGTTTAATATAAATAAAGCAGTATTTTTTGTTAAATTATATACAATAAATATAATTAATAAAACAATAACCTAAGTATAATAATTGTCTATTAATTAATTATTGTAAATTTGTTTGTTTACATGTACGTATAATAAATATCTAATGAAATCATTAAAAGTTAATTTTATTTTGTGTTCCAATATTACCCTGAATCCTCACACCTTTCATATAAAACAAAATAGAAGTACTAATAGTTGTACCAAATTTACTCTTTTAATCCGATTATCGCCTTGAGCATTATATTGCTACTTTGTTCCTACAGACAGCGAGTATACCCTAACGATGTTTTGGAATTTCAACCTTATTGACAAGTAAAAATTAATTGTTTTTACCAAAATTTTAATAGTTAGATAATAATGTACAAATTTTTGATAGCTTCAAATATTCGTATTATAGTCAGGCTATGTCGTGATAGAAGCATTTTTATTATGCTATTATTATTTTTGAAAATTTGAGAATAATGAATTATTACACAGAATCATATATATTAAATTACATCAGCTAATTTTTAAAAAAAGGATTCTATCTTGACATGTAACTGGGCATCCTGAACATTTTGACGTCTCGTCCATTTTTTCAGAGTAAGAGATAACTGTGTAATTTGGGAAATAGTAAAGGCACTTTTAACATTGGTCTTATGGGAGTATGGTGTGTTGCCTAACTTTCTGTACAGATGCCCCTTAAGATTTCACCTACTAACTTAAAAAATACTTACCAAATGGAATACAGGGAAATTTAAATAGATTGTTTTAAAACGTCAAAGAATATAACGAGTAACAACGTAAAATGGAGTAATTACTCTATTTTTTCATGTAAAAGTGTCTTATGCGTTGATTTTTACACAGTGTTGTAACAGATACTTTTTTTCTAGTATCTAGATACAGATACAGATACTTTTCATAAATTGTATCTAGATACAGATAAGATACTTTTTCAAAAAAAGTATCTAGATACAGTTACAGATACTTTAAGAGAGTATCTAAATACATGTCAGATACATTTTTAACAAAATCTTGAAATAAAATTTAAAAAAAGTGTCTATTTGTTTCAGCTAAAAACACAAGAACTGTATCCCAAGCAGCACATTACGTCTCATTGACGTCAAAATTACAAGACTTCATTAAGACGTGTCAGTGTCGTTATATGACGTCAGTGTGCTGCCTGGGTATTAAACAAAACATTATCTTATCAACCTTAACCACATAAAAAAATACAAATTTACAAATAAAGCTTATTTTGTTTTAAAGTTAATAGCATGTTAAATGTCTCGTCATTATATTTCGACGTAGAGTTAATAGTAATAAACTACTAACACCAAAGATAAACTAACACTAAAAAGTTTCTCAACTTCTTTGCTCTATTTGAGCTGATGAAGTAATTCAGTGCAGTGTTGCCAATCTAATTTTGTACATTTCCTCAATGCAGGATGTCGTATTTCCTCAAATTTCTTCAAATCTCATCACCTTACCCAGTAAGGTGCTAATGTTTCCGAAACGTTTCATAACGTGTAATTTTTGCAACGATGATGCGATTCATGGCTTCGCATCTGTAGAGTTTCAGAGATGTTATTACTTTACATTTAAAGTGTCTTGCAGGTGACATGGAAACGTTTACGAGTGCTGACTGCATAATATATCAGTTACGAAAATTAATGCAAGGTTGAAACAGTTGTACTTGCTATTTGTGACGAGCACCTTACTTCTTTCACGTGACCATCGTGAAATAAGTCTATTTGCTGCATAGACCACACGTGACCAAAGCCATTTTTTTCCATTTTGTTTCCAACAGCGAGAGGAACACAATCTTTCAAATAATGCCCGAGGTGTTTGGTATCGAATTCGCAACAATGTGTTCCTACAAAGGACAAAAGGATAATTTTAAGGTAGACGGCACTGCCGTGCTTTCTACTATAAAAGGTAAACTCGTTTGCTTTTATTTTTTTCTAGAAATTCTATATTGGTTGAATTCTTTCTAGAATCAGTGCAATCTAATTTTGAGGATCTTTGAAATGAGGTATTTAAAAGTGCTGTGAGCGACTGGTTTCGTGGTGCTGGATTACGCTTGAAACGACATTTAAAGAAAAATGTAACTTAATATATGGCATTGAATTATATACATACACCTTTTTCATATTTGTTTATAGTTTTATTGGTTCCTTTTGGTACCTATATTTTGTATGTGTTAAATATACATATATTAAACATTTTTATTGTGTTGACTTTTCCCCCCATGTTTCTCTATAAAAAAACTAAAATAATGTAACCTATTCTAACATATCATGGTTGCAGAATTTCTACTTCTATGAAACGTTTCGTCGCTGCGGGTCTGTTGCGTAACCATGTAACGTTTCATCATTGTATAATGGCTACCCCTATGAAACGTTTCGCCGTTGGAATCTGATGCATAGCCGCGTAATATTTCATTGTTGCGCATTGTAGGAGGACATTTCATGGTTTCAGAAACGTATTGGATGACGTTTTAGAAACGTTTCCCGCCAAGATTTCAATGCATCGGTTACGCATCTGATGCGCAATTTTCCTTACTGGGTATAATCTCAACACTCTTCTTATATAATCAAGAATAAATTGCTAATTAATTTTACTGTGTCAAAACAATTTTTGTTACTGTAATTTGAAACGTTTAATTAAATTTATCATATTTCGGATTACGAATGAATAAATTTTTATTGTATTAATTTTTGCTTTTTTGTCAATTGATGTAAAAACTGTATCCATTTCACGTAAGGTTTGTTTTGTTGTAGCACTTGTAGCTTATATTTGTGACGGTATTTAGATTTTTTTAAATTGGCAATTTTTTCTTTTTGTGCCTTGTGATGTTCTTGATCAGACTGAGACATAATATTGGCGTCCATGTAATTAAAATTTGTAAAAGAGTAATTCCCCTGTTAATTCGAATTGTAAGTAATAAATTCAATAACGATTGAGCACTTTACCTTTTTTATAGTGTTACTGATGTTATGAATGATCAGTTCACTAATTATAATTATTGTTATTATATCATTCCCACATTTACGTAACAGTATAAAAATCACAGTTCAGATGATACAATAAAGTAACAGTAACGTTTTCAACTAATTCGATTGCGCTAATGTATGAAATGCGACATATTACGCTGATTATGCATTATTATGATGATTATAATGTATAGTAGATGTGCGCTTAACACTAACTGCTATGGATAGAGGACCGAACAACGTTGTCGCGTTAAAAGTTACTTTAGTTGAATCACATTGTAAAATTCTTCAAAAATGTGTTTAATTTCTCCAAATCTTCAAAATTTCCTCATCAGTTCTCAATTTCTTTAAATTTGAGGATAATTCTTCAAGGTTGGCAACACTGATTCAGTGTTGCCAATTGACTTTGTCGCGATTCCCTGCATAAACTATAAAAGTTCCATAATGACTATAATATTGTACTCATAGTTCTACAAAGTTGAAATTTGTTTTCTTTTTTTTTAAGTATGAATTTTGTTTGATGGCATAAATGCTAACACGTCACATTTCTCAAGTAATACTAGATTATATAAAATGTAGGTTCATACACGGTTTTCCCCAAAATACCACAACAGTTTATAGTACCCACAAAATACCCGCTACTACATAAAATCTCTAAATTTGGCAGAATTCCACTAAAATTGGCGACGCTGAAAGAATTGCAGTCATAAAACGCCGAATACAAAGTCTCCAAATTCAAATTGTAATGTACATGATGAACTGACAGAAAAAACTATCATGGTGTTTAGTAAAAAAATTTACTACTACTTACAATTTGAGCAAGAAAAAGTATCTAAGTATCTAAACCACTCAGATACTACGAAAAATGTATCTAGATACAGATACAGTTACATTTTGTCTAGTGTATCTAGATATGTAACTAGATACTCCAAAAGTATCTAGATACTTATTGTATCTAGATACGTCACAACACTGTTTTTACATCTGTAATTTGTTACAATATACATAATTATTGTAATAACTGCTGAGTACTTAATACAATGGTACTTAGTATAATAAATTGCAGAGGTCTATAAAAAAGCTGAGTAGTTTTTACAAGTTTTTATGTCCCTCCTTTAATAAAGAAGTTAAATGTATTAATTAGAAAAAAATAAATAGAAGGATGATAAAGAAACATAGTATAGAAGGTCATTAACAGACGATTCTAAAAATTTCTGTGCTAGCGTTTACTATGCTGTAGATTTAAATTTTTTGTATTTTTTATTGTTTTTTGTTATTACTAGAAATAAAGTTTACTACAATCATATACATTATTTTTAGTATAGGAAATCATTAACAGAGTTTTTAAAAAGGTTGTACTATAAAAGTTATCCATACAATTACCTACATTTTTTTGACGATAGATTACAGCATTTAATTTTTTTACTTTCTCATATTATTACAATCCAACAGCGTTTGTAATACAGAAGATCACTAATAAACGATTCTAAAAATTCTTGTGCTAACTTTACTCGTTAATTATATTTTTAACTGTAGATTTGCATTTTTAGGTTTTTTCTTGTTTTTACTTTCCTGTAAGGAAAGTATAGCAATCGCAATTTTTTTTGTATAATGTTACGTTTTAAGGTTTCCTGAATCAGAAAAACGTATTTTAGAAAAAAAAATTATGACTCGAACCAAAAGTCCTAGTAACTTAAAATTTGGTGCGGAGCTGGCTTTTCATATTCTCTCGGTTCTATCAAAAGATGGGTCTGATAAAGTTACCGCGACTTATATCCCTCGACGCTTCGCGTCTCGCGATATAATCTATCGCTTAGGTTATAATGATGCACTTCTCAACCTTGATATATAATTAACTATTACAGTTTTGTATGTTTACTATGATTCATTAATCATTATGGTGTAAAAATAATGTTACGGATTTATAGCATTTAAAACAAAAAGTATGCACTTGTTATCAGTGAATCGCATGAAAAATTGTACGAAATATGCTACTCTTGGTAGCGTTAATATTTGCTTACGATTAGACAGCACTTACCGAAAGTCCACAATGAAAACGTTTCGATAACGACAAATAGATACATACATTAAATAAAATAATTGATTGACTTTACCTATGATTACAGTGGCAAGAGAGCGATGTTTCTTTACGTTACAAAGAATCAAATCATTTCTATGCAATCGGCAATACTATGGGACAAGATTGTGCGCATTTCTATGCTAAGCATTGAAAAATCTTCCACTAAAAACATTGTAAATTTTATTGAGCTTGTTGTTGGTTATTTGAATAATTGTAAAGATAGACGAATATCGTAAATATAAATCGCGTTACTGTAAGAATGTTTTTTAGGCTTTTTGCGATAATTGCGTTTTTTTAATGACTCTCTTGTATAATTGACCACCATCCGCCACTGACATTAACCAAACTTTTGAAAACAAGCTTTTTTTGGTAATTACACTACATGACACATTTAATTGATGTAGAAAAAAGTGTGTAGAATATGTATAAAATACAAATAAAATGCGAGAAATAATCTATTTAAAAGAATAGTATATTAAAACACAAGTTACAGAATGAACGCGCTTCAATCACGAGGCCGAGTGATTGAAACGTATTCTATGACGTGTGTTTTATACTATTTTCTCTATTTTGATACAATAATTAATATTTTTCGTATAATTTTAATTTTAAAACAACTTTGGGAAACTTTAATATTTTATTGAATTGGCAACACTTACACTTTGACATATTTTCAAAATTTTCATTGCTAAGCAAAACTTATACTGTCAGGAATCAGGACTATAAAGTGTTTCAATTAGCGCCGAAATTGATACGTTTAATCAATAACTTTTTCACAAATGGAGAAGTGTATAGTAAACTTAATTAGTTTTGCTTTGTAACAGTTAAGAAAAATCTGGCTTTGATATCGATGTCAGTTTGAACCTAAAAGATTATAAAAATTATCGCTCATAGCCGTTAATCACACTCCCTGAATTATTGCTTTTTCTTTTTAAATTTAAGTTATCATTTGTAGTTCGATATTTTAAGCAAATTTTTCACAAAAAAACAACTAATCCTCAAAAGTTTATTGTATTTTAAATTTTGAGCAGCTTACATCAGCGATCACTTAAAGAATTAGAATTTTTAAAAAAACGCAAGCAGTTTTGTTTCTTCTAAAAAAATGGGTTATTTTAAACAGTTTATGCTCTGCTCAGTACTTTTTGTAATTGTAAGTGCAACAAATCTAAATGTAAAAAAAAGCATTTTTTCTTAGCAGTTTTGTTAATTATATTTGACAGGTTATCAGTAATTAATTGTACTCATATGATAATTTACATAATTGATTTATATAGGAGCGTTTTTATTCTACGCGGTCTACATTAGGATCTTATTGCGACTTTAATTTAACATTAATATTACTTACTCAACAAGTTGATTTAAAGAGTAAGCTAAAAGCTCCATGACTTAACAAGTCTTCTAAAAGAAATCTAAATCACGTGTATTGAGGTTTGTCACTTTCAACTGCTCAAAAAATCATGAATTTTCTCTTTTTCAATCAAGCATTTTTTTTATTTGAGCATAGTTTTGCTGTGTAGGCACTTCAACTAATTAAATTTTCAAAACTACAGAATTAGTAGCTGTTAATCTCAATGTTTGAATCGTGCAAGATAATGTATTACATAAATGTACGTATATCAAAAAGCTTATTATTGTTTCTAAAGACGATAAGATACTTATCGCAAGCAATTGGTTCAGTTTCAAAAAGTAATTTGTGTTTTTGTTTATATCTCGTATTGCATGTATTTACGCTCAAGGTCATGTGAGTCTAGTTTTTGTCAGCAGAAGAGCTGCAAAAATGCTAAACATCTACGGCGATTATTTATCAGGTTTTAGCGATCTGGACCGTATGACATTACCACAGACATTACAAACAATATTATGTTTATAAATATAAAAATTACTAAACAACAAATATAATCAAAAAATGTATTTTACTTAAAAAAATCATCTAGATAAGTTCATGATAGATACCTAACCGAAAGATAATGTTCAATACTTTTATCTAGATAACGAAAAAGATGATCAAAAATTATCTAGATTAATTATCTATATAATTTCATCTAGATAATGCACAACACTGCATATTGCACCCCATATAATAACTCCTTAAGTGAGGGCTGTGTTGCGTTCCACAAAAAATGTTGGATTTTTACGTTCTTCACGCATCCGTCTGACCTTCCTACGAACATCGTGGGCCCACAAGCAAAATTGGGACTCGTCAATTTATCGCCATTCTTACGCCCAATTAATCTTTTCGTTGGTCCACTCTAGTGTGCGTAGCCGGTTAAGTGGCGTCAGGGGAAGGCATTAAAATGGACGATATGAACGCAACCCATAAGATCTTATCCGGCGATAAACAGATGACATTGACATTCTGAGTCCTATACGTCTCATCGAATCATTTGCAATTGATCGAGTTGTTACAAATCTGTCTCTTGTGGCCAAAGCTGTTAAGCGACTTTCTTCGCGATCTGTAGGTAGTGTCTCCGAGGACGTCTAGATCCACAGCGACGATGTTGAACCCTTTCCTCGGACCATTTGGACCAAAATCTCAATACCGATGAAACATTTCGCTTTACACGACGAGCAATTTCAACAAAAAGTTTTTGTGGGGATATTTGAAAACAAGGGTTTATGAACACAGATTGAACAATCGAAGTTCTGAAAAAGTGATATAAAGCAGATAACTCCGGAGGCTATCAGAAATGTGAAGTATGAATTTGCCCATCGCAGCAGGCGGTGCCCAATTAGAACATTTGATAAATTACTGTAAACCTCTCCGCCGTTTATTTTTTGAAAACATTTAAATATATCCGATTTTCAAAAACTTTTTATTGTCGTATTCAACATCAAAAATTCTACAAACGCACCAGAAGATTTACCTTGCTATATGAATGTTTAAAGTTGGGGTTGCTAGCACTTAAGGTTTACGGGATGGAGAGTTAAAAATAAATTTTTAAATTGTAATTTAAAATTAAAATTCACCTGTCCAAGCGTTTTTCACAGAATTTAATAGTTTTTATTTTATATTCAACATTCTTAGCTTTGTTACACACTGTTAATATTATAAGAAAAACTATTTAAACAAAAAAATCCTTTGCTTTATAGTACCTAATTAATAACTGATCTAAAACTTAATTGGTCTTGGATTTAATTGATTTAATAACTGTATCTTGGTATAGCAGTTTATCAATTTTGTTGCTTATTTTAAACATAATGAAGTCGCTCTTGGTTAAGGGGAAATACCTTAAAACACCACGGTCCTAACTATATTTAGATAGTTTTCAGAATGTACATATACGTTAAAACACGCATCTGAATTAGTAGGTATACCTACATATTTTAAAATTTTGTAGCTAATAGAGAATCAATATCAATCGTCTATGTTTCTCTTCTGATTGCTACATTTTTCATATGATAGTCAACATAAATGAAATTGTAAAAAAATGTTTGTTTTATTTATTAGTATAAACACGCGCACGAAAAGCTGACACGCCAGCACACGGTAACTTCTAAAAAAAGATTTCGATTTTTAATATAATTTAAATTTTCTTCACTTTGATCTCATTAATAATATTAACTATTTACACGAGTTAACCGCCTCTTTATTATTTCTTTATTTGGAATGATGACTAATGCTAATCAAGTAGGATGATGTTTCCTAATATGGACATTTAAAACCAGACTATATTTAACAAAATAATTAAATTAATTGTAAACGAGCTTAAGAATAAAATATATTTTTGAATAGTAATACTTAATGGTGTCCATTGATTTCAAAGAATTCTTCGCCTTTGTAATTTTTTGAATGAATAACGGAACATCTGCTCTGCACCAATCTCTTAATAATGAGACTGCGTAGAACGATTGTATGACGTTGTAGTATAAATGTAAGACAATTTCCTCTACAACTTCAAACGTAATTCAAGTTTGGAAGTGTCATTGCTAACGTATCCAAGCTTCGTTTATAATCAATTTTTTCAGCAACGCAGTTCTTCGTAATCAATTAAAATGGTATGTGAATTTTATTATTAAAAACTTTGTCTATTTAGTTGGTTTGCATATTTAATTTTTTTGTTATCACAGTGCAAACGTCGGTTATAATTTTATATATCGCAAGGTCTTTGTCCTTTTTTATCAAATTATTTTTAAATTTTTCGACAAACCGTTGATAACTCGTTAAAGTTAGATCAAGCTTGATTCATTGTAAGTAGTAATTAGCATTCCTTAGGAGATGGAATCAGCATAGTAACGTAACTGTTCAATGCCCCACAATAAAACTTATCTTTTATTAGGTAGATACGTGTTAAATTTATCGAAAGTTTCACGTTAAATTCTTTTCACTTTTTTTAATCAATTACCAGGAATCCCCGTAATAAAATATTTAGCAGGGTTGTTTTAATTGTATTCAAAACTGGATTAACTTATAATTTTTTTTTAATCGTTACAATAAGATTTTATTATTTTATGGTGCAATTTTGAACTCGACATCTGCTTTAGTTTTATTGTATATGATATCTCACATTCTTGCAGTTACTTTTACTGCTAGGGGTCGATGTATAATTGATTTATAGGTTCATTACATTAAAATTGCCTATGTGGGATGTTATTTAGGTAATTATTATTTCGTAAATTGTTATTGCCTCGTTTAGTTACTTTCCCAAGCAGTACCTTCTATTTGCGTCTATTATGGAGATCACCAGTAATTGGCCCTCCTTGATCAGTATCCGCAACCAAATAGTTATCTTTAAATTTGGTTACGCTTGTGACTTTAAAATTTAAGTGCTTGTCGGGTCAGTAACTAAATGTAATTGCCTTTTTTCCTTACTAGATCTATATGAATACTTACGTTTGCTTACGTATTTGGGAGAGTCTGTTTCAATGACCAATATGTACCGTTGACGTATGTTGTTTACAAGTCCCTTGCCTTATTGAATGCCGGCGCTTATGCATATGCAAATTTTTTTTTTAACTAAACACACCTACGTTCCTTGAATTGTCTGCTGTTTTACAGTTGTCTCATATGTACATGCAAATTTTTTGGTTAATTATTCATTAAATCTATGTACATTCATCCCATCCAATAATACGCATTCAAAAAAAGCCCCATGACCTATTGTTAACAACCAGCTCATTCATATTATTAAGAACTCAATAGTCAATTTACTTATTGATGCAACAGACGTTTGTCTTGATCAGTATAAATCAACAATTACTGGGAATCAATTATTGTCGACTTTGTGTATTTTTAGTGATTGTGCAATACTGTCACTGTATTTGTTGTTGTTCATAATTGTTTTCTAGAATATTCGTTTACTTACCGTTGATTAATATTTATTTAAAGAAATGACTCTTCGGAAAAGGAAATTGTTTATCAATAATAAATGCCACAAATGTTTTAATCAAGTGAATCATTGCAATGTAATTTACTTTGCTACTTTTATTCCATTTATTTTGACATTACCAGATAAATAAAATGGTCATGTTTTGATTTTCACCAGAATATCTATTATAGACTTTTTTATGAATTTATTCTATTTTCACACTGCTGACGATGTCCAACTCAAACTATTACGTTTGCGTGCGACATACAATAAGGGGAAAACGAAACTTGAATAATGAATTCCACAAGCATATCCGTTTTAGATATAAAACGCAAGTCCGATTAATGTTTAAGAATGGTTTAAGTGTAAAGATTTTATTTTAATTTTGCGATTTATTATCCATTAATTACACTGTGTGGATTTCAAATGCTCATTAATTCTGAGTATTCTTTCTTTCGTTTTATCGATCTTACTTTTACCGCTTTTACTGATACTGCTATGTTCAAGCTATATCAGCATCTAATAACTATTGACATAACAAACAACGAAAAAACTTCTTAATTTAAATAAAAGTCTCATTTTTGTAAAAGTATCCCTAGTAGCACAAAATATACGTAATATATTAGTAAATAACATCTGGTAAATATTTAAATGTCACACTTTTTTATATTGGCCATTTATTGTAATGCTATATCAATAATTTATATAAAATAAATATATTCTAAATATATGTTTTCGATATATCGTAGACATTAGATGTAGATGTCGTCTCAATATTTGTTTCCAATATATGGGAAATATATATTTTTAATCTGTTCTAGATGTATCTCACTATTATTTGTGAGATATTTGTAAAATATATACCTACTACATATGTGTATGTTTGTAAATGATATTTAATCTGGTTCTTTTTTGCTACGCATTGTACAGTTTTTATTTAACCGTATTGAAACACTGCAGATATTCTGTAGAAATACGTTTATTTATAAAAATTACACTAACAAAACAAAATTACAAATGAATAAAATATAAATATAAAATCTGTATACATTTTAAACATCTTTAAAAAATAAATACACAAAAAAAATTGTATCTTAAAATTACTTATTAATATCATCACATATTACATAGGTAGTACATAAATGTTCTAAATTTTGCCAAATATAACGCAACATTAGGATGTCGTCTTGTGATGGCATCTGAAAAAAAAAAACACACAATTAAGATTTACTCTACAAAGTTGTATTAAAAAATCTACATTTTATAATAGTAATTATAAAATGCATTAACATTATTTTAATTGTTATAAAATATACAGACAAATGGTTTTAGTTTGAATTTTTCAATAAAGAAACTCTATCAAGACATATATTTTTTTTTAAATTTGGTTTACAGAAATATCAACAGCATTATTAATTTAGTTATTATTTTAGATTAGTTTTAAAAGTGCACAAAAGCATTTTCTTGGGATTGCTATTCAAAAAATAAGGTAAATTTGTTGTTTATTAATTATTGATTATAGTTACGTAAATAAAAGCATTTCTCTAATTTAGGTTTCTTATTAGTAATGACCGTTGAAATTTTTTTGAATTATGTTCTGTCAACGTTGAACAGCCAACTAAGCTGCGTTAAAATAAATTATTTACAAAATGACTTTTTGCTTTTCTGTAGTTAGAAAACATGATGCAAAAATAAAAAATAAGAAAATTAATAGGCACTTACCTGATTATACAATTACGTTGCACTAAAACTCGATATAAAAATTTAAACTTCGCAAACTGCAAACACGAAACCCAAATGCATATTAGTAAAGGAAACTTTCCTTATTCTTGTTCAGGGTCTATATAACAGTTTTTGACCTCAGTACCCAAAAGCAGGTAAATAATACATTTTTTCAATGTTGCAAAGGATTCTAAGAAATTTATTAAAAGCACCTAAAAGGTACTTGTACCTATATACCCGTTTTTAATGCCACAAAAGTATTTGGAAAAGATGACCTTCAAAATCATAAATACTTGCTAGCATTACTAGTAATTTTACAGTTTACAGCAGAATTAAAATACCTTGTCTAAAATTTCATTTCAGCAAATGTAGTTTATTATTGTAAAATTACTATAGTTCTAGTTATAATGCAATTGGTTTTTCCATTCAATTCAAACGCAGATGTCTCAATTTTATATACTCCTAGTGTAATTTTTTTATTAATTAAATTGCGTTGCTTACAAAATTTTTAGCAGATTACATACTATGATATTGGATTACTTTTTATTAAAATATACGCATATAAAGATAATTTTTAAAATAAGTATATTTAAATTATGAGAACATTGTGTTAGGGTTTTTAGCAAAAATGAAAAAAAAGTTTAAGAAAAACGTTTAACAACTATAAATACATAAATTTAAAAGTACAGTTAAAAAATGAGCATAAAAAGTTAGATACTGATTAAACATAAATATTCGCTCTATATATAATTATAATATATATTTTAAGTCAGTCAAATTTTGAAAAACATTTGTGACCTTAGAATACACGAACGATATTGTTGGTACATATTTTTAAAACATTGTTTTTATCTAGTTTTACAATATCTAGAATACATTTTTTACATCTTGCAATAAGTATCTAGAATTAAGATATTTACCTGATGTCATGTAAACCTTGAAAAAATTTATGAGGTTTTAAAATATATCAATGATATTGTAGGTATATATTTTTAGGATATTAGTATTATACACTTTAACAATATCAAAAATATATCTATTACAGCAAGCAATATTTAGCCGACTTTAAATATTGTACCAAGATCATTAGAATATCGTACATATATTTTGTGCTACTAGGGATGTTACTACAATTGTTTTATATTTATTAAAAATTAAGTTTGGGTATTGAAACCATGGCTGTTCAAATATCGGAAAAAACAAAGTCATTTAATATATTTCATAAATATTTCAAAAACCCTTTATCAGACCAATTTTTTTCTATTTCAAATTTAAGAAAACGATATAATTTTAAAGAATCATGACAGTAATGCGCTCAATTAAATCATTAGTAGCAGTTTTTATCGTATTAACCATTATGTGCTATAAAATTCAGATATGGTTTTCAATAGTTGTGTACTATAACTGCTGGCAGGAATAAGAAACAAATCAGAACTTGGGCATATTGATCTAGATGAGAGACTTGATCCAAACGTGAAGAAAAGTAGTAATTCGCCAATAACCGTAGAAAAATTATTTTTGTAAGTGTCCCAATTGACTTCACAAAATGAGTGAATTTTTTGTCCTTAATGGTTTCATTCTAGACTTCAATGAACTCTCTAATAGACTGGTTTGCCTTTGCCACGTTTTCTAGATCAGCTTCTTCTTCGTCTTATTTATCGATGTCAGATTCGGAAGTTATGACAACTCCATCTTGATAATCAGTCTTACACAGCCGTACTGGTCGATGGTCGAGCTTGCAACGTTGGAAATACAAATAGTCACACGTTTTCCGGGTTCAACAGAAAATTTCTTCTTCTTTGTGACCGTTGGCTTGCACACATTTCTACTTTCGTTCATTCAATCTTTAAACGACATTAACCACACTTGAGGATTGTTTTTTTCTATGCCGTGTGTTCTTTGTGGGAAACGTTTTGTTATCTGGGTTCTATCTAGTGGGCGAATATAGGATGCAGCAAATGATATTGTATTATTTGCCGTGATAGTTTCCTCTCTGCATATGGCAGAATTTATCAACCTAGGGGGAAAATACTGTTTAGGTAATGATTCCTCGTATTGTTTTTTTACCATTTCAAGACCTTGCACCAACTTTTCTTCAAGGGCCTAAACCCATCAAGCGGCTGTTGAATTGGGTGGTAGAAAACAATACGAATGTCATTTTCCTCGCAAAGTTCAATCCCTATATGATAAATGACTAGATGGGTTGTCTCCAACTACAAATCTTGCTGCTGGCTGTTTTTTTTTTAAGGGAAGGTGCAATCGCTATAAATCTTAAAAAAATTCTTGATGAAACCACCTATTTTTATTTCTACCATAGCGTATTTTTTGGGCAATTCTCTGTTCCTGTGTCATAAATTTGTTTACTTTTATATACCACAAGGGAAGGAAGCATCTCGCCCGATGCACTGATTCAAAACATTACTGAAGTCGAATTTTGTCGAGTCGATAATGCGCTCTGGTTGTAGTGTTTTTCTTTTTACGGATACATCTCCCAGATCATCAAAGCACGTGGCATGTAGTTAAGAAGAAATTGAGGTTGAAAGTTTTGTAGAACTTTTGTCAGATTGTTAAAGAATAGTCCATTTTTCTATAATTCTAAGTAACTCGACAAGCTTGATCTCTTCGTGTGTTTTTAAAATAGTTTTACCCCCTGTTTTTTCATATCTTTGGTAGCATGTTGATTTTGCGATGTTCAATGTTCTCTGTGCACATCTCTGTCTTGCTTTGTCACTTTTGTGGCGTCTCAAGGCCGTTTTTAATACATCAATACGTTTGAGTCAAGGTCACTTTTTATTCGTCACAAGGACACAAACACTTCCTCTCGGCAATGACGAACACAGCCATGCTATAACGAAAAAGAAAGTGAAAGTTCGTAAATCACCGCGCTTATCACCAATGGTTTAGAATATCGTCACTAACACTTTTTTTGTTAGTAACAATTAGCGCGCTGAAGATGCAAGCTGCAATATCTTGCGAAACTTCAGTATGCTACAAGAAAGCTACTCTTTTTACTCCGTCTACGTTTTCCGAATTTCGAATTGAACTGGGAAAACCAAGTGGTTTTTTCATCGCTTCTAAACGCCCATATTAAAGTATGGTGTTTCTATCTGGGACTGCCTCTTGACATTCAATGTTAAAACTTCGACAGAAAAGACGTTAACCATGAATGTGAGTTCTACGATTCAACGTTCCGTGGCGACTGAGCTATCTAACAGAAATCGATCAATACACCTACTCTTCGCTAAGTACTAGCGGTTTAAAAAATATGATTCTTCTGCTTTACACGTTAGATCTGCTTTATTAACTCATTTTTTTAGTAATATAATGGTCATTAGTCTGCTCCACTTTTTTATAGTTTATAATATGCTACCCGCGTTTTTTCTTAACGGGTACAGATGCACATTCTTCTTTGCGTTTTATTTCTTTTTAATCGTATGTAAATCCATATTTATTTATCGCTTCCGTTTTTTCACTGTTCTTATTGTTCATTTTAATGCCACCATGTCCATGTCTATTTTGAGTTAAATTTTTCATTTCTTCCAGCATCTTTGTGGGTATCAAAGTTTAGGACACGTTTTCTCAGCTTGAATTCTAATTGTTGTATTAATCGGGTATTTGAAGGTTCTGTTGGGAGTTTTTGCGCACCTTTTTTTATGTGTGATAGGGATTAAAATATAGTTGTACTAAGATATTTTACCTACCATTGTGGTAGTTTAAATTATACACCTTAGTGTAAATAATGTGTTTTTTCTTACTTATATACTTGCAACTTTTGTTAGTAATGAATCAAGAATTATAGTTTTGCTTTATTTTTCAGCGCGAATGTATCTCAGTACACGTTGGTCAAGCTGGTGTTCAAATTGGCAATGCCTGTTGGGAATTGTACTGCCTGGAACATGGAATTCAACCAAATGGAGAAATTCCATCAGACAAATCTGTGGGGGACGACAGTTTTACCACGTTTTTTAGTGAAACAGGGTCAGGAAAGCATGTTCCAAGAGCTGTGTTTGTAGATCTAGAACCGACAGTAGTTGACGAAGTACGGACTGGCACCTATAAACAACTTTTCCATCCTGAACAATTAATCACCGGTAAAGAAGATGCAGCAAATAATTACGCACGAGGTCATTATACGATTGGCAAAGAAATTGTTGATATTGTTCTTGACCGTCTTCGTAAATTAGCCGATCAATGTACAGGGTTGCAAGGGTTTTTAATTTTCCATTCGTTTGGCGGTGGTACCGGTTCCGGATTTACTTCGTTACTAATGGAAAGACTATCTGTCGATTATGGAAAAAAGTCGAAATTGGAGTTTGCCATTTATCCAGCCCCGCAAGTTTCAACAGCTGTAGTTGAACCTTATAATTCTATTTTGACGACACATACTACACTTGAACACTCAGATTGTGCTTTCATGGTTGACAACGAAGCTATTTACGACATTTGTAGAAGAAACCTTGACATTGAAAGACCAACGTACACCAATTTAAACAGATTAATTGGTCAAATTGTGTCTTCTATAACCGCGTCTTTAAGATTCGACGGTGCTCTAAATGTTGATTTAACGGAGTTTCAAACGAATTTGGTTCCATATCCTCGTATTCATTTCCCACTTGTGACGTACGCTCCAGTTATTTCCGCAGAAAAAGCATATCATGAACAAATGAGTGTTGCCGAAATCACAAACGCTTGTTTCGAACCTGCAAATCAAATGGTCAAGTGTGATCCTAGACATGGAAAATACATGGCGTGCTGTATGTTATATCGTGGTGATGTTGTACCTAAGGACGTAAACGCTGCGATTGCCACTATTAAGACTAAGCGTTCGATTCAATTTGTAGATTGGTGCCCTACTGGTTTCAAAGTTGGTATTAACTATCAACCTCCAACTGTAGTTCCAGGCGGTGATTTAGCTAAGGTACAACGAGCAGTTTGCATGTTATCGAACACTACCGCTATTGCCGAAGCATGGGCCAGATTAGATCATAAGTTTGATCTTATGTATGCAAAACGCGCCTTTGTTCATTGGTATGTAGGAGAAGGAATGGAAGAAGGAGAGTTTAGTGAAGCCCGTGAAGATTTGGGAGCTTTAGAAAAAGACTACGATGAAGTAGGTATGGATTCTGGCGACGCAGAGGGAGAAGGAGAAGAATATTAAGTATGTTAATTATGGTATTCTATGTTTTTATGAGAGCATTTTTGTATTTTTTGGAATAAATAAGTCAGGTAAACGCAATTATTTTTATTTAAATGTACAAAAAAAGCTTTGGTTTTATGATTTTGTAATGCAAGTTATGAATTCTAGCAGTATTACTGGATAAGTATATTTGTAACTCAGGTTTGTACGTTTGTTTGTTATGTTTTGGTAGGTGATTTTATGGAAGACGAATCTTCCAGCTTGAAAGTTTTATTTAACGTATTATTTACAATCACAATGTACTTAACGCTTAGTTAGTTTGCTTTTAAATCTCGTCGAAGAAATAGTTGTCTTTGGTGCGGGGTTGATGTGATAAGGTACATTGGTTTATAGATCATTATTCCTTTTAAAACTACCACATACATATACATGAAGATTATATTACCGATTATCGGTGTGGTCACTTAATCGCTTAGAAAATTGTCCAATACAAACTTGCCTGCTACATAATAATATAATACTTGACCCTCTCAACTCGGATGGGTTCTGTGAACAGCCGTGCGGTGTTCTCTAGCATTTGGATCCTTGTTAAAACATGTCAATGTCACAAACAGCAATGTAAGCTTGTATCAAGATTGCAGCAGACTTGTGACAACTATAAAACTTGCAGCAATATTGTCATGACAAGTTTGGATGCTTGCAGCAAGTTTGCTGCAAGTTGACCAAGAAAACAATAATAAACTTGTGACAAACTTGCAGCAATATTATTACATCTTGCCATGACAAGATTTGAATTTGCAGAAATGTTACAGTCCCCTGTCATCGCAAAGTTTACAATTTGTAAAAATTCTATTGAAATATGTATTCGCAAGACTTACTTACAGACATATTAACGTTACTTATCATGGAAATTCGTCAAACTTTCAGTAATATCGCTGTACTTTGAAGAAAGGTACAAAGAAAAACAAAAAATTATTTTGCTTACTGATATTGTAATTAAATAAAGACTTGTTTCTACAAACTAGTTACAACTTCATTAGGTATTGTCTATTTGTTTTAACTCTATTCCATTTCCATCTGTTCTATTCATCGCTAGGTTTGTTGACCTGAAACATAAAATTAAGAATAACCTTAATTGCTCGTTTGATGGTAATGTTAAATAAGCTAAACGCATGCAAAACTAATTTAAAATCATATTATTACACCTCTGTTATTACACAATACACAGCATACATTAAATGGTCTCAAACTCGGTTACTATATAGTTTGCCAAATTATTTAAAAATTTTAATCGAATAAGTATACAAACCAATAAGTGCACTAAAATGCAATAATACTCACCTAACAAGTCTACGATGAGTAAACACAGAACTAAATAATAATGTGTTAGAATACAAACACCATGTAAATGATAGACATGACTTTTATTAACATACAAATGGCGAGACATGCGCCGGTGTTTATGCGTTTTTCTGCAAGTTTGCAGCAAGCTACTCAAATTTCTCAAGCGTGTGTCGTCAAAGTTGCCAATATTACCAATATTGCTGTAAACTTGCAGCAAGATTCGTAAACTTGGCAAGGAGAAAGCAAGCTGAAAGCAAACTTGCTGTAAGTTTACATGCTATCTGGGATATGGGTTGATACCTTTCAAACAAATTATAAACTGGTGATTAAAACTTGCTATGTGATTTTTGTCTTAGCTGGATGGCTGGAGAAACAGTACAAAAAATATGGTGGTACCCATTCATTTACTCGCCAAATTATTTACACGAAACACTACACCCAGCAAACATACATATAAATTTTCTATAAAATATATGTAAAATTTAAAGAAATAGTCATACATAAGCCTTTTTACATCTAGAATATATCAGTCTTCCTTATGAAAATAACATCTATTTTACATTTGGGTTTATATATAAGAAATATATAAGTTAATATAAATAAACATGTATATTACATACAAGAGTTTACATGAATCGTACATATTAAGGGTAACATATTTCTTATATGAAAAATCATACGTATTAAAAACATGAGAATGTTTATATATATTTAATATGAAAAAAGGTATATACTGTTTATATAGCAAAATTTATGATTATTTTACATAAGAATAGAAATGTATTAAAAATATAATTAAATTCAGATCGGGTTGATGTGTATAAAAGGACGTATTTTAGATGTAAATCAGATTACATTTACTTAACATATACATTATATGCAGTACCTGTTAAACGCCAGTTATAACTTGTTACATCATTTTATTTACCTATCCTATACCAGAGCTCATTAATTACATTATGTTACTTGTTTGGCAATTTTTATCAGACCATTAGTTTTAAAAGGTAGTTTTATTGGACCAATTTTCTAATTTGTATCAGTATTGTTTTAATTTCAAGAACGGGCTCAGAATGGAAAGAACAAGTTAATTTTCCCCACGGTTAACTTTTCCAAAAAGTTAATAAGACGTATATCTTTATTGAAAAAAAAATCAGTTATAAATATACATAAATTGGCATACTATTCTTATACATACCCAGTAAGGTGCTAATGTTTCCGAAACGTTTCATAACGTGTAATTTTTGCAACGATGATGCGATTCATGGCTTCGCATCTGTAGAGGTTCAGAGATGTTATTACTTTACATTTAAAGCGTCTTGCAGGTGACATGGAAACGTTTCCGAGTGCTGACTGCATAATATATCAGTTACGAAAATTAATGCAAGGTTGAAACATTTGTACTTGCTATTTGTGACGAGCACCCTACTTCTTTCACGTGACCATCGCGAAATAAGTCTATTTGCTGCATAGACCACACGTGACCAAAGCCATTTCTTTCCATTTTGTTTCCAACAGCGAGAGGGACACAATCTTTCAAATAATGGCCGAGGTGTTTGGTATCGAATTCGCAACAACGTGTTCCTACAAAGGACAGAAGGATAATTTTAAGGTAGACGGCACTGCCGTGCTTTCTACTATAAAAGGTAAACTCGTTTGCTTTTATTTTTTTCTAGAAATTCTATATTGGTTGAATTCTTTCTAGAATCAGTGCAATCTAATTTTGAGGATCTTCGAAATGAGGTATTTAAAAGTGCTGTGAGCGACTGGTTTCGTGGTGCTGGATTACACTTGAAACGACATTTAAAGAAAAATGTAACTTAATGGCGTTGAATTATATACATACACCTTTTTCATATTTGTTTATAGTTTTATTGGTTCCTTTTGGTACCTATTTTGTGTGTGTTAAATATACATATATTAAACATTTTTATTGTATTGACTTTTCCCCTCATGTTTCTCTATAAAAAACTAAAATAATGCAACCTATTGTAACATATCATGGTTGCAGAATTTCTACTTCTTTGAAACGTTTCGTCGCTGCGGGTCTGTTGCGTAACCATGCAACGTTTCATCATTGTATAATGGCTACCCCTATGAAACGTTTCGCCGTTGCGAATCTGATGCATAGCCGCGTAATATTTCACTGTTGCGCATTGTAGGAGGACATTTCATGGTTTCAGAAACGTATTAGATGACGTTTTAGAAACGTTTCCCGCCAAGATTTCAATGCATCGGTTCGCATCTGATGCGCAATTTTCCTTACTGGGTATATTTGCCGCGCTGTGGTTGTTGCTGTTTAGCTGAAATTGAATAACAACAACCTTTTTGGCTTAAAAATTTACAGTTCTTTGAAAATGACCTTATTATGTCCTTGATTTATCCTAAAATAATTAAAAACAGTATTCACCGACAACGATATTACGAATAAAAAAGATAATGGCGTTTCATGACTATTGAACTTCAAAAAATTAAAAAATATTATTTGAAATAATAAAGAACATTTAACAATAGAATTTAACAGCACCATTCACAGGTAGCAATAAAAGTAAACTTTGTGCTATTTCTAGCAAGCATGTTTTGACTAAACAATGAATATAAATTAGAATATACAAATTATTAAAATAAGTCAGAGTATGTTATAGATTTTTGGAATATCATTCGTTTAGAAATGTATGAAACTATCTCAAATCGTCGAATTAAGCCATTCTTAGAAATGTGTACAATGTCAAAGCAACCGCTGCAATTAGGTTTCCTAAAAATTTTACGATGGCTGTCTTGCACGTGAGAGAACAATAGGATTTAAGCAATGTGCTGTCTTTTACAACACTACCTCTCTCATCTGCAAAAACTTTCCACTTCAACTTTGTGGATTTTTAGATTTTTGTTTATGCATTATTTCTTATTTACTATTTAAATGCAGTTGCAATTTGTTGTTGAAACTGAATCGAAACATTTATTACTTTTGTTTTTATTTATTCGGTGTTTTAAATCCATTTTGTTTAGTGTTCTTTTTATTATTATTTTGTGAATCTTGTTTGATAAGCTAAAGGGTAAGTAATGTTTGTATCAGTGGCGGCTCGGGGTGGTTCACATTGGGGGTGCATAATTTCAAAATTAAAAAGTATACCTAATACATTTTTCTTATAAATATCCAATTTGAATTTTCTTATAACGTCTTTACCTTTAACAGATTGTTTATTTTCTAAACATAATTGAGGCATCGGCCGTTTAAGATTTTTTACTGCAATTTTTTCATCATACGTTAATCGCGAAAACGCATTATCCACTAAATTAGCGACAGAATTCATTGTATTTGCCTTCCGAGTACCTACCGTGAGCAAACTAAATACTTGCTCAATCGCTATGTATATTGCAGCATTGAAAACGAGCAAAATACAAGTATCCCCACCTCCAATGTAATTTTAAACGCTGTATTGAGCAACTGTCAGGTTTTGCTCCTCGATTCACTTCACTCTTCAGTACACCATCGCACGTTGTGACTGTTGTTACGCGCGGTCCGCAAACCATGAATACGTAATAATTAAACCAAAGAATAAATACTTTAGTGTATTTATTCTTTGATTAAACACTTCCACAGTTAGCCGTCGCTTTGTTTGTTTTGTTTAAAATTCCAGGGGGTGCAATTGCTCACTTGCTCTCATTAAAAAGCCGCCACTGGTTTGTATTAATTGTATTCATATCCCCATATACTTTGTTAGTATTAATTTGAATAGGATTAGGATTTATTTATTAATTCTTAGAAAATTATCGAAGTTCCATAAAAAAACAGTATCTTTTTTAAGACTATAGAAAAAATAACAATGTTATAATTTAATTAAACTAACTGACTTCTTTGTAAAAAAAAATTTAACTATTTGATAATGACGTGATGGTTTTTGAGTTTAAATAAGATGCCAATGAATTATGAATCGGTAATTATACTCAAGTTTACAAAGCAAACACCACATTACGACGTTATATAAAAGGAATACAACAATTTTTTTAATTAACGTTTATACTTGAATTTGAAAAGTTTTAATAAAAAATGCATTGTTTTTTAAAAACATTAAAAATTACACTAATTTACAAATACATTATTAGGTTTAAATCTTTGAAGTCGCATTAAAATATACAGATTTGTTAACATTACTAAAGATCGTTTCACTTATACAGGGTTACAACCAATTCGAGGGCCACCATGGGGATCTCCGAAACGGTAAGAGATACGAGGTTGGTTTAATTAGAGAAAAGTTGCACTATTTTATAACCTTTCATATTCCGCTAAAAATCGAAATTATCTACAGGGATTTCCGGAAAATATGTTTTTGAGAAAGATCCCAGATTTTATGTGATGATTTCTAACTATCATTATTTTAAAATCAATCAGTCAATCAATATTACTTTAATCTAGCGAACGTGGTTTTTTACAGGTGTAATCAAGAATACATATAAGGACGTCACCGATGAGTTCGAGGTGATTGCGAGCGTTCTGTTTGGCGAAGCTGCAAATGAAATCAAATAAATAATGAAAATACTTCTTATACTATTAGTTACTTAGTGTTAGTTTTTAACTGTATTTGCCTGCTAATACCATAAATAAATATCTAAGATTTACAAATTATACGGAGGTTACATTATTTTTAATTTAAGTATGAGTTTAAAATGTATATAAAAAAAGAAGTTTCTATATTCACAAACGTAAGTATCTATTTTTAGCTTTAGGTACTTAAAGTACCTAATTCTTATGAACAGGAGTACTGCGGCCATACATGCGTCAACTGATATTTTATTTCAATTATTTATCGGCTTCTAAGACATGCGTATGAAAATTAATTAATACATTTAATTAATTATTAATACGTATTTTAAACCTCTCCCTTATATAAGGATTATATAAATTTTGTATATTATCAGACATTAAATATATATATAAAATTTATGTTTATCATACATTATTTACTTACATAGAATATACATAAAGCGAAGGGTAAAACGCATAATACTTTTACATGTTCTATACATTAGTCGTCCTAGAAAATTGATGTAAGCTAGATGTAAACTAGATGTACAGATTTTACCTAAAATATCTGTAATTTATACATGTGAAATTGCTGACATCCTGACATGTAAATACACTGGATCCTTCTTTCCCATTTATATAAGGCTAACCTTAAATTATCTTAAATATACGTATATCTGATGTAGCAATGTTTGTTGGGCAAGAGCTCAGTAGATCTTATAACGGTTCAAAAGAAACTCGTTACTGATAATTGTTTGACACTGTTACTCGCTTTTTTTTTAAAATTTGTTAATTATATACTTATATATACTTTGAAATTGCAACACTAAGAAGAGGTGGGATTTTTGTGAGCAAACTTGGCAGGAAGCTTTAGTACTCGAAGGTAGTAAATGACTAAACTTTTATTCAAATGGATTAAATAGTAATAGCATATCTGACGTTTTTTTTGTCTCATTATCATGTGTATTTCTTGCGAGTCCACACCGGGACCAATCCACTATGATATATTGTTATTAAGCATGGACTAGGGAAAGTCAGAATCGTCGTAAACAAAGAGCTGGGAGATGGAGATGAGGTGCAGGTTCGCCGTCTACGACCTATGGCAATAAGAGACTGATTTTCCAGTACCAAATCAATCGCCGATCAATGGTTAAGTAATGAAGGTCGTCCTGTAACCCTTCGAACAGTTTACCGTCGAACCAAAAGTTTTGGATTGCAATGCTATCGGCTACATCATGTGCTACCACTGACGGCTGAACACCGACATTTACGTTTGGAGTGGTTTAGGTTGCGACTTCACTGAAATCTGGAATGACATAGAGCAGTCTTGTTTGAAGAGGTCAATGTTAATTCCAAACCATTGCAACCCAGATTCTTTGTATTTGTTAGAAATAATAAAGACAATCTGGTTTTAAAACTATAGTTTTAATTTTACAGCATCTATGGGCTTCCTGCAATTTAAAATATTATTTTACGCAAACCACATCACCCCTCCAAACGATTAAAATGAATAAAAAACGGTTTTTAATAGGTGATCGATTACATCTCTAAAATCGCATTTCGCAGGTGAAGTGGATCATATTTCAATTAAAAATATATCGAATTTTTTTTAAAAAACTTATTTTCGATCCACTTCATTGCGTTTGACGTATGTGGTTTTCATCGCAACTTTGGCATTTAGCAGGGACCAACGAATTACGACGATGAGCAAAGAACCTTAGTGGTAAACGTGGCCTACTGACTGATTATTTTCATACACTTCTAGAACGTTTCATAACGCATAGGAGTCTAATAATACAAAATCTTAATATTATGAGAGCACTGCACTTGGCGACACATATTCGTGTAATTCCTTCTCTAAAGCAAAGGGGTATCGAATGCTGGATTTTTAGACCAGACCTACTGTGAAATCTAATGGTAGACGAACTTCACGGAGATTCAAATTTTAAGATTCGTGATGATAACTGCCAACAATAAACAGACAGTATCACTTTACAAAGGCAAAATTAATGATGTTTACAATTTGATAAACATTTCTACTAGTCCTAACAACGTCTGTGTGTAGAATTCCTGAGTTGCGAGGTACCTTGAACGTTTCTAGGTAGCCATGTCAACAGTAAAACTTGCATATTGTTTATACACAATCATTATAGTAATATTCAACTTATAAAAAGTTGCAAAGTTTATCATTTTTTATCGTTACTATACCACCGGCCAGGAAGTCGGTCGGGATAAGTGACAGTTTTTACTTCCCACCCACGGTCCGGTCGGCAAGAGATTTTACTTAAAATAGTTAAAAGTACGACTTCCTGCTATATTTTCAACAATGGATAGTACAAAGATAGTACTCAAATGGCCTCTCGGAATAAAAAACAAATATGCACAGTAGAGGAAATAATTACTTCCCCCACTGCTGGCAACCAATGAAATAATCTAATTTAGTTTGTGATATTGATGTTCAAAAAAAACTTTCCCTATGCTCTCTCCGTTTATAATATAAATGGTGTCCCAACAAAAGCGCCGGATTTAAATTGAAAGAAAAACATTTATTTTTTGAATTAAGCAAACATTTCAAGATAAAGAAAAATAATTTCGATTAAACGTGAAATACATTAGACAAATGGCCACCTCGAAAACTCTGGCGCAGGGTTGTTCTATTGTTGAAGTTTTGAATAACCAAGTTTCCAGGCCGTGTCATTTCTCGATCAACATTGGCCACCAAGATCATGCGATCTAACGCCAATGAACTTTTTTGTTTGGGGCTATGTGAAGGAAAAGGTGTATGCGACTAAGTTTAAAAAAGGTTATTGGTGAAATACTGCCACATATGCGTAAAAGTTATTCAAAATTTCAACAAAAGAATAACCCTGTGCTAGAGGTTTCGAAGTGGCTATTTGCCTGATGTTGAATATTTCACGTTTAATCGGAAGTATTTTTCTTTATGTTGAAATAAAAATTTTTGCTTAATTCAAAAAAAGAATGTGTTTTCCTTCAAAATTAAAACCTGTGCTCTTGTTGCGACACCCTTTACTAATTACAAACATTTTTTTTATAAACGTCAAAGTTGACAATTAATTAAAAAAAATTAGTATAGCAATATTATACTGTAATGAATTCAGTGTGTGAGGCTCAGATTATTCTCAAACAGTGGCGGTTCGTGTCTTATGTACGCAGGAGGGTGCAGTAAATGAATAAACGGGCTTCAGGAAAACAATTTTTGAGTTTCTGAAAATTTATTAAATTGTTCGAAAACAAATGTGTTTGTCAAACTCAGGCGTAAAAGCATTTTTATTTTTACATTGTCTCTGTGCACTATATTTAATTCTGGCGTTGGACGATGACTTTTTTTATTTTCAGTTTTTCATTTAAACTCAAATTGCTAAATACAGGGTTTTATAATTTCACTGACTTTCATAATTATGTCCGTTATAATATATCTTACGCGTAATAAAACTAATTAAAATTTATAATTTAATGCAGTGGCGGCTTTTTAATGAGAGCAAGTGAGCAATTGCACCCCCTGGAATTTTAAACAAAACAAACAAAGCGACGGCTAACTGTGGAAGTGTTTAATCAAAGAATAAATACACTAAAGTATTTATTCTTTGGTTTAATTATTACGTATTCATGGTTTGCGGACCGCGCGTAACAACAGTCACAACGTGCGATGGTGTACTGAAGAGTGAAGTGAATCGAGGAGCAAAACCTGACAGTTGCTCAATACAGCGTTTAAAATTACATTGGAGGTGGGGATACTTGTATTTTGCTCGTTTTCAATGCTGCAATATACATAGCGATTGAGCAAGTATTTAGTTTGCTCACGGTAGGTACTCGGAAGGCAAATACAATGAATTCTGTCGCTAATTTAGTGGATAATGCGTTTTCGCGATTAACGTATGATGAAAAAATTGCAGTAAAAAATCTTAAACGGCCGATGCCTCAATTATGTTTAGAAAATAAACAATCTGTTAAAGGTAAAGACGTTATAAGAAAATTCAAATTGGATATTTATAAGAAAAATGTATTAGGTATACTTTTTAATTTTGAAATTATGCACCCCCAATGTGAACCACCCCGAGCCGCCACTGATTTAATGTATACAAGTACTACAATTAACTGTTAAAAACGACGGAAAGCAATTTTACACATTTAAATGTTAAATCTTAAAACACAAATGAACAGTTATAAAATACAATAAACTACAACGTGGGCGGAAACAACGGAGCCCCACAGTAATGTAAATTCAGGCATCTTCAACCAGACCTTGCACTTGCGTTCGGCCAATTCTATGACGACCGCTCGTACAGACTTGGGACGAAATATGTAGAGCGCAATTCAGAATTTTTGTGCCTAATTTGACAGATTGGTTTTAAATCAGGAATATAGTTGTTGTTTACAATTATTTTTCACAGATATTTTGTAAAGCTACATTATAGGGAGATGTTATTTCATTGCCAATATTTCTTTAATTTGAAAGCGAGGGCGGCGTCCCAAAGCCCTTTAGCACCAGCCGCCCCTGTTCTCAGACCACGTGATCCTGTAGTATAGGTAACGTAGGTCACATGGCTTGCGAATAATCTTGATCACCCGTTATTAAAACACAAGTTACAGAATGAACGCATTTCAATCGCGAGACCGGGTTTCATACACGAGCCGAGCAACGGCGAGTTTGCGAAACGGTAGAGTGATTGAAACATTTTATGACATGTGTTTTATATTATCTTCTGTATTTCGATTCAATTTTAATATTTTCCTTACCTTCTTCAGAGTTCTAAGAGTCAGTACAAACTATCAACTCCACCTTTATCTGCAAAAATATATATTTCCCCAACATTTATTTTTAGTTATAAAACGCTATTGCAATATACACTATAAAATATAACCAACTCCAAAAAAATTTATTAAAATAAGAACAATACAAAAAAATATATAATTTATATAAAAATGTAACAACCATAAACATTCTTTTTTTAAAAGAATCGTTAGTATCTGTTTTCCTTATATACTAAAAAATATTGCATTTACAAAAATAGTAGTACGTTATTTTGGTTTAATAAATATATAATTCACAAATATTAGTATTTATTTTGAAAAACAATTTTCGATTGATCTAATAAAAAGTTAATATTAGTGTCTAATGTAATTAAAGCATCATCGGTAAAATGAATAGGCTGTCTAATGATAAATTTCTTTGGTATGCAAATATCTGATTTACACGTCATAAGTTTATAGACAATGTCTATGTTGGTAACTTGATCTAATTCTCCTGGAGGAACACTTAAAACAATATCGACATTCAAGACGTTAGTACCACTTGTTGGAACACAAGACCACGACGAATCTGGAATTTGAATCTTCCAACTCTGAGGAGCTTCATTCGTCAACCCAATTCCGCTTCCCAGTTCAAAATTAATAGTTAAAATTAGCTTACCTCCTTTTGCATTCAGATTAACGGGTTTATTAGAATATATATCATGTATGGATCTATCTGTTGAATGTAACAATTTTGAAGAAAACTTCAGATTTAAATTTGTTACTTCAGTAACAGACAACTTGTCATCTAGGCACACAATCTTAATTGTGTGATTGTTTGTATCAGCAACATATAATTTTTTATCGTTGGTGCTCATACACATACCAGCAGGTTCATTAAAAGTATAAGGAATAGTCATAGTAGATACTGTATTATTGGTTATATCTATTTTTTTAATTTTATGGTTATATGTATCTGCTACAAACACAATATCCGCTGTTTTTGGTTTCGCTAATCCTAAAACGTGTTGTAGTTTGGCGTCGTATTGCTTTCCATCTTTATCACCGAATGCAAATAAATTCCGTGGATTAATATCACCTCCAACAACTGCACTGACTTTCCCGTCAACTAAAGACAATTTTCTCACACTAGAGCTTTCACTATCGGCAATGAATAACGCCTTAGTCTTTTCACAAAGAGCTAAACCAGATGGTTGAGCAAATCCCGCTGCTGTTGGATATGCATTATTTTTATTTTCTTCACGTCCAGAACCTGCAATCGCTGCACATGTACCAGCAGCGTAAGACTGGTTTTTCCACCAATTCACCTTATCTAAAAATAAGCCCCAAATTTGATGTACACCCGCCATTGCAATTAATAATATTTCTTTTCCATCGTCAAGTTTATACATGCAAACATCCCAAGGTGATGAAATTTCTTGAATAGCACCTTCATTACCGCCTTTATAGTCGTTTCCTTGATCTCCAGTACCAACAACAGTAGTAACAAGTTTATTAATCAAATCAACTTTTCGAATAGCGTGATTTTCGGTATCCGCTATAAAAACTTCGCGATCACTCCGAAATACTAATCCTTGAGGAGCATTAAACAACGCCTCTTCAAAATCCCCATCTTTATAACCTATATTACTTCCACCGATTTGATGAATTACTGTTCCGTCACTTTCGACAATTAAAATACGATTATTACCAGTATCAGAAATTCCCAAAATCTCAGTATTAGTTTTAGGATTAAGGTAACTGGTAATTTTTCCTGGAAACAGTAAAGGACCTTTTAGATCAGGTAAAAAATGATATGCCGATTTAAAAGGTATTTTGTGATTCGAAATTAATTTTTGCGATTTGTAATATGTTAAAGCATTCCTGATTATTAATTGAAGTATGTTCTTGTGGCCTTCGCCCATGAACATTACAATTGGATTGGCGTTCGGGCCTAAAAGTAATAAAGTTGGCCAACAACACACTTCACAATTCTTCCACATTACGCTATCGTGGTCGTTGACGACTGGATGTGATATATTATACCTTTGTACTGCGGCCATGATGTTTTTTGATTGTTTTTCATTATCAAATTTGGCACTATGTACTCCTATCTAAAAAAGAAAAAAAAGCATTGATATATGGTAAAATACAGAACTGCCTAACCCAATTATTATCCCACTACAACTACCTTGACTAAAGTAAAGGATGTAACCTTATATCATAATATTGAAACGCATAGAAGCTTTGAGATCATTCAAGATGAATCGAATGTTCTCAAATCCGATAAAGCAAAAATATGATTGATGTCCGAAAGAGGTTTGAAATTAATCTAGTCAGAAGTCGAAAGTGTGAAGAATCGGTCTAATAAATGTGATTAACGCGCGTGCTAGTTAAAATAAATAAAAGTTTAGATAAACGAAAGTGCAGTTATCCGAGAACATTATTTATAAATATCGAATGATAGTCGTATAAATTACTTGTAAGTTATTATTCTTAAACATCGTTAAATTTTATAAGTTAATTTAAATAAAAATGAGTCACATTTATAAAAATAAGTTCTAAATTACATGTACATGTGTGTTAAATCACTAATCTCTTTAATTATACTTTGTTTAAAAAAAAACTGGTGCACCACACCACGACTTTCCTAGAAATCATGAAGAAATGTCTACATATTTTTTTAAAGGTTATGTTGTCATAAAACCACTTTGAAGTGATATGTACACGTTTGTATTGACTTCCTAGCACGCTCTAATTTTTTTGAAATGTTTCTCCTCGATTTCATTAAGACATAACCAAAATATGGCAAATTGAGCTTATGTTATGACTAACCCCTACATTTGTGCGCCTCGATATTGCTTTCCCCTTTAGTAATTCAGTAAAAATTATTATTTTTAACGTATCTTGCTTTCCCTTCAAGATATGAAATTTTTTTCTAAAAAAATATCGTAAGGAAGATGGAGCACTCCATGCATAGACAAGTCCAAAGATATAAAGAAAAATTGCTATTTTTACGTATCTTGCTTTCCCTTCAAGATATGGGATTTTTTTCTAAAAAAATCGTCGCAGCCGGGATTCGAATCTAGATTATATATGGAATTCACTTTAAATTATGAATCAAATATCTAATAAACTGTTAATGTTGGAAATTTTTTTAGTTGAATAAATTATTAGGAAGAAACTGTAAAAATAATTTGAATACTTTGCACACGTACAAAATTATATAAGAAAAACTGTTAAAACTAACGGATACACCCACTTCCGGTTTTTCTTATCAGACGTATCTTTTGATAGAACCAAGAGAATATGAAAAGCCAGCTCGATACCAAATTACAAGTTACTAGGAGATTTGGTTCGAGAGTTAATCGTGGATACATCGTTACTGTGTGTCTGTGACACCTAAAAATTTTTGTCAAAAATATATTTTTCTGATTCAGGAGACCTTGAAACATAAAATTATGCAAAAAAAATTGCGATCGCTATACTGTCCTTATAAGAAAGTAAAAAACCTTGGTAGCAGGTGTCCAGATCGCGATTTTAATGTGTAAATAACCATGTAATTGATTATTGCTCCCGTAATAAAAACGTTGTGTGTACGTGCTCGCGTGTGTTTGTTTGTTCAGTGTATTTAATAATAAAGGATCGTTCGTTATTAAAATTTAGTGTTATACAAAAATTTCATTTTGAAAGTGACTGTATATTTCATTGAACTTTTTATTCGTGTCATAAATTTATCCAGGTAACCGCGTAAAGAATGCTATGGAGAGCCTTTAATAGTTTGCAGCTGACATCGCCAGACTGCCACAATGAGTTGGGCTACTATATATTTCATTACATTTACAGAAAACAAACGAAAAATTCGAATCTCGAACCAATTATAATATTGTAAAATTTTTAGTTTATTTCTCTTAAAAACCTGTAATAGATTATGAGAATTAATTTAAATGATCCATTAAAAAGTTTATTAAGAAAAAGAGGTTAAAGTAACAACGTTATCAGAAACAAACCTAACCACCTCATCAGAAAAAGAACAAAAGATGCTATAGCAAGATCAATAATAACTATGTGTATACTAGATGCACTTACAATATATAAAAAGCGCCGAAACTGGATATATGTTAAATTTAATAAAAATGTTCGAAAGGAAAAGTGACTAACTAAGCAACATATCAGAAGAAAATTCATAGAGTTAAAACAAGTGGATCTACAAGAACATTTCAATAATTTTGATAAACTTAATCTTCTGGCTCAAAAATAAATGCAGATGACAGTTTGTCATTTATTACTTACGATTTCTAAAAAATATGAAACAGTTGCCTATAACTGTTTTAGAAACAACCAAAAATTTAACATTAGACTATGTAAAAACTCGATCACTTGATGCAGAAATTGGTAAAATATAAGTAATAAAAAAGAAGGAACACAATCAAAATAACCGAGGTTGTAAACGATCTAGATATCTTCGACAAAATACAAATACAAATGATTACGCCTAAACAAAAAAGAAGCAATTTAAACCTAAAAAAATTGTGTGTGTCAGCTCCGACGCACGACTGGAGTTTACTCCTTAAGTTCGATAGTCTAACCAGACGCAAAAAGGGTTTATTTAACTTAAAAAAGATTGATACTGTATGAACGTAAAAAATAACTTTTCGAAAGAAAATTTTATGAAAACATTATAATGAAAAAATATTGTCGATTTTTCTGATAATATTATCGAATTATTGACTAGAATTGTTAATATTTAAAAATTATTTATAAAATAAATCATAATAACCTGGTAGAATTTATAGACATCGAATTTTTGGTTAGGTTAGAAATTTTCTATTGTATGTGGATGCGCTCAATAATTCATATTGGGTTAATTATTATCTAATTTTATGTGTTGTTCTCAAATATATATTTATATGAACTACATCGATAATTATTAAAATATTTAATAAATACAAATTGCACATGCTCATACATATAATACATGAATTATAACGCAGCCACGTGTTTGTTAGATGTTCCGGCAATATCATCTACACCTCTTTCTGCCATAGTTATTTGAAAATACTTTCAGTTCACTTTAGCGGAACACAATGATAAAGATTAAAACTTCACAATAACAATATTAAATATTGATATTTATAATAAAAACAGCAATATAAGTAAAATTAGAAAGTTGCGCGACATAGGATGCGCACCAAAAACGTAACGAGGTCATTCATCGATAGATTTTACTGCTCAGATTTTTCTCATACCGGGCTCCTTATATATGCAAATCGATTCTTAAGGAGTCAACTCCAATAATTTCTTTGTTGCGTTGTTTAATACTAATAAACAAGAAGCTAGCAGTTTTGTAGTCCACAAAAAAGATGATTTGTGACACTTAAGACTTGGGCATACAAACAGAAGATGATTACATCTGCTGGGACTTACTCGAAGTGATAAGATATGTAGCTTCTGTCAAGAAGGTACAGCTATTAGCAAACCATTCAGGAAATCAGAATATCCTCGATCTCAACGTATACGAGAACTTTTAGATGGCGTTGTCTGCTTCTTCTTCTTCTTTTCGAAAGCCTAGAGGCTTGTTATACCGAGTATTGCTTTTCCTGAGAGGCTGAAGACCAGCTGTACTTTCATCGTTTTGCAGGTCTTCCTGGTGGTCGTTTGGATGCTGGTTTCTATCTTTCGAACTTAAGCTAAGTTCATCGTCAGGCAGTATAAACTAAATTAATTTGACAATTGTAAAACTATAATAACTAAAAGAAATGAATCGTAAGAGAACTAGATAATTGACGCAAGTTTATTTAGCTACAGCATTTGCTCGAATGTCTAAAGGAAAACTAACATAAAAATTCTAGGCGTACCTTAAGTGTAATTGAGGGACAAATTAAGATTAAGAAATAGGTAACCAGGTGTCAGATAGATCGTAACCACTGTATCTGTTGAAATTGTTAGAATATTTAATAATTTCAATTGCTTCTCTAATTTTTCTTGATTTGCAGTTCTTTGTTTTAGAAATTGTATTAATATTCTCAAAGCTTATATCATGAAAAGTGTCAAGTACATGTTCGGCAATGGCAGACTTAATAAGCTGGAGTAAAAGAAGATGAATATACACCATTTTCCCTAAAAAAATCATTAATATGTTTTATCGTGAAACCTGTATGTTTAAAAAATTAGATATTACAATCATTGCCATCATTAAACATCGGAGCCAAAAATATTTTTCCAATATGAAACATACTGAGAACTAATGTTTAAATGCAAGAAAACAAATCTAAAGCATCAGAACTAATAACGTTAAAATCAACGCCGAAAAACTTCTTTTTAGCCTATGTTCATTCATCGTCAGATAAAGACCTCTTCTAGGTTTTTCATGCCTCTCTGTTTTTGGCCGTTCTTGCTCAGTATTTTATTCAGCAATACTTCTAATATCATTAGATCATCTTTTTATGTAATCCCCAACATGGCTCGTTCCATAGTTCTATTAGTTATTGCCATTGTCTGTGGGTCATATACGCGATTATTCACGCTATACGGCTCGGAATATTCTGGCCAAAATACGCGACTTTCAAAAAGTTTCACCTTTGGGATCTACAAAAGTCTATTGTAATAACTTTTTAAATTTTTTTTTCATATTATACATGGTGTTGCAAAGGCCGTATAAGTAACAAAGTTGTTTTTTTAAATGAAAACCCTTGTATATTATTACATTTTTAGATTATCCAATCAAAAGAAGGGTGTGTTTTAATAACATTTATGAGGCCTAAACCTTAAGGTTTTTTAAACAATTTGAATTTTTTCAAAATATAACCTAAATTTCTTGCTTTACGGGAGCAAATTTACCATCGACCTGGCAACATCGGAAAGCTACGCTTCCCTCTGGACGAGTAATCTGTATACTTTTGCAAAGTGTTTGTTTGTCTCAAACATGTAGAAAAGGAAGTACATTTGTTTATTGTTATGGTACGCACTACTTGTCAATTTATGTTGACATACTTATAACCTCAAATTTTAGAATCGGTTCTAGCAGTATTATTTGAAGTACGTAGATAGTAAAATGAATTGAATCAAACTTTAAACATGAAATATAAATACAATGTATATTTAGCTTGAAGTAGGAATATGTAAAAGTAAACAAATACAATTGTCGTTTGACAAGTAGTGCGTACCGTTTGTTGACAAATACTATTTCTATCTCTTACAATGTTGTGTACACTTTGCAGCCTGCGATTACTCGTCTAGAGGGAAGCGTAGCTTTTCGATGTTGCCAGGTCGATGAAATTTACAATGAAGTGTAACAATAGATCATATTTTATATCCCAATTATAATAATCTTTAATCTCATACAGGGTGTCCAAAAATTAAAACCTATCAATTAAGAAATTTAAGTGACTATAAATTGAAATATGGAATGCCATATTTTTTACCCATCGAATAGTTAGAATCTTCTATAGCTAAGTCTTTCCGTTTAATAAATAATAAACAATCGTTTTTTGTACCATTTGATGTTTTTTAATTAAATAAAAGTTCTCATAAATCTAATTGCCTGTCTTATTTAGAAATATCAGATAGTTATCAAGTATAAGAATAATAATAAAGAATATTTTTACAAATTCTTAGGAACTTGGAATGTAATTTATAATCCAACAAGCTATAGCAGCAATAATAATACCAACCAACGATAACATAAAATAAAAGCAAAATATTTAAAACAGATGTACGAAATGTCGACTGTCTATTTCTAGACACTTACATATCCTTTTTTGAGAACTATTGCTAACTCTGGGCAACATTAAAGTTTCAAAAGTGTCTCTTATACGTCGTTTCATATCGTGTGATGTTGCCGGTGGCGTATTGTAGGCAATTCTTTTTATGTATCCCCATAAAAAAATTTGGTTAACTTAATCGCTGTTTTAAGTATCTGTTATTTCCACTCATTTGACAAATTCTAAATGTCTTTTTTTATACAGAATGTTATTTAAATTCCCATAAAATATGTCATAATTTTAGTTCGTCAAATACGTTAATATGCAAAATTTAATGAAACCCTCGTTTATACGCGTTTTAAATGTTGAGTTGTTCCCTCTAACTGTTATTTTATACATTTTTTAAATAAATCGTGTAACTAAATTAATAAATACAGTTGTTACCGCATTTATTTGTTAGAAGTAGAAATTTTTAATTTTGTACATTTATTGCAAATTATACGTTTTCCTACGTACTTTAAACTTTATGAGATCGTTCATTACATAATTTTTGCTTTTTTACTAGTTTGAGCCGTGTAAACTTGTCTCTTCATATCATACATTGGTTTAAATTATCATGCAATATAGAATGAGCGGCTTAACTTTATCTTTTCGCGGTACAGCGTATAGTTTTAAAAATCCAGATTAAAAAAAGTATCAATGGCAAATTGGCAATGTTCGTATAACCCTACCTGGATATTTTAATTACAAAAATATGGAAATAACCAAAGCAAAGAATCTAATAATTTCGGCGAACAAATTGATTCTGACTCGTTTCCCCATTACAAGTTCTGAGATCCATAAATTATGTTTATATGACAAAATCTATCAACTCTGATCGATACCTATTGACATGTAGTCAAAAGTATACAAAATCGATAATCTTACAACACGAATGGTCACACACACAGTATTGTAAAGGAAAAGTTTTATCCCAGCTAGGATCATAAGGTAAATGACGCATTGAGGTTTTCGGTCAAACTAACACCAAAATTCTTCTTTGATAGTGAGATGTATGTAAAATGTAACATATTTCCTTTGTTCGAATCCATCTGGGATTACTACTTAACTATCCCTACATAATGCATTACAAGTGTGGATAATATAAAAATACTCAAGCCTCAATTACATATTAACTACTTTACTTTCAGGTTGTTGTAGTAGGTACTAGAAAATATTATTTCTTAGATTTATATTAATACTTACAATTTTATTAATTTATACTAGCTACTAAGGTCAACTTTTAAATGTTTCACCAAAAACAACCTGTTCATAATTTTAGACAAATCCCTATAAATTTGCACTTCAGTGCACTACAGTAATAAACTTAGACATGATGATAATGACAATTAATAATATTTTTCTCCTTATAATGATCAAAATAAAGATACGAAATTTTCGATTGTAATTAAATGAACAGAAAGATAACTTACCACAACAAGTCCATCTTCAATAGAAAAGTCATTCTCGATATCTTTAAGATCTGGCAATACATGCATACAATTTATGCAACAATAAGTAAAAAAATCTAATAAAACTAATTTTCCTTGAAGGTGACTAGAAAATGATAACGGTTCGGAAACATTAAACCATTCTAAACCTAAAATTACAATGTTAAATGCTGAAATTGTTTTAATTAATCAATATACCTTTTTGAAAATCTTTAACAGGTGGAAATTTCAATGCTCTTAAATATTCATTTATCGCAGAATCTCTCTGTTCGGGCCCAGTTTTTCTCATCAAACTTAGAAGCTCATCGTGTGAATTTAAAATGCTTAATTCTTCATCCATCGTGTAAGTAAATCTAGTCCTAAATATACCACGAAACAGGTTAGACAGTGATTTTCCAAAATAGTTACTGAACATCTATGCAATTATTTAATAATTAAAATAAGTGAATTACGGGTCTTACCTTCAATAAATTATTCTTTGATTTCTAGAAAATTCATATAGTGTACGAATTTGCTAAATATTTTTAGGCTATGAGAGATTACTAGATGGCAATTATAAATAAATTAATATACAGGGTCAGTCAAATGCTAAATAAAAATTAACTGTTATCAGTGTTTGTATATTTTTTTGTTTGCATTTAGTTATTTTTATTCTATAATATCTTGTTCTTAAGTTTCTATTTTTTAGTACCTATTTAATTCTTATTACTTTACTATGTTACGTTTTATTAATAAACCTAAATAATTTATCCGTAATTATATGTAAATCATAAGTATCTTTTTGTCATTGTTTTGTTTTTGTGTTAGAAGTTAGACACAAAAGAATGTGTTTCATCGTATACAGAGCACCCGAATATCCTGAGGATGCCAGTTTCTTGGCCAATTTATAGATGTATGTCCCGGCTATTTAAACAATATCCATGGGATATCATAAAAAAATATATTTAAAAGATCATTAAAACTATATCCGTAGGATATCTTTCACTGGCTTTTCAGCTGTTTTAGCTAATGCTTCACGCTTTTGTTTCGTTTTGTGCTGTGATCTTTATTGTTGCGTATGTAAAAAAGAGAATGAAAAAATATTGATTGAAGTAAGTAAGTAATTATGCTTGTTTTCGTATTCTTTATAAACTATTTAAAAAATAACTTTTAGATTTTATGTAAGGGAAAGTGAGGTTAGAGTTATTCTAACAAAAATGTTATTGTTTAGCCAAATAATATGCGAGTATTTCTATTACTGAGCTAAAGCTTCCTGTAAGCTTTCAAGAACAACTAGACGCATTGAAAAAGTATCTTCAAACAGAAGAAAATATGAACAATTCCGTAAGTATTGTACTGGTTTTCTAACTATTCAGTTTACATTTAATGGATGTGTAATTTTAGATAAGAGAAATTGCAAAAATATGGGGGACAACGCCGAGAAGTTCACAAGAAGCTAGTTCTTCCAAAATTAATTAATAATGCTGTTTTACACGGCTACAAATTGCTTGGCCAAAAAGGTAAGAAAGGCTTTACATATTTATTAACAAAAACACTTATACTGAGTAAATTAAAATTATGTTTATTTTTATTTTAGTATAACCCCAACAAACACAAGGATGTCCTAAGGATGTCCCGGATACATGATGTTGCGGATCACTGAATGTCCCAAAGTCATCCCATTTTGGTTCTGTGTACGTCCTAGGGACATTCATGGGACGTTCTTTTGTCACAAGTGTGTGCATCCCTACGATGTCCTTATAGGACATCCTTGCGTATCCGCAACGGGACGTCCCTTTTAGATGGCTGTAGGATATGTACTATATATGTATATTATATTTTTATCAAGAAAAGTACCATCTCCAGTTAAAGTACATCTACTTTGTGGTTTTTTCTATTGTTTTTTTATTCAGTAAGGAGACTTAACGTACTCCTCTGCGACTTGACGTAATGAATAAAAATAACTTTATCAAATAAAATACAAATTATTATTACATAAAACTATATTTTTAAATAATAATCCAAATTATATTCAATTAAAATAAATTTGGATTATTTCACTTTTTTATCTTCTTGATCGCGGCGTTCTTTGGCCCTCCTTAGCGAGTTTTATATACTTTCTTCCCGATTTTTTAAGTGGCGCCTGAAACAATGCAACTACATAAGAGATAGTAATCGTCATGTAGAGTCGATAAAAAAGTTATAACAAAAAGCTTATTTTGGTATTTCTATGTAATCAGAATTTACATTTTTCTAAATTAAAGAATTGATAAAGTGATACTTTTTTGTAGAATTATTGATTGATCTTTTTGACAATTCTATTATTGATTAAATCATAAGAGATGATCGATTATAACCAGTTAAAAATTGTTTAAATCGTTTTTAAAAAAAAAATTGTAAACGCGTCAGTTTTGCAAATTCATTAAGAATTTTTATACGTTTCGCATTTACATTTCATCAGAGGAATGTGGTAAAAACAAAATTATTTCTAGACGTATTTTTAACTACCTAACTAAAAACGCACACTAATCATAACTATGAATACCAAGAACGCGATAACGTTATAAACGGTTATAGTTTCTTAGTTAGACTAGCGATTTTGTGCCTTATCGGTCATGTTGACATTTTTGGATGACTTATTGTGAATCGCGACGATAAAAGTCGTGAGATAACGTCACACTTTTAAACCTTTAATACAAAGAAAACATTTTTTAAATAATATTTTGAGTAAAAAAATTTTTTTTTTACATAAAATAAATATTTTCAATTCACCGCATAGGTATGCGCGCGAGATGGGGTTTTAAATTTTAGAAATTCAAAATAATAATTATAAATGATGATTTTTATACATTATAAATAAATACAAGGTACCAAAAACTTACCAAATAAATTTGTTTATGCACTAAAACACCCAAAAAATGTTAGATAATAAAAACAACAGATAAATAAAGTAGTCAGAACACCAACAAAAACAGATACAGAGTGCAAACGGTGCAAACAGAGTGTACCACTTTGATACACCAAAGGAGCGTACGGGTGTTGAGTAGGAACCAGAGAACAAGAAGGAAAGTGGGCACGCGCACTAAGTTTGCATTTGTTTTTTCCCGCATAGGACATTCCATCGTACGTTCTTCATTGACATCCTGAGGACGTCCTATTAAAGACATCCTATACAGGTCTGTTTTAAAGCCCGGGATGTAAAGACATCATTTGGACATAAAACGAACGTCCCTGGGACATCGTGTGTTTACTACAACTGTTCTAGAAGTTTTGGAAAAAAATCCTCTAACAGTAGTAAACTAATAAACAAGAGGCAATGGCCATCGTTGGTTTTTTGAAAAGGTCAAAAGAACGGGCAGAAATGCAATTCATAAAATTAATCCTCTCTAACCGAAAAATATTAAACCTTATTGTTAAACAAAATGGATTCTTTTTAAATGGGGATTTTTTATAAGGTTTTGTAATATTTTTGTGCAAAAAAAGTAAAATATATTATATCTCGAGGACATCTTATTTCGGATATCCTTAGGTTATCTTATTTCGGATATCCCTTGGTCATCTTAATTCGGATATCCCTAGGTCATCTTATTTCTGATATCTGTAAGGTGTCTGACTTATTAGTTGTCTGGAGGATATTCACTCTGCTTTCCCCAGGATGTTCAGAGGATATTGGTCGGCGATGAAATTGATATCCCTCGGACATATGCATATCTAGTATGAGATATCAGTAGGATATCACTTGGTTAGAAATGTGCTGTGTGGGATGGGTAACCATTATTTAATTTTTAGATGATCTAACTTGAATTTAAATCTAATTAAAGAAAGACGTGCGGAATTACGTGAGCATCGTTATCTGGCGGATAAAACAATAACTTCGAAAATGCGCATGGTTTGTTTTAAGAGGAGGTTGCTCAGGGTTCCGGCTCGCGATACAATTAGAGGTTAATAATATAAAATTTATTTAATGTTTGGTTTTCTTTATGTTTTGTGAAGTTATATGCTTATATGACAAAATGTGTTAGGTAAAGGGTGATAAAATTAAGTAAGTGAACACTTTGTATTAAAATTCAAGCGTTATGAAAACACCACGTTTTTTTTGTTTTCGTAAAACAAATGCATTAGCGGTTATTTCAACTTTGTTGATTTAACTGTTTTTATGTGTACGATCCATTTCAAAATCAATTTATGTGGAATTATTAAACGATGTTTTTCACAAATTAAAACTTAAAATTACTAAAGCGATATGTCTTAAAGTAATGCTTGAAATCTAATTTAGATTCGTCGTATTTTTTTTATTTCATAATTTCATTTATGTGTAATTTTGGACACAACGTTAAGCGTCGTAAATTTAACTAATAATTAACCATTTTATACTTAAATTTTAAGTTTATTTAAAATTGAAAGTGGCTTCGTGCAGATATTTTTTTGTTTGTAAAAGGAAGTTAAACTTTTTTGTCATTTGTATACCTTTAACGTGTTTTGGAATCAATTTGCGTTAAGCTATTTAATTATTTTCTCTACAAGTTATTAATGCTAATGTTTACTGTAAATAGCTATAAACGGCGGTAAACACGTTGAAATTAGTTTAACACCCGCGAAATTCAAAATCAACTTTGAATAATTCGTGGGATAAAACCACAATGTGGCTCTGCCATCAATTGAATTAATGCTAATCTCTGACTTGATTCTAATAAATTATGCATAAACTTTGTTATACTTAAATATAAGCAATAAGGGGCGTCAATGCAATTGTGGGAACTACATTAAAATTTATCTCCTACTGCTGATGAGCCCCAAAAGGGCGAAACAGCCGTCCAGTAGTTCACTCTGGTGGCGTTTGCACAATTGCATTGACTGCTTACCCCCAATGTCCTTTTACGTTGTGGTTTTATCGCACGAATTATTTAAAGTTGATTTTGAATTTCGTGGGTGTTAAACTAATTTCAACGTGTTTACCGCCGTTTATAGCTATTTACAGTAAACTTTAGACACATAGTAAAATCACACTATGAGATGGCTCTGCCATCAAACACTTTTGAATTAATGCTAATCTCTGACTTGATTCTAATAATATAAAATCTTAAGCTTTCGCGGTTGTTATGTTTAAAATGATAAGCGACTTTCGGCTTAGACCGCGTCGTAGTAAAACACCCAGACTTAGGCTTGGTCATAGTCTCTTGTTGAGAGCCAAAACAAGAAGTACAAACTTGGCCTTTGCCGTATTGTCGTTCGTGAACCCAAACAAACTGACGTTTCGCAAGACATTGCAGCTTGCATCTTCAGAGTGGTAAATGTCACTGGCCAAGTTTCTACTTCTTGTTTTGGCTCTCAAGAAGAGACTATGACCAAGCCTAAGTCTGGGTGTTTTACTACGACGCGGTCTAAGCCGAAAGTCGCTTATAATTGATTCTAATAATATATGCATAATCATTTCTTTGTTTTTTTTACGTTTCTAATTTGATGATATAAAAGTTGGTCAATGTTAAGACATCTTTCGATGGGAATATTTACCTATTGATATGTGATTAGAATGGATTTGATAACAGAGAAAAACACCAGTGTATTTGTAAAACGTAATCTAATTTTTTATTTACCGTTATTGACAAACAGTGTATGGTGGCAGGTAGATCTTATACTACCCAATCAGCAAGGAAACGTTTTTTTCATGTTTTAAAAACGTTACAACCTTTTAAAGTAGTTAAAATAAAAATTGTTTTTGAAAAAAATAATTTTGTTGCATTTTGAAAATGCTTCATTTAAACATTGATATTGAAATATTTTAAAAATGATTTCTAAAATATTTTTTTCTACGACTAACAGTTAATACGATACATTGTATGTTTAATTGCGATTAGGCAACGTTGTGCATTGTGATTGTCTAATTTCATTTCCGTCAAAGTCATTTCCGTACAGGTCAAACCTATTAATGTACAGGATTAATGAATTACGAAAACATAATTCAGAAGACTTATAAATATTCCGTGCAACACAAATTATAAAATTTGAAAACGAAATCGTTGAGGGTCATCTAGATGTTATTGCATTAGTTATAATATAGCGTAAAAACGGTTTAATTTATAAATTAAATATTTTAGGTTATGTTGGCAAATGTTGACATTTAGTGGTGACTTTCTTGTAATTAAATGTAAGTATATTTTAGAAGTTCAAGAGGTAATTAGAATAAATAAAACCTCTTAATTTGCAACCTTATTACTTGTTTTCTTACAGGATTTTCTTTTGATAATGGCAAGGAAATGTCAACAGTAATTTATCGCACTTTTGCTTCTGCAGTGTAAACGAGTTATGTTATGATTATAAAGATCAGCCGTTTAGAAATAACAATTACGAAAATTCGCATGTTCGACAGATTAAGTAATCAAATCGTTTACTCATTTTGTAACAACATGTTCAAATTAACTTAAAGAAGTTAGTATTTATTAACATCTATCAGTTTTTTGAACGGCATGAGAATTCAATTATATTTTGGGGTTCATCGATAGTTGCAAGATACCCAGATGTTTCCTTCGCACATGCCTGATATCTGTATGCTATTATTTATCGTTATATTAATGCAGTTTTCATAAGTATTTATGTATAAATTTACTATACATTATATATTATAATCTTATAAAAATAATCTATTCGCACATTGAAAAAATTAGATATTTAGATGTAATTATATGCAAAAGCATTTAATCACTTGTTAGCTTCTACAATGTGTTTTGTTAACCATTCATTTCTCATAATTATTAGTTTAAATATGTAAAAATTATTGTGGAGCTTCATTCTTAAGAATAACACCTAATTTCATGTTTTAACGATTCAGGCTTTCGCATGAATATATTTCTTTTATTTGCTGGCTGCAAAAGCAAAATCATGGAATAATTACTACTTTTTAAACTAATCCAGCTCATTCATATTAAGTTTTGTTTGAAATTAATGTATTAAAAATTTTTTAGTAGTAAATGATTTGAAGTTAACTAAAAGTCCATGTATTTAGAGCAAATAAATTATACTCACCATTTCTCTAACTAGAAATGTGTATCTAAAAGTCAATAATTAAATAATAGTAACACATAATTTTTAGTATAAACGCTGACAAATTGATATAAAATAAATACAAGCTTTGACATATAATTTTTTAATTGTCATTTAGGTACTACTAACACAAATTTAAATTAGTTTTTTTTATTTTCCGCGTTATTTGTTTTCGTAAAATTCTGTTTAAATTTTGATTACTAATTAAATATATAGAGTCGTAGAAAATTTAGAGTGTATAACTCGTAAGGAATATGTATTACCAACTCGTACGAATTTACAACCTCGCCTTCGGCTCGGTTGCAAATTTTCATGCTCGTTGGCAATGGCAACCATTCTTTACTCATTATACAATATACAATTTCGTAACATAAAAAACGTTTTTATTGTACTTAACAGTAATAAATTTTAATTTTTCGTTATTGTAAACCGTCTTTGACAGTTTTTGCGCACTTGTCAACATAAACGTCAAATTATTTTTGAGAGATTTTGAGACTTTGGGAGCCTCCTAGTCTCTGTTCGAGCAATAAAATATTGTATTCAACTCGTTCCTTCCTAAATTGGACGCTTTTTTCTTTCGAGAATTTTTAAAAAATGCCCTCTTGGGAAAAAAACGCCCAATTTACACAGGAACTTGTTAAATAAACTACTATTACTTTATTAGAAATTATACTTTTGTTTGCTTTCACATATACATTTTTTTCTTTTATATATTGTATCAAAAATACAATTATATAAAATTTTGTTACATATTATTAATAAATACATATTGAACCTTTTCGTTTTTCTAAAAACTTTATTGCAAAACATGGCGATTGTGTCATCTGGATTGTGTTAACCTTGTATATTATAATTGCATTATATTTTTTGTTATATTTTAAGCTTCGACAAATTAACAATTTCCAGGGTATTACTCGCGATGCTGTGTAATGTATCGTTAGTGTATCAGCTTAATCGTTTTTTCTAATTTACGTTCTATTCTACATTCATTTTCAAGATAGAGCAAATGTAAACAAACTGAATTGTATGCTTAATGCATGATCATCACGTGTTGTTGTAAATACTATTGTATTCTATCGCTCATTGAAACAGGTGATGCAATTTTGCAGACAGGATTAGACACGTTCACGTAAACACCGCATGTATTTGTTTACGTGTGCTCTATCTTGGAAATGAATAGACAGTAGGGAAACTCAAATATTTAGATACTTTTAGTATGTCAGCATTTATTATAATTGTTAAGTTTTCCGTTGCAAAAAAGTTTTGCTCAAGTATATATACTACCTATTTTATTCTATTTTCAATCTTGTAAATATGTCAAACAATACTGTAAGCATTAAGATTTTCTATTTCTAAAACTGTCATAAAAAAGCATAAGTCATAAATTCTTCCACTTTCCTGTTAATTTATGTAATATTTAATAATATATAAGTTTCAATTTCGCCTAAAAAACAACCCAGTGAGCAAATTGTAGCTAAAACCGCCTGTTTTATAACTACTTTATCTTTTAAAGTTACTCTTTAGAACACCTTTAAGTGGCTTGTGGAAAAACTAAAGCCTCCATGAAGCGTTTAAGTAGCTAAAAATTCTGCAGTTATATAGCTGTTAGAGAGCTCCTTTAATGCATTAAATCGGGCTTATATAGCTGTTTGTGGTACTAGCAAAGCTTTAAAGAAGCTGTAAAGTAACTGTAAACCACCTTTCGGAAACAACTGTGCTGCTTAAATAGCTTTATGTTAGTACCTTTAAGTAACTTAAAAAATAACCAAAGGAAATATAAAATTAATTACTTATTTTACACTTTTTTCGTTTTGTCGTTTTGTCTACGTGTTTTACAGGTGTATTTTCGTTATATATATTACTTTAAAAACGCAAATTTTACTTTTTACCCTGGTCAGATTTGAACCCGCGATCTCCTACCCGATGGATTCCTCATCATTTGATATTCCAACTGAGCTATCCTACAACATACATGTTATATAATTTGGTATAATTAATAAATTTTTGCAAACATTGTTGAGGTTAAGAAATGCATATTAAGTTTTATCACTAATTTTCCATTTTTTTAAGTATTTATTTTTGTGTATGTGGATTGTTTGCTTATATTTATAAGGGAATAATACAAAACAAGGATTAAGTGTGGTTTAATTGGTATGTGCTTCAATAAATGTATGTTGTTTTTTTATCCGTTACATTTAAATTTTAGGTATGGTAGTTAAATAAGGATCAAGTATCATTTTATTCTATTTCTGTTTTGACACATATTTGTGCATAAAAATGAACTCTCACAACAGCACAGAGACTACCCTGTAATTTAAAAAGAAAGTTTCGCAAAACCGAAATATATTATTAAGATAAACCAGCAGTATTAGAAGTTGTTACCTATCTAAGCTGGATACCATCTCAAAATATGGGATTTACAAGGGGTGTGATTCGTAAGCATATTAGAGATATTTGCACAAAAGAAAGGATACGAAAAAAAATCGAAGTAGTACGCAGTACAATTATTTTTCAAACAGTGCATGTACTTATACTAAGTGATTAAATAAATAACCATTGAACGTTTGATTATGTGAAAACTAATCGTACTTATATTTCTTACATAATACTGAAAATCGACAAGACACGAACAACTGAAATAATAAAATATTTGACCTTCTCCTTCTTTTCTTTGGAAAACTTTCTCAAATATCTTCTTGACTGTGTAACGGTAGACTATCTATTACAAATGAATCTTTTTTATGAAGTCAAAGTACAATTTGTCAATAAGGATTCAACATTGGTCATTGATTTTGTGTGTGGCAAATAAAAACCTCACTAAAAACACGTCTAAGAACACAAAATCCTAGGAAAAAAGTAAAAAGAATAGGTTAAAGCTAATGAAAATAATGTAACAGCTGGTTTTGTTTGTCCCAATTTTTGTAAGCTCTCCATTTTGTAAATATAAATGACAATAAATGATTAATAAAAAAAACAGCTACTTTAAAGTAACAAAGTCAACTTCAAGAAACCATAATACTAATAAAGAAGCATTGTTGAATGTTCTTGAGAAGCTGTCAATGAAGTAGCTGTTTAAGGGTGGTAAAAAACTTTATAAGTGGTTCTTAAGTAACTGAGCAATTTTATATTGGTACTTAAGCTCTAAAGAAGCTTCTTAAGTTGCCAATTAGCTACTTAAGCCAATATCACTTCCTAACAGCCATTGAGTAGCCTAAAGTTCCACAATAAAGTAGCGTTTTGCTCACTGGGAAAGCCAGACCTATAAGCTCGTGCAAGAAAGCAACGTTATTGTTATTTATTTATTGTTGCATATAGGTAGATGTCTTAAACATTAACAATAGTTTATCTTAAAGTAACTTAAAAAACCGGTAAATTATAAAATTTAAAAAAAAAACGATTCATAAAGAGCATAGGTCAGTTATCCAAAGTCGGAAGTATTAATTTTTTTTTAAATAAATAAGTAATTAACGCGTGTGTTCGAGATAAATATATCGGAGTTCAAACGTACGTGCTTTTAATGTGAACAAGTGTCAGTTTCAGATAAACAGAAGTTATCCGCGTATATTATTTTTTGAGTGATACCAATCCCATACAACACATTGATGACTATTATACGTACACTAAATATCTACATAAAATATCCACAACATACATCAGATATCCATAGCACACCTATGTATATTGAATGGATATACAAATGTCCGCCCAATATCCAATCCATATGAAATATGCAGTGGATATTATCTATGGATATCCAATACAGCACATAGATGACTATTATACCTACATTAAATATCCAAACGTCAGCCCAATATCCAATTCATTGTGATATAATGTATATCCCATAGACATACATGTTCTGATTTTTTCATAGATGCAGAAAAATAAAGCATACATACAAAAAGTTTTATTTATATGAAACATGAGTTCTTAAAATGATAAATATGTTAAATGTATAAGATAGGTAGTTCAAATAAAATCAAACACAAATACAGTATAAAGTATGAAATATAAACAAACACTACTTATTAACATTTTCATCGAATTTGATGTCGCTAGGTACAGATGACATTCGTTTCTCCCTAAATAAAAAAAAGGTTTTAAAATTATTTGCAAAACGATTGAAGTAATAAAGAATTGATTCATGATAAAATAGTTAATAAAACTGAACATAATTGCTTCAAAATGCTACAAAAATACACTACATCTTAACTTCCAAAAATAAAAAAATTAATAATTGAAAATTTGAATTAATGTAGATGCAAGATAGGTACTTATGAAAATAGTAAAAAAAAACTTACTGATTTTGACTCCTCGTACTGGCATGGCAAAGCCAATTCTTAACACTATCTATAACATCTTTTTTAATGAAAGCACTTCCTCCAGAATTACTTCGAACGCTCTCTAAAAATACATAAAGATAAAAATATGAACATTTTTTAAAATTTCTAAAAGACAACTTTATGGTAGAATAAAAATAACCAATCTAACAAAATTTAATCAATTAACAAAAAAATAAACTGTCAAGCAATACATAGCTGGGGTGGTTTGTGCATAGTTGTTTTTAGCTGATTTTTGCAGTAATGTAGAACTTTGTATAATTTTATTAATTAATATGTTGTGAACTATGATTAGACTTAAATCATAATAAATAATTGACTAATTGATAATTCAAGATGAAATAGAACCACTTACTCAGAAAGTCTTAAATTGGAAAATATCTTTTTCTTTTTTCCCCCAACCCAACTGAACATGGCAGCAAGTTTGTCTGTAAACAGCATTCTTAAAATCAATTTAGTGATTACATCCATCTTGCATCCTCCAATAAGACTTAAAGCAGATATCTAAAATTGAAAATCTATTTTAGAATAAGCAACCAATTTGTACAATATAATAAGATTTAATAAAGATTATTCAAACTGTATGTGGGAATTGCTTCTAACACTAATAGTGCATGCATGTAGTTAGAACAAAATGAAATTCTAGGTGACAAATTTATAACTTAAATCATTTAGTATGAATAGTAATTGATACTTCTGTAGTGAGTAACCGCCAAGTGTTTTCTTTTAAGTCTTTTAGGCATTACAAAATATAATTAACGTCCACAAAAGTTAACGGAAATATAAAACCGTAGAATGAATTTTATAGGTTAGAAAACGCAGGTTAAAGTACTTATAAACAAACGCTATAATAAAGTAAAGCAAAGCTACAAATGAAAGTAACGACTTACTTATAATTGCAGAACCCTGGAAATGTACCAATTTATTATACCAAACATACAATTCAAATACAAAATTAATCACATTAGGTTTGGTTATGAGTTACACCTTCAACACGTCATACGAACGCACACGATACTGCAAAGCAAAGCAAAGTTGTTCGATTCGGGCGCTGTCGGTTGCGCTTCCTGTCATCGAATACAATGTCGAATACTCATGAGAAGTTACGCCAAAATAAATGCTGCTTATTTGAAATTAAAAATAACAGAACCTAAAACGCGTAATCGTTATTTTACTTATCGTATATTACTAACTTTGTATTTTATATTATGAGCTCAAATTAGATTAGATAAATGTATGTATTCATTATCAAGAAATATCTGCTAGATGTACAGTGGATATTCCATAACGACAATAACAATATATCTATAACAAACATTTTATAGATATACAGGGGATATAGCTGGTACAAATCGTTTTCAACAATAATTAATATTTATTTTACGATTAATGATTATTTATGCTTAAAGTATGACAATGTAACAAATGTAATAATTTTTTATGATCAATTAAGTGACGGGATTCATATCCATTTACTTTAGCCAATGTATATCCATTCCATATCAGTAAGGATATGGATCTGTTATGGATGTTGTGGTAATCTAAAGGATATCCACTGCATGTTATGTGTTGTATGGGATATATACATTAGTGTAAGTGTTTTTCTTAAATATCGTTAGATTTAATTAGTTACCTGTAGTTATAAAACGAAGTAAATATTTCGTTATAAATAAATTAGTTTTACAATTTGTTACAAAATGTAAACTTATGTATTTTACTTTTCTTATACGTAATCTACTACTTAACATTTGTAATTCTTATAAGTAAATTAATTATAAATAATAAATAAATAAAACATCACGTCAATTATTTTAGAGAGGTGTCACCATAATGGAATATTTTATTTCTGTACGGTTTGCGACTCGAAATGTAACCGTGACATGATATCTTTGTTTTTGTACGGTTAGATCATTAATATATAATAAATAATGGATTTATGCGTATTGACAACGATAAAAACATAATAATTAGGAATTTAAACAAATAAATTAAAAATAAAATTTTTTTCAGGTTCTCAGAAAATAGAAAAATTTTAAACAATGAATATATCATCTAGATTACTGTATTATAAATGCAATAATAATATGAAAGCCTTATACAATATATTCTTCAATACCTACTCAACGTTTTTATTTTTGATCAATTGTTTTATCATGACGTTTATTTTGTTTAGGTTTTAGTGTATGGTTTTAAAAAGTCACTTAAACAATTTGGAAAATGTATTTAAAAAAAATTAACATTGAACATAATAAGTACAGTAGTTCTTTAAAACTTTGTAAGAAAAAATTGTGTAATTTTTTTCTGAAATATACTTTTATTATGTATATATTGTTTTATTTGTGAACATTCTACAAGAATATCCAATATTATAACAGAAAGACAAATTGTTTACCATACAAGGTAATAAAATACAGTAAATATTACGTCACACATTTAACGTACGTAATAGACGTGATCTAGTAACGTTGAAGTGTTCTAATAATAACGTGATTTAGTTGCTTCTACTAACACCAACAATTAACATCGCCTAAATTTTAAACATAAACTGCAATATTTAAATTAGTTTCAAATCAAATTTTAAATATTTTTGATTTTGTTTTATTCACTTTTGTTTAATAAAAACTAATACAGAAATCTTTCATAAAAAATTAAAAATATTCAAATTTTAGGTTTAAATTTTGTGACACCATATATATCTAACAAAATAACTGTGAATAACGTCACAGCTTTTGACTTATTTTTGACAGATCTAGTTTTGAGGTTGCACGATTGATTGACGAAAACATGATATGGAAAACATAACAAATATGGATGCTTGTTGTGCTGTTGAAAGGGAAGTAGATCGAGTTTTATCAAAATTTGGAGTTATTGGCGAACATGCCAGTCGTACCCTTTACGACTTAATCTCTTACATCGAAGGATTAAAATTAGAATTAGAAAATGGTACGTAATTACGTCAATTCAGTCTTGATAATTACAAAGAATCCTGCTAGAACTGATACACTTTGTTTACGAAATTTACGCAATAATTTCGTTATCAAAGTTAACAATGCCACGGTATTTTGTTTACAGTATGAGAAATTCTTTAAGTTAATTGATTTTAATTTTTATTTAGCACCCGAAGGACATGAGCTGACGCCAATTCAGTCGGATCTGCTAAAGCAGGCGATGGTTAAAGTAAAAGAAACAGTAACTAGATTAGCGACTGATCATAGAGATCTTCACAGTACTGTTTCTAAAGTAGGCAAAGCAATAGATCGTAATTTCACAGCTGATTTTGCTGTTACCAGTCGGGATGATATTTTTAGTGATCCCGACAAAATTAATTTGTTAAATAAAGTGGTGTATCAACATTTTTGTCGTCAGGGCATGCAAGATGTTGCAAATGAATTGGCACAGGTATGTTAGATTATGTTTATTTATGCATAATTCGAAGTTGTTGTTTTAGGAAGCCCCTGTTAAAATTGATTGTGGAAGTAACGAGACATTTATGGAATTAAATCATATCTTAGAAAGTTTAAAGAACAAAGAATTAGAGCCTGCACTTGCGTGGGCCACTGCTTTACATGATAATCTTGAAGCTATTAATTCTTCATTAGAGTTCAAATTGCATCGCCTTAAATTTATAGAATTGCTCAAACAAGGTGCTGCTTATCAGACTGAAGCAATTTCGTATGCAAGAACACATTTTCGACAGTTTGTTCGAAGACACGAAAAAGGTATTTTTGGTGTTTTATTTCATTAGCATCTCCGAGGGGTCAACCACTGGTGGCAATACCTGTACAAATTGCTAGCAGTCAATGGCAGTCAAAGGCAGTCAATGGCAGTCTATGGCAGTCATTGCAATAAGTGGTAGTCATAGACAGTCTGTGGCAGTAAATTGGGAGTCATCATTAAATGAGAGAGAAATTCTAGGTCTGTGTCGTACGGTGTCATAGATTATTTCAATTTTTCGAGAGCCGGCACTCGGAAGTTGCTTCTTGCGCTCTATGTGATGGTTTATGCGTTAGTGGACATGAAATAAAGGCTGTGAATGTAGTGAAGTCAAGTAAAATCTCGTATTATAATCAAAATTTAGTATATGTAATAATAATTTATGAAAGTACAAATACGCATACATTTCATGCGCCGAGAGATGCACCCCGCACCCGGTACTTTTACATCATGTGTTGGGTAAATTGAATATTCTTCTTTGCTGTCTTTAATATTATTACTTTGTGCATTATTTTAAGTGATTTGTTTATGCACTATTTTGAAGTGCACAACGCAATGGGAGGGTGAATTTATCAGTTTAAATGCAATGTAACTGTTTCTGTTTTTTTCACGTAGTACTCAAAGTTATGACTTTGGGTATTACTTACTCATAAGCAGTTTCTTTATTCATTTATAAAACCCGATTGTCTTTTTCCGAGAAAATAAGTTTAGGAAACGAAATTCTTTAACTTTCAGTAGCGTGTTATAAATTAGGAAAGTTAGGCAATTACTTGGGGTCCAACAAGCCCTATTTTCAATAAAATACATGTAAGATAAATATTCAGGGTGATGACTTAGGAGTGACATAAAAAAGTGTGACTATTATCATTTCATTTTTATTGTGAACTTGCCGGCTCGTTTTTTTGCAATGTTTATATTCGATTCATTAATGTCCTAAATGAATACTATAGTAAGTTTGATTAATTGTTTATAGTATTATTATATCTATCTTCTTATGGAATTAGAAATGGATGCAGAAGCAGACAAGCAAGATGTTACTGAGATGGTTTCAACTCATCCAAACAGAAACATTGCCGAATTTCATATATCACAAGGTTTAAGAACATTGCTTACTTATAGTGGGTTTGATATTTACTCTGTTTCTCTCATGAAAGAAAATGATAAAGACTTGACAAAAGATTTATCAAATATTTTAGAACCAAATGAATTTACAAAAATTTATGGAATTTACACAAAAAATATAAACCTTTACAAAACACCATCAGGGCATAAAATGCAATTAACGGCTCTTATAGCAAAATGCTATTTAATGTTAAGACCTAAAACTACAAAGAATCAGACAAAACGTAAGCTTTGTAGATGCGTTTGCACTTGTGTAGTCAAAACTAACCGGAAAATTTCAATCCCTAAAAGAAGAAGAGAAGATGAATCAAATGTCCCGAGTACTTTAGATACGCGAACACATACTGATCAAAAAGCTACACAAAAAGAAAAAATTGTTAGTCACATCAAAAAAACGGTAAAACTAAAACTATCCGAAAGTCTTCATTGTGTGGGTTCCTTAGTGAAAAGAAAAAAGGACTTTCAAGCAATAGGATTTTGAGAGTTAGAGGAATGAATACATATTACTCAACTAAGAGTGAAATTACACACGGGATAAAAAGTCAGGCAAGACACAAAAAAAATGCAAATTCTAAATCTATGAAAAACAAAAATATAAAGATCCATAGAAAATCAAAAAACAGATCCCTAGATACACAATGACACTAGTGACGACGACATGAATATCATTGGCACAAGTCTTGAAGACGAACCGGACGATCCCACATCTCAATATATCCATAACATATATCCCATTAAGGAAGCGTACTATGCAATTTTTTATGATGCCAAATGGTATATAGAACAAGTTTTGGCACTAAGCGAAAACCAATCATGTACTAATAAATTTCTTCAAGAAGATTTGGACACATTCGTGTGGCCAAAGAATGATGACATTTAGGAAGTGAAGAACAAATATATCATGGACCTATTCAACGTTTAGGAAATAATCCATTTTCTATTAAAAGAACTGATAGGTTAATAATAATAAAACAGTTTAAACAATTCAGACGTTTACACGTTTAATATGAATTTCGAGTACAATTTAATTTTATTTAAATTTTGAAAAAACTTGAAGTTATGTTTTTATATTTTTGTATAGGCATACTGACTCATATAATGGGAGCAAACTGAAAGTTTTTTTTACATTATGATTGAAATAATAAAAGTCTAAAGTTTAAAAGTTGTTTTTTACGCTTTAGAATAACAATATTAATGATTGCAGTCCGTGACAGCAATTGGCAGTCAAAAGTAATAAATGGAAATCATAAGCAGTCAAAGCAATCAGCGGCAGTACCTAATTCTAATTAATGGCAGTCACGGCAGTAAATGCAATTTTTGGCAGTATTTGGCAATACCTGTACACTATTTTGTCAGTGGTTGACCCCTCGAGCATCTCATATTTTTATGAAACTAAATTAATTTTACCGTCTTCAGCTTAGTGTTCATTTTTTTTCCCTTTAATAATTTATTGTTAAATTACTGAGATTACATTTTTTGTCAGAATTATGATGTACATATAGAATTCTAATAATTAGCTTGCTTTACAATATAATTTACATTGTTTTGAATAAAAAATCAAACAATTCGTAAACTAAGTAACTGTTTTATTGCAGATATCCAAACATTGATGGGAATGTTATTATTTGTTCCCAATGGTATTAGTAGTTCACCTTATAGCTTTATGTTGGATAACGAAATGTGGGTAGAGATATATGAAGTATTTACATTAGATGCATGCAATCTACTAGGCGTAAGTGTGGACAGCCCTCTTGCGATTTGCGTAAATGCTGGTTGTACGGCAATTCCTGCATTGTTAAACATTAAACAAGTAATGATGCAAAGACAAGTAACAGGAATTTGGAATGGCAAGGACGAATTACCTGTAAGCAAACGCATTTAATCCATGAATTTGCAATTTAAGTTAAATTTCGTAGATTGAAATTGATTTAGGAACTGATCAACACTACCATTCCATGTTTGCTTGTCCAATATTAAGGCAACAATCGACAGAAGTAAATCCGCCCATGCGTCTGCTATGTGGACATGTCATATCACGTGACGCTTTAACCAAACTTAGTAATGGCAATAAGTATGTACTGCTATTGTACGTTTATGTAACAAATTAAGTTTACTTTGTTTTAGAATGAAATGCCCATATTGTCCTATCGAACAAAGTCCGACAGATGCAAAACTTATATTTTTTTAGTTTAAAATATAATTTCAAGTAGACAAATCTGTTGCTTAGTTTATAGATATTAATCTTTTATATGTTCTTATTATTAACGTTTGGTAAATGGTTTGTGTTCTGTGATCTCTTTAATAACTTAATAAAATTATTTTCAATTTACCACGAGTACAATTGTGCAGTATTATTTTTAAATGATTACCATTCTTTTATTTTCAAAAAAAAAGAGACTGACTGGTGGTTTTGAACCATAATTAGTGTTGGATGTGACATTAGTGTAAACACATTAGTTACTGTAACTGCAGCATGTGTACAAGAAAGTTATTTTTTATTAATAAAAAATTGTCAAATATGAAACTATAATGTATTATAGACTATAAATAAACAACTCTTAACATTTGTTGAAATATAAATGGACTATATATTTTAGATTGGTTACTCAGCAAAGGATATTTTTCTTTTTCTCACGAGATTCGTAGTTATTTAGAGTTGCAATTAATTAAGAAGACAACTTTGCAAATTGCTTATAGTTTTCTGGAAGTCTCCATATTACGAAGGCTGAAAGCTAAATATCTGTGTTTTAGGTGAAGTCGATTGATCTAATAGTATTACCATTATGGTATTACCTAGATCGGCGATTCCTTTCTTATCTGCATAGATGTAATTGGAAGTCCTAGTAGGTAGTGCTTGGTCATTTGTATACATATATGTAGAAGAATAGTTTCAGTCACGACCAATAATAAAGCTGTACACTTCTACAGGACAGCTGGTAGAATTTATTAATGCGCCTACACTTCTTCAATCGTTGATACACACTTGCTAAGTCCTTTGGGTGGGTCGCACCACTCCTATAAGCAATAATGAAGGAATGTACATATTTTTTTTTGAAATTTTTCTCTTCGATTTCGTTAAGATATAACGGAAATATGCCAAATTGAGCTTATGTTGTATCGACTAACCCCTATATTTGTGCGCCTCGATATTGCTTTCCCCTTTAGTACAGCAGTAAAAATTGTTATTTTTAACGTATTTTGCTTTACCTTAAAGATATTAAATTTGTTTCTAAAAAAAAACATAATCGCAGGCAAGATTCGAACCTATATTATATTTGTGAATTCATTTTAAATTATAAATATAATATATAATAAACTGTTAATGTTAGAATTTTTTTTTATTTGAATAAAAAAAATTTTATTTGAATAAAAAAAATTATATAAGAAAAGCTGTTAAAAATGGCAGATACTTCTGGTTTCTTTATCAGACCCATCTTTTGATAGAACCGAGGGAATTTGAAAAGCCAGCTCTATACCAAATTTCAAATTAAGATAATGTAAGGAAGATGCAGCACTCCAACAGTTTAAAGCGGTGGGGGGGGGGGTGCTCATCATATTTTTAAATAATGTATTTAATATGGCGTTAATATAAAATTGAATAACACTTCGTTATGCACCAAGCTTTTACTTGCAAGCGATCAAGCATCATAAATTATACAACTATAAAAAAAAGCGAATGTATTACATACAAAGTGAGAAAAACTTCAGTATTCTTTTCGATGTCGGAGGGGGGCATAGTCCCCCCGACCCCCCTGAAGCCGCGCCTGTTTGGAATGACGTCTAGAAAAATGTATTAAAATGTTTTTTCAGCAGATAAAAGATTGTAAAAGTTATAAACAAATTAAGATGAAAAAAAAGCATTTCGTTTTTCGCGAATAACTCAGAAACTATAAGAGATAATCTGAATCTGAAAAAAAGTTTTTAAAGAATAGGAAATTTCCAATAAAAAAGTCGCAACTCCTGGAACTCTATTTCCATTGCTAATAATGTTAAATAAACGCTGAAAGTAGGTCTCCGCTTGAGTATTTCGGGATGCGAGCGTGTCTCTGAAGCGTCACTTAAAATAATTTTTTAAAGTATTAAATGTTAAATAAAAAATTTAAAAAAATTATGGTGTATTCTGAACACTTGAGGGAACAAGGTCCCGTTAGAGAAATTGATCGAACTTAATTTTTGAACAAGTTAGGCGATCGTTAATTAAGGAAATTTTTTATGAGCTCTAGTTTACATAAATATTTTTTGCTTCAGAGCCTTTTTTATACGTATACTCAAAAACATACAAAACAATGAAAAATCAAAAAAATTTCAATTTTTTTAAATATTTTGTTGATATTTATAAACAAATTGCAAACTATGTTGGGATTTTAGTTATTTTTATAGAGTGAAATGTAAAGTAGACTGTTCGCGAAGTTGTTTATTAATTTATTAAGTAGGTATAATGACTACAACTGTTATTGTTTTTATTAAGTTTTACAGCCGTCTACCACGGTCTCTATTACTCTGTGTGTTAATTTTACAATACATCTTTTATTACTAGGAGCGCCGTCCCTTCCATTTACATTAAACTTACGCTATCTAGCGATGTTTCATTTAACTTTTCTTAACACCCCCTCTTAAATGAAAAATCGCTTTATTTAATTTACACACATTATTATTGTTTTTATAACCTTGAGGCACTTCCATGTATACTTCGTCACTTAAATGACCGTATAAAAAAGCAGTTTTTATGTCAAATTTTACGATGTACGCGTTTTGTTCAGCTGCAATTGCGAAAATGAGTCTTATCGCACTGCTACTTATTACAGGGCTAAACGTCTCATTATAATCAATTTCATGTTTCTGTTCACACCCACGCACTACCAATCGCGCTTTATATGTACCGTCTTCTTTTATTTTAAACACCCATCTATTACTTAATATTTTTCGATTGTTTGTAATTTCACTTTTATTCACTAGAGTCCAAGTTTGGTTTTCTTTAAGGGAACTTTTTTCTTCTTCGATAGCTTTTAACCATTTTTCTTTGTCTTCTCCTTCTACTGCTTCTTCATAGGTTAACAATGCGAAATCGTCATATTTCTTTGGCACCTTTTTAATTCGTTTTCCTCTTCCTAAATTATCAGTTTTATCTGAAGTGCTGTCTTCAGGTTCCGTTTCTTCGAAATCTTTCATTTCTTCCTCGCGGTTTAATTCGATAATTTTATCTTCCTCGCACTCATCATCGTCACCTACACTTTGTATTATTTTTGGTCTTGTATTTGAATCAACGTAATTGTCTTCAAATATCACGTCTCTTGAGATTATAATTTGTTGCTTTTCTTTATCAAACAAGCGATATGCGTTTGAAGTATAACCCACAAAAAACAATTTATCTGATCTTTTTTCAAATTTCTGAAGATATCCTAATTTCTTGGCATATGCTATCGCACCGAATATTTGCAAATATTTTAGATTCGGTTTTCTCTGATTCCACATTTCATAGGGCGTAATTTTTAAAGTTTCCGTTACTGTTCTATTTAATAAATAAGCCGCTACTCGAATTGCTTCTCCCCACATTGTTTTATTAAAATTTGAGTCAAATATTAATGCTCTGGCTTTATTCAATAATGTTCTATTTAGTCTTTCAGATTTTCCGTTTAATTGGGGTGTGTATGGCACCGTATAATCGAACTTGATCCCTTTGTTCTTACACCAGTCTTTTAATTGTTTGTTTGTATATTCTTTACCATTGTCACATCTTAATAGACTTGTTTTTAAATTCCACTTGGCCTCGCTCTCATTTATGAAATCTTTTATTACCTCATAAGTATCATATTTTCCGCGTAATAAATAAACCGCAGCAAAATGTGTGAAGTCATCCAAAAAGGTTATAAAATATTTCATACCATCCCATGTTGGTGGATCAATTGGGCCACAAATATCCGTATGTATTATTTCTAGAGGACGTGTAGCTCGGTATCGAGTTGCGTCAAACGCTTTTCTTGTTTGTTTAGACTGGACACACACTTCACAAATCGTTTTCGCGAAGTCATTAATTTCGTTTTCTTTCAAATTTATTCCCACACTAACTGATTTTAATTTTAACATGTTTTTTACACTTACGTGTCCAAGTTTTTTATGCCATTTTTTTACATTTTCACCTAACAACGCACTTTCTTTCATTTTATTCGTATCAATTTGGTAAAGTCCATTTTCATTACGCGTTCCTTCTAATACCTTCTTTTCATCTTTAAATATTTCCACTATTTTATTTTTAAATATCACTTCGGCACCATTTTCAGTCATTTTACACACTGATAACAAATTTTTACTTAGGTCTGGCACGAAGTCGACATCTTTTAGCAAACATTCTTCGGTTTCAATTTGCCCACTACCCAAAGCTTGCATTTTTTCACCTTTTCTAGCGGTTCCAATTTCTGTTTCAAAATCTTCCAAGTTTTTAATCAAACTTCTTTCGTTTGTCATGTGCGATGTTGCACCTGAATCCAGAAACCATTCTATTTTATTTTCGTTAGTTTTAAGTTTTCCACCATTTGTTAGAAATGACACCTTATTGATTTGCTCGTGTGTTCCGGTTGAAACTTCCGATTTTCTTCTAAAAAAACAATCTTTATCTATGTGATTTGTCTTTTTACAAATCCCGCACTTTACTTGGATTTTTCTACACTCTCTGGCGAAGTGTCCAAAATTTCCACATTTAAAACACCTTTTATTTTCATTCTTACGTCTGAATTTCATATTTCTACTTCGATCTTCGGTTGATTTGAACGCTACTTGTTCACACGTGTCCTTCTGATTATTGCGTTTTTCCTCTGCCAATAACCTTGATGTTAATTCTGTTAGTTTTTGTTTTTCTTCCGGTGTTGATTCCCACGCGCTTATAAAATATCTGTACGTTTCAGGCAAAGACGCTAAAATTTTAGTTATTACCATTGTTTCAGTGATTTCCTGTTTTAAGCCATTTAATTTGTACGCCAAACTTTCCAATTCACTAATATACGTAGACATGTCACTACCTTTTTTATACTGATAATTATAAAATTCTTGAAGCAGATTGTATTTTTGTTGTTGATTATCCCTTTCATACAACATCTTCAATTTTTCCAACATTTCGCACGATGTTTTGCATGTGAGTAAATGCGTGAGTGGCTGTTTTTCTACCGTTGTTATTATTATTTTTTGTGCAATCGCGTCCTTTTTCTCCCATTCTTCCATACATTTTAGTTCTTCTGGACATTGGATTTTACCGCTAGCAATATCATATAGTTGTTTAGCTTTAAAAAATATTTTTATTTGGAACTGCCACAGTTCGAAATTGCCGGCATCTCTTAAATGTTCGATGTTATCCGTATCTTCTTTTGTAGCCATGTTTTTCATTATAAAACCTCCAATTTTACACTTAATACTTTTTATTACAGTTTTTACTGCGAACACGCACTTTTAACGTTTTTACGAGTTTTTTTTAACTCTTTTTTTTTTACTTCCAGATTACACTAAATCACTCTGGGTCTGGACCGGTCTGGGGCCATAACCTGTTGGGATTTTAGTTATTTTTATAGAGTGAAATGTAAAGTAGACTGTTCGCGAAGTTGTTTATTAATTTATTAAGTAGGTATAATGACTACAACTGTTATTGTTTTTATTAAGTTTTACAGCCGTCTACCACGGTCTCTATTACTCTGTGTGTTAATTTTACAATACATCTTTTATTACTAGGAGCGCCGTCCCTTCCATTTACATTAAACTTACGCTATCTAGCGATGTTTCATTTAACTTTTCTTAACAAACTATTACGTTGGATAGTAATTAGGCAATTGCAATTAAAATAAAATCATTTCATCTTAAGCATAAAATTCGAACGAAAAAAGAATGACACGAACAAAAAATAAATTAACTAAAACAGAAAAGTAACGGAATAATAAAATAGATACCCACTCTACCTTTTTAAACAAAGGAACCATTTGGCAAACCACTATGCAAACGCTTAAGCCACAAATACAAAAATAGACAAAAACGTACATGGATTAAAATCATTTTGTATACATATCCCTAAAGTTAAAAAAAATTAACAAAACAAAAAATAATATAAAAACACCAAAGATATAAAAGAACTTTTAATGTCAAGCCGTATTGCTACCTCAAACAAGGATCACTTCCGGACTTCTTACTTTAACTCTGCTACTTCGCACTCGGCACTTTCTCTAGATATGATTACCATTTCATAGTTTGTGACATAAAGGTATTAAAAATAAAAAAAACGGTTAAGACCTATGAGGTTAAGTGCAATAACAAAAAGACATTTTGAGTAAAAAAAAGCTATCCTACCATTATATATTGTGTTGTTTTTTGTTTAATTACCTTTTCAAAGTTTACATTTAATTAATATTTAACTTATGTGTTTTTTGTTAACTTAAGTTTACAACTTTTTGTCTAATTTTGACCTTAATTTAATATGATAGGTCGAAACATGTTAGAATCATTAATTTAAATTGAATTATAATTTACTTGAGAAGATTAACCGTTTTTCATTTCGAATTTACTTTCGTCAATTAAAAGTTCCACATGGATCTATTCGAATATTTTAGAAAAACTCCTCTGTCTGATGCAATGAGTTCGAGATATGATCAAAACCTGAAGCGGATACCGACACTTACTAATATTCCCTTTACAATTTACTTTACCGCTTTTGTCATGTTTTTTTAAAAAGTTTTTATTATTGATTCTGTTAACTAATTGTTTAAGTCATGCTTACTTTGTTTTGTAATTTTATGTTTGATAATAAATACCGTTATGAATACTTATTGTAGTTTATAAATATATGTGGTTTGCTATCGTTTGAGTAACACAGATTGCTATTCAAGGTTAACAAGTATATCGTTTATTAAATAATTGCAATTATCAATGTTATGTTATATACTGAAATACGCTTAATGAAAATTACTTAGCATTCAAACGTTCAACTGCTACTACACTAATTGGAAAAAAAATGTTGGCACCTTGTGTTATTCTTAACAACGGTCAAAAAATGCCTATGCTTGGATTAGGAACCTGGCAGGTAAGAAGTCGTTTTTTTATATTTTAAAATTAATGTTTTAACTTAGAGAAACATACTGATGGTAAAGGTTTGTTTAAAACATTTATATTATTTCAGTTGGAACCTGGCGAAATTGAAAAGGTTATTGAACTAGCTATTAATGCCGGTTATAGGCATTTTGACTGTGCTTTTTTGTACGACAACGAGGCGGAGATTGGTTTGGCAATTAAAAAGAAAATTGCGGATGGTACTGTTAAAAGAGAAGATTTATTTATAGTTACAAAGTTATGGTGTACATTTTGCGTAAAGGAAGAGGTAGTATCCGCTTGTAAAAGATCTTTACAAAACTTTGGTTTGGATTACGTAGACCAGTATTTAATTCATTGGCCAGTAACGTTGAAGAATCTTGGCCGTCCGATGAATATCAAAGAACCATTTATTGATGCAGTTTCAATTGAATATGATTTTGTGGAAACTTGGAAAGGTATGGAAGAATGTGTAAATTTGGGTTTAGCTAAAGGAATTGGCATATCGAATTTTAACAGCAAACAAATTGAAAAGATTTTAAAAGCAGCAACGATTAAACCAGTTGTCAATCAGGTTTTACTCTTTCTGATATAGTTATATGTTTAAAGAATATTTTTTTAGGTCGAAGTGACTCCTAATTTTAATCAAAAAAAGTTAATCAAGTTTTGTAAAGATCGTGGTATTGTAATAACTGCGTATAGCCCTTTTGGATCGCCTAGTAGACCTTGGGCTGCAGAAGGCGATCCTATTTTATCGTTAGATAGTCCAGAACTGGTTGCGATTGGTAAAAAATACGTCAAAACGGGAGCTCAAATTGTACTTCGTTATTTAATCGAAATTGGTGTTGTACCGTTACCAAAATCGGCTAACGAAATTCGATTGGTCGAAAATATTAACATTTTTGATTTTTCTTTGAGCGAAGAAGATATTGCAGTATTAGATTCGTTTAATTCTACCGACGGGCGTGTTATTGACCTACCTTGTTTGAAAACAATGCCTAATTATCCTTTCGATGAAGAATTTTAGGTGGAAGTTATTAATTATCACTAGTTCATTGTAGTCAAATAAAAACATTATATAATAAATTGTTGTATTAATTTAATATACATTTATTTGTTACTATTTTTGATTGCAGTAAATTTTAACTCAACCAACCATCAAAATCAGCATTTAGTTATAGCAGTGCCGTTTTATAGTACGGGCGCATCAGGCGCGCGCCCGGCATCAACAGAGGCCCGGGTGTGCTTGCAATTTCGGAAAAATATAGAAAACTTTACATCTATATACCATGCGACTAAATAAAACAAAGCAATGTTTCCACAAGATTCCTAAGATCATAAAATGGGTTTTTTATTCAGTCTTTTACTTTTGGAAAATAACTTCAATAAGTTACTAGTTGCTAAGGTAAAAATTGAGTCATGTAAATAAATGTAAATTGTTGTTTTTAAAACTTTTTCATTTCTTTTTAATTATTGGTAATATATAATCGAATTATTTATATGGATTTAATATAAACAATTTCTATAAATATAAATAATAATACTGATATTTGATAAATTTTCCCGCATGGGTGGATATACAGGGTGTATCTGAAATACGACTACGAACTCAAGTACTTTATGCAATTTTTTTCTTTAAAGATTTGGTCTAAAGTGGCCCAGTTTTAAAATATTTGCAATTAAAGTTTTCAGGTCGGTCATGACGATCTAAACAAATGGAAATTGTTTGTTGATAGTAACTATACGGTAAATGATGAGTGTAAACGCTGTAAAATCCGTGAAACTTTGGTAAAACGTATTGATGCATTGTGTTAATTATTGCTTTCTTTAATTTTCCATTATCTACAAAATTAATTGTTAATAACATAATTAAAGCAGATGGTAATGTTTATTTTGTAGCATTATTACTGACCTATCTTAACAAAATATATTTTGTGTACACGATTACGTTTATCTTTGGTTGTAACCAAAACAAGACTTCAGATAATTAAATGCAAAATTCAGCTTTCTTAGAATTGAGTTCAACAATCTGTTGATGCTAAGTAATTCGTGTAAACGTACTCCTACTTCATAATATCAACCTTACGTAAATAATTCTGATACTTTTAAAAGTAGTTTAGAGACAAAAACTAGGTGTCGCATGAGAAGTTGGTCTAGAAGTATCTTACGCGCAGAATCAAATTTAGATTTCCCCGCACTCGTGTCGATTCATTTTGCCTATGTATTTTATTTGTGTGTATAAATTATTTTGTCTTGTTTATGGTTGTTATTGTAATTAGTTTTGCAAATATAGTTATAAAACTCGTTTGCGTATAATTAGTGTTAGTTCTTATAAATTGTTATAACTAAAGATCGGAAAAAATGCATTTGTATTTTTTGTATTGTTTTCTTGTTTTTCAAAGTTCATTTTTTCGCCAAAATTTCACTAAACTTACAACACTCTATACATTTACCTTAAAAGAGGATTGTTAATTTATACATTTACTTAGAAAGAGGCCTTAATTTTCTTGTCTCACATCGCTCATTTAGTTTTTCTTCCATTATTTGTAAAAATTTCCATTATTTTTTCTCTTAAATTGCAGCTAATGCCAAAATGGTTTTAGTATCGTTTTTTTTTTCTGTTTTTAATTAAAGTTTGATTAATTAACGAAAACATAGTTCACAGCATTATCTATGTGCAGAAGCAACGTTTTCATTTTCTTTTTTAATGTTATATTTTAACAAATGTAAATTTACAACAAAGCAGATTTCCTAATAAGATCGAATTTTAGGTTGTAAGTTTTCACCGTATTGTTGTTTACATTTCAAATCAAGGCATCAGCATTTTGAATTAATCGCCCACTACAGGATTCATAATCAGATGCATTTTTGCACTGATAACTCCATGTGGACTCAAAAAAGTCTCAACCAATGTGGTCGACGTGTCGTAAATTAGCTGATTATATCCACCCGCTTCTGATTTGCTAACGCTAAAAATTGTAGTACGCCTACTTAAAATTTGATTGAACTGACTGTATTATATCATTGATTATATAGACGCACACAGCATCCCAGAGGACGACACTTGCAAACTTTAACTTTGTTTTAACTATGTTCAACAAAGCATTCGACCAATGCAGTTTTTAGCATATTATGATTTTTGTTTTAATTGTGCCACAGAATTGCACACGTGATTGAAAACCTGTTCCAAACATTTTTGTATTTTTATATTTTCTGTTGATAAATGATTTCATGTTATTTTATTTTAATTTGTCTAGAGATAGAGTTGGGTAGAAAACCAATCTGTTACTGGTTATGTTAACTGCAAAAGTGTTTATATTTCCAACAGTCTACTATATCATGCATCCGGCTATCTTGCTATAAAACTACACAAATTACATTATGGGCGTACAGAGATAAAACTTTCAACATCAAAACAATTCACTAGTAATTCCTTTTGTATTCAAATATATATTACTTTATTGGGGAAATCGGTGTAATAGAAAAAACATTGTTCTTAAAATAACAACTTAACTACATCTTATGTGATAACAGCAAATTACTGAGAAGAAATGTGTAGTGTCGGTAATTTTTGATTTCTTGACTCAAAATTTTTAAATGTTTTATTGTAACTTTCATTTTGATTTTTTTTGCTCAGATTGATCCTATAATTTTATTTATTGTTCGTAAGTGTCATAAATTATAATTTTTCGCTATTGTAAACCGTCTTTGACAGTTTTTGCGCACTTGTCAACATAAACGTCAAACTATTTTTGAGAGATGTTAAGACTTTGGGGATCTTGTAAACTCTGATCGAACAATGAAATGTTGCATCAACTCGTTCCTGTCTAAATTCGACGTTTTTTTTCTTCGTGGACTATTAAAACCCTCGTTTCATTTGGATTTAAAACGCCCACTTGTGAAAAAAACGCCCAATTTACACAGAAACTCTTTAAATAAATTACTATTTTAAAATTACCAACCTGTTAATCGGATACACACTGTATATATATTTACTGCTTTTTAGCCAATAAACGTTTATTTGTTTATTTTTTGAATATTGGATATTGTTATCATTCGGTTATTAATATCAAAAACTTTAAGTCGCAATAGATTTTATTAAGTGGCGTGTACTGTAATAATAATTTTAATTTTATACATATCATCTGTTTGCGACTTTATCTCATTCGAACGAACTATTTCTAATGTTTTTTTACAGGAAATGCAAACCTTAGAAGTGTATCTCCTAATAATCCTAATCCATTACGATAACAGTTTTAGTGCGAAAGGCATTTTAAAGAAGATTTCTTACTGCAGAATTTACGATGTGATGCCGTGCCTATTTATTATGAATCTTTATTAAGTTCGGATACAAAAGTTCTTATGCGTACCCAAGATCTTTTTCTAGTACAATTACAGATGTAATTGGATTTTTAACTTCTGATAAAAAGAAACGCAAGTATATCCTTCTAAAGGTGGAAAGTACTTCTGAAAAATAGATAGACGGTTTAATAGAACTACCTTCATCTGAAGACAATCTTTGAAAAGGGACAAAGAGTTAGCAAAGAGTCTACCGAAATCAAAACTAGAAAATCAATAAAATAAACTGGTATATAAGTATAATACAAGAATAAAATTATAATTAGAAGTTTAAATTAGAGAGTCCCAAAGTACATAGTGCCCGTGGACTCAGTCCCTGTTGCTCTACAGGACGGCGCGGCTCTACTCAATTGTTCAGTAATTGAGTAAGTGCAGCTTTAAAAGCAGCGTATAAGAATAATGAATTTACTACAGCAGCTGACACTGTAGATTTCGTAAAAAACGAAAATTACATTTTTGATTCATTAAATATTGATCAATGCTACAAATAAATCACAAAAAAACAAATGGAAATTTAAATAAACAAATTCTTATATTAAGTAATTTAATCAGTTTTATCTACACTAACTTGTTTTGATCTTGATGATTAAAGGATCACAACAAAAGCCATACAATTACATATTCAAGAAGGTTTTAAAAAACGTGCTACGTTTTTATAAACGACTAGGTTAAACCATGATGTTCTGGAAAATCAATTTTCCATTTATCGTTAACAAGAAAGGTACAACAAATATCTAACAAACAAAATTATTAAGAGCATCTTTTAAAATAAACAATACAATAAATTTAATGAAGCCACCAAGTTTTGCCAATTACTAAAAATAAAGACGTAAACATATACTTGAATTTCGTTTTTCTAGCTATTACAATTTAGAAATTCCAGTATTGAAAAATGTGATTTCGACTAAGAACCCTTAAATTAAAATATAGATTTAGCCCGGACCGAATTTACAATGCCGATGAATCGGGCCTTTCTACAGTGTCGAATAAGAAGACAAAAGTTCTATCACCAAAAAGAAGCAGAAGAGTTTCAAAGGTTGCAAATGGGGAGCAAGGAAAAAATACGACTGCTGTTTGTTCGATGAATGCCCAAGGTTCATATGTTTTTCCATTTTTTATTTTTCGAAAATCAGAATGACACCTGAAGTCTTAAGTGGATGACCTTTAAGTATTGATGCGCTTGCCCAACTAAACTGAATCTTTTGTGCAGTACTTTAGACATTTCATCAGATTTACTCACCTGTCACAAAAAATCCCATTTTGCTAGTAGTTGACAATCATTCCTTGCATTGTTCTTTAGAAGCCATAAATTTATGCAGAAGGAATGTGATTGTTATGGTACGACTACCGCCCCACACCGTTTGCAGCTTTGGGATGTAGGGTTTTTGAACTTTTTGTAGCCAAGCGTGCGACAGTTTCCTTGTTAATAATCCCGGGAAAAGTGTAACTGATAAAGAGGTCGTAAAACTTTTTGGACAGGCGTATTTAAAAGCAACCGTCGAAAGAACAATGGTTAAAAGTTTTGCAAAGTGTGGGATTGTACTATTTAACCCGGACGTATTTGATAATCCAGACTTTGCACCTACCACAGTAAGTGAACGCAAAAGACACATTACGACAGAAGACTACGAATCAGATGTGTCCGAAGATAATGAACGTGTCGATAATTCGAAGAACAAGGCATCCAGGTCGCCTATTGTGGAATTCACCAACTTACAGTCGGCGTCCCGGGTTTCGTCTGATGAACGAAAGAAACAAAAGGCATCTACACTACCCGCGACTACAAACAAAGAAAAACTAGAATAGAAAGAAAGAAACAAACAGCAATGATGTTAACGAAGCGAAAATAGTTGGAAGATTAAAAAAGAACTAGAAAGACTAGATCGTTCATTAATTCTGCTAAAGACAACTCATTTCACGTCTAAGATGTTATGAAGCTACGAGTCTCCATCTTGCCCTCTAGGTGGGTAGCTGAAATATAATGTATCTTTAATAATACACTCCGTTTTAAAGGCCTTAAAAAGGAACAAACAGTTAAATTACGATTTTTTTTAACTTCATAGATATTACAAGAATATGGAATATTTCGAAATTTAGTAATCATACTGAATCTAACTAGAGTTTTGTACAAGACTCGACGGTATATTACGTGACAAAAATTGAAATGAATTTGATATAAATGTGATAGAACTTATGCGGGAATTACAGTTTTTAAAAAAATGTCATTTATTCGACTCTCGTTTATCCGCAGATTTGCGGATTAACCGTGTTGCAATATTTGTTGCGGTTTATCCGGGCTTTGTCAAATAACTCTTTTTTAAGGACGTCAAAGGGCTTTACTCGATGTATGCGCGACACGCGGCGAAGTGTTTAGTTTAATGCTTTTAGTAAGAATTGCGCTTTGAAAGCGAGTTTGTGTTGTGTAAAATGTCTACCAAACTTAAACGTGTTGTATTAAAACATCAAGTTGTGTGTTTTATATATATATAAAAAATGTTTTTATTTTTCCGTTTTTTATTTTGTTTTACTCCATACTATCATTTTAAAAAAAAATCCGATTATCCGTGCTGTTCGATTTTCCGTGCGTCTGTTAACATTTATTACCCTGGATAATCCCGACAGTGGCGTATTGAGCAGGGTTACGTCCGTAGAATACAGGCCCGGAGCCACAAAGGGCCCGGCTGTATATGCTACCGTTTGAACATTTTGATTTAAAACAAATACACCGATATATTCGTATCGTGATAAGAACCAGGTTATTAAAGCTGCCGCGGTCGTTGTATTACTTTGATTTGATGTTTTACAATTTTTGTATATTAAATATCGGAGATAACCAATCACATTTATAATTTTGAGGTCCCGCACCAAAAACTGGAACACAGGCCCACTAATGTGTCCCAATGAAAAAATCGTTTTCCAAATAAAACATTATTAAAAACTTTTTACGTTTTTCTATGATTCAAGAACGATTGAAAAATCTTGCGCTAGACACTTTACATGACATAAACTTCAAAAAAACTATAACTATTGCTAAAACCAAAAACTGGCATTCAAAAAAGATCAGAGAAGCGATTAAAATTATTAAAGTACCCATCAACAACTTTAAGAGAGACAATGGTTATGAGTGATCTGTCACCTGTGCTCATCACATTTTTCAATAATAATGTATTGGATATGGCGTTAACATAAAATATTAAGTCGGTATTGAATAGTACTTCGTTATGCACCAAGCTTTTACTTGCAAGAGATAAAGCATCATAAATTATAAAGCTATTAAAAAAAGCGTATGTATTAAATACATATTAAGATTATCTGGATTCAGCTCCTGTGTTTTGTGTTGGTGAACAAATAAAATAGGTACTGGTAATAATGTTTATTTAATGAAAGAAAGATACTGGTTAACTTTGCTAAAATAATTGACACGATTGTCGTTCTTGAACATACTCTTTCATGCACACGACGCTATCGACTCTCTCCACTCCATTCAATCGCGCGCGCCTTAAGTCTCCAAAACTTCTCCCCCCAAGTCGTCATGCGCTCTTTTATTTCTTTACAGAAACGCACTTGAATGCTATCAATTTAATGTTTTAACAATACAAAGTGAGAAAAACTTCAGTATTATTTTCAATGTCGGGGGGGGGGGGGGCATAGCCCCCCCCCCACTGAAGCCGCGCTTGGTCTATTCTATCCAAGCAACCATAAATTACATTAAAAAACGTAACCACTGTTCCCTAAGAGTATCGACTTTTGCATGGAATCAACGTTAAAAAAACTTCATTTCACACAGTAACCGAGTTAATAAGAATATCGTACGCATATCTTCGAATAAGATACGAGTCAACCTTTGGATTTTCACTTTCTACTAAAAAACGAAGTGTAAACGTATGTCATGCAATTTGCAAAGACCAACGTTGCTGTTACTCATTTATTACCGCCGCGGGTTGGTAGATAACTTCAATATTTACAATATTTTTACTCAAAATTTACTTAAAAATAAATAAAATCTTTTTTTTAGTCTTGAAATAATGGAAAAATTTTAAATACGTTTATTTGTTTGTTAATTCGTTTGTGAAAGAAAGTTATACGTAAGTTTAGTAGTTTTTGTTATATCTATCTTACTCAATAATAGTTATAAAGTAATTCATTACATAACTTAATATTTTGTATCTGTACACTTTAGACAATGTACTATAATAAAGAAAATTTGCTGGTTAAGTTATTTAATTTGATTCGGTTGTATTAATATTAATATATTGCGATATAGATTTAAACAATATTACGTTTATATCGTCACAATCTAGCATTACAAATAAATATTATTATTATATTACATAAAAAAATATTTAGGCTTTTTCTTGTCTGTGGCGGTTTTTTTCAGAGCAGCGGCGTAAGTAGAACTTTGAGAAGAACAACTCCACCCCCCCTGATGAAATACGTTTTAGTGAAATAATAACTTATTTGATATCAACTTAGGACAAAAGCATGTAAAATAAAATTTTAGTAAAATTTAAAGATTAAAATTGTATCTACAGGCACATAACTGTAAAGATTGTTAGCGTTATAAATCTATTAAGATTATGCAAAAGATTCGTGTTAAAGTAAATATCGTCTATCTAATGCATTTTTATAGTCAGCAGCGCTTTGGTTAATTATTAATTGCAAAGAAAGTCACGGAATCGGTAAATTTAATTCCAGTTGAAACATGTAGCGCCATCCACTAACAATGTGGTAATATTTAAAAAATAGAAAAAGTGATAACGCGCCCTTCAGTAGAATGAGTAAAAGGAAAAAGCCAATTGGTACGACGAAACGACATATTTTTTTCTAGAAGTTCTACCTTTCTAACATTTATTGTGACTAGAAAAATTTTACAGTGATCAGAAAGCTTTCAACCATACCAAAGTCAGCACAAAATGACAGTCATCGGACCTTTCCTCGCTTAATATGCTTGTGACTGCAATTTTATTATTTTGAGCTTTGCGAAGGTAACATTCTGCCTTGAAAATTTCAATGTGTCAAATAAAGTTAGATGCTTTGAGAATTTTGTTGCTTGCTTTGCGTTTCTTACCGAACATCGCTTGAAAAAAGCCCCAAAATACTTCCTAATAAAAAAAAGAGTAAAATAAACTAGACGAACACACTCCAATGGAAAAGCTCTACCCAGGTAAGGAAACTTTAGTCGTTGATTAAAACTCGAAAAAACTTCAATCTAATAATTAAATTGATTAATCCTTTTCTTACATTGCTTTTCAAAATCTATATCCTGCCCGCAGGGTGTCTTAAAAAAATAACGGGTGCGTTATAAGAAGGAAAAGGCTTTCATCGTATTTTTCGCTTAATTTTCTAGCACTTTCATACAATTGGTCGTCACTTGCTTCTATAACAATACTTGGCATTCACACTTCAAAAGTATTCAAAACCCTAGAAATCCTTCAAATTGAGGATTTGCAATATTTACACTATTTGGCAACATCGAGAATTTCTTCGTAAGAATTTCTTATATGATTCAGTTGCTCTAATACATTTTCTAGATGCAGTAAACGTTCTACCATATCTGCCCTAGTTTCCTGAAGGTATTTACTTACAATATTAGAAAGATATAACATTTTTTCGAAAAGAACTATCAATACAATAAGTTCAACACGGGAAATATTTTCAAAAGTATTGATGTTGTCGACTTTTTATACTCTTGACCACGACCACGACACTTACTAATCTTAATGTTTTTACAATTTAAAAAATTTAAAAAAAGTCTTTAAAATTTTTTGAACTTAGATCCAACAAGGAGTGGAATCCTAAATCTGTTTCGTTTTTGTCTATGGTTACATAACGAATAATATCACTAAGTTGATCTATTTTATTTATACCTTGTGGTATACATATTCATGGTTATATCCAATATTATTAAAAAAGAAAAGAGCGTTATTGATGTCATTTAAAGTTTTGGTTTAAGTTTAAACGAACTATTACGATAACTTAATTAGATAATTTTGTTCAAGTATTTAATACTTAGAAAATCGTTATTTATTAATTCTTTTAACACAGCATCGTAGTAACTGTATAATAACTAAAAATTACCTCTTTCAACTTATCTTTTTTCAATTATTTCCCGGTGACCGCTTAGCGGTATATTATTCGTAGAAAGTGTTACAATAATATTCAAGATTTGCTGTAAAACTGATCTCCAGAACTTTTTTCTTGTCGCAACTCTAAATCCATTTTTTGATCAATAGTTCTACCACTTTTCCATATTTCATAAGTTGTGTGCAAATTTAAATGTTGTTCGGAAATTTCAGAATTTTATTATTTAATCTCCTCCAATCAGAAATTCTACGAAAAATTAAAATTTTTATGTGAACAAATAACCATTATGGTTCACAGTAAAAAGAATCTAAAATTAGAAAATAGCATAACCAAAACCTTGCCAATTTTAACTGGGTTTGTTTTTAAAAGTATAATTATGTTCCCAAAAAGTCCTCATTCCATCTGGAAATTCTTTTTTTGGAAAAGGTTATTTTGGTAGCTAGGTACAAATTTAATAATAAATTTCTTAATGTCTGAGTTTTTAATTGTATTATAATGTGCTCGGATTTTTTTTGTTCCAATTTTTTCCAGTAAAGGATGATTCATAATTTTGTTGTTCTTACTAATTTCATCACAAATGTTCGAAAACACTTCGCATGCTCTATCTTTTGCTTCACATAAGGTTTTTTAGTTAAGTTCAACAGTAATCTCTTTTGTATCCGACCGTTTCGGAAATCTTTCATTAGTTTTTTGTACAACTTCCAGTTTTATTTGTGGATTGTTTATTTGTACTTGATTGGTGTGTAAAAAATCCGTTTTTTGAACTCACTACTGCTCGGTTTGTGTGTTTCAGCCATTATTATAATATAACGTTATACTGCAAAATATTTACAGAAAAATGTTTAATATTTTAATACTTACTCAAGTTAATAATTTGCCATACCAAAATTGTCTTCAGATTGAATGGGGTGAAACTGTTCACTTACTTATCCAATCTACGACCTCAATATTTTATGTCATATATGCATTTGCTTATTTAACAATAAGTTATTTCAGTAACAATAATATTAACACCGAGTTCGGAGACTGACGCCCTATAAAAACCAAAATAAAAACTGTTTCAGGAGCAATATAAATAATTTAGATCAGTTATCGCAAACTGACTGACTGGTGGTCGCTGCCATGATCAGTGCTGCAAGAGGGTCATTTCAGTATTAAAACTTTAAAAACGCATTATTACTTAATAAAAGATTTATATTTAAGGCCAATGTATCTATCTTTGGAATAGACAAAATGATTTAATGCAAAGTAGCATAATTTATTTAATCTTTTATGTAAATGCTTTTTCTTTTAGTTAGTTAATAATTTAGATATTACTATGTTAATGATTGTAAATGAAAAAATATTGTCCTACTGATATTCTATAAAAACAAAACGGCTCTAATTATTATTATATTACTTATTAGATTTAGTTGCTATGAATTTGGAACGTGCTCTGGTGACCGTGTAGTTTTTTTTTGTATTGCATTTTCTTGTATAAAATTTATTATGATTATTATTTATGAATTATGAATATGATCAAATTATAATCAACGTTATAATGTAATATGATGTTATGGATACGTAATAACAGATGTCGCTCTTCGCAAATATTTTATTAGATGTAATCTGTATAGTGTGTCAGTTTTCAATTGATTCAATCAGGGCCTGGAAACTCTCCAGCCATATTTGAAGACAGACTGTTAGAGCAAGACAGAAATAAAAGTTGGAGACACTCTCACTAGAATGCGCTGTTTAAAATTTTTTAGGGACTACTGGGGATTTTTAGTTTCTTTAGGTTGTTTGTTTTTTGTTTAATAAAATTATATAATAAGTATATAGATGGCTCATGAATGTAGCTTTTTGTGCCTACTGTAATGTTGGTTGCATTACTTATTACTTTTTGCCGTTTTTTGCTTTATTACTTGTCCCCCCCCTACTTGAATACTTTGAGTTTGAAGGCCAAGAGATGTTATTAATGCTGACGTGCATTTCTTGAAAAAAATAATTCGACACCGTAATTTTTATAGATGTTGGTCACTAATAACATTATTTAAAAAGTTAATACTTTCATACTCTCTTGAATGAAAATTATTTTTAAAAATTTTATACAAAGATTACTATCACGTCAAAAACTCATATTCAACAATAACTAGTTTCATTTTAAAATTGGCGAAAATTTAATTAAAAGTCATTTGTTCGTTAAAAATTAGCCGGTTATTCAATAATCGGTACTTTCTTCAAATAATTAAACGCATCAAAATAAACCGTTTAGTTTTATGTAAACGTATGGCAGATTATTTTTTGACATTTTACAATCATTATAATAAAATCTAGTTTGGGATGGTTGTTTGTTTATATTTATCTAATAGCACAAAACTATTTAAAATAGGTAAAAAAGATATAATTCAAACTTAAATTTCATCAAAAAGGCTTCTACTATATTTGTTTTTGCTCTTTACTTAGTTTTTCATTTACTGCATTGTAAATGATTACACCAAAGTTAAGTTTTTCTTAACCGATATTGAATAAAAATTGTGATTTTAGTCGGTTATTTGTCCCCCATTTATGGTTTTAATAAAACAGCAGCTTATATAAAATTAAGTTTTTTTTACATTAAGCCAATAAAGTATTGTCAATACTACAAAAAAATAATATTTGCTACACATATGTTTATTTGGCTATCGTATACTGTTATCTGATATCTTGATAACGTAAATATTAATTATGCTGATGTCGCATTAGCATCAGTGTGTTGCAATGTTGCAATTAAACATGTGTTCGATCGTTAGTGTTAGTAGTGAAGTTCAATCTTAATTTCTGATGTAGTTTCTGTGCCCTAAATTTTAATGTAAATTGTTGCAAATATGAATAAATGACGTGCTTGTGTCGTCAGAAACTTGGGAATGGATAGACTTAACTCTGATTCCAACATTTGAAGATAAGTAAACCCTTGATAAGTTACCTACTGTACTATGTAAACGACTGCCATATAAAATAATTATTTTTAATTGATTTTTGTTGGTTGTATCGGGATTTATTTATTTATTATTATATTAGGTTGTTAGGTATATAACTTCTATTTTAACACTGCGTTTTGTGGGAAAGCTGAGTCTCGGAAATGTACCTATCATAAAAATATGTTTATATTACTATTGAGTCATTTATTGCAAATAAGGGTCGTTTTATGAAATAAATATGCTAAATTTAGGTAGTTGTACTCAAATTATATTTTTATTGTTCCCAATCTGTATTTTAAGCTTAAAATCTTTTTTATTACTTGCAGCTGCGTGAAGCATTTAGGAATAAAGAAAATACTGTTTACAAAGCAGTGTACTTAAATTGGTTTTTACAATTTTATGTTTATTCTTTTGATAATTATTTGAAAACCGTTTTCAAATTTTTTGTTGTCATATATTTATAACTACCTCAACTGTGTGTTAAAATAAGTACAAATAAATCGTTTTATTGATATTTGTCGTTTACATATCTGCATTGTAAGCTATAAAACGTCTTTTAAAATTTTATTTTTAGACGATATTTACAAGTAGGTACTACCCGGGCCGATAAATGCGATTATTTTTATTATGTTTATTTACTTCGGATGGATCTTGGCATAATTTATGACGCCTCTTGAGTTATGGCACTTATTCGGAAAATTTTATGCAAATGGTCATTTTCAAATTTTTCATATGTATTTTTGAAGAATTAATTTTTAAATAAATATCACTATAGTCCTCGCAATTTTACTTTCGATGCACGTCATTAACGTCAGTGACGTAGTTATTCAACCATGTTGTCGGTATTATCATGTAAACTTACTCTTTCCGTACATTCTTAATATTACATTGCGATCTACGTTTTTATTAAATGTTTCTACATTCGTAACAGGTGTACCTACTACGCTTACGTTTTGAGGAGATCTAAGAACCTCGTTGTTAGCAACCGCTGTACATACAGAAATAACTGTAGAATATATGTAAATTAAGTTTTTGTTTTAATAAGGTTTGTTTTTAAAAAGTTTGTTTGTTACAAATTTAATATAAATTTAAACGTATAATGTGAATAATCGGTAGACAAACTAATAATGCTTTTCTATTAATTTTCACTTCCTTAAATAAACTCTTATAATTATGCTTATTCTAAAATTCCTTCGGTCACTGCACTAGTTTCCGCTAATAATGTTTGATCGGCAGATACTTCCGATGTAACTTGTATGTATTACCACAATTTAAACATTAAGTAAAAGGGTACTTCTCGTACAGCATTTACTGATATCAATGGACCACCATTATCTCGTTCAAGCTCAAAATAGTACAGTTTTGTATCAAAAATAATTATAAAAAACAATGAGCACTTTGACATATTACTTTGACGTAAAAAACACAAATTAAATTTGACAGATGCCAACAACGCTGCAACTTTAGTAAACACACCAACAACGCGACAAAAAAAAATTCTATAAGACAATTCGGTATTTATTTATTTTTTGCTATAAATAGGGTGGTATGAATTTTACGTCATTAATGACGTGCATCGAAAGTTAAATTGCGAGAACTATAGTAGTATTATTTTTGCTGGAAAACTAAAAATAAATGTTTTCCCAGATAAAAAGATTTTTTCAAAATAGCAACTGCAAAGAAAAATAAGAAAAGCCGGTATATACGTGCAAAAACGTAACATTTGGCTCTTTTTTAGTAATTCGTTTCTTAAAATCATTTTCAAGGTACCTAGTATTTTCTTTAATAAAAAAATTGAAGTTTTTGTGGGTTTTTAAAAGAAAGTGTGCGTTACGAGCTAACAAAGTTTTAACATTTAATTTTTGAGCGTGAGAAGCAGAATTGTTCGCAATTCGCAAACGTTGAAATATTTCAAGTAGGTACATAGGTACCTATTTGCTTTAAATCTTTAATAACAACGTAAAGTTTATCTGTTTAATGCATTTTTATAGTCAGTAAACGCGTTTTTTCAGTATTAACAGATAAGAAAGTTACGGAAACGGTAATTATTAATTCCAGTTGAACCATGCAGCGCCATACAGAAACAAAGCGTGATAATATTTTTAGGGTAGAAACTTTGGTAAGTATAAAGGAGTTATAATGACGTCGTCGACAAATTGAGTAAGGGTTGGGGGGGGGGGGCTAGCCTAATAGGAGATTTTGTGGTAAGAGGGTTCGAGAATTTAACCAATCAAAAATAAGCGTTTTGAGAATTAAGTCAAAATTGTGAATAATTAAGGAGGAGAGAATTTTGAACGGGGTTTTTAAAAACTCGAATGGGAAGCTAAAACTGGGCAGTTGCTTATTTCCACTTACCCTTAAAATTAAATAATTACATAATTCAATTTTAAGCTAATCTTGTTTCCTCAAACTTATTTTTTTAGTGTTAAAAGTGAAGTGTGCATTAGAATTTGTTTAATTTAACAATTTTGATAAAGTTTGTGTAGTTATTAAGTGACAAATTGTTAAAAAAATCGTGCACTGGTGTTCGGTGAAAGCCCAGCCGCAGTTCTGGTACCTACTTGATCATCAAGTTAAGGAACAGTCGTCTAATAAAAAAGGTTAGAAATTTAGTTAAATTTATAGCGATGTGCGTTTGTATTTTATTTGACTATTGTACACGAGATGCGATGAATTGAGATACATGTTTAACGCAAGGATAATTATCTAAAATCCATCTTAACCACTCTTAACGTTGAACAAAGTTTTTTTTATTGTCGTTATTGAGAAAGCAAATTTCAGGGCAAATTTGACATTTTTTTATTCTTTGGCAATTGAGGTGTTACTTATAAAATTTTGTTATGCTTTTTTTTGCACCGAAAGATCATCCTGAGAATATATGTAAGTATTTTACCCAGGGGAAGTTAGCCATAACTTTTCATCCATAGATTTCTACCGAGCGCGCACCGAACGCACCTCTTATTTTCAATTTGAAAGATGAATTTCTTGAGAAAATTTCTTAGTGAATCGATAGTATAAATAGTAGACCACAAAACAATTAAATAATTGCTACAATACTTTTCCTTTAAAATAAATCAATCATAATTTCAAAGAAGTTGTTGCGCGTCTTCACCTAAAATTTTTTCTAACTCAAAAAGTATGTTTTTTATTTCAATAATTTTTTTGCAAAAGATGAATGGATCTATAATCAACACAATATCAAATAATTGGAGGGGTGTTTTTTGTTTAAAGGAAATTATTCAATTTCAAACTGCAGCCATAACTTCACGGTATCCGTCACGCGTGTTCGCCTAAAATATTTTCTATCTCAAAAAGTACGTTTTTTATTTCAATAATTTTTTTGCAATAGATAAATGGATCTATAATAAATACAATATCAAATAATTGGAGGGGATTTTTTTTGTTTAAAGGAAATTATTCAATTTCAAAGTGCAGCCATAACTTTTCACCGTATCCGACACGCGTCTACGCCTAAAAAATATTCTAACTCAAAAAGTATGTTTTTTATTTCAATAATTTTTTTGCAATAGATAAATGGATCTATAATTCACACAATATCAAATAATTCGAGGGGTGTTTTTTGTTTAAAGGAAATTATTCAATTTCAAAGTGCAGCCATAACTAATTATTTGATATTGTATTTATTATAGATTCATTTATCTATTGCAAAAAAATTATTGAAATAAAAAAGATACTTTTTGAGTTAGAATATTTTTTAGGCGTAGACGCGTGTCGGATACCGTGAAAAGTTATGGCTGCAGTTTGAAATTGAATAATTTCCTTTAAACAAAAAACACCCCTCCAATTATTTGATATTGTGTTGATTATAGATCCATTCATCTTTTGCAAAAAAAAATTATTGAAATAAAAAACATACTTTTTGAGTTAGAAAAATTTAGGTGAAGACGCGCAACGACTTCTTTGAAATTATGATTTATTTATTTTAAAGGAAAAGTACTGTAGCAATTATTTAATTGTTTTGTGGTCTACTATTTATACTATCGATTCACTAAGAAATTTTCTCAAGAAATTCATCTTTCAAATTGAAAATAAGAGCGTGCGTTCAGTGCGCGCTCGGTAGAAATCTATGGATGAAAAGTTATGGCTAACTTCCCCTGGGTAAGTATTTTAGTTAAAATCCATTTAAGCGCCGACTTCAAATAACTTACATTTTTAAAATCAAATTAATTTGTTTAATGAACGATTTAAGTTTTTGAAATAGCATTAAATAAAATTTCTTACCTTTAGTAGATAGTTTTGGAAAGTTTTTTCTGTAAAACTGTTATAGGATTATCAAAAAATGCAAAAATTTTCATTATTAACCAGTGGTTATATATTCCTATAAATGATGGGTGTATTGCTTTCATTTAAATCTCCCTAATCTACTAGAATTAGATTTAGTGCCAGTACAATAATCTATTGAAATGTAGTTTTTTTTGTTAGCTTTGAGTAATAGGTAAGGTAAGGTACTTATGTTGGAATTAAATTTCAGTTATATTAACTACAAATGGTGCGATATCGATCTTGCTCTGTTAAGGGATGTGAGGACCAGAGGTCCAGTAGACACATTTTTCCAAATCCTAACAAAAACTCGAATACTTTTCAAAAGTGGATTGTAGCTTGTGGAAATGATGAACTACGTATGGCACTACCTGAAGATGTTTTCCGGACAAAGAGGGTTTGTCATGTTCATTTTACAGAAAACGATGTCCACTCTAATAAGTTACTAAAGAAAGGAGTCGTACCCACTTTATTCTTACCTATGACTACAGGTTTGTAGTTTTTTTTAATATTTCTGACAATAAGGTCTTCAAAGCGTAGATTTGTGCAATTATCATAAAACAATATATTAGGAATTTTTTCACAGACACACTACCAAACATGTTAGGTAGATTAATGATTTATTTTATTTAGTTGAACCTGAAGAAGAGCACCCACGTACATCTTCTGAATTCACATGCAGAGAAAAACCAGCAAATGCCAGTGCTTCTCAACTTGGGACAACTACAACTAAGATTCATCCATATTATGTGACAACAGATATCTCTGGTAAGTTTATGTCCATGAAACAAAAATGAGTATAATCAAAATATATATTTTATTTTAGAACGTGTGCCAGTTATCGATGATTTGCAGGAAGAACCGATTCCTTCAACAAGTAGTAACCCAACGACTTCAAAACGTAAGCACGTTTTTTTTATACTTTCAAATAAATACACAAAAATTACGGTAAATTTTGAATATAATTTATTGTTTGAGTTTACTGTCATATTATAAAGTTTTGTTCTATATGTAATATTTAAAAAATATTTCGATTGAGTGACGTTTATTATTTCAGGTAGCCACTCCTTTTAACTGAAATCGGTGTAACAACATCAAAAGATTTAACGCCAAAAGCAAAACACTTGTACGTGAAAAATCGGTTTCTATCTAAATCAATACATCAATTAAAACTAAAACGCCATTTATTCAAACAAAAGTTACAGAAAAAATGCAAAGGAAACTTTACATCAAATTTTAACACCCTTACAAAAGCATGTAGTGGACTTTGTCAAAAGTCAATTGCAGGCTGTTGGAAAAGATCCAAGAGGTAGACGGTTTACAAAGGAGGATAAGATTATGGGATTAATATTGCACAAACAGAGTGGGCGTGCTTATAGAACAATGCAAAAACTATTCTGCTTACCATCTAGAAAACATTAATGGCATTATTAAATAAAATACCTCTTGGATCAGGCCTTAACGAATGCGTTCTAAACAATATTAAAGCGAATGCAGCGTTTTTGAAGCCAGAACAAAGGTACTGCATACTAATGTTTGATGAAATGGCTATCGACCCACACATCAACTTAAATATTCGGGAAAACCGTTTTGAAGGTTTTGAAGAATGTGGCGATGCGGAGAGATCTAATATAGCCGACCATGCACAAGTTTTTCTGTTAAAAGGTGTTCAGTTAGAGTGGAAACAACCGGTTGTATACACATTTTGTAAAGGCACGACACCAACAATTGATTTGGTGCGACAAATTAAAGAAATTGTTAGACAATGCCGGTCTACAGGATTAAAAATAGTAGCAACTGTTTCGGATCAAGGTGCTACAAACCAAGCAGCGATAAATTATTTAATGAAACATACTGTACCAGAGTATGTACAGTATACGAGTCGAAAATTTTATTTTATTGACGATGAAAAATTATTCATATATATGACCCGCCACATCTCCTCAAAGGAATTAGAAATAATTTATTAACAAAAAATCTCATTTGGGAGACAGGAGATGGAAAACTTGTAGCAAGGTGGTCAGATATAAGCACAGCATACCAAATAGACAATATTTCCACTGAACTTCGAACTATGCCTAAGCTCACCGAATATCACGTCAATCCGACGAAGATTAAAAAGATGAAAGTGTCTTGCGCTACTCAAGTCTTTAGTCATACTGTGGCTTCTGTAATAAATCTTTTTGTAAGAACAGGTGAGTGTATATGCATAGAAATAAAATATAATAGCTGTGCATTCTATCGACTTTCAGGAGCTAAAAGTGACAGTGGGCAAAGCCTTGCACCATCAGCAATTGGTACAGCTAAAGTATTAAAATTTTTTAATGATTTATTCGACAGCTGTAATGGACACACACTGTATCCACAAGCAGGAAAAAAGTTAAGATGTTGTGTGTCTTCGAGTTCTGCACACAAGCAGTTTTGGATAGAAGCTAATCAGAACTTAAAAAACATGTAAATATGAAAACTTTTATCTCGTCTATCATTACATTAATTTTACTTGTACAGGTACTTTCGGACAGAGGGGAAAGAGGATAAACTTGTACCTCCGTCTTTGAAAAACTGGATAGTATCAATTAATGGAATACAAGACTTGTTTACAAATTTAGCAACTAAGGGTTTCGTTTTTTTGAAACCCAGAGTGTGTAATCAAGACCCACTTGAAAATTTTTTCGGACAGCTGAGACAACAGGGGTCTAGGAATATCAATCCTACACCATCAATGTTCAAACATCATTTTAAAACACTGCTAATAAACACTTTAGTTACACGACATTCACCTTCGTCAAACTGTGAACAAGAACACGCTGCAGTTATGATGGTGCAAAATTTTGTGACACAACGTATTCCCGACAAAGAAGATGTTGTAAGCATTTTACCAAATATAAACATTCCTTCTAAAATTTTCTCATTAGTTGATAAATTCAGTTTTGGGTATGTAAGTGGGTATATAGCAAAAAATAGTTTTAAACGTCTTTATAATTGCGTAGTTTGTAAAAATAATTTAGTGTGCCAAAAGCCAAACGGTTCAGATTGGCATATGTTGGTACAAGAAAAAGAATTTCATTCAACAATTCCGTTTAAGTTAAAGTATTGTACCCCTCAAGTAATTAGAGGTTTGTGTACATCGTATAATATAATACGACATGTTTTACCACAAGTTGTTCACAAACGTGAATCTTTTTCTACATTAAAGGCAATTTTAATAGCAAATGTACATTTCAATTTTACATATGATGGATGTCAACATAATTTAAAAGAAAGAATATTAAACAAATTTGCATTACTTGTTTGCCATAATTGGGCTAATGGTATAAATAAAATATTGTGTGGTAAGGATGAAAGAACATTTTCAGGTGATAAAATTATGCAGCAAGCAAAAAAGTATTTTTGAGTCGGAGAAAAACGTTTAAATCAGTCTTAGTTATCACTGATTTGATCGCTTTTTAATATATGAGTATTGAGTAATAGTAACATAGGCCTACATATGTAGTTTTTAGAATGCTTTTTTATGCAGGTTTATACGTGCATTATTAATATTGACAACTTTCATTATGTTTAACTGTTATTTATCTGCTTTAATTGTAGTTTTCAAAATAAACATTCATGATTATTTTTAAGTACTAACACTAATATAAGTTTAATTAGAAAATTTTGGTATTAACAAAAAATATTGTTATTGTGTAGTATTTTTTTTTGATTGATAGTACTGTTTATTACCTACATTTATTATTAGTCACAACTTAAAAATACACGATATGTTGCAAATCGTTATTAAGTTTATTTTCCCAAGTCACTTTTAAAGAAGAAAATACCCAATACATATTTACTAAATACAATGCTCAACTATTGAAATGGACAGTTGCATAATGTAATAAAATAAGTTCAATTTAGTTGAGTTGAGTAATTCGAATAATTGTTACACAATCTATAAAAATATATGAAAAAGTACATTATAGCTTTGGTAGATGGCGCATATAATTTACAGTTTACATATTGACATTCCTCGTCGTGTAGGAGACACTCTCAGTAGATGGCACTAAAGTTTGACTTCCTAAAAAACCTTTAAGTTTCCCATCTATAAACATTAATTTATCTAGGGATTCAATTGCTTCGTGTATTTCGACCTTCACTTGTCTACCGGCTTTTGATAAGTTGTCAGTGTAAATAAATTATTTTATTTGAAGGAATTATTTTGCCGTTCACAATGGCAGGACAAACGATAAAATTAAACAATGGACTTGAAATGCCTATATTCGGGTTAGGAACTTGGAAGGTAAATAATTAATCTCTCGAAGAAACATTAAAAATTTTTTTCTTTGCAGTCGAAACCTGGCGAAGTTACTAAAGCAGTAGAAGATGCAATTGATATGGGATATCGAAGCTTTGATTGTGCTTATGTCTATCAGAACGAAAAAGAAGTCGGGCTTGCAATCACTAATAAATTAGCCGAAGGCAAAGTTAAACGAGAAGATTTATTTATTACAAGCAAGTTGTGGAATACTTATCACCAACCTGAACTTGTCGAAGGTGCCTTAAAGCTAAGTCTTACCAACTTGGGTTTGGACTACTTGGATTTATATTTAATTCATTGGCCAGTTGGATTTAAGGTTAGATTTGATTTGTAAAATAATGCTGTTAATATCGGTTTACTTATTTATTATGCAATGTTCGTGTTCATCGAGATAAGCTTTAATTGTGTTACCTCATACATTTATCATTACGTTCAATCTGCTTATCAATACAACTTCATTTCAGTTAATTAATATTAGCTGAGTTTATCATTGAATTATTTAAATCAATATTTAAATACATGAGAGTTTTAGTGACTTTGTAATAGGGGGTCTGTATGCACGCTGATTTTTTATTTACTTTTTTTATTATTGATTTAGTCAACTTTTCAAGCTTTTGTACTAATACAATTTGTGAATTATCATTAGGTAATTAATCCTAGATTCCTAGGTTCGAAAATCCTTTATTGTTGCTGTATGAGGGCGTGTGTTGCATGAAGGACAATACTTGACGACAACGTGCATCTGTTTTTGTTCTTTATTGCCTTACGTATACGTTTAAGGGTTTATAGTATGTCGCTACAGCCATTGTTTTCCCAGGTTCTCTGAATTCCACTAGCCAAGTTCTTCTACAGTATCAAACCACACTACCGAAAGACATCTGTTCGGCAATTTTTGTGTAAACTTCTTTGGTTTATTGGGCGAGTACGTACGCATCCATTGCTGGGATTGCTCTTTTTTTTCGACGTCCACAAACTGAACCCACGTTTCGTCTCCCGTTACAATTCTTTTCATAAACGCTTCACCTTCGTCGCGATAGCGCTTCGAAAACGTTCGCGCAGAACTTATTTGGTGATTATTAGGGATTGAACTGTAATAACGTCATAACGTGGTTATCGAAAAAATTCAGTAAAAACACCAGACAGTATTTCAAATTCTAAATCAGACTTTTTTATTTTTAAAAATAGACTAACAGCTGGTTCCACCAACACGACTTAAACTTAAGCAATGCTTAAAAACAATCGTTGCTATGGTTTTAACAATTGTACCTAAGCTTTGCTTAAGTTTAAGTCGTGTTGGTGGAACCGGCCGCTAATGTTTTGTTTTTAAAAATACTACTAGGTTAAAATTAAGTTTTTATGTTTAGAAAATATTGGAAACATGTAATGGTTGCTTTAGTGATTTTCGAGAAATAATAGTCGCCGGTTTTAGAATAATCGATTTATGAAATATTTGTTTTAAGTGTGCAGCGACGGCGCCAGGATTTCTTAGAGGGTGGGCACAATAGTTCTGGTGTGGGCACGGTAATTTGCGTTAAAATATGAAAAAGTTTTATGGGAGTTTTCAAAATTAATTAATTATTAAAAATAAATAAATAATTTACTCTTTATTAATACAATCAATTTCATTCAAAAATGGTATTCTTCAATTTGGGCGAGCACGTGGGTTGGCACCAGGATAAACAGGATGTACATGTGCTCACCTTCCATGGCGCCGTCGCTGCAAATGTGGTTACATCAAAACAAAATTTAATAAAGGATCCATTACATATTCGGTTCAGCCGATGAAGAATTAGTTTCTCACTAATATACTCTCTGTGTTTTCTTGTTTTTGTATCCATGTGCATTTAAAGTTATCGATAATGATTTTACACGTTTATCGATTAAATAAGCGGTTATGAACATTTTTGTCATTGTTGCTCTTCCTCATGTTTCTTCCAGAATTGACTTCCAGGGCCGATGTTAAAAGGTGATCTAACAATTTTGTTGGGATTGCTTTGAGTAATCTTCCAAATACGATGAAGTCCTCGCCAAGCTTCTTTGTTTTCCGTCAACTGCATCATTGTAGTTTTCATGTTTCAGCAGTTAAGAAGTTTCTAATATTCAGTGTCTGACCAGTACGTTTTTTTCCTCGAAAATTCTACAGATAAACAAATGGTTATGTTTAGGTTTAAGGGTCATTCCGCGTCAAATTAACACACTTTTAACAACTTTTTCCCTCACCATCATCAATTCATCAAAATCTGAGATGGTGAGGTTTAGTCACTGTGTTGATTTGACATGGAATGACCCTTAATAAACTTTTCCTTCGCAGTTTTTAATACTAGTGATTATACTTCTGTTTGATAGGAAGGATCTGAATTATTTCCTACCGATGATAACGGCAAGGTACAATTTAGCGACGCTGATTATGTTGAAACTTGGAAAGCAATGGAAAAATTAGTTCAATCGGGTCTAGTAAAATCAATTGGTTTATCAAACTTCAACAAACGTCAAATTGAACGAATTTTAGAAATTGCCACTATACATCCAGCGATGAATCAGGTTAACAATATAATCGATACAAAATAAAATGTATTATAACCGAAGAGGTTTTAGGTCGAATGCCATCCTTATTTGAACCAGAAACGTTTATTCGAATTTTGCAAGTCTAAAAATATTGCTTTAACTGCGTATAGTCCTTTGGGATCACCAGATAGACCTTGGGCTCAACCTGGTGAACCAAACCTGCTAGAAGATTTAAAATTGAAGGAATTGGCTACTAAATATGGCAAGACTACTGCTCAGCTTCTTTTGAGATATCAAGTGCAACGAGGTATAGTAACTATACCAAAGTCTGTAACAAAATCGAGAATCCAAGAAAACTTGAATATATTCGATTTTGAACTGAGTTCTGCAGATATGGATTACATTGATACATTTGATTGTAATGGAAGATTTTGCCCAATGACCAAGTATAAAAGGAAGTACCTCTATTTAATGTAATTACTAATTTTTATGTTTTAGTGCTGCTGGTCATATTCACCATCCTTTTGAGCATGACGATTTTTAAATATTATTGTTTTTCTGACTTGTGTGATTATTCAGTCAACGATATATGTTTATGAAAAATATCACTGAAATAGTATATTTTTGTTAAAATCACTTGATATTACTTGTTCCTTAAATAAAAAGTATTTATTTACTGTATTGCGATAAATTATTTTAATGAAAAATTATTTTTTAATGGTAGTACCAATAACACAAAAATAAGAGGAGTGTACCAATAAACTTTATTGAAGAATAGCAAAAGTTTATTAAACAAGTACGTATTATATTTAATTCTATTTATGTTACAAAAAGCATCGTTAGTAATAAATTGCGACAACAAATTTAATTAACGAGAAGAATAATCTATTTTTTCTTTGTTTGACGAAGGTTTAATTAAAATAAAAAATGTATGGTTTGATGAATGTCGAGTGGTCTGATTAATTATTTTGATAAAATTTTAATTAAAAAAACTACTTATAGTTATTTAAATTGTTTTTTTTAAATAATAAGATCGAAGCCTTTTGTTCTGGTTGGGCCGTCTGCGGGAAACTCAAAATTCTTCGTAATATCATTAAAAATGCTAGGATAAGAACTTTTTCATTTTATGCCACCTGATTATATATACAATTTTTTTCGATAGTATGCTATGACTTTCGGACAACTAATTGATATTTCTAAATTATAGTACCTCGTTCAGATAAAATTGATATCTTAGATAAATATGGTATTTATAAATTAAAATGTGGTAATTGTAATGCTTGTTACATAGGACAAGCTTGATCTAAATTTGATAATGAGTTTCCGAACGCTTTGTGTAATAGTAATTTACGTAATAAACATCGAAAGTACAGCATAGCATAACGAACCGTAATGCATGTGAGTGAGTTATGCTATGAAACTTTCGACGAGAATAACGTACGTTATTTTATGTGTTGCCCTTTTTAATATATTATTTTTTGAAAAACAATACCAGAAATATGTTAGTACTACCAATGGTACTACATGTAATATGTTAATTATAGTTTCTATTTAAAAATTTAAAAATAGAAAGAATGTTGACATTCGCTTATTGTAGAGTTCAGGTAATTTGTAAAGGACCTGTCACCTGATATGCGCAGGACACGAAATTGATATAAATCTATCCTTAGAAATTTAATAGTCGATTCATGGTTTTTTGCTTTTGTAGAATTTGTGTTATTTGCTTAAATTTTGAAATTTTAATTACTACAAAAGTGTATTTATCAAGACAACTTTGCAAGTAAAGTAACATAGTTTTGCTACGCCATTGCCTTGGGAAGTTCGGCAGTAAAGCTTCGCCTACAGGTCTTTTAAAATTACACGAACTTTAACGATATATAGTTTCTTTCAACCAATGGAGATTTATCTCCCTAGTAGGAAAACAAACCTTGTTTTCTTGACAACATTTACAAAGTATTGGGCTCAACACCCTTCAGCTATACCATAAATATAAATAAATCTTCCGTTGGTTGTAAGTAAAGGCTAAAAACCAACTAATATACGTCTAATCCCGGAAGAAGACTTGGCTTCCGAGAGAGGCATTTATTGAGAGAATACTAATGCTAATTATTGTGTTTGATATAAGGACTTGAATCGTGTCGATTTTTACAAATTTTTTTTGACAGCAAGGATGTTTCAAATATAATTTTGTTGTAATTACAGAATCATAATAATTATGTGTGTTTTGTATTATTATTATGTTATATTATTATGCTAAGTACGCGCCACTGTATTACATGCGCGAGAACCGCTACTGTTTTTAGGAATGATATATTATAAGTGGGAGATGCGTCGCACGCAATAGAAAAAACCACTCACGTAAAAATCTCTCGATGTTACACATCTTACAATTACGATGAAACACAACTTTGTAGTTTTCCATAAATAAATGCTATTAACAAAATACAATGTGTGTTTACTTTTACATTTAATACTGAAAATTGTTTCTAGAAAGGTTTTTGGTTTAGAATGTAATATTTGTTTTAAATGGATCAAATTTTTTATATAATATAAAGTGTAAAGCACTAATGGTATTTAATAAACAAAAATAATTACAATGAATTTCTTCAACTGAAATAACTACCTATATATGAGTTAAAAATGTCATTAGCCCGAACTTATTCGCAATCACACCTGTTACACGTACGTCTACTACGGGGCGGTCTTAAGAGGCGGCCAGCGGCGCAGAAATCAGTGGCGTCTCCCACTGTTACATCCTCCCCTTTTGAATCGATGGTACGTCTCGGAAGCGATTCAACAACAGGGTTCGATTCAAGGTCTTCGGCTGAGGTTTCTTTTCGTGGGCGACCTCGTTTTCGAATAGGATTGATCGGGTTGACCTCTTCTGGCTCGTCGGAATCAAAGAAAGGTCGAAGAGCGGAAGTGTGATAAATCCCCAATGGAACTTCAGGGTTTTCAACGGAAGCAATCTGATATGACGTAGGTGATGCTTGTCGCAACACAATGTATGGACCATCACGTCTAGGAGCAAATTTGCTTGAAAAGCTCTTTGCGTAAACAATAGACTCACGGCGATGAGCATCGGATGTTTTCTTGTTCCGGTCTTGTTGGTGCTCATGAGTTTCGCGTGCGTGTTCCAAAGTATTGGAAATGGTTTTGAGATATGGGATAATCTCGGAGATAAGATTTTCATTATCTACAACTGCTCTGAAGTCACGAGCGGTCTCTGGAGGAGTTCGTAGCTCTCGACCAAAGGTGAGGTAAGCTGGGCTGTAACCAGTAGCTGCATTCACTGCTGTATTCAGTGCGAATCGTATGCTAGGTAAGGCTTTCACCTATCCAGTATGGTCAGGACCAAGGATCATAGATAATTGCAGCTTAATATCCCTATTACGCCGTTCTTCGAGGTTTGCAGCGGGATGATAATACGGTATTAAATTTTGCTTAATACCCATACAGTAAGTTACTTGTTGCATCACCTCTGCAACAAATTGCACACCATTATCACTTATGATGCGGCGTGGGGTTCCAAAGCGTAGAATAACCTCATCAATAAGGCAACGAGCACAAGATTCTGCGGTAGCCTGAACAAGGGGAAACAATTCTATCCACCTTGTGGCAGTATCTTCAATAGCAAAGATCCATCTTTCGCCAGAACCGGCCGATGGGAGAGGTCCTACTAAGTCCATAGCAAGGGTTTCAAATCGTTGGTTGAGAATAGGTGTTTGAAGCAAACCGGCGGGCTTGAGGTTGTTAGGCTTGTATTTCTGGCAAGTAACACACTGGGAAATATGTTTATTGATATCCTTTCGGATACTAGGCCAATAATAGAGATTGGCAACACGGCGGAATGTTTTCTCACGTCTGTTGTGTCCGGCCAAAGGTGAACTGTGGCATTCGGCGAGAATAGTAGGCACTAGTTGGCGAGGTATCACCAATAGTCCGTTTTCGGCTTCGCTTTCAGGAGAGTAGCGGTATAGCAGACCACTAGATAATACATATCCTCGGTCAGCCCATCTGACACGATCGACGGGGTCAAAGTCGTCAGATTCGAAACATCTGATGATAGTTGCGACATCGGGGTCGTTCATCTGTTGCGTTCGCATTTCGCTGCTGGATTCTGTGGGCAGCAGTACTGAAACGGTACAAACATCAAAAATCGCTACGTCCTCGTTAGGAACGATAGGACGAGAAAGTGTGTCGGCGACAACATTCTGTTTTCCAGGTAAATAGTCAATTCGTAAGTCGTAAGCTTGTAACAAAAGTGCCCAACGAGCAAACCGACCTGTAGGTGATCTTAATGACATCAACCACCTAAGAGGCTGGTGGTCCGTCTTGATTAAAATGGTGGCACCATCGAGATAGTCGTCGTATAATTTCGTTCAGATGCAGTGAGTAAACGTGATGCATACTCTACTGGTCGCTCCTCAGGTCCCTCCCCTTGGAGTAAACATGCTCCTATTGCATAACAACTAGCATCACTCTTGATGATAAAAGGTTCTTCAGAATTCGCCTGTCGCAGTATCGGAGGACTGATTAGGCACTTCTTCAGCGCTTCGAACGCGTCGTTTTCGACAGCGGTCCACGTCCAAGCGGAGTTCTTCTTGGTAAGAGCACTCAAAGGGCGCGACACGCGTGCAAAATTTGGTATAAACCGTCTAAACCAGCTACAAGTCTGTAAAAATGTCAATAGCTGCTTTAGATTACTAGGAGGTGGCATGTCGTTAATGGCCTGAATCTTTCCTGGATCGGGCTTGATTCCAAAAGGAGTGATCAAGTGTCCAAGATATTTCACTTCATTACGACAGAAAAAACACTTTGGTCTATTCACGGCTAAGCCAAAAACACGAAGTCTATCGAAAGCTAATTGTAAATCACTCAAATGTTCGTCAAAGTTAGAGCTAACTAAAATCAAATCATCCAAATAAGCAAATACAGTAATATCACCGAGACCGGCGCGAAATCTATCTATTAAGCGTTGAAACGTAGCGGGGGCATTACGAAGTCCAAATGGCATTCTACAAAAACGGTAGAGTCCAAAAGGCGTAATGAATCCAGTTTTATCGCAATCACACTCTCTTACTGAAATCTGATGATATCCAGATCGTAAGTCGAGGGTTGTCATGTAGGCTGCAGTTTTGGCCGAATGCAATAAATCGTCAATACATCACAATTCTTCTGATCCAATTCATCCATACGGTCACGTTGACACGTCGACAAAGAATTTCCCTCATCAGAACGTAGGCAGAGTTCAATTGAAGCTGTTTCCACAATTGCCATCTGTTCAGGTTCGGAATCTGCACTAATGGGCTCTGGTGTAATCTGAAACTTTACACGTGGTGAATCGGAAAAATAATACGTCATTTTAGAAATGTCGAAAATCATTCCCGCACTTTTCACAAAATCAACACCTAGTAGTGTTTTACTGTCAGTGTATTCAGGCACAGCAATAAATTTTGTAGGGATAGCGTGACCGTTTATGTGCACGATAGTTTCAAAAGTAGCCGCGGTTACAATTTTAGGTACACCATCAGCTAAAGTCATTTTCATTGTTGAAACTGTATATGGGACATTTCTAGATAAGAAATGTTCATAGAATTTGGTTCCAGCTATACTGCACTTGGCACCAGTATCCAGAAAAGCAAGTCCCGTCTTCTCATCAACGGTGATGCATAACATAGGCCGAGGCACTCGACAACCATTGTCGTTGATAAGGACTTCCATCATTGACGTGGCGGCAGAAGAAGGTTTCTTGCATCTCGGGCATTGGGATTTAATATATCCTGGATTACCGCATCCGTAACAGGAGATCTGCGTCTTGACGGGTGGCGACTTCTCGATGGTCGCATCAGAAGCGTTGGCGCGCTTACGACATTCATCAAATAGGTGTCCAAAACACCCGCAAAAAGTACATTTAGGACGAAGTTTCTTTTGTTTTTCTTCACTCTTAATCTTAGATTGATTGTTAATCTGTGTTTCGTTTAAGCTATCTTCGATTGATCGAGCTTTATCTATAATCTCTTGAAAGGTTGTCACCGTTTCGCGGGGAATCAACTTTCGAATTTTATTGCTTAGCAATCCATACACCATATCTATTTGGCACTTAATTGGAAGTGGACTGTCACTAGAGGGTAACTTCGCTAACAATGCGCGCGCTTTGTTAACAAAAATATCTGTTGGTTCGCTATCTTTTTGTTCATTTGCGAACAATTCTCTATATATTCTGTGTGGTGGTTTGTGTCGGCCAAACGCATGGCGCAACGATTCAACAGCATCCTTCCAGGTAGCACAATCGGATTTGGCACCCTGCCACCATATTGCAGCGGGCCCGTCAAGTACCATTGACAAACCAAGGACAGCATTCTCGTCCGAAACAGCGGCACAATCTTTATAAATGATAATTGCATCTAAAAAGGCGTCCACGTATTCGTTGCGATTTCCAGAAAATCGTGATTTACAACGAACGAACATTACTTATCATATTTTGCACGCCAGCAAGAAGCTGTTGCAGCATTTCTTCAGTCATTACTACGTTTGTCATTTTGAGTTCACTAACCTTTGATTGTGGTATTTCTTGATTGTTTGTTGAACGTAGATAATACCGATGTAAAGCAGTAGAATCCTGACGATCAAAAACGATGTGATTGTTCTTTCGCTGATCCAGGTTGGATCAATTAAAACATACAAAAATAGCTCGTAAAATCACCCGCGCGCGTCACTGTAAGTACAACGCTAACAGAAAAACCGCGAAAATATGCGAGGTTATTGTTACTTCGTATCTAAAACTGCAATAACTAATTAACACGTTCAGTTTGTTAAAAATGAACGCAAAACTTACAAAAACTGCACAAACGAATCGGTTTCCCGCTTGTGAAAATGCACCTTATTCTGGTGAATGCACGTGCACTGCTAAACACGCGTTTTTTTTTTTAATCTTAATTTTGTTTCGAGCCACTAGTTGGGCGCCAGTTGTAAAGCACTAATGGTATTTAATAAACAAAAATAATTACAATGAATTTCTTCAACTGAAATAACTATATATGAGTTAAAAATGTCATTAGCCCGAACTTATTCGCAATCACACCTGTTACACGTACGTCTACTACGGGGCGGTCTTAAGAGGCGGCCAGCGGCGCAGAAATCAGTGGCGTCTCCCACTGTTACAAAAGATAATAAACACATACACTTTTTAACTGTTTGTTTAAACATTTTTTTTGACGTAGGAATAATAAGTACATTGTACTAAGTAATTTAAATTTGGCATGATTAAATTACGAAATTAACATTATAATTTAAAAATTGTCCGGGTTTGCAGTTTAAAAATTTAAGGTTTGAAACTTGGTTTCGTGCGTGTGTCCGTGACATATTCTTATGTTGCTTTCGTTGAAACGAGCAATTGCGTCATAAATACCAAAACATAACGTTGAATACGTCACAAATGTTGAGTTTGGAATTCGTGTTTAAATAAAGTTATCAGACTATCGTTTGGATTTTAGGCACTTTTGTGCAGACACTTTTTTAAAAGTTTAGGCCAAGCTAGAGCCAAAAAAATGCTTTATAAAAGCCACGCTGATTTAATCTATTTCACCACTGGAAAAAGATGAACATGTTTATCATGGTCGTAAATCTTGCCCTGTTTTCGACATTTCAAGTTTTTACACCATTCAATTCTACACAGTACAACTTATGTTCTTGTTCGTTGTCTTCTATAGTGGTTGTATCACAAGCATAAGTCATATCCACTACTAAATTCACAACAAGTTAAGCAAATAATAAAAGCCACACCAAACTTCCGCACCACCTTCAAGTCAATTTCTTCGCCACAATCTTCAGACACTGCTAGTGATTTTATTATTTCTGACAGTTTTTTAGGTTTACAAAGTCGTTTTCTAACGTTTTCTAAGTCATTGTCAAACTTATCATATACCGCAAGGTATTCTTCTATTCTTAAAGAAGACGACTGTGTATTCTGTTGGATTGGATAATTTGCAACTGAGCGTAATTTCCACTTCTGAGCTATTGTTAATAAGTATCAGCAGAACAGAAGTTAGTCAGAACACGAGATCGTTCTCCCGAAACTTTTTTGGTTTTGAAGATACTTTTTTTTTGTAAATAACTAAATATATTTTTAAATTTTAAAACAGAAAACTCACGTGAACATCAAAGCAAAACAAACAACACAATGAACTTAAACTTTTGACAGCTGAAGTTCAATTTATTTTATTACGTTGTCAAATAAATCAATTTAAAAAAAGTTGTTTTTGATTTTTTGAATATCGTCTCTCCTAAAACATCATGTTTAGATTTCGGTTGCTTGTTTGAGTTCTTCGAAAGTGGGCGAAACGTTGGCAACTTCGGTTACAACATTGACACGGTCCAAACCCGGAAGACGTTTTTATCTTAGTATTGATAAACGTTGCTGCCTATATGATAAGTAAACCTATTACAAAAATTATTTGTATTCATGTTCTTCAACTTCAATATTAAAAATCGTTTTTGTTAAATTATCTTGACTGCAGTAAAAGAAAAGGTTTGTGGTTAGCAACTTGTAAAATTATTTTTTTAAATTGTTGCTCAAGTTCTGTTTGAGTTTTGTTTATATTATTTACGTTTTATTTATTTGAATAATGTTTTATTTTTTATAATAATCTGTATTATTATATAATGATATTATGTGTTATTAGTTATGTATTAGTTCTTGTGTTATGTGTTCTATTTAAATTATTTAATTGCAAAAGTATGGTGGTGTACTTATAGCTGCATTAAAATTGTGTAATCATTGTAAAAAAAATAAACATTTTTTGAAACTCGAAATATGTTTTACTAATTTATAAAATACATAGGAGAAATATCTTGTGATTATTTCGTATAAGAAGAGTAAAATTAACTCCGAAATTATGATTAATATTCATAATTGTTAATACAGTATTCTAAATATCATTTAATAAACAATACTTTATTTATCACATATTATGATTGGCTGCTTAAAAAGTTATTCTTTATTTAATTAGAGTTTATGAATATTAATCATAAAAAATATAATCATAAAAAAAATGTGATTATTAAGCATACATAATGAAAATACTTCGTTACTGGATGTGAATTATAATCATAATAGATGTGACTTAAATCACATATTACAATTACGCATATATAACGAAATCGTTTACTTCATAACTTATGAATTATAATCATCATCGATGCTAACATGACTATTCACAAATTATACCGATGGTTTAGAAATTTATGAATAGCTAGTAGTAGTTGTTTTTTATGCTTAAATTACGCATAAGTTGTGCGTCTTACGAATGATATCTATAAACATTTCTCTCCGTCTACCGCCTATTTTTTTTGTTTACATTTTTGTTAGTTAGTTGACATGTCATCTTTTGTTACCAACTGGTCAGGTCCGTTATACTATTGTTCTGTAATACTAAATTCCTAATATAGCGGGCGGATAGTTTCCTGACTTGTGGCGGTTTTGCCCGGGTGCTGATGATGCCTTTTCTTCACTTCTTTTACTTAGTTGAATGATTTTTTTTTTCACTACCTTCTAGTAAATTGATGTGCTCTTTGATTATTCGTCTTGAACTCTCTGGCGGTTCTTATGGATTTCACCTGTTACTACTTCCCGCTGATGTATATCTAGTTCTTACTTAGTAGGCATGTTTTTTTTAATCTCTCCGTCAACGTCGACTAAGTATCAGTACATTCCTGTTTTCAACATTATTCTTCCTATTGTCGATCCTTTACCTACAGGATTATTTACCCACACTGTATGATCTTTCTCCAATTTAGTCTCTGTTGTCTTTCTACCGTAATGTAATTTTTGTTTTGCACTTTTCAATTCTTGTGCTCTTAAGACATCTGGTTTGATTTGATCAAAAATTGTTCCAAAAGTTCTTCCGTAATTTCGGTATGATAATAGAAAGTTATTTAATCTCAAATTAAAATCTTCGTTCTTGTTTGTTACATTCATTCGTTCTTTAAATGTGTTAACTGCCCGTTCGGCAATCCTGTTGGATTTCGGATGGTATGGGGTAACCTTGATGAGAGTGATTCCATTTGTTTTGCAGAAACTTTCAAATTCATTTGTCACAAGTTGTGGTCTATTATCCGATGCTCAGTGTTTTTATTTTGGGAGTTGTACTGTTAATCGCTATGACTTCAAGCCATGTTGTATATGCTTCTATGTAGATTTGTGTCCATGGTTCTGGTGGTACGTACCATGGGTACTTGTATTAAGGTGTGCTTCGGTTGTTGATAAGTATTACACCGTTAAGAAAAATCAATTAGGACTTTGTCTATGTTTGGTTAATAAAAACGAATTTTAGCCATCGATTTCATAGCGCAAATCCCAGAATTTCCAGCGTGTAGCATGTCTAACAGATGTTTATGTAGAGATGCTGGAATGCAAAATTTTTCCTTCCACAGCAGTATGTTTTCCTCAAATAACGGTTCTTCCCTTTTTTCATAATGATGTAAAAATCCGATAATAGTTGTTTTTTGTTAGGCCAATGTGATCGTACGTATTTTATCACTTGGCTTAAGGCTTTGTCACTGGCTGTTTTATCTTTTTAATTTTTTTTTATAGGTAACTGTTGCATTCGCAAGTTCAGTAAATGTCTTCGATAAGACAATCCTATTTTTTTGTTTCCTGTTAAATAGGTGTTTGTTAGTGGTAATCTTGACAGCGCTTCAGCAACTGCGTTATTTTTACATGGCTTATTAGATATTGTATAATCATAGTTATTTAAAATCATAGGCCAACGTAATAGTCTATTACTCGTCATTTGTAGCGTGTTTCTATTTTTGCTAAATATCTTTTTAAGTGGCTTATGATCTGTTAGTAAAATGTAATGTCTACCGTACAAATACCGATGGAATTTGGTAACACTGTATATTATAGTCAGTCCTTCCTTATCTATGGTGTAGCGTACCTTGAGTCGATGTCGATCAATGTTCAGAATGTATATGCAATAGACCGTAATGTGTTGTCCAAGTGCTTGTGAAATAATACTGCTCCTAGCCCTTTTTCCAAACAGTCAGTAGTAAAGTAAACTTATTTCTTTGGTTCATAATGTACTAGTGTATACTTTGAAGTGAGTTGTAATTTTAACATTGTTAAATTTTTTTCAACCTGCTGGTTCTAATTCGATTTAATATTTTTCTTTAAAAATCGATGAAATGGTGACCACGTTATTTATAAGTTCGGTATAAATTTTCCATAGTATGTTATTGATCCCATAAATTATCGCAGTTCTGTTGTGTTTGTAGGCGTCGGCATGTCACGAATGGCCTTGATATGTTCGTCAATGGGATGTAAGCCGTTTTTGACGATTTGTTGTCCCAAAAATACGATGCTGTTCGAAAGCCACGAGCATTTGGACGTGTGCGTTTTTATACCTGTTTCAACTAATTGTTGTAGCATTTGTTCCATCTATGCGCTTAGAAATTAATCTATGGATCGTTGAAAGAATGCTTATACAAAAGATACACCAAATGATAACTTTTTGTATGTATAATATCCTTTATATGTTACGATTATAAAGTATTATCTTGATTCCGGATGTACTGTTAATTGTAAGTATGCATCACGGAGATCAAGTTTTGTAAATTGTCCCCTACCTAATTTCGCCATAATATCCTCCAAACGCGGTAGTGGATAGTCATCTACCTGTATATATGAATTTATCGTGAGACGAAAATTCTCACAAATTCTCACGCTTCTATTTAACCGTATAGCAATAACTATAGCCATTCAATTGTTTTGCTTGCCATGTCAACCGGTTTCAGGACACCTTCAGTTTGCAAACGCTTTCGCTCAGCATTTACCTGTTTTTGAAGAGCAAAAGGTACCGGTCTTGGTCTAAAAGCTTTTGATGTTGCGTTTGGATTCATGTATACTTTTACACTATGTCCGTGTATTGAGTCCAAATTTTCGTTAAAAACTTCTTTATATTTCGTTAGTAAATAATTAACATTTACACCTTGTTTTGTGATTGCCATTTTAGTTCTGAACTTTTGACACACTTTTGCACCAGATGGCATGCAGAGATTCGCCAAGTCAAGTAGTTTGATTTGAAATGTAAAAGCTTGGATTGAGCTTGAAAGTGAAGAATTCATAGACGACAATGTAAAAGGGAGAATACGTACGAATTAGACAAAGTAAATATATAAACCTATAACAAGCAATAATATAAACAACACCTATAGAAACTAACATCTGATCAATAAAATATGTGTTAATCGGCAAAGAAAATAAAGACTATAGAACTGAATAAAACTATACGAAAATAAGAAATACCATTACATAAAGAATAATTATTGAAAGATTCTACCAAGTTTTATATTGCTCAAGAAATCAGAGTGGGCAAATAAAAATGTTGGATCTAAAGGAATTAAAAACGCCATAGAAATATTCAGAATAAAAAAAGTTAACACAAATATTGATCGAAGTAATTTTACATTTTTCCAAATATAACTTGTATTTATTATGTGGTATTAGAGTAGATGTTTACTATTTATAATTAACGAATCTATAATTGTGTATAGTTGATAAACTGATAAGTTATTTTTCAATTGACTTGAAATAGCCGTAGCAATTATTTAATATAACCATACAGTTTAAACAACATATTACGTTTTTTTTAATTTTTGTATTATATAACTTCAATTACGTCAATGTCAGAGCTGAACTGATTCTAGTCAAACTGCTAATAATCTAATCAGAAAATAGTAATGTATTGCGAATGATTTTTCAAAACTAAATTAGATAAAATAAAATGAAAAATAATTGTGACTCTGAGGTATTTACAAAACACTCGTAGTTTTTGTAATATAATAACGCAACTAATAACACCAGCTTTATTTAGTTATGTAATTCCTGTTTGGTTCAGTTTTAATTTATTTGATATCGTTTTGATTTAATTTTTTTATAACGTGGACAAGAGAACTAATATATAGAAATGAATAAATTGTTGAGATTTTTTTTTCTATTAATAGATACTAAATTTGTAATTAATTCTGTTTTTGCAATTTTAGTTTTGCAATTTTTATTTTATGTTATACTGCAAATTCAAATAAACGCATCATAAAGCTTTAAAATTTAAATTAAGTTGTTCCGTAACTCAATTATTAGTTTCGATTTCATATTATTCTCTAGATGCCTTACATCAGGACCGTCTACGTATATAGGTAACCCGTGCGTTGCACGATGGCGTCGTGTGTCTATAGACGTATGTCCACTCCTCTTACTTAATTGTGTTCCTATCATTTAAAAACGAAAATCGCAGTAATTATTATTATTATTTTAGAATAATTACAGTTTTTTCAGTTGGTTTCAGCAAGTTTAAATTTGCTTCAAAAAACAAATAAACATAGATGAATTATTCTTTATTTATAATAAAGGCTTCATGATTTGTCGTGATGGTTTTTAACTTTTACATGTAAGAGTTTGCTAGCTTTGTTTTATATTATATTATCAATTCTATCACAACTACTCACATACTATTTGATAATAGAATAATAGAATAAGGAATTTGAATAGTGATATTAATTTTTTAACGAACAAAATTGTTAATAAATAGCTATTAATAACTAAGACATATTAACGTTGTAAGCGAGTGTAACGAGACTGTCTTCCGGGTCTATCACCCTTACTGTAAATCCGATGTTAGCCACCAAGAACCCATTTCAGTATGTATCAGTTTTATCAGTTTAAACGATTAGAGAATTAGTATTCAAGAACACTTTCTAACTTTTTGTTCCGTTACTGATGTTAACGGTGAAGTGTTACTAATCTTTTCTATAGTGGCTTCTAGAGATAAGGCGGGATCCACAGGCGTGAAACATTGACTCCAAATAATACGGCTTCTGGAGGTTACTGGATAAATATAATCATTTACGGATAAAATTGTGATTCCCGCAGACTAATACCACTGGGAAAGCCGTTTCGAATCTTCAGGAAACTCATTAAAAGAGTTTTAAACGTATCTAAAGCAGCATGGCCGACGCAATTTTAAATTTTACCTGCAAACGCTAACTTAAGTAAAAGAACAGCTAGTAAACGAACGATTCTTTAACAGCATGATTGCGTAGTACAATTAAGAGACGATGAAAATTAAATAAAAAGAAGATTTTTTTACAAAAGCAAAGGTTCACGACAATTTAAAGAATGCAAGAGTGAAAGTGCGTCCCGTTTACGATCCCCTCCTGTAAATGTCAAATAAAAACAAAACATTTTACAAACAGTAGAGTCCGCAAACAATGACGTCGTGAATTTTAATTAAAATTATTACTTTTAAAAAATTTATAATGACATGTAAGAAACCCACATAACCCAAACAAAACCAAAAAAAAGAAGGAGAAAAAGTAAGAATAAATAAGAAAAGACATAAACCATCTTTTGCTAATCGGACATCGCTAGCCTTTGTTCATCGCATTGGTGTGTCACCTACAACCCAAATCAAAAAATGGATTAGAATATCTCAAGAGCAACAGAAACCCAAAGAGAAGAAATATTCCAACAGTGAGCAACAACATCAAAATGTCGACTAAACAAAAATACATAGAGTACAAGAAACGACGTTGTAGTATATCCCAAGTTGCAGACCAAAAAGAACAAACAGAACCTAGCTAATACCGACAAAGCAAGAAAAAGAAGAAACTTAGAAAGAAAAGAAGCAATCTGTTACGTGCAAAAATTTCATAACGTAACACCCTGTGTATTCATTACCTTCCAGTTAGATTTCTGTTTTTGACGCCCTCTGCCGAGTTTAGTTTAATTTCATTTCCTGTCAAGACGTCAAACCGTCAACGACTTAAACTCGTGCTTGTGATGAGGTTAACTTGGTAAATCCTAGAACATCGGCGTTAATGGAAATAACATTCCAATTTAAAAACGCATTTCGTGTAGTTTATTCATCACAGGGTAAGCTTTTCCTATTGGTTTTTAGAATTCTTTGATAATTTTCTTCTTAATTTGATAGCACGTCTAGGCACGTCACACATGTGTGTGATTAACCAATCAAAAAAAAAGACAAGCAATACTTAGAAAGACAAGACTAGAAGTGTCTAATTTGTTCTTCTCTCCGTAGAAAAAACAAAGGAAGTGACTAATCCTTCAATGTTCAACCAACCGTCCAAAAGGCGAATCATAAAGAAAATCAAAGAGAAAAAAGAATGATTGGCAAATAGAAAACCTCTATGCCAAAAAAGAAAGAAATGAAAAGTAGAGAAAAAGATAGAGAGAGATGAAAAAGATAAGTCTTGGTGTTAATGCCTGATTTGCTCTTCTCCCCGTAGAAGAACAAAAAGAGAAATCAGCCTACGGTGTCTATCTAACCGCTCAAAATATATAAAGAAAAGAAAAAGAAAGGGAAGAGAGAAAATACTATAGTCAGTTGTAGAACGAATGCGACCCATATGCCGTTCCAAATCGGAAAGTTTACTACAAGACTTAAATGCCGACCAGCAGAATAGGTAACAAAAAAAACTAAAACCCAAGTGTCTACTAGCGACTTGCCAACCTCAAAATGGCTGAATAAGCGGATATAACTGTATACAGACTGAAAGGTATTTTGTCCTGAAGTAAGATGGTTTATAAATAAAACCAAAGAAATTTACTAGAAACTTAAACAAAAAAGAATATCATTACAGCAAAGAAAGAAACAATTCTAGCTACAAACAACAAAATACTACCGACACAGTAAAAAAATTAAGTCACAAAAAATAAGGACGATACCCAAAAGAATAGCCATTTACACGTTTGCGACGCCGATGAAGGAGAAGAGAACGATTAGAGACATAAAACGAAGTACAAGTAGAAATTTGCAACAAGTAGATGTAGAGGGAAGAGAAGCAACCTCGACATATCTAGAACGAAGAAAACTTTTAAACACATTCGCAGAAATCCTACGAGCTAAATTAATATTAGGACGTAGTAACGCCATGTTATAGTCGTGTCGTTAGTAGTATGGTAAAGCCTTAGCTACACTACGATGACCAGAAGTAGTACGTACATAGTGGTCGTGAATGATCGGCCCTTAATAACGCCGATAATCCTAAAGAAAGAAAACAAACCAGTAAACAAATCAAAAAGAACAGGAACAGAACGTAAGAGCTTATAGGTATAGACGACAAAGGTCGAGGGGCTGCTGAAGTATCCATATCTCGCACTACTAACTCGCTAACTTCAAGCACGTTTAACAAAAGCAATCAGTATTAATAACTATCGACAGCAAAAACTATCCAATAAGTAATAGAAGGCAAGAGAAATAAAATTTAATTTTAAAGCCGTTGTCAGATAGGGGAAATGTGGGTACAGCGGCTCACTTTTTTCCTTAAAGTAACGTTTTTTGCGTTTCTTTTTGTTGTTTTTCTAACTATAATTAACTGGTGTACTAGAATTCGAGTTTTTCCTCTCTTCCTTTTGCGGTCTTTACCTGTTTTTGCTGCCTTTGGAATATAAAGCAGGTCTTTAAGGCTGAAGTATGAAGTGAGTGTTTATGGTCGTAATGGTCGTATTGTGTTGTTGTGGAAAATGGAATTTCAAAAAGTGCAGCCGATTTTCTCAAATTTCCACTTTTTTCAAGTAGAGATACTGCTTTTTTTATATTTTAGTCTTAGTCTCCCTTTTTATTCTTTTAGGTCCTTTTTGCGGCATTTGAACTAAAAAACTGACAAAGAAGAATGAAAATTTAAAATAAATTGTTTTTTTAACTTGATAGATACTAATATTTCTATTGAACTCTTTCTTTAGACACTTGACTTACATTTATTTTTCTATTTTTGTTATTTGACCTCCCTTCTCATTTTTCTTATATTTTCTATCTATTTACATTGACTATAAATTGCTTGTTTTTCTTCTTTCTACTCTTTCTTTCAAATCACTGTTAAGTATTATTTCTTGTTATCTAAAAAACAATTATTTTAATGACCCTTTTCTGCAAAAACTTTTTTGTATATTTTTGCTACTGTAACATATGTTACAGTACTTTTCTGAAGTATTTTTAGACGTTCTATTCTCTAAAGAGATCAACTCCGCCCAGGTGAGCGTTATATTCTTTTACAATAAAGAACCAACTAACTACATTTGTTATGTCTCTCAGCAGTGGTCTTGTTTGTATATGTGGATAGTAGCGTCACTAACTTTTTTCAAAGTGAAACGCATAGAAGCTTTGAGATCATTTAGGATAATTTGAGTTGATTACCGGGATGTTCTCGAAGCAAATAAAGTAAAAATATAAAAGGTGTCAGAAGGAAGTTTAATTTAATCTAGTGAGATCCGAAAGTGTGAGAGAATACTGTGTCAGTTTAAATAAATCGAATGTTATAAGTTAAGACGTGTGCAAATTATCTGCAGACAGCTTGTATACTGAGCGATAGTCATATATAAATTATTTGTGAATTGTTTTTCTTAAATATTACATGTAGTTAGTTATAAATAAATAAATGTAATTTTAAAATTCGTTGCAATACAATAGATGATAATATCTACACCATTGCATTTGGTCACTATGTCTACTCTTCACTTTTGTTTCACCAGATAATCTACAATTTTGTATTATGATATGTTAATTCTAAGTTATAAATTTCTTCTTTTGCTCGATATATTAGAAGTACAGATGTATAATAGTTGTCAAAATACCGTCGTATATGTTGATTTCTCGGAAACGCACAGCTTTGCACGACACACCGAGGTTAGGTTCGTCCGTAAGTCTTCTAAAAAAAAACAAAAAACTTCAAACCCCGTTTATTTTCACATGCAAAAGTGTCATTTCACAATCTCGTATCATAAATAACTATTTTATATTTATGTTTTAACTTTAAAATGCTTCTAGCAGTTATTTTAGTGCTAATTAGCTACTTGTGACTTAATATATGAAAAAAATAAAATAAATAAATAAAAATCAGCAAAAAATGTTTTAAGTTAAAATAGTTTTACGTAGATTCTACAAAAACGCAAAAATAAAGTTCACTTTTAAATCACCAGTAAAATCCAAAATTGAGACCACTAATGAACGTTAGTTTTGAAATACTCGCGTAGAAAGCTTTGAAATATATCTGTAGAGTATATTTATGTGAGTAAATATAAAAGTTTTCGATAAACTTCTGTTGGCAGATGAACGCTAATCATTTTTGAAAAATAAAAATAAAATTTTATCGTTAAGTAAATCTAAAAAGTAATATCAAAGATACATTTGTAATTTGAAATATAAATTTCATGATCAAAAAAGGGAAAGATGTAAAGAAGAAAACCGGGTGTTATTTTAATTTTCTCATTGTATTAAAAATCAAGAAAAGAATGCATAGCTTCCCCATACTATGGAAGTGGCAATAAAAGATACAGATTTGGAAAAATGAAGAAAAAACTACGCAACTGTATGATATGTAAACGTTGTTTTTGGAGTATTTAAAATTTGGAATTGTTTTTTAAAGTTTCTTTTGTGTTAATAATCGGGTAAAGCAACTTCTGGAAAAATATAACTTTTTTATGTTTTGTGCCTACAAAGGTTATCGGTTGTTTAAATCGACAAAAGTTAATTCAAATTATTGTAAATATCTATAAAGCCAGATAACGAAAATTGATTTAACATTTTTTAAAATTTTTACATTATTATTTAATTATATAAGAAACAACATTAATACATTTTTTTTAATATTCATCGTAAAACGGATAAAATTGATGTGTTTTTGCCCTACAAAAAAAATAGTTAAATAAATCTAAATTGTATTCATTTGCAATCTTACCCATCTAAAAGGACAAATCTAGAATTTGTGTTTAAACCATCGATGATACTAATATCTTCTGTGGAAAGGTGAAAATCGAATATTGTAAAATTTTCTTTGATTCTGTTTTTATTGATTGATTTTGGTATGACGACTACATCTCTTTGTATTTGCCATCTCAAAATAACTTGACCAGGTGTTTTGTTGTATTTATTAGCGATTTCTATTATTTTGGGGTTTTCGAAAACTTTAATGTAATTTGGAAGGGAACTGAAACGACCTGGAGAAGCAAAAGGACTATAACCTACAATTTGAATATTTTTTGATTTGCAATATTTGATTAATTTGTTTTGATTTAAATAAGGATGACATTCGATCTAAAAATTAATAGTATAGTTAACACCTTATTAATATCAAAATAGCTTACTTGATTTACGACTGGGAGTATTTCCGCTTTTTCCAGAATTCTCTCTAACTGATTTTTGTTAAAGTTACTCACACCAATCGATTTTGCTAAGCCTTTCTTTTGAATCTCTTCCATTGCTTTCCAAGTGTCTACATAATCGTAATCTGAAAAGTTTGGAACTTTTGGGCCAGGTGGTTCATTTGAAGCTTCTTCTTCCTAAAAACATTATAGTAATAGATTTTTAACGATTTGAAATACGCAGCTACAAATTACTTTATACCCAGTCGGCCAATGTATTAGATACAAGTCTACGTAGTCTAAACCTAAATCTTTTAACGAATTTCGTAATGCCGTTTCAACAATTCCGGGCCGGTGATACGTATTCCACACTTTACTGGTAATATACAGATCTTCCCGTTTTACAACACCTTCTGCTATTTTAGCTGTTAAGCCAACTCCAATATTTTTTTCATTTCGGTATATAAAGGCACAATCAAAATGGCGATACCCAATGTCAATAGCATCTTTAACTGCTTGAATTGACTCGCTAGAAAAAGTCTACCCAAACAATTTTCTGAGTCATTTAAAATTATGTCGTACTTACTCTTGAGGTTCCTAAGCCAATCATAGGCATTTGGTTGCCGTCATTTAAAGTAACGTGCGGTACACTTGCCATTTTTAGTATTGATGGATTTGCGTATAATAAACTTGCAGTTACTTTTCGTATTTATATAAATGCATGATGTACCGGACGTATTTGGCTTTTGTGGTTTGTTTTGTCACGTTATGTTTCAAACGGCAATTAATAAAAATATTTTATTTAAGTGTGTACATAAAATTTGTGGTTAACATACGGACCTTGATAAATATACCAAACATAGATTATTTATTTCATATTGACGTGCGATAACCTAAGAAACTCCACGTTGCCTTGCTGTGTTTTCCTATCTTTTTATTATTTTGCACCGAATTTGTTGGTTTCGTTTTTATTATCATTAAACAAATACAGTTACATTAACGATAAGTCTGTTGTTATAATCAGAAGTTTAGCAATCTTATATAGCGTGTTCCATTCTCTTGATCCTATTGAAGTCTACTTGTTTATTTGTAATTGTTGTTATTAAAATTTGCAAGTCGAATCAGTGTTTGTGTTTATGAAATTTTGGGTAATATTGCTAAAGGCATCTCAACAAACTTTGACTTTCGTAAGTTTGAAATGTACCAACGATAACTCTCGAACCAAAAGTCCTAGTAACTTGAAATTTGGTATGGAATTGGCTTTCTCTCGGTTCTATCCAAAATATGGGTCTGATAAAGAAACCGGAAGTGGGTGTATCCGCCATTTTGACAGTTTTTCTTATATAATTTTGTACATATATGTAAATTATTCGAATTATGTTTATAGTTTCTTAAAGAGTTAATTCTTCTTAACAATCTATTCAAATACTTTTTTTCTCTAACATTAACAGTTTATTAGATATTTGATTTATAATTGAATGTGAATTCCATATATGATCCTAGGTTCGAATCCTGCCTACGACAATTTTTTTCAGCAAAAATTCCATATTTTGAAAGGAAAGCAAGATACGTTAAAAACTAACAATTTTTCTCTAAATTCTTTTGGCTTGTTTATATACGGAGTGCTGCATCTTATTTAAATTATCTTTGGATGTACCCACGATAACTCTCAAACCAAAAGTCCTAATTACTTGAAGTTTAGTATAGAGACTCTTCATAGTCTCTCGGTTCTATCAAAAGATAGATAAAGAAACCGAAAGTATCTGCCATTTTTAACAGTTTTTCTTATATAATTTTGTACGTATGTAAACTATTTGATTTATTTTTACAGTTTCTTATACAGTTAATTCTTCCTAATAATTTATTCTAATAAAACATTTTTCTAACATTAACAGTTTATTAGATATTTGACTTGTTTATATACGGAGTGCTGCATCTTATTTAAATTATCTTTGGATGTACCCACGATAACTCTCGAACCAAAAGTCCTAGTAACTTAAAATTTCGTGTAGAGCTGGCTCTTTATATTCTCTCTGTGTTGTCAAAAGATGGGTTTGACAAAGAAACCGGAAGTGGGTGTATCCGCCATTTTTAACAGTTTTTATTATATAATTTTGTACGTATGTAAATTATTCGAATTATTTTTACAGTTTCTTATAGAGATAATTCTTGCTTACAATTTATTCAAATAAAAAGAATTTAACATTAACAGTTTATCAGATATTTAATTTGTAATTTAAAATGAATTCACAAATATAATATAGTTTCAAATCCTGCCTGCGACGATTTTTTTTTACTGATTTACTAAAGGGGTAAGTAATATCGACGCGCACAAATATGCTAGAAAATCAATACAAACGGGTACATATCACTTTAAAATGGTTTTATGACAACATATCCTTAAAACAATATGTAGATATTTCTTCATCATTCCTTATAGGAAAGTTGAGTGGTGACCACACAAGTTTTTTTTAGTTAGTTGACATGACATATCTTGTTACCAACTGGTCAGGTCTGTTATACTATTGTTCTGTAATACCAAATTCCCATCCCTGGTTATACATACAAAAGAATAAAAAAGAAAATGTTTGTCAGTCCTGATAGCGGGCGGGTGGCTGGGTGCTGATGATGCAATTTCTTCATTTATTTTACTTAGTTGAATGATTTTTTTTATTACCTTCTAGTAAATTGATGTGCTCTTTGATTATTCGTCTTAAACCCTCTAGCGGTTATTATGGATTGCACCGGTTACTACTTCTCTCTGATTTATATCTAGTTCTTACTTGGTCGACATGTCTACTTTTAATTTCTCTGCCAACGTCAACTAAGTATAAGTACATTCCTGTTCTCGACATTATTATACCTATTGTCGATCCTTTAGTTCTAGGATTATTTATCTATACTGTATGATCTTTCTCCAATTCAGTATCTTTTCTCTTTCTACTGTAATGTAATTTTTGTTTTGTATTTTTCAATTCTTGTGCTCTTAAGACATCCGGTTTGATTTGATCAAAAATTGTTCTCAAAAGTGTTCCGTAAATTAAGTCGCTAGGTGTCCGGCCCGTTGATCGTTAACCCGTTTTTCGGTATGACAATAGAAAATTATTTAATCTCAAATTAAAATCTTTGTTCTTATTTGTTGCATTCATTCGTTCTTTAAATTTGTTTACTGCCCGCTTGGCAACCCCGTTGGATTTCGGGTGGTATGGGGTAACCTTGATGTGAGTGATTCCATTTGTTTTGCAGAAATTTTCAAATTCATTTGTTACTAGTTGTGGTCTATTATGCGATGCGATAATATCCCGAAGTGTTTTTATTCCGGAAGTTTTACTGTTAATCGCTATGATTTCAAGCCATCTAGTATATGCTTGTATTACTAATAAAAACATCTTGATTACAAATGGTCCAGTAAAATCTATGTGGATTCGTGTCCATAGTTCTGGTAGTAGGTACCATGGGTACTTGTATTAAGGTCTGCTTCGATTGTTGATAAGTATTACACCTTTAAGAAAAAGCAATTAGGACCTCGTCTATGTTTGGTTATTAAACATGAATTCTAACCATCGATTTCATAGCGCAAATCCCAGAATGTCCATCGTGTAGCATGTCTAACACATGTTTATGTAGAGATGCTAGAATGTAAAATTTTCCCTTCCACAGCAGTATGTTTACCTCAGGTGACGGTTTTTACCTTTTTTTATAATGATGTAAAAATTCCGATAATAGTTGTTTTTTGTCAGGCCAATATGATCGTACATATTTTATCACTTGGCTTAAGGTTTTGTCACTGACTGTTTTATCTCTTTAAAATTTTGTTTCTTATAGGTAACTGTTGCATTCGCAAGTTCAGAAAATGTCTTCGATTAGGCAATCCGATTTTATCGTTTTCTGTTAGATAGGTGTTTGTTAGTGGTAATCTTGGCAGCGCTTCAGCAAGTGCGTTGTTTTTACCTGGCTTATTAGATATTGTATAATCATAGTTATTTAAAATCATAGGCCAACGTAATAGTTTATTACTAGCCATGTTTAGCGTGTTTCTATTTTTGCTAAATATCCTTTCAAGTGGTTTATGATCTGTTAGTAAAATGTAATGTCTACTGTACAAATACTGATGGAATTTGGTAACACTGTATATTATAGCCAGAGCTTCCTTATCTATGGTGTAGCGTACCTTGATTCGATGTCGATCAATGTTCGTAATGTATATGCAATAGACCGTATTGTGTTGTCCAAGTGCTTGCGAAATAATACTGCTCCTAGCCCTTTTTCCAAACATTGTTAAGATTTCTTCATCCTGCTGGTTCTAATTCCATTAAATATTTTTTTTTAAAAATCGGTGAAATGGTGACCACGTTACTTTTAGGTTCGGTATAAATTTTCCATAGTATGTTATTGATCCCATAAATTATCGCAGTTTTGTTGTGTTTGTAGGCGTCGGTATGTCATGAATGGCATTGCTATGTTCGTCAATAGGATGTAAGCCGTTTTTGTTGATTCGTTGTCCCAAAAATACGATGCTGTTCTAAAGCCACGAGCATTTGGACGTGTGCGTTTTTATACCTGTTTCAACTAATCGTTGTAGCACTTGTTCCATCTACACCGGTTTCAGGACATCTTCAGTTTGCAAACGCTTTAGCTCAGCATTTACTTGTTTTTGTAGAGCAATAGGTACCGGTCTTGGTCTAAAGGTTCTGTGGTGCGTTTGGATTCATGTATACTTTTACACTATGTCCGTGTATTGAACCCAAATTTTCGTTAAACATTTCTTTATATTTCGTTAGTAAATAATCAACATTTACACCTTGTTTTGTGATTGCTATTTTAATACTGAACGTTTGACACACTTTTGAACCAGATGGCATGCAGAGATTCACCAAGTTTGTTTGTAGATTTAAAAAAAATATTTTAATTGTTTAATGTTTTATTTTATTATTTTTGTTATAATATAGTAGTTAGAAAAATGCTAGTAGTTCTTCTGCATTTAAAGTGATCTTTTAGAGAACATGTCGAGATGAACTAGTAATTATAAGTCTTCGTATTAAAAGCAACCACAGATTCACACAAGCACAGATCAAACTAATTTTATAGGTAAAATTTAATAAACGCGAAGAATTCATAGACGACAATATAAAAAGGACAAACTAAATATATAAAACAATAACAAGGAATAATAAAACCAACATTTCTGGAGAAACTAACATCTGATTAATAAAAAATGTGTTAATGGGCAAAGAAAATAAAGACTATAGAACTGAATAAAATTATACGAAAGTAAGAAATTAAGAAATACGTTACATAAAGAATAATTATTAAAATATTGTACCAAGTTTTATATTGCTTAAGAAAGCAGAACAACAAGAGTGAGCAAATGAAAATGTTGGATCTAAAGGAATTAAAAACGTCATAGAAATATTCAGAATAAAAAAAAAGTTAAAACAAAAATTGGTAGAAGTAATTCTACATTTTTCCAAAGATAACTTGCATTTATTATGTGGTATTAGAGTAGATGTTTACTATTTATAATTAGCGAATCTATAATTGTGAATATTTGATAAACTGAGAAGTTATTTTTCAATTGACTTGAAATAACCGCAGCAAATTTAATATAACCGTACAGTTTAAGCAACATATTCTGGTTTTTTATTTTTGTATTATATAACTTCAATTACGTCAATGTCAGAGCTGAACTGATTCTAGTCAAACTGCTAATAATCTAATCAGAAAATAGTAATGTATTGAGAGTTTCACTAAATGATTTTTCAATATTAAATTAGATAAAATAAAATGAAAAATAATTGTGACTCTGAAGTATTTACAAAACACTCGTAGTTTTTGTAATATAATAACGCAACTAACACCAGCTTTATTTAGATATCTAATTCCTATTTAGTTCAGTTTTAATTTATTTGATATCGTTTTGATTTAATTTTTTTATAACGTGGACCAGAAAACTAATATATAGAAATGAATAAATTATTGCGATTTTTTCTATTAATAGATATTAAAATTGTAAATAATTCTGTTGTTGCAATTTTAATTTTGTGAATTTTTGTTTTGTTACACTGCAAATTCAAATAAATGCAACATAAAGCTTTGAAATTTAAATTCAGTTGTTTCGTAACTAAATTATTATTTTCGACGTTGATTGTAAAATATTACAATCAACGGTTTCGATTTCATATCTTTCTCTAGATGCCATACATCCAGGCCGTCTATATAGACAATCCGTGCGTTGCACGATGGCGTCGTGTGTCTATAGACGCATGTCAACGCCTCTTACTTAATTGTGTTCCTATCATTTAAAAACGAAAATTGCAGTAATTATTATTATTAGTTTAGAATAATTACAGTTTTTTCCGACCGTTTCAGTAAGTTTAATTTCGTTTCAAAAAATAAATAAACAGATGAATTATTCTTTATTTATAATAAAGGCTTCATGATTTGTCGTGATGCGTTTCAACTTTTACATGTAAGAGTTTGCTAGCTTTGTTTTATATATTATCAATTCTATCACAACTACTCACATACTATTTGATAATAGAATAAGGAATTTGGATAGTGTTATTAATTATTTAACGAATAAAGTTGTTAATAATAGCAATTAATAATTAAGACATATTAACGTTGTGAGCGAGTGTAACGAGTCTGTCTTCCTGGTCTATCACCCTTACTGTAAATTTGATGTTAGCCACCAAGAACACATTTCAGTATGTATCTGTTTTATCAGTTTAAACGATTAAAGAATTAGTATTCAAGAACACTTTCTAACTTTTTGTTCCGTTACTGATGTTAAAGGTAAAGTGTTAACAATCTTTTCTGTAGTGGTTCTAGAGATAAGGCGGGGTCCACAGGCGTGAAACATTGACTCCAAATAATGCGGCTTCTGGAATTTACTGTGTGGTGTTTGGGTTTTAAAATAAATTAAAACAATTAAACACAACAAAAGAATGGCTAATAAAACTAAAATTTTGAGTTTACCACAGTACTCCCTTTCCAGTGACAATGATGTGGTTTTTTTACTGACCTTCCAGACTTGGTCTATGTCGGCATACTGATGGTGACATGGCGAGCACTTTTGTCGTTTCCCCCCTGTATTTGCACCAAGTTGTGTAACCGTAGTTTCCGATATTGGTGTTGGTATTATTGTCTGATTTTGGATTGTTATTGTTTTCGGTTTATTGTCATCTGTAAATATTTATTCGTTGAGCTGGAAAGCGGGCTTCACTCTTGCTATATTGACAGATATATTTTTATTGTTCCGCAGGATTACAAATGTACCATTAATCTTCCTTTCGACAACTTGAAATGGGGCATCATAAGTCGGATGTAATGGTTTTTTAATCATATCCTTACGAATAAAGACGTGACTAGATGTTTGCAGATCCATTGGGATAAACATTTCTTAGCAGAATGATCTGATGCAAGAAGTGCAACCATGTTGTCGAAGTGTTGTCTTAAATCTTGCAGGAGTTCGTTTGGTGGAATTTCTTGCTTTTGTTGTTCGAAAAATTGGCCTGGTAATCTGAATGTTTGTCTATAAACCAATTCAGAACTTGTAGCTTTTAGATCTTCTTTAAATGCAGAACGTATTCCTAATAAGACAGTTGGGAATGCATCTATCCAGTTGCTTGTGTTGTAATAAGTCAGTGCCGTTTTGACTTGACGATGTACTCTTTCCAGAATACCATTTGCTTGCGGTTGTTAAGCACTGCTCAGATCCTAGTAATTTTGAAAGTGAGTCAAAAAGTTGACATTCAAACTGTCTCCCACGATCGGTTGTAATTCATAATGGTATCCCGAAGCGTGCTATCCAGATTTGTAGGAAGGGTCTTACTACGGTGATAGCTTCGATGTTTACAATTGGAATCACCTCTATTCATCGGGTGTATCTGTCCACGTATGTCAAACAATATGTAAATCCCTGACAACATGGTAATGGTCCGATTAGATCTAGGTGAACGTGGTCAAATCTACTTGTTAGTAAAGGAAATGTGTAGTTTTGTGGGTATGTGTGTTTATGTACCTTGCTTTTCTGGCATTGTATGCAAGCTTTTGTTCAGTTTCTTACATCTGAATCCATTTTTTCCAGCTTTCGTCCCTGGATGTGCAAAATTGTGTAGTTTCTCGAAACATTGCTTCCGGAAAGGAGGTGTAGGTATATGGTCAAACATGAGAAGTGGAAACATCACAATACAGTTCAACATTGTCATCACCAAAGGTGAGGATTTTCAGTTCCATGTCTGTTCCATTTGCAAGCAGATTTTCCAGTTCAATATCTGATTTTTGGGATTCTGCCAATTGCTTATAATTCAGGTGTGGTTTTGCTACTAGAGCATCGACCCGAGACAAATTATCAGCTACGACGTTTTTTAATCCACTAATATGCTGCAGGTTTGTCGTAAACTGCGATATGAAGTCTAGATAACGATGTTGTCGTGGAGAAGCTCTTTCCGTCTTTTGCTGAAAAGCATATATCAATGGCTTGTGATCGGTAAACAAAACCAAATGTCGGCCTTCTATGCTATGCCTGAAGCGTTTAACAGCTAAGTATGCAGCTAACAATTCCCTATCATAGGTGCTGTATTTTGCTTGTGCTGGGTTTAACTTCTGAGAATAAAAAGCTAATGGTTTCCAGATATCCTTTTCAAGTTGCTGAAGGACAGCGCCCACAGTTTGATCAGAGGCATCAACTGCTATCGATAACGGGGCTTTATGATTTGGATGTACCAGTAAGGTAGCTTCTGATAACATTTCTTTTACGTCTTGGAAGTCGTTTTCTGATGTTTTGTCCCACTGAATGTCATCTTTACCTTTCTTTTTGCCTCTTAGCAATGAAGTTAATGGAGCTAGCTTATCAGATGCTTTTGGGATGAAACGTCTGTAAAAGTTTAACATTCCCAAGAATCGACGTAAGCTCTTTACAGTTTTTGGCTTGGCGTGATTACGGATCACCTCTATCCTGTCTTCTGGTGGACGTATTCCGTTTGAGTTGATGTCATAACCAAGGAATTTGACTAAACTCCTACCAAAGTGGCACTTGCTGGTATTTAAGATAATTCCATATTTGTGAAATTGTTCAAACAGTGTCTTTAGGTGTTGCACATGCTGTTCTTCATTGTCCGAAAAAACAATAAGATCATCGATGTAAGGAAAACAAAATTCTAACCTTCGTGTAACCTCATCGATAAATCTTTGAAAAGTTTGGACAGCATTTCTTAGGCCAAAAAACATATACCGGTATTCGTATAAACCAAAAGGTGTAGTTATGGCGGCTTTCTTTATGTCTTCTTCAGCTACTGGTATTTGATGCTAAGCCTTTGCTTACTAGGTCAATTATAGAAAAAATAGAACTTCCGTGCAGGAGCTGAGAGAAATCTTCTATATGCCGCACTGGGTATTTATATGGTGTTGTTCTAGCATTAAGAGCTCTATAATCACCACACGGTCTAAGTTCACCATCTTTCTTGGGCACTAAATGTAGCGGTGAGCTCTAGTCACTCGAAGATGGACGCACTATACCTGTTCTTACGAGGCTGTCGAATTCTGCCTTCGCTGCTTTAAACTTGTCAGGGACCAACCTTCTTGGTCTACTGGAGACTGGTGGGCCAGCTGTAGTGTTGATATGATGTACTGTTGAATGTCGCACTGTAGTACACGGAGATGTTGGCATGGTGATGTTAGGAAAATGCTCTAAAAGTTTTAGGTTTTTGTCACTTATGTCACTCGTATAAGTTTTTATGCAGGGTACATCTACATGACACATATTACTACCACTCGTTAAGTTTGTAACAGTATCTATAAGTTTACCATTTTTTAAATCGACCAGAAGTTCATAATGTGAAAGAAAGTCTGCACCAAGTATCGCGTAATCTATATCAGCTATAATAAAGTTCCAGGTAAATTCACGTCTTAAATATAAATTCAGGCACTTAGCATGTAGTCCATATGTACAAAATTTTACATTGTTTACAGCACTTAAATAAAAATCAGTTTGTGTTACCGCACGATGAACGAGTTTTTTTTGGATACACTGACACGTCGGCACCTGTGTCCACTAAATACTTAACTTTATCGTTTTTGTCCGTAACGAAGAGACGGCATTGTTTTGCCTGTCCGTCTACTGCCGTCTCAATACACAGATCTCTTCGTTTTTTTGGTAATTACAAGGCATGACGCACTTACGGGCTTCGCTTCCAAACCGGTTATGATAAAAACAGAAGTTTGGATTAATGTCCCTTGGCTTCCTGCTCGAGCTGTAACGTCTTCTTTGTGCGCATCGATTGCAGCTTCTTGATCGGCCATTTTGTTTTTCCAATTGCCCCAAATGACTTGAGATGGCGGCTAATTGCTTACGTCTTTCGTTGCGGCTTCGGAGGCTACGGCGTTGCAAGATGGCGATTCGGAAGTACAGCTTTTCGGCTATGTTTCCGACACCTGATCTGCTAGCTTGGCTGCGGCATCGAGTGGTTGATCGCTGACGGTAGCGAGGATGACTTGAGTGTACGGCGGCAATCTGCTGCTCCATATAGTTCTTAAAAATTTGTCAGGCACTGTATTACCTGCCAGGCCTAGAAAATGTCGCAGGAACTGACTTGGTTGCCTGTCTCCTAATTTTTCAAATTATTTTTTTCTTGTGAGGTTGACAAACGTGCGATTAACTCCTCTTTAATTTGCGACTGCCTGAATTTGCCCTGTTTGCATTTCCAGTTTTGTAAGGGTTTTTGTCCCCTCTTCACTAAAACAAGTTTCTATTCTATTTATAGAATGCAGGTAATTTTAGCAAACACTTAACTACGTACCTAATACTAACTATTTACAGAATGTATTTACATAAATAAAACTAAAATTTTGAGTTCACCACAACTGCATAAGTATCACTATTTACGGATAAAATTACGATTCCCGCAGATTAATACCATTGGGAAAGCCGTCTTAAATCCTCAGGAAACTCATTAAAAAAGTTTTAAACGAAAGCAGCATGGCCGACGCAATTTTAAATTTTACCTGCAAACGCTAACTTAAGTAAAAAACAGCTTAATCCTGCTAGTAAACGAACGATTCTTTAACATTATAATTGCGTAGTAGAATTAACAGACGATAAAAATTAACTAAAAAAGAAGAATTACTACAAAAGCGACGGTCAAATAAAAACAAAACATTTTACAAACTGTGGGGTCCGCAAACAATGACGTCTTGAATTTTAATTAAAATATTACTTTTATACATTTATAATGACATGTAACAAACCCACATAACCTAAACAAAACCAAAAGAAAGAAAGAGAAGAAGTAAGAATAAGTAAGAAAGGATAAAAACCATATTTTGCTAATCGAACATCGTTAGTCTTTGTTCATCGCGTTGGAATGTCACCTAGAACCTAAATCAAAGAATGGATTAGAATATCTCAAGTGCAAAAAAAACCCAAAGGAAAGAAATATTCCAACAGTGACCAACAACATCAAAATGCCGACTAAAGTAAAATACCTAGAGTACAAGAAACGATGTTGCAGTCTATCCCAAGTTTCAGACCAAAAAGAACAAAACAGAAACTAACTAATACCGACAAAACAAGAGAAAAAAAAGAAAGAAAGAAAAAAAGTGCTTAAGCAACAAACGATACGATGAAAAGAATGAAAAGTAAGAAAAACGGAGAAAGATAAAGGTTGATTTTAATGTCTGATTCGTTCTTCTCCCCATAGAAGAACCAACAAAAAGACCACCCATTTTTGAAAAATAAAAATAAATTTTTATCGTTAAGTAAATCTAAAAAGTAATATCAAAGATACCTTTTGTAATTTGAAACATAAATTTGATTATCAAAAAAGGGATAGATGTAAAGAAGAAAACCGGATGTTATTTTAATTTTTAATGTTTAGTTTTATTAAAAACCAAGATAAGAATGCATAGAATCCTCATGCTATCGAAGTGGGAATAAAAGATACAAATTTGGTTAAATGAAGAAAAAACTATGCAACTGTATATCAACGATGATATGTAAACGTTTAACATTTTTGTTTTTAGAGCATTTAATATTTGGAATTGCTTTTTAAAGTTTTTGTGTTATTAACAAAAATCGGGTTTTGGAAAAATTTAACTTTTTTATGTTTTGTGCGTACAAGGGTTATCGGTTTTTTGAATCGACAAAAGTTGATTCAAATGACTGTAAATATCTATAAAGGCAGATAACGTAAGCTGATTTTTGATAATTTTCACATTATTAGATAATTATATAAGAAACAACATTAATATATTTTTTTCTAATATTCATCGTAAAACGGATAAAACTTATGTGTTTTTGCTCTGCAAAAAATTAGTTAAATAAATCTAAATTGTAAACATTTGCAATCTTACCCCTTTAAAAGAACAAATCTAGAATTTGTGTTTAAACCATCAATGATACTCATATCTTCTGCAGAAAGGAAATAATCGAATATTGCAAAATTTTCTTTGATTCTGTTTTTATTGATTGATTTTGGTATGACGACTACATCTCTTTGTATTTGCCATTTCAAAACAACTTGACCAGGCGTTTTGTTGTATTTATTAGCGATTTCTATTATTTTGGGGTTTTCGAAAATTTTAATGTAATTTGGAAGGGAACTATAACGACCCGAAGCAAAAGGACTATAACCTACAATTTGAATATTTTTTGATTTGCAATATTTGATTAATTTGTTTTGATTTAAATAAGGATGACATTCAATCTAAAAATTAATGGTATAGTTAACACCTTATTAATATGAAAATAGCTTACTTGATTTACGACTGGGAGTATTTCCGCTTTTTCTAGAATTTTCTCTAACTGATTTTTGTTAAAGTTACTCACACCAATCGATTTTGCTAAGCCTTTCTTTTGAATCTCTTCTATTGCTTTCCAAGTGTCTACATAATCGTAATCTGAAAAGTTTGGAACTTTTGAGCCAGGTGGTTCATTCGAAGCTTCTTCTTCCTAAAAACATTATAGTAACAGATTTTTAACAATTTGAAATACGCAGCTACAAATTACTTTATACCCAGTCGGCCAATGTATTAGATACAAGTCTACGTAGTCTAAACCTAAATCTTTTAACGAATTTCGTAATGCCGTTTCAACAATTCCGGGCCGGTGATACGTATTCCACACTTTACTGGTAATATACAGATCTTCCCGTTTTACAACACCTTCTGCTATTTTAGCTGTTAAGCCAACTCCAATATCTTTTTCGTTTCGGTATATAAAGGCACAATCAAAATGGCGATATCCAATGTCAATAGCATCTTTAACTGCTTGAATTGACTCACTAGAAAAAGTCTACACAAACAATTTTCCGAGTCAGTTAAAATTTGTCGTACTTACTCTTGCGGTTCCTAAGCCAATCATAGGCATTTGGTTGCCGTCATTTAAGGTAACGTGCGGTACACTTGCCATTTTTAGTATTAATGTATTTGCGTATAATAAACTTGCAATTACTTTTCGTATTTATATAAATGCATGATGTACCGGACGTTTTTGGCTTTTGTGGTTTTTTTTGTCACGTTATGTTTCAAACGGCAATTAATAAAAATACTTTATTTAAGTGTGTACATTAAATTTGTGGTTAACATACAGACCTTGATAAATATACCAAACTAGGATACCAAACATAGATTATTTATTTCATATTGACGTGCGATAACCTAGGAAACTCACGTTGCCTTGCTGTGCTTTCTTATCTTTTTATTATTTTGTACCGAATTTGTTGGTTTTGTTTTTATTATCATTAAACAAAACAGTTACAGTAACGATAAGTCTGTTGTTATAAGTCTACTTGAATTTACTATAAGTTTGCTATTTTGTAAATATTGTTATTAAAATTTGCAAGTCGAATCAATGTTAGTTTTTATTAAGAATATTGCAAATTTGGGTAATATTGCTAAAAGCATCTCAACAAACTTTTATTACTTTTCATATCTTGAAGGGACATCATAGCATGCTAGGAAGTCAATACAAGCGTGTACATATCACTTCAAAGGGGACAGGATAACAATTTTTTAAATAAAAGTTGTCTAATCTTGCGTTATAGATTAATAATGTTACTTCTGGGCCCTTCTGTTTATCGCAAACCTTCCCATACGGACATATATCTACATGCTTTGAGACAACATCATCCTGCGCAGAAACTTCCTGTATTGAATCTTGGGTCCATCGCGTTTTTTCTATTTGACAACCTGAGAATTTAGACTCAGAACTTCGTCATCAATCTAAAACCTTGTTAAGCAATGGTTATATAAAGCGAGATATTCAAACAAATATTAATCGTCGTCTACATCCACGTGCTCGATTACCTAAGAACATTTCTACTTCCGAATCCAATCCGATATTGGCAATGTCAAAAGACTACTGATCGTATCCAAAAAACCTTGTTAAAATATCATTATTACCCGATTTTCTACCTCTTTTGCTGATACATATATTAAAGAAACGGGTAGAAGCCTAGATACTCGCATTAAAAAATTAAAAATAGTTTTTTAAGTCAGCAGTAGCGAAGCCCACGCTAGAAACAAGTCATTATATTTGGTTTAAAAATACTTTTAGCTGTTGTTTCTAATTACCAGCATCGAAAAATTAAGGAATTGATCGGAGACCAGACTATAAAAGCATGGTTTTAAAGTGCAACCAATCCGTTTATTTCGAGCTTAAAAAATGTCTACTTCAACGTGCAAAAAAAGCTCAGACTGTCAGAAACGACCACACGGAAATTATCAAGAATGGAAAATTGTAATACAAACGTAACACGTGGAAAATTGAATAATACTAAGCTGTTAATTGTATTTCTTGTGAACGTCTCTTAGCATTACCACTAAGCAAATTTTGTAGCTCCAATCATACTTTCCAACCGATGGACGTTACCGTTTTTTACATTTTTAAAACCTGTTAAAAAGTGTTGTAATGAAATACATCTGATCTTGATCCTCTGATTCTTCACACAAGTTTTCATATTCACTGCAAGACAAAGGCACAAGTAATTTTATTTTGGAAACCAGGGTTTCTTTTTTTTCTCCAGCTTTTTTTGGTAATGGAGTGTTTTATTTCCATCCTTCTCCAGATTTCTTCCGTTTTTATTTTATTTTGTCTGGTCTTTATCAAGCTTTTTCTCATAAAATCGCGTTCTACTCTTTGTATTTTATTTCTAATGGTCTGTGTTTGTAGCCACATTTCTATTGTGTTTAACATTTTTGTTAAATATTGTATAAGTTTCTTGCTTCCATACTTAAGCAGTTTAATTCTTATATTTATGTTTTTTTTTGAATGCTTTCTGTACTTGCTTTAAGTATTTTTTTCTATTTTCTTGTTTGTTTTATCCATATTTTTGAGGATCTTGTCTGTATTGTTCCTTTTGTGTCATTACTATTTCTTGTTTATCTTTATTGTATTCCATATGCTGAGGATGATCTGTTGTATGCTAATGTGCAGTCTACATTTCTTCAGTGTTCATTTTTTTTTCACTTTCTTACTCTATATTTGACTTCTTTTCTGAGATGTATTTCTTCTTTTGATTGGAGTGTTTGGGTAAATAGCCTTCTTATATATGTCTTTTTCTTTTTACTTTCCTATAAAGAAAGTATAACGATTGCAATTCTTATGTAAACATTTTTTTGCAGAATTTTACGTTTCAAGGGGTCCTGAATCAGAAAAATATATTTTTGACAAAAAAATTGGGTGTTTGTGTGTGTCTGTGTGTGTGTAACGATATACCCACAACTCTCGAACCAAAAGTTCTAGTAACTTGAAATTTGGTATAGAGCTAGCTTTTCATAGTATAATTTTGTACGTATGTAAATTATTCGAATTATTTTTACAGTTTCTTATAGAGTTAATTCTTTCTAACAATTTATTCAAATAAAAAAAAATTCTAACATTAACAGTTTATTAGATATTTAATTTATAATTTGAAATGAATTAGAAATATTGTATAGGTTCGAATCCTGCCTGCGACTATTTTTTTAGAAAAAAAAGATTGATTTACTAAAAGGAAAAGCAATATCAAGGAGCACAAATATAGAAGTTAGTCGATATGACATCATAACCTCAACTTACCAGATTTCAGTTAAATGAAATCGAGGAGAAAAATTAGAGAAAAGTTATAGTATGCTAGGAAGTCAATACAAACGTGTATATACGTTGTGTCCCACGCTAGGGGTACCCCATGGGATTTAACATGGGAAAATTGAAATGATTTTTTTCCTGCTTCCCAAATTAAAAAATCGCAAAAATTTTGACGCCGATTTAAAGTGGCACTTAAAACGTTTCTGAAAACAATTTTTTTATTATAATTTGATAATTAATAAATTAATTACAGGCATTTGAAATTCGAAATTTTGAAGGTTTTTCGCGCATGCGATTCAGATCGGCTATCTTCGGTTTTTAAAGTACTATGGATGCTAAAGTTAAATTGTAGCCCGTCAAATCAACATTATGCAACTTTATTTTTGAGGAAATGGAAATTTGAAGAACAAAGACTAGAAAAATTACATTTGAAAATTTTCTGTAGGCTAAAAAAACAAATTGCGCCCGCATTTGCGTGCTAATAAACCAGCTTATGATTCCAAAATGAAATAAACTTGAATTATGTTCAAGTAAATAGGTATTAAAAATCAAGTTAGCATTGATTTGTTATAAAACATTTGAAGTGTTGACAGTTTTCATAGAATTGTTTTACAAGCTTCGAAAATGAATCTAGAAGAATAAATTCCGTTCTCATTTTTACGTCCTCTCCAAATCTTCCTATCATGTCTTCTTCTTTTTTTTTAACACGACTGTTGAGGCTTGCTATGATGATAATTTTTTTTGAGTAGGTATATTTTTTACTATGTCCGATAGTTTGTCAATATAGGCATCTTTTTTGTCGCTATTTGCATTATCATTTATTGCATATGTGCCCAAAATTACTGTTGGTTGTCTATATATTTTAATGTTTACTTTAATTATTCTTTCATTATATTGTTTGAAAGAATATATATTTTTTTCATTTTTCTTTAATTAATATTGATACCCCGCTTTTGCTCGCTCGTTGCAATGGATCGCTTTCTCGTGTTAATTATATTGCCCCACGCTTGGGTGTCAATTTGCAACGTTTCGCGCGTTTGTATACGCTAATTGTAAATGCCCGTTTTGACTTATACCTTCCCTGCTAGCTCAGCATGAACCCTTTCTCTACAAGACTCCTGAGGAATAGTACACCAAATAAAATACACCGTAATATAAACGCATTTAATAATACTCAAACGAAATAAACGTACATGCTTTACCAATAAACTTAACGACTAACCTTAACTACAGCTTTTAGTTGTTGGGCGCCACCTTCTTAAGGATTGATTTCTCTCTTCGCTAGCTCTTCGTGGTTGTGTCGATTCTCCTATTTGATCTCTTCGCGGCTAGGCTACGATTTCGGGGAATCGTACTACCCTTCGAATGCTGCTGGCGGATGATCACGTACCGATCACGTGTGGTTCGCTTCCTGGCGTTGCTTTAACACGTGCTCACTTCTTTATTTGCTTATAGCACAATTTATAATGTTTCACCCTCTTCTGTATGAGGTTAAACACTACTTTGGTGGTTCTATTGAACCTAATACGCTTTTTTAATGGCGTATTAACGCTTAAAATGTGGCTCCTTTCGGTATTACCACAAACACCAACCGCTCTCTTACCGCGTTCACTTCACGCTTTCTTCCCGCTAACTTGTCATCTTCCGTCATGCGCGCACTTTACGCACTTGCACCAACTTAAACTTAGTAATATACAGGTTGATTCAAAATAATATTACATATACAAGAGATGTACCATTACAGTGTTTAGCTACTCCACTCCATATGTGGTAGTAGTTACTTTAGTTACCGATCAAATTAATGATCCCTTGATATAGGAAAAAACAAGGAATTGCTACTCCCGTTAATCTGCGACGTTTTATGCTTATAAATTAGCACTTCATCAGACCGCTCTACTGAATCAAAAAGAATAATTATAATAATTAAATGGCATAATAAGAAATTAATTTTAAACACTTAAGGACACGACATGACATCACGACAAAAAACAAATTACGTAATTTGTTCGGTAACTAAAGTATTAATACCAGGAGGCGAAACTTTCGATCAGTAAAATGTTTTCTCCTGGTGTTTTTTCTTGGTCTCTGTGAATATAACACGATATAACTATTTTTGTTTTAATGTTTCACTTCTTTTTGTTTGGTTCTTATACCTTGGATTTTCCATGTTCCGATAGAGATTGTTCTTCTCTTTTTCCATATTTGTTTTTTGTTATACTGTTTACTACGGTTTGATTGTGATTTCTTTCAACGTCTAAACTCTACACACGATAACATTAAATTTACTCTGAAGTTAAAAAATCAATCCAGCTTAGTGTTTTTAGACGTACTGGTGACAAAGAGTAAAAAGAGGAAATTAAAGTATCCCGTATACACAAAGAAAATGCATAACAGATATTTAAACGCCAAATCCCACTATCATCCAGTAAAAAAAAAGCCTACGACGAGTATCGGATAACAAATATCTACAAAAAGAATAAAACCACTGTTGGATATGATAATTGGGTTAAAAAAATTCGTTCAAGAATGACGCATCAATTCTCGTTAACACCACTTATTTACTGTATTGTAAGAGTTTTACAGAGAAAATAAACAGAATTCTAAAAAAACATAAGATCAAAACTCTCTTCACGATAAGAAACAAGGCTAAAACATATGGGTGTTCGATTACGATGCGGTGTAAGTCGAAAATCGCTTGTAATCTAAACCGCAAACGTTTAAGATCTTATAGCTAACGCTAACAGTTGTCGACAGAGGCAGGGTTTTTAAAAATGGCGTTTGTTCTGCATTATCTACGTTTTTCACATTAGTTACGCATTTTCTACATTATCTATATTTTTTTATATTATTTACACATTTTTTACGTATTTCCAGTTGAATAATAAACTTAGAATCACAAGATAAAAAAAAATCAAATCAAAATAGCTTTATTTCTTCCAAACATACCATTTTTAACAGTACCTGTTTAATTGTATTGTCACTGTGTATACAAGGTTATTCAAAATCAAATCCATACTTCATAGAGCGTGATCTTTTTATCACAATAAGAAAAACATGTTATTCTGTAACTAGAAGCAAAATCTGTCTAATAGTTGATTTTCTGTTTTTCTTAAAACAGACTTCGTATGTTTGATGCAAAGTAATAACATTCTGCTGAACTCTCATTGTTTATTATTTTAAAACGAATATACACAACGTTTTGATTGCTGTGGTATCTGCAATCGTCATCAGGTGAATACTGTATTCACGTTGTGTATATTCGTTTCAAAATAATAAACAATGAAAGTTCAGCAGAATGTTATTACTTCGCATCAAGCAACATTGTTTAATACATTCAAACAGCCTTCGTATGTAAAAAAATTATTATTATAATTACATTTACGTTTTTTGCAATTCAATGTGCGTTCAAGTGTAAGTACGTTTTAGTAGACCCTTTTCAACTTCTACGTTTTCAGCAACTCTAGAATGTGTAGTACCATATTGATTAGTAGTAGCTGTGGTAGTAGTATGCTTCAAAAGTAAACTAATTAATAATTATTTAATGTTAGGTGTTTGTCTTGCTATTTAAGAACACAATCCACGCAATAAAAAGCATCATCAAGTAAACGTCGTTTTGGTAACATTTTGTGATAAATTTTTCTTGCTCTACATGTTTTACGTAAAACTCTTGCAAACGTTATGTTAAAAAAATGTGCATGGTCACAATTTTTTTATATTTCTTATCATATTTTATAAATTTGTTTATTAAGTGTGAAGTCATAAGAGGCTATCTTGAATTTTACTTAATTTTATATTTTACAGAAAGTTTCAAAAATTCTAACAATCATTTAATTTTTTTTAATTATTATTTTTAATAAGTGCATCAATTGAACTGTTAGGTAGAACCATGATATAACAGACCAGAACGTCTTTAAAAAAACCCGATACGGCATTATCATGTAATTAAAAAATACATAAATGAAATAAAAATAACACAAGTAAAACTTTTTTGAAGTAATTAAAAAAAAAGTGATAACTTATACTAATTGTTAAGAAGAAAATTGTTTTACAGTAACGTTTAAATAATTTTTAATTCAATCGATCAGTATACTATTATAACATTTTGAAATCAGTATTCTTCATTGAAAGGAAAATAAGGATGAGCGGAGGCTCTGCAACAGTAAACAAATAAGGCATACGTTAAATTATCTGTTTTATCTTACCCAGAAGGATGAATAAATCGCATGTTTATATTAAAGGTATCTATAACGCTCATGTCTTCGGCGGAAATTTCAAAATCGAAAAGTTTAAAGTTTTCTTGAATTCTAGATTTCGTTACAGATTTTGGAATTACAATGTTACCTCTTTGAATTTGATATCTTAACGCAACTTGTGCTGGTGATTTATTATACTTTTTTGCGATAACTTTTAACCGTTGATCTTCTAATACTATAGGATCTTCTGGTTTAGCTCCTACGCGACCAGGAGATCCCAAAGGACTGTAAGCTTCTATATGAATTCCTTTAGATTTACAGAATTCTATCAGTTTCTTTTGATTTAAGTAGAGATGGCATTCAACCTATTTAACGAGCATGTAGGAAAATCATTTTCATTCTAAATTTGAAACTTACTTGGTTTACGACAGGAACGATTTCAGCTTTTTCCAGAAGCCTTTCAATTTGTTTACTATTAAAGTTACTAATACCAATAGACCTTGTTAATCCTTTTTTATAAACCTCTTCCATAGCTTTCCAAGTATCGACGTAATCATAATCGGAAGAATCTACTGTTCCATCTGGTTTTAATGGTTGGTTAACTGATCCTTCCTAAGTAATTAACATTTGTGTAATTGTACAAATATAATTATTACTAAGAAAACGTACTTTATATCCCATAGGCCAGTGGATGAGATAAAGATCCAAATAATCGACTCCTAAGTTTTTTAAAGTTGTTCGTAAACCGGATTCCACAACACCTGGGCGATGAAACGTGTTCCATAATTTACTTGTTAGGAATATGTCTTTTCTCGTTATCACGCCTTCTGAGATTTTTGCGGCAATTGCTTCTCCAACTTCTTTTTCATTTCCGTAGGCATACGCGCAGTCTATGTGTCGGTAACCAGCATCGATTGCGTCTTTAACAGCTTGCACAACTTTTTCTGGTGGAGACTAAAAATAGAATTTTATTAAAGATCCTATCCAATATTAAAACGCACCTTCCATGTGCCTAATCCCACAATAGGGATTTCGACATCGTTGTTTAATTTTATTGTTGGAACAGACATGGTTAGAAACCTTATGAATTTCTAATTTTTTGAGATTTAATTTATATTAAAAAATATAAACAATACAAACAGGATATTGGTTACTGTTTGCAAAGGTAAATCCTTGTAAAATGTAAAAATATTTATAGCAAACATAAATAAATGTAAAATGTACAAAATATTTACTTCATGCAAGGTTGTAGGCAACACATACTACCAAATTGATGTATAAACAGTGGTAGAAAAATAGTAAAAACGATGCCATGGTCTAATTTGAATATGAACATGTTGTTTCAATGCAAAATTTTTTGTCTCTTATATATTGTATGAGGAAGATTTCTATTAATAAATAAAAATAAAAAATCTTGAATTACTTAATTATATTGTAAGCAAACATTTCTAAACTTTTCATGTTTTATAGATATTTTTCTTTAAGTTTTTAAGTAAATAATTATTATGTATGGCGATTCCTTATTTAAACGAAATTTCAAGTGTTGCGCCAATTTCAACTTTTAGATGGTAAAAAAATAATGTTAACGTATGTAGTCGAGTATTCTAAACTGTTTTACAACTTGTTTGTAAAACTTTAGTATGATTATAATCCGTAAAATAAAAAAAAAATTTCTAATTGAAGTTAATTTTTAATATTGTCACAAAAGTTTTAGAAACAATCCCTTCTTATTTAAATACAAAATCTGAAGCTTATTAATTTTGTTCGAAAATTTTTTCAAAGTATTTGCGGCTATGCTACTTTTTTTTTAAGATGATGCAGTTCTATGCAGATTCATTGCTAGTTTAACTTTATGTACCTTTTGTCCGACCATTTCGTAACAACACAGCGGCAATACCAGTGGTGTAAAATTACAAAATCGGTGCAGGTGCTTTAAAATTGAGATATAATATTATGTACGAAAAAATTACTTATTTGATTACTTATAGGTGGGTAGAAAGTAAAAATATAATGAATTTTACATGTTAGGTACATAGAACAGTTATTTATTTAACGAGTTCTTGTGTAAATTGGGCAATTTTTTATGAGTGGACATTTTTAAATCTGAGTGAAACGAGGGTTTTAAACGTTCACAAAAGAAATTTAGGCAAAAACAGTTGAATATCAGATTTTATTCATTCACCTTTAGAAACATGTTTTTTTGAAGACTGCTGGTTATGACTACATCAAATGGTGGGCGTGAGCTGACTGTATACGATAATATAAGTAGACAAGCTTTGATACCCAAATAAAAGTTTCACTAGAGATAAACTTAGGTAAAAGTCATTGAGTTCCACTTACTCCGCAATATGGGGTAAGTAGAACTTAGGCCTGAATTACTTATAAAACTGTTCGTAAATAGCAACAGGATAAGAGTAAATAAATGGACGCATTTCCAAAAGTTTTTAGCAAACATTGTATTTATCTAAATAAATAAAATCTACGCTTTCTGTGTCTTTGTCTGTGTATTTAAACCGGTTAGTTTTGGCAAAATATAGAATGCCAAAAAGGTTTTTTCGAAGTAATTAGCAAATGTAATCGTTTCCATCCACCCATTTGACGTTACAGCACATGATAGCTCTCATTATTTACCTTTGAAAACCATTATTTACTTTTGAAGATTATTAAGGGTGATAATTTTCCACTTGCAGTAATTTTATGGGCGTTACTCTTCTCACCGACGACTTTTACTAGACTAGGATCGATGCAGAAACTTGTCTCGTCTATATTATAGATGCGTTCAAGTGATAACTTCTTTCAAGAATTCAGTAATAATAAATGGGTCGACATTTCTTTTTCGAGCAATCTCAGCAGCTTGGTTTTTTGTCTGAGAAAAACCATGCCGACATTTGAAAGTGATGAAGTAATCATCTCCTGTAGTAGTAGCGGATTAACCTTCTCGGCGTCTTGAGACACGCTCAGTGTTTACTGCCTATCTTTTTTAATACTATCCAAGGATCGTAATTTGAATGAGTAATGGGTAATCGGGTATAGCCGCCTCGGGAGTGTAAAATGGTTCAAACGTATTATGGTTGAATTATTTATACTTTAATTCAAATATTGTATTGTAAATACAATCTTACAAATTACAATCTATAAATTACATAAAGACTACGAATGATTTAATGTAGTTCTTTTCGAACTTATAATTGGGAAAAATCATTTATCAAGTCGTCAAAATCTAATTCGTTTGTGATGCGATTCTCAATACGTAGTATGAACAAAGTGTTGAGTTTTTCTTCCAGTAAGTTGGCCCGTAAATACATTTTTATTTTTTTAAGCGTGGAAAATGACCTTTCAGCGGTGCAGTTAGATACTGCCATGGAAAGAAAATAGACGTTTCAAGAATAGGCGAGAAATCAAGCTAGCGATTTAAATTTCGTATTTTCAGATACCAAAAATGATGATTACCCATATTTGGATGTCATTAATCTTTTTTTTACTTCATTTTTTGAAAATAAAATAAAAATTTTAAAAAATTAGCCGCTCCTACCAGTTTCCGCCCTAGCCTCACGAGTCTAGTGGTTAATCCGCCACTGTCCTGTAGTTGAATTCTTGAATGAAGTCTTCAAGTCGTTCTCTTTTATACACGCTCTCCTATGAATAAAATAATTGTTTTTTTGGATATGGCAATTTTTCCATAGCTTTGATGTGTGCTTCCATTTTGGTTTTAGTTTGAAAAGGTATTCATGAAGGCTGTACCATTGAAGTGCTTTTTACGACTCTTAAATTTTTTACCTTTTAGAACAAGGTTGGTTTTGATATTTCATAATGTTTAGAAGTTTTATACGTCCTCTGTTTGCTTCTTACAGCTTATACTACTTCAATTAACTGTTCTTTGGTACAAACCAAAAGTGTTTTTTTCTTGATATAATTGTGAACAATTTTCATTGCAATAAAAATAAAAAGGAATTACTTATTTAAAAGTATTTCCTGAAGTAAATAAGCAAACACAAGGCAAAACAAATACTTGGAGTACGTGTTCCACGTGCCATTTTTTGTGGATTCTACTTACAACTTCCATTTTAACTTAATTTCAAGATTTTTTAAATGATTTTCTACCTGTCGCATGCTCGTTCTAATATAATAATTGACTTTGTGAAGACTTAGTTTTATGTGGATTTCTAGTTTTCATTTTGCCACCATAAAGCTTTTTTTCCCATTTCGTAACTATAGACTAACGAACGAATATTGACGTTTGCGATGTTGGCAGCACAAAGAAATAATAAACATACTTTTACTTACTCAAATCTAAAATCATTTTATAAGTCATGTGTTTATGAATTCTGTTTTAATTAAAACATCAACTGCATTGTCATTTGAAAATACGAATTAAAGTATGAGATTGACTAATAGTTATTTATGTAACGAGTTCTTGTGTAAATTGGGCGTTTTTTAATGAGTGGACATTTTGAAACTCGAGTAAAACAAGGTTCTAAAAGTCCACGAGATAATATAATGTCCAATTTAGACAAGTTGCTAGATTGTTAGTTACATTTCAGTTTGCTTGCTTTGTGTAAGATGACAGTGCCAGTAATTTGGTTTACGTTGTTGCCAAATGTATTTGCTTTCATTTATATTCATCTACTATTCTTTAAAATTTACGGTTTGCGTCAACACTAAAACAATTTTTATGTTTGTGTATTGTTTCATTTAGTACTTGAATATCTATTATTAAAATTTAAAAAACACCAGCATTTTATAAAAATAGCAATAGTATTAGCGGCAACATTGCAAGAATTTAAAGTGGTTATTAGCATGACAACAAATAAATTTAAAATTGGTTAACATGTAACAGTTTTTTGCCATCTAGATGAGTAATGTTAAAACATTAGTTGAATAATAGCGTTCCTGAAATATTTGTAACATTTGAAGCTATTATCCAAACAGATGAAATGTTTTAGTTCCAGATAAGATAAAAATATGAAAAGTATCGTAAAAAAATTGAATCCAGTTTTTAGTTTGTAGAAAAAAAGCACATGGCGGTTTAAATAAATAAATGCAATGTCAGTGTAAAAGATTTCGTGTCGTTGTTAAATAAACCAGGTCCAGTTCCATAAAGCAAGGTTAACTATGTTGTTAGCTGACGCCGGTGTTAACTAAATCATAGCTATTGATTTGAGAATGTCATCAGCGAAACAATTGATTTTGTACCTATCAAGACGCTTAACGAGATAAACACGTAGTTAACTACATCGTCAAAATTAACAATGCTTTATGCAACCGGACCTAAGTGATAAATTATTTTATCCGTGGACGGTATACGGTTACAACAATATATAAATTATTTGTAAGTAAACTGTTTTTATTAAGTAAACTGTATTATTTTGCTTAACTGGTATTGCGTTTTTAGTTTATTGAAATGAGTTAGGCAAATAGGCGAGTAAATAAATTCGTTAAAGTATGTAGTTAATGCTATTTTTTAATAGTAGTTTGTGGGATACCGATTACATAGTAATGTTGTTAACACAACTGACTAATAATAACATTTTGCATAGCATACAAATGGTCGATTTAAGGTTCAGATTGCCAGAGGAAAGTTGTCTAAATAATCAACTTCAGATAGCGCTCATCTACAAGTTAAAAACCGTACCTTGTACCTAGAAAAAGCTTCAAAAACGGCAAACTTACTATTTGGATTATCTTGATAGAATTCTAGTACTAGGACACTGTCATTTCTTATGGAATAATAAACGTTGAACTTCCAGCACTCTTGAAAATTTAATTCTCTACAAGGATTTAGTACATTAGAATCGCTCGAATAATAGGAATTACTTCTATTAAACACCGACTAAATAATATTATCCAAAAAGGAAGCATTTTCTTGTAATCAAACTAAAATAAATTTGCAAAACTTTGTAAGTGTAACTTTAATACTTTCATTGTTAAAAACTGGTTTACTTCTTTGTACTTTTACAGATCCAAAGTTCTTGAAGTTTTCTAAAATCATTTTAACAGTTTTTGGTGTACAATCTTCATACGTAAAATTTAATTGCCCCGGCATGATTATTGAAAATGTTTTAAATAGCAAATGACGTCATTACTCTAGTACCTTGTTTGTTCGAACGCTGTCATAGCCAACTTGCATTAACCAAACGTGCCGATTTCTTAAAAGTATTTTAGCAGGATGTCTCCCATTGACATCAATCTCAAACTTTTATTTTTATGCTACTTACAGTAGCCCATATATCGATCGATGGAACTCTTGGACGACCACCTTGTATATATAAATATGATTACAAACAATGTTGGCCAAATTATCTTTTACTTTGGTAATACCTACATTTTCATGAATATTGACCCAATATTGTATTTCAATATAAGCACAATATGGCAAAATGTTGCATAGTCATGATCCGACTAATATTTTAGCCAATAATGTCCCAATATTTTATTACTACTAAAAGTTTATCATGGCTATAAGTGCTGTAGGAAACCTGTGATTTGATCATTTTCCTTGAAAAGAAACTTAACGGCTCGAAATTATTTTTTCGAAGTTGCTAAAGAGAAGCAAAATTAGAAACATCAACACCACAAATTAAAGGCAATTCAGCCGATGCTGAATGTATCAGATACTGCAGGGTTCAGGTTTTCAAATTATTGTTACAAAATAATTTGTTTATTTTCTCTACTCACAGTTTTTATCACAATTTTAGGACTTTGTACTATACATACTACTTACATACTTTTTAACAAAGTAAATAATAACTAATTTAAAATTACTGATAACTTTAACATATTTAAATGATTTTAATTGAAATTATTTTTGAACGAGTTTTAAATGTAATAACAAAACCAGAAATTTCAATAAATGTGATGTGATAACATTTTATCAAATTAGGAAAATAAAAACCTTGACACACATCACATTGGTTAATTTAAATTTAAGTTTGATCTGAATAATATTTTGGCAGTTTTTGTTACATAACAGTTTAAGATAACGAAAATTCGGATTTGTACGCAAATTAAGAAGCGGATACACTAGGTTTTATCGTTGATTGTAGTATTTACTGGAAGATGCCCAACTACGTGCTAATAAGTGTGAAACATAACTATCTTCACCGCGCGCCCCTCTCTATAATTTATCTGCACCGACTAGTGTCGCCACAGACAGTCAGCACAATATCTTACAAATGCTTTGTCATTTAATAGCTCATTTTACAAGCGAGATTGCTATCATATATCGGGTCTGATTTAAATTTATTCCAATTTCTAATCTAATTGTGTTACTGTTTACTTATTTTTTTGCGAGTGACAAACTTATTTCAAATGTAACTCTATGACCTTTAGAGAATATGAGGTTTGTTATATTATTTCCATACTATTGACAAAATAATAATTTAAAAAAAAGGATTATTATCAAAGTTAAATTTTGTAATTATGTTTCTAATTTTTAAGTTTGATATGCTGACTAAATAAATATGTAAATTGATGATAAATTAATTTTAAGCTTAATTTAACTACAAACCTTGATCACACAACAAGACGTGAATGCACAGATTACCACGTCGAAATATTTGAAATATTGATCAATTATCATTGTTTTCTTTTTACTTAATTTGTTAAAAGTAAAAGAATTTTTATTTAATAATATTTATTATGTAAGCCAATTTTTATTGTCATTATTATAAATCCATCCGTTGACGGGTTAAATTATTGGAAAAGAAAATGTGACTTATCACTATTTAAACTATCACACATTAAAGATGTGGTTGGTCAAGGTTTTAGATGTCAACAAATCTTAAATAATAACGATTTATAAAAAATTTGTTTCTTAATTGTTATTTGTTAAGTTATTACTTGCATGTAACCGTTTATATTAAATAAATGAGTACATAAAAAAATTTGTTAATTCGTTTTGACGCAGTAATTCACAATAAAAGATTGATGCGGTAGTTATAAACACTCTATAAACGAAACCTTGGACTTCATAGTAATTAGAGGCCTGCATGACAACACCGCTATAACACAAAATTAAGATTCTGCAATAATCTACAACAATAAGCAAGTGGTTAGAGAATATGCTGACCAACAGATGAATCGATGCTAATTTCCTAGCGGCGAGCATACTTCTTCAGCATGAAATACGTCGTAAGGTTGGTGTTCCGTCAGTAAATACTACAATCAACGGTTTTATGTTTCTAAGAAGTACTAAGCATATTTGTTGATGACACGTTAGTTTTTGTAAACTATTAGTTTTAAATAAATTTATCTATATACTGTTTAACAATACATTTTTTTCCTAAATAAATAAATGTTGACAAGTGTTACCATCTTACTACGCACAAATAAACATACCTTAAGTTTATTATTAGAAAAATCCGTAAATACAAGAATTCTCTTAATGTTTTTATTTTTTATGAAAAAATACATTTAAACAATTACGTTATCATTTTTTAAATTATGTAATACCTTAGTTGCAAACAGTATCCACTTGTAGAGCAATTTATAAAAGTATTTTAGTAACGTAAATGACGCGATTGCTCATTTTCTATCAACCCAAGAGGTACTGATCAATGAGCAACATTTGATGGCAGAGTCGCCCTTTTGAGGCTCATCAGCAGTAAGAGACTCACTTTAATATATTCGCACAATTGCATTGACAAACCCTATAGCTTTATCTTTAAGTATGATAGGGGTAACCACTAGCAACGTTTGATGGCAGAGCCATCTAATAGTATAAGTCCCTATGTACACCTATTTTGAATTTGCCTATTTTTTTTATGATTGCTACTGAAATTGAAAGTTTAGCACGGAAGACAATTTTAAGCTATAATTTTTGATTAAGTTTAGGTTGGTTTATCACTTTTTATTTATAGTTAATGAAAACTATTTCATAAAATTGTAATTTTTCTCAACTCATTTTTGTGTTTACTTTAATAATACTGTTTTTACAACACCTTTAGTACCACTTATCTTACTACGTTCTCAGATAACTTTGATTCAGAAAAATCTTCAAAAGTTTAAAAAAAAGTATAAAAAAATATTTACCGGTTACTGTACTATAAAAATCAACCATATAATTGTTTTGCAAGTTTTATTAACGTATGCGTATTAAAGTCCATTTGTAAAAACGGAACTTAAAAAATTGTTTTTAATAAAATAAATGTAGTGAGCGAAAACGACACTTTTCTGTATGTTTCTTTAGCGATGAAACGTCATGTCAACATGTAACATTGCCCATAGGAAGCGCATTGACATCCTGAAGAAAACCAAGTATCACTCATAAACGTTAGTTAAGGATGAGTAGCGAGACAAACATACAGACGGAAATGCAGATGAGAACTTTTACATGTTACAGTTTACTGATCGATATCTCGATGAAGTGCAACTGGAAATTAACTGGGATTGGGATTTTTGCAGCGGATTAATAAAACCTCATTTGACTAGTTTGTAAACTGTACTAAAGTAAATTTTTCTCTAAAAAATCTATAATTTTAACGACGTTTATAATGTAGGTGAAAATAGTTTACAATGTAAGATGGCAGCTGTAAATAAATGAACACCGAGTAAACGTTGATAAATTTGAATGACATTTTCAGAAAGCATATATTTTATTTGTACTAAGAAACGTTGAAAATTTTAGTAAGATACAATCAAATAATCAAGTTACCACAAGTCAAACTTGAGTGTTTAGTTAGTTATAGTTGGTTATAGTATAAAAAAAGATGCTCCCTGTTCGGCAACGTGCGAATATTCATCAATTAACTTAGTTCGAAACCCAAAATAGTGTAGATGCTCTCCAATAACAGATTTTAGAAGCTTGGGAGTCGGTACCACAAGCTAGTATTGATTTACTTATTTCAAGTATTGCTAATAGACCAGCTGAATGTGCAAAAAGCGCAGGATAAACAACGCATTTTAAGTACGAAACAAAAATATTCTGAAAATTTCATACCAATTTATCAACGTTTATTGAGTGTTCATTTACTTATGTCGTCCAGTATACATAAGTTATCAAAACGTATAACACAAAAAAAATTCTAAAGAACTTGAAGAAGCCTTCTTCATGTGCCATCTTCATTTCAAAGATTGGCAATCATTAATCAATCATTGAAACAGTTATACCAAACCAACAAATTTTGTCTTTTCTTCTATAATGATCCGTAGTATGTGATATACGTTTTCTTTCATCATGTCCAAACCAACAGTCAAAACTTCGGTCAAACGCAGTCTCAAGCATTGCTTAAGCTGGCAAATGCTTACTATAGTCGGAAGTTTTACTTCGAGCGTACTTGACAAGGAAATAGTTCCTATTTTAGTAACGAGTAGCGTTGGTGATTGTGGTAAAAGCGTCAATGACTGAGTATTCATTATAGAGAAATCAGTACCAATTTGTTTAAAAAGAAAAAAATTGTTTGCTGACGTCAACCACATAAACAGTTAGTAGTTCTCAATAGAAGATACACTAATTCCATTATGAAATTGTTATGTTTGTATAATTGATAAAGTTTTGCGTATTGCTATTGCCTGTCTAAATTTGTCTACTTTTTATATAACAGTTTGTTTATAGCAAAATTGATCAATTTATACAAACCTCACAATTTCATAATGAAACGGGTGTATCTTCAATTAAGAACTATGGTTCTATTATTTTCAAATATCTATAAGGTTTGTTTTAAACAACTTTCGCTCATATGTATCTCGTGTTTACTTTCCATTTCAGAAGCATATTCCATAGAACTATCGATCGCCTTATAAATGACGTTTGTATTACGATTTAATCACTTATGTTACGTTGCTCAGTGTATAGACTACAGTTATCCTTTTCTTTATGATAATTTCAGGAATATTTGGTACATCCATAAATCAAAACATGTAGCATAAATTGTATTTGTATCAAACTGTTACTGGTAGTGTACAAGATCTTATTATTCTGAATTTTATTGGTACACTCAAGCTTGAGCAATTTAGTAATGTACGTTTAACCATATTTTTTTGGTTATTGGTAATTCTATAGACAAGAAAGGGGTAGTAGTAAAAATACTTGTTGCACATCTCTAACACAATATCTAATAAGTTTTTTAATAGCGTTATCCATGTTAATATATACAACTACCGTTACTCTCTTTTTTCTTAAATTTTATTTTTAAGACTTTTGCGGTTATGATAATTCAAACTATAAAGAGATTAAGGTTTTGAACTGCGTTCTATATTAACACTTTTTATAAAACTCACAAAATTTATTAAATTTACAAACTTTGCAAAACTAATTAAATTTTTGACAGTTATGTTGCCGTCTTCTTGATTTGAATAACTAAGATAACAAAGAAGGCAGTTCTAAAATAGACTTTTCTGATGCCGAGGACTTTTACGCACGATGACTTTTTAGTGTTCTAGTGTACTTCAAATAAAAAAAAACAGTAAGGCTAAAATCACTACTACTATATATTATATATACTATTATGTATTATGTATATGTTTAAATATATTTTTGCTTTTTCTTGTGATATGAACATACTGAGCCAGGCGGAGCCCGAATTCTACCGTGGATAGTAATAAAACAAATTAGAATATTATTAACAAGGCGAGACTAGTTACTAAATAATCATGTTTTTTTATATATTCGTAATAATTTTATTAAAAATGGAAACATCTTATTTGCATAAAAATCCGTATTATATATAGATCAGTTATTTAATAATTCCACGTGATACGTATTGGTAACCTATCAATAATATGCAATTATCAATTCCCCCATATCAATATTAGTTCAAGGTTCACAGAGTTTCTAATGTTTACAAAGTTGTCACATGAACTGTAAGTTGAATCTCGAGAATGTTAATGTTAATTTTTTTGTAGATTACATCATTATCGAGTACATTACTCCACAGAAACAATATTTACAAAAGTGCGTATCAATGGACAATTAAAAACAATAATAACGATATTTAAGATTTTTATTTCGTAAGTTAAATATTTTTCATGTGTAGTGATTTCTAAACTGGCTTCATATTGAATAATAAATTAATGAATTATGCAATGCGGGAAATAACAAGAAACGATAATTATTAACATAAAAACTACACAAATTTTGATAAAATAATGTAATTTGGTACAAATAGATGATTTGGTATGAGTACTGTATGTATTGATATAATGAAAATGTTTTTTTTTTGTAATTTTCCATTTTCCTAAACTACTTTTATTTTTATTTCAATAAAATTACATGATTTTATCAATTACGTTCACATTAAATCGTTTTTGTTTCCATTTGAAAAAAATATTTTTTTACTTGTACATTATTTACAGTGCTTTAATTGCTGTTGTTTTTCATTTATTTTTTCGAAGCGACCGTCTATTTCTAGTTGATAAATCCGTCATTTAATCAACAATATATTGGTACTGATCCTGATATGTGAGTTAATTATTTTTGTGTGCTTCCGTCCGTTTTGATGTATTTTATAGGCATCATAATCGCCTGGAAATTTTATTTGTTGTGCTTCCGTCCGTTTTGACGTATTTTACAGGCATCATAATCGGCCGGAAATTTTACTTTTTGGACCTAGGCCGGTAAAGTGTAGTAGAATCTTATAACTAAAAGTTGGCACTAGTAATCATTAATTAATTAAACGTCATCTGTCAATATATCAAATTTATTAACATACACCATTATCTGTGTTGTTTAGAGTAGCACTAACAAAAACTCTTTTGAACAAATATAACAAATTTGCTTATATTTTACAATTGCTAAAAACAACAATAGTTTTATTTTCATATAAATTAAATTGTAATAATTTTATGTAATTTTCAACTTAATTTCAAAAACAATTTAATCTTGTCATTACATGTTTCAGTTTTATCAACATATATACCACATGTATTAAACGTTATTAAAAATTAATACATAAATAACTGCTTTTAATAAACTTATACTATAAAGGTCAGCACAAAAAATAATGTGTATCACATGTTCTAAAAGTATAAAAGCACTTTCTGGACTAGTGATACAAATAACTATTAATTTAGGCGGCATTCAAACAAACGAAGGTAGAATCATATACTTTCATCATACGTTTAGTAAGAAAATTATTATTTATTTATTGTTTATGCGAATTTTTCACAATATTTTTGTGTCATTTCTATTAAGATGATTTAAAAACTTGAAATTAAAAAAATTGTATTTACAAAAAAGCAACTTGGAATTTCATCTCAAAAGTTAATTAAATTTTCAAAAATATTGTATTTGTTTAAACCAAATAACAAAAAACTACCTATTCTCAGTTGACATCGATAAAATGGATATGAAGAAAAAAATAATTGAAAATATAACTGGCAATGAAATTAATTTAAAAAATAATAATAAGTTGAACCCTATTGCATTTTCCAGAATATTAAATGCTAGACAACAAATCAAATTTTGAAATATTAGTTTTTTTGTTGCTTTACTTCTTAGCTAGACTGTTGATAACAAATAGCATAGTTTAAATTGTTATGTGAAAACTGTTTTTACATAGCAAAAAACTAGTGTTGTGCGAACTCTTGTTTCTTCGAACTGAACTCGAACTGAACATTGCTCGAGAATATTTTTACGAACTACAATCAAACTATTGTTTCTTCCAATTGAACCTATTGTTCGACAATATTTTATATAATTCAAACTATAATTTACAAGAAATAATGAATGACCACGTTTAAACCTAATTAATAATAAAAGATACAATACTACACGTCAATATTTGCATGTTGTGGATACGAGTATACCGTAAACCGCTAGCGAACCAAAGAATGCGCTGCGCCAAAAAAAAAATTATAAAATTTCCCATAAATGAAAGAAAATCATAAATCATGACATTCTTCGTGTCACAAAAATAAGACACTTTTTTTTACAATCTAAGGTGGCGGCGTTTGTCCTTTTGAAAATCAACACGTGTCGTATCAGTTTTAACGCATCGAATTTTTTTAGTCTGGAGACGGTCGATTGTTGGGGAAAATATACAAGGTATGGAAAAAAGTTTTATACAAAAGTTTTAAGGTTCTTTAATGTTTACTGGACAACAATAATTTTAATTATGCAAGGTTGGTCATAAAGATGTGGCACACCAAAATTGCATCTTTTAAATGGAACACTTTGTATATTTTTTGATATTTCAATTCTTCTCTCAATTTTAAGCTAAATTTGTAAAGGCCGCAATAGACGATAATAATTTACATGTAATTTACATCAATTTATTCATAAACTGCAAATATTAAGGTGTATTGTAAGCTTAAAATTTTACATCAATTTTTACATGCAAAATTGATTATTTAGAACAGGTCCTATTTTTAAAGGTTATTCACGTGGATTTTTACATGGATATTTACATCAACTTTAGATGTATAAATTTGATCGTCTATTGCCCGCTTAAGAAGCACAATTTACCTAAATTCAATCGTTTCCGAGTTATCGAGTTGAAAATAAAAGCTATTGTTTTAAAATCTATTGAATGAAGAACAATAATTAATGAAATGATAAATTTTTTTTGAGAACATTCTGTGGTTCTGAAGCGAACCGATTGCGATGTTTGTTATGATTGTTTGGAATCGTATTTTATTTAGATGCTCAAAACGACATTTTGTAGATAGTTCATCAAGGTACCTTAGAAACGCAGCAGTGTTCTTTTGTTTTAAAATGTTGCCATACCAACAAATGTCAAACATTGATTTAGTGTCAACAGCTTATGTGCAAAATGGCAAGTTTGAGTGAAACCGAACTTATCGAAATTTTAATGATGCTAGAGTATGGGAATGGAACACGAAACTCTGCACATGTTCGATAACTTTGCATCGTTTTCTCGAAACTGGCCGTGTCAAGGATAGATCTAGAACTAGAAGGCCAGTAACCGTTACTAATAAAGAAAATTCTTTGAATTTAGTATTGGATGTGGTGGAGAATCCGAAAAATTCGAGACAACAATTGGTTTTAAATCACAATATAAATCGATATTCAATTCAAACTTTTGCAAAGCGGAAAAATATCCGTCCATATAAAATTCATCTATTGCAAGAACTGAATAAAGACTATTTTGATCGTAGAATTGAACTCTGTAAAGTTGTTATAGAGAAGCTGCGCTAAAATTTTAACTTTGTCATCCCATTTTGGCTTCCAACGAAACTACATTTTTAAATGTGTGAAATGTGAACCGACACAACTGTAGGTACCGGTCAGACAAAAACCCATATTGGATAGGACAAATTCACTCTCAAAGACTACAAAAAGTAAATGTTTTGTGTAGTATTATTGGTGGACATATCGTAGGACCATGTTTCATAAACGGATATTTAAACTCTGCTCGATATTTGGCACTTTTGCAAGAATCAATTGTTCTAGACGTTAGTCAATTATTTCCGAACAATAACGATCTAAATCTACCAACAGAAAAAATATTCTTTCAGCAGGATGGAACACCCCCTCAGTTTGGAATCAAGATACAGCAATATCTGAACAACACCTAGGTTTCCCGATATGACGCCGCTTGACTTTTTTTTGTGGGATCATGTCAGAAATTTAATTTACAAAATAGACCACAAAATATCGAAAAGTTGCAAACAAGGATGAGATTAATAACATTCCTCAAAACGCTATTCTAAATACAGTGCAAAATTTTGTTCAGCGAATGGTGAACACTTTGATCATCTTATAAAGTCTAAACAATCATAATAAACATCGCAACCGTTTTTTTCAGGACCGCAGAATCTTTTTAGAAGAAATTCGTCATTTTATAATATTGTTTGTTCTTCATTCAATAGATTCTAAAATAATAGCGTTTATTTTCAAAACTCCATAACCTAAAAACTATTGAATTGAGGTATGCTTCTAACAAATTTTGCTTAAAATTGAGAAAAGAATTCAAATATCAAATAACATACAGGGTGTTCTATTTAACAAAATGCTATTTTGGTGTGCTATGCCTTTATAACCAACCCTGTATAATTAAAATTATATATGTCTAGTAGACATTGAAGAACTCTAAAACTTTTGTATAAATTTTTTTTTGTTACTGTATATTTTCCTCAATAATCGACTGTTTCCAGACTTATCAGCGACCTTATCTATCAAAATATCCACAAATTATTTTTTTTTAAACTGTTACATTTACCCAAGCAACAAATTACAGTACAATAAGACAGTCAACAGCCATATTTTGCTCTTTAAAAAAATTCGATACGTACCATATTTTTTAGAATTTGTTTATACATACCTTGTATTTCAAAATGCGCATTTAGATATATACGTACAGCTATCTCAAACATGTATACAACGCAATACAGCACTAATTATCAGCCAATAATAAAGTATTTTTGCAGTGATCACGCGCAAAGATCAAAATAAGGTTCGACAATAATTTTTGAACCAAATTCGAACATTAGTTCGAGTTCGGTTCCATTCAGTTCGGAAACTTCAACGGTTTGCACACCCCTACAAAAAACTGTTCTATTACTAGACAATGCGCCACATCACATATATCTGCCGAATAAGCGGAAGGTGGTAACATATTTATGTTTCATCTACTAAATATAACCTTTTTAGTTTAGCGAATAGCTTAAAACATTCTGAAATGCATTCAATTATACTATAGAAATAGTTAATAGTTAATTTACATCTGCAACTAAGAAATCAGTAAAAACTGCACTGTAGTTGATTTATCATCAGTTAAAAAGAATTACGTCGGAAACCATTAAATAGACTATAATAATGTAAAATCTACAACTAACTAAGCTAATATCAGATGAAAGAAAAGAAAAGAATCAACCAGCAATTAGAATAACATCTACAGCTATACTTACTACTGAATACAATAGCAACATCATTACAAAAAGGTCGTGGTAGTTTAAACAATAATTTGCGATATAATTTCGCGATTTCCAAAGTGGCAACTGATGTTGATGTATTCACAGGCTCTTCCGTTCATTCAAAATCAAAGTCTTGAGACGACGAAAAAGGATGAAAAATCTTTGATAGAAGCTTGTTGATCTAAGAAGACACAAATACTATAACTTTAAAGCAATATATTTTCTGCAAAAAAAGGGGTGTTTAGTAATCACACACAAATAAATAAGGTTAAATTTATTCCTAAAAAAATCCGTGAAAAAAAGAATTCTAATTTCTTAGTTATCTGACTGCAACGTTCTGAAAATTTGTCCAAAAACCAGTTTCTGTGAATAATCTTTGGTCAGTTTGAAATGTGTAAAAATGAAAATTTTTGCTGAGTAAGTAAGCACTCTTTTGACAACAAGGATAATTAGTTGCTACCAACCAGTGTTAAATTTGTTTATGGTGTTAGTCGTCGATTTACAAGTAACAGTGCCGTATTAAATAATATATTTTTTTTAAATACAATATTTCGGAATTTATTCAGAATTACTTTTTAAAATTTACCAAATTCTGACAGTAGCGTTGTCGTACGGTACAAGATCACTCTTACTAGGTTTTACAATAGTGAACATTCCTTTATAAAAGTAAGATAATCTTGTACAACTGTTTGTAGAATGTTGCAGTGAACTGTGTTGAATCTTTGCTTAACTATTTTTGAGTTTTTTTGGTGATGTTTTTTTTAATCATCATATGTTACTAACCTCTTTCTGCAGGGGACCCCGATGGTAACAATCGCGTCACCACTGTTAGCTACGATGTTAGTGAGTGGTGGTGGAGAAACTATAATAAAGACAGCAAATTATCTAGCTGCCACTCTACATACTGATAAAAATTCTTGGCTTAGAGAGACCAAATGTACGTCTAGAACCATTACGAAACAAACAGGACAAAGAAAAAAAACAAGAAGAACAATGTAACAAGTACAATATATATTTTCCCAAAGATAAACAGGTACTATACTAATAAATTTAACAAGTTGAGATAATAAATAAGTGTTATTGTAATAGTGTAATTATAACAATTAAAAAAAATTGATATTACACTAGGTAGTCAAAAAAATATGATTAATAATCACCGCAACTTTGAAGTAGATCACACAACTATCTAACTTACGTACAGTCGTGACACATTACAAATCAATAAATGTACTTAAGAACACCACCTAAAGCAAAAAAATATGCAAAACTTATCCTCCATAGTTTCTTGAGATCGAATAGTAACAGTCACTACCCTTTATGTAGTTATAGTCGACAAAGTGCGTAGGTAAACTTACGTACTACGATTGTGTGCCTAAATCTGGCTTGATTATAACCGAATTGATTCAAAGTAACTAAACGGGTATTAGGTCAGCGTACACGCAACAGTTGTGTTACATAAAGTTTACGATGCTTTAAAAGTTACGACTGAAAGTAAAGTTAGTATGATCTATAATTTAAATTGTTGAATGTTACAAATTAAAAAAAGTAATTATTACAATAAACCTAAGTACCCCACGCTGAAGGTTGAATATATTAAATTACAAACTACAAATAAGCAAATGGTTTTCCAATACAATACTTGTATATTAGTCTGCTTAACACTCAAGTCAGTAATCGCCATATAAATATTATACCAAGAAAACGTCTGGAGGTTAATGGATTATTTCCATAAACAACAAGAAGTAGAATTCTTTGTAACTAATAACGGATTGAGATAAAGGGCCATTTCACTCTTGCGGACTCGCTGCAACCGCTGATATAAACTACCAAATCGCTTAAATTCTGCCAGAATATCTCAATTCTATTACACATGATTGTATTCAGCGGAAAGCGTATGAACAACATAGCGAATGCAGCGAGAAACCAAGTACAAATGAGCGAGTAAGATTCCTTACATCGAAACTGTCAATTTCAAATTTTCAATCCTTATCGGCAATAGTGCCGTCGAAAACCAGTGCCGTCGTGAATTTTACTTTGAATTATTATTTATCGTAATCACAATACAACTCGTTTTGACTTTTTAACATTCAACTTTACTCCAATTTGAATACTTAATTCGAACTTCTTTCACTTATTTGAAGATTAGTTAGTGTTTGTTAGGCTCGTTGATAACACATAAGTTTTGTTCCACTATAAAGCAAACTAGCTATGGTAGTCAGATAACGTGGTTTACATCAGTGCGGAAAATACGGCTCTCGGATTATTCTAAGTAAAGTAACTTGCATAACCCATCTTCAAGCGAGCTTAGTAGTTGAAATTCTTCTACGAGAAACAGTAATCTGTAAAATATGAAATGTTGAAATATACAGTATTCATTTTCCACATATCATTTCTTCTGTTTCAACAAATTAAAAAGTTCACGATGAAAGAAGAATTTTAATTTATCAACGATCAGAGATTATAAACTAAAACTTCTGTTTCTTAATCAGCTAGCTAAAATCGACTTATTTTACTTACTGACGTTAAATTCAATAGTTGCAGTGAAAGCAAACAACAAAAACTACGAAAATATTCAAGTGTCCCAAGACAAAATTCAAGAATAAACTAAGAATCGTAAAGTTGTGAAACTAGAAAACCAAGTGTCTTTTTTTGTATGTATTTCAGCCTGTTCAAGCGTTTCTTTCTTGTCGACCCACACATTTTTTCTAGCCTAAATTTGTAAATATAGTAATAGTTGCGAATTGTTTCTGAAATCATTCAAATTTTTGGTTTCTTGACTCTATCGTTTGAAATTTCAAATTTTGGTAATCGCGTATTTTGATAAAAACCAAAAGAGAGTTGTTATAAAAAGTTAGTAAAAAACATTGCAAGTTAAGTAATGTTATCAGTTATGACATTTAACTTATAAAGATACATTTTTCTAATATTGTACAGTCTTGCAGATAAATTTTTTTTTGCAACTCACGTATAGATCGATTTAATTTTACTGAATGCATTGTTGTTTCTCGCTAATTTTTGTACTTTCTTAAAGTTCACTAACTTAAACATTTGTGTTATATTTCTGGACTTTAAAATTGTAAACTAATGTCACTCTTATCATCTTGGCACTGAACTCAGTTGATTAATGAAAAAACGACTTTTTTATACGCTTCACAACAATAAATAATCTTATTCTTTACGCACGTAATTACGTCAAACAAGACATTCTAAAGTGTAAATAAATAAATAATGTGATAACATAAGGCATGAAAACATGGATTGTACAAAATACTCGTTGGTAAATGAGAACAAAGTCTATTGTATTGATAACGTTTTTATTTTTCAATAAATGGTCCAATAATAATTTTGTTATTTTTTTTAAATTAGCCAATTTTCTTTGTTTTTTGCATTTGCGGTTTAGACGCATACGACAATAGTTTGTTTATGTGTTAATTTAATCAGCATCGAGTTCATCATACTTTGTTCTCTCGGAGGCACGTTTAGGTCAAAAGTCTTCCTTTGACGTCATTCACGAAAGTAATGTCATATCTTTCTGTTTTAAACAAATAGAGCGTTAATTTAATTATTTGTTCTAATTTATATAATATTAAAAATATTTGTGTATAACACAAAACAAACCATAAATTGATAACTTATAATTGAAATCTTATTCGAAATAAATTAAATTTTTTATACATTGGCGACATAATACATTCGTGAAATTTTGTAATAATTTTTTTATCTTATTAAAATGTTTATTGTTTATGTCGATAAGTAAAACTAAAACTAAAAACAAGTTTAGTAATTTGAAACGTGTCTTAGCGTTTGAAACATTAGGACAAGGCCAAAAAGGTTAAAAAAAGTTTTATAATAAAGAATATAATAGCACTTTTTAATCAAAAATACCTATATAGCACGACTACGCATATGTTTCAAATATACGAATTTTTATGTTTTATTGGATCCCAGCTAGGATTCGAACTGCGATGTATGTCTGTGAAGACTAGACACAATAAAGAAGAAAAAATAGAGGCGTTTGAAATGCATGTGTGTATATAGATTTTATAGATACAGAGGGTGACAAATGTAGAAGATCTTACTTGAATGCAAAGATCAAAAAAACCTTTGCTAACCGGCAAAAAAAGAAAGATAGAGTACATAGAATATATAATAAGAGAAAAAAAATACCAGCGCTTGAAACTAATTAAAGAAAACAAATTGCAAAAAAAGAGATCAGTTTGGTTTGGCTAAAAGCCAAAAGTATCATCAAAACAAATACATCTAGAATTATGATGCCTAGTTAGATTGCCAACTTCTGACTCAAGACTGTATAATTAGAATATACCAATTCTCGGCAGAATCAAATTTCTGAAATTAGTTTTCTTTTTGCATTTTTACATATATGTTTGCATTTAACCAACACAAAGCAAAGAAAATCTCGTACTAATGCAACGAATTTTGTTTTTCTATAATTTATAAGCACAATACTCGTTAACCATAAGTCTGTAAGAACTCGAATTACGAGTTATTAAAGAGAGCGACACCGTATGGTCTTCTTGTGAAGTACACGAAAACGCATGGTGGCAAATACTAGATCAACTAGATGTTATCCGTAGATTGCTTACACACTTATCTGTTCTTGTTAGCCGGTCAGCAAGATCGATCGAACATTCATTTTTGAACTGAATTGATTATACATTAAATCAAATTAATTTGTATTATTTAGTGAATAGTTTAAAGTTTTATAGTGTTTGGAATAAATTGTGATATCAAGGTAAGTACTTATGGTTCGATGTCAATTATACAAAAGACAAGTGTACCCGGGCAATTGCATACACGAGGCAATCACACAAGTGGTTACAAGTGGTTTTTTATTTATATTTTTCTCTTTCTTGAAGTACCAAATTTATACGACACTTTTACGTTATAGATGTTATTGATAAACTAATGCAAAATTATAGAAGTAAATAAAAATTACTTCATTTTAGTACATTAATGTTAAACTTACTTAGTGTAGGTACATATTTTTAAATGTTCTTTTTTGAATTTGATTTTGTAACTCTGGACTGGTGCAATTCACTCAAATTTGCTCTCTTAATTTTAGACTTATAACAACGCTTATTTTCTGTCTACACACTTCAATTGGTTTGATTGATACTAATATAATTTTTTGTGTTTTTTAATTTTAATATAAGTATTATGCTGTTTCGTAACTTATCATTTTCATTTGAGAGATTAAAATTGTTTTTTATTAAAAATAAAATATCAGATCGTCTCTATCACCGTCAAAAATTAAGTTTTTTATTGTTTTCAATCATGGCAAATAGTAATTTATGTCACTAGCGTCGAAAGTGGAACAGCTAACAAATTTTTTGTGCTTATATTTTCTTAATAACCATTCTAAAAATAAAAAAAGCAAAGAAGTTCCACTTCTGCCGCAAGGTCATGTGGGTAAGGCTCACTAGTTTTTGTTATACGGAACAATTAAAGTTGGAGAGTAACTAATGAAAGCAGTATTAAAATCTACAATCGACAAATTAAACATTTTTTTTTAAACAATACATGTTTTCTAAGAAACTATTAATGATCCTACAAATCTACTGTAAAAACTGCCATAAACGTCTTGTTGGAAAAGTCCAAAATATGATTTTTGAGTACGATTAACTTTTGCATAGTCTAAATATATGACTAAAAACTAAAGATTGTTTGTTTTTGATACCTTTCTTTGACAAAAATTTACTGGTGGAAAGCAAAATTGGTTGTCGTTTCATGTTTTGTTGTTTTCTTCTTCAATTCTTTCATGTTGCCTTTTTAATTTTTCTTTAGATTGTATTTTATTGCTGATATTATATTCTGTGTATTGGGTTGTTTTTCCTTATTATACAGGGTTTTTCACGTAACACGTTCGTTAAAAGTTTTTATACTTCCAATCATAATTTAATATTGATTTTTTTAAATATTAAGTAAATAGTTATTGGCTTTATAATTAAAATATATTCAAGAACCTATCACTTCCGGTTATACACCGGAAGTGACATCAGCTTTTTTATTTTATATGGAATGCTATACTTTTTATTAATTTATTCAATTGTACGTGTAATTTTAAACTAATTTTGTTCGTAGCTCATTATCCCAAAAGTCAACGCTTTTTGAGATATTTAGATGTTTTTGAAAATTTTCATATTTGTAACATCAATTTTAAAAACTCTTGTTAAATTATGAAGATTAAGCTGCGATATTTCTATCACTATTTATTCAAATTATCATCTTTTTAACATTTTGTAAAGGTCCAATACACATACAGAGTATTCATAATATAATGCCAAAGTTAACAACTTTTACATGCGTAAAACTCAATTTTTTCAAATGGCCTGTACATATTAGAATGGTTAAGAACTCCATAAAATTCTGCATGAATTGGTATAAGGGTTCCCTATACTCTTTTTTAACCGTTAATGATTTATAAGGATTTGTTTGATATTAGTACAAATTTCAATTATTTCAATATTCCAGGTAGTAGGATGAGTAATACATATGACATTTGTCACTAATCTGTCAATAAACATTATTGTTTGATACAATCTAATTCTAACAATTATGCAGAACGGTTTAAAATGATAGTTCCCTAGACCCATCTTTAACCGTTAATGAGCTATAATTAGTATAAATTTTAATTAAAATCGCTCATTGTAGAGACTTGCGGGAAAATTGTATAACTAAATTGACCAAGAAAAAATCCTAGAAATAATTTTTAAGTTTGTAAAATGACGACCAGGGGGCGTAACGACTATCTTGAATTACATTAGTGAAGTTTCTCAAAATTTCGACTTATTAAGGAAACAAAAAGATATGTGCTTTCTTAAGCTAAATAAAATCAAGTACTTTTCGTTAAATACTTTTTGTCGTATCTCCGAAAATAAAGTGGTGAGAAGTGTTTTTCCAAAGAAATGTCTATAACTTCCACACAGCTCAACGGATTTCAATAAACTTAGTATTATTGAAAAGAACATCCCTTAAGGAACTAACTCTAAATAAACTGTGGTGATTGCGATTTAGGATCTCGCCACCAGAAGGATTTTTAATTAAAATTTGTACTAACATAAAACAAATCCTTATAACTCATTAACGGGTAAAGATGGGTATAGGGAACCTTAATATCAATTGATCCAGAATTTTATTGTCTTTTTAACCATCTCAATATGTGTAGACCTTCTATTTAAAAAAATTGAGTTTTACGCATGTAAAAGTTGTTAACTTTGGCATTATATTTTGAACACTCTGTATATGTGTTCACAAAAGGTTGTTTAAAATATGATAATTTGAATGAATAGTGATACAAATATCGCAGCTTAAACTTTATAATGCGATAAGATATGGATTTTTAAACTCGATGTTACAAATGTAACAATTCTCAAAAACATCTAGATATCTTAAAAACCGTTGACTATTGGGATAATAAGCTATGAACAAAATTAGTTTAAAATTACACGCAAAATTGAAAAAATCAATAAAAAGTATAGCATTTCATATAAAATAAAAAAGCGGATGTCACTTCCGGTACAACCGTTTTGGAATATGTTTTAAATATAAAGACAATAACCATTTACTTAATATTAAAAAAAATCAAATTTAAATTATGATTGGAAGTATAAAAACTTTTAACGAACGGATTACGTGAAAAACCCTGGATAGCCTTAACTTTTCTACTTTGTGCTTTTGTCTCCGATTTTCTTTTAGGCATCTCTTTGCTGATCTAAAGTTTAATTGTTATGTTTCTAATTTTTGAAGTTCTTGAAGAAATTATCTTTATAAACTATCGTAGATAGTAACGATGACCAAAGAAAAACTGTTTTCTTTCTTACTTACGCTTCTTTTATTAATCATACTTTTTTAATGTTGTTTTTGTAAAATTTACTTCATAAGTAAAACAATTAGTATCTCTTCTTTACGTACCTACACATTTTTATTTCTTTGACGTTTGGTTGTTTCCAAATCATAAACTAGTCTGTTTTCGTTTTTTATCAATACTACTAGTTGATAACATCTCTCAATTCAATTTTAGTGCGTCTAAACGCTAAAAAAATATTCAAGTATCTATAAATGTTATTACCTTGGTAAACACATTTTGCTTGTTTAAAAATAACTATATTCAAAAATAAACATTATCATAAAAATGGGAAACATAAAAAAGATTCTTTTACGAAGATAAATTCCAATTGTTATATAAAGCAATTGTTACATCATACAAGTATACGTAAAAGCAGATGTATGTATTAAAAATATCAAAATTTTCAGGAATCAATTGCACAATCTGCTGAATCATTTTATGGACTGATTAAAAATTTATGACCATTTAATGACATTTTTTTGCTTTTCTTAACCTTATGATAAGGCAACGTGCTTAAATGCTTGCAACACTTCTTTATTACAATAACCTTTGACATTTCAATCGCCTAGTAGAATTTTAATAATTAAATCTTTTTTTATATCGACGTTAGAGTAAAAACTTCGTTTTGTTAGTTTAGCTTTTTTAAAATTTTCCATTTTTATATTCAGTGAACCTTTTATTTATATTACCGTTGGAAAATTACCGCAACAAACGTTTTAACAACAATGGAAAATGCCATTACTCTAATACTAACGGTAAAATTATTGAATTTCTATGAATCTAATATTAATTGTAATTAGAATAATTACATAAAGAAACTTACGCAAGATTAGCAATGCAATTATTAGTTACTGTAAATATGACAATAGTAAAATTGAACTTGACAAGGAACTATTTTTTATAAGTAAAAATTTTCCATTTACAGAACCTTGTTTAAAATACATTTTACAAATTTGTTATCATGTTAATAACGTCTATATTGTTTCGTATTTGTTCAATAAATTAAATTTTTTAATTAAATAAAGGACTATAATGGGTGCACCCTATAATCTTACAATATTTCAGAAAATTGTAGAAATTCTTAAAACTACCAAAACAGAAACATCGTGGCAACAGAGTTATCATGAATTCAAAGAACATTAACACAATTAGCTTTAAGTATTTTTTTTCTGCATTAATCGTTTCTTCAAAAGAGATTGTTTAAACTCATCAACGTAATTTTTCCTGCACCTTTTTTATAAAACTTACAAGCTCGTCGTATGATGAAAACTCTTATTTGTTGCCTAAACTTTCTTTTCAGCATTATTGAATATCTAATCTATGATACAAAGTAGTCTTTGTGGTTAAAAAATTTTAGTTTCTACAACCAACACCCATAGTTATAACACATACGGTCGATTATTCGGAAAAACAAAAATGAAAACTGATATCCACTTAGCTCAAAATTTTCGCATTCCTAAATATTATTTTAAATTGTAATCTTAGTTTATCGTTGCTACTACATTACAGTATGTTTAATAAAGATGTTTACGTTTTCAATGTTGCAACAACGGTACTTGTGTGTTTTGGCCATGATTGGATTGAGTAGCTTAACCATTGCCGATCCTAAACCCGGGAAAAGGAGAAGGATTGTTGGAACGGGTCAGTATTCTACTCCCCAGAAAACTAATTATAGCATACACACCCTCAGAACAGGAATGATTTAAAAATGACGACCCAGCTTTACGAATTAGAAGAAGATAAATGTTCTATGATTTGTTACTTGGAACATAAAAACATACAACAGCACAGAACAAAATATTACGGTAAAGCTAAGGAATGAAAACATTGATATATGCGCATTGCAAGAAACCAAAAAAAGGAAAGGGGAAAGAATCTCTGACGATTACATAGCAATATATAGTGAACCAAACAAAGACGAACGTGCAAAAGAATGAGTGGCATTAGGTATACAAAAAATACAAAGACAGCAGAGAAGAATGTAAATATATACCTTCACGTATACTAATCATGAAAATGCGAACAGAATCTCAACAACTGAATAAAATATCGATATACGCACTAAAAGACAATAAACCAAAACAAGAGCGAAAAAGTTTTTATAACCAATTTTTAAAATATCACACAAACACTGCCACAAAATGAACACTGAGAGATTTTAATGCGCTCATCGGTAATAAAGCGATTTCTGGCGTAAAACATTGGTTTAATAAAAACATATGAAATGACAACGAAAAATACTGACAAACTTATGCTCGTAACGTAGTCTATTATGCCGTAGTTAAGAGATGTATACACTCAGTATAGGTACAAAAAGTAAGGACACTAAATTCCGCAAATGCAGAAAGTGACCACAGTTTGCTTCTTGGGAATATCAAAATAAAACTTAACTTGAGAAAGAATATAGAACCAAGAACACAAGCACAACAAATAAAATATCGAATCACTCGGGACACAGCTATAAAAGGTCTATATCAAAAAGGAGTAAAATAAAAATTTGATAAAAATCTGATTTAAGAGCAAGAAGAAGATATTAACAACAGCTGGAAAAAATTAAAGGGAAATATTAAAGAAGCAGCAACCAAAGCCTTCGGAACTCGGAATGTAAGACAATAGAAACAAGAAGCAAACAAAACACTATAGTACTGCAACGATATTAAACAGCCATATAACAAAAAAAGTACTTAAACTATATGTCATCACAGAAGACAGAAGCATAAGAGAATTCATAATGACATTAAATCACTATTCAAACGAACTAAGAACTAGCATTGGGGAATCTTCTACAACAGTGGAAAGTGACTTTTATAGACTACAGAAACAAGTTTGGCGATTAATTAGAAGTCAAGAAACAGAATCAAATCAATTCATAAGCACTAGACACACAAAAAAAGATCATTGGGTAAAATATTTAGATGAACTTTACAAAAAAGAAGAAACCGAAATTGAACCAAATACACCAGAGATATTAACCAACGATTCTACAAAAAAAGAACATAGAAACATAAATCAAAAATTAACTTTAATGAAAAAAAATTTTTACTGTGTAGAATCCCAGATGAGTAACAAATCAGCATTACGATTACGATTCTAAAAAAGGCGATTAAAAATACCAGAAAACCGTAGAGGAATAATTACTCTGCACTACTCTGAAATTCACCACAAGAAAAACAAATGAATGTATTTCATTAGCAGACGAACAACAAGTGTTTAGATCATGAAGATTCTGCACAGACGCCATCTTTGTAATCAGGCAAATAACGGACAACTCGATCGAATACAATCGACCAGCTTTCACGTGTTTTATCGATCTGCAGAAGGCTTTCGACCGAATACAGTTAAAGGATATAATGATACAAGGATACTAAATGAATAGGATTTTTCGATTCGTATTCTCGCAATGTAAACCGCCCCACACCAGTAAATCTTGACGCGTGACGTCAGCCGTAGACCACATATTGGCTCGCTGCTTATAAACAGTGCTTAAATACACTTTAAATACAACGGTTTTGCGATATTTTTTATAACAATTATTACATTTGTTTACTCGTTCAAATACGTGCCTACAAGTTGCTTGTAAGAATTTCTAATTATTATCAGGTTTAATCTAAAATTTAAACTTATTTACATTATATTAGAAGGTGCGTTGTATTTGGTTGCTATAACAACCTGATGGCAATCAAAAATAAAAACCTTAAGATTACATACCACAAGTCCCCAAAAGGCACCGATTTAGTGTCCATTACGATTAAAAATGAATGGGTTAGGCGTTGTAATAGGGCTGATAACATGAACCCTAATACTAGCGTAATTTGTTTTACTCATTTTACAGAGGAGAGTTATATGAACGAGATTTACAAAACGAATTATTAGGTTTTTTTAATAAAAGTGATCAACATAAATTTAGTAAAAAAAATGAGATAAAAAAGTAAAAAAATGGAATCACTACTTCGAACATTTCCACGGTGATTCTTTAAAAAAAGGCCCACAAGTTGTAAAAAAATTAAGCATTAAAATTAAGAAAAAAGAAGACATTACCATTATCAGAATGAACTATCAAAATATAAAGCTTAGTGAAAAAAAGAAGTGGAAAGAGCGAATACACCAGTTCAAGAAACCGATAAAGAAAGAATAAAACTAAAACGAAGAAAATTAAATAAAATTTCAAAATAAATTTGTAGTGTGTTATATTATTTTTTATTTATTTTGTCAATCTTGACGTCAGCGCGTTACATCATCTCGGCAGAATAAATCGAGCGATTGAGCAATCCTATTCATTTAGTATCCTTGATGATGATACACCTTCTCTATGATACACCAATACCGCACAGCATCATTAAAACAATTGAAAGTATATATTTAGAAAATTTAGAAGATTCAAGCAAAAATAAATAGCGAACTAACTGAACAGATACTTGTAAGTAATGGCATTCGGCAAGAAGATTCTCTAAGCCCGCTTCTGTTTAACATCGTAGTAATACAACAGAAAACAATTTTAATACAATAATATCAGCGGCATCGTCAAGAGCAGCAGCATACTTAAATGAAAACACGGCTAAATAAACATATTCGAACGGAAGTCAAAGCTCAGATCTATGAGACTGCGATTAGATCTATGCTATACTATAACAAGGAATAAATCACCATTAGAACGAAAAAAAATCGGAAGATCTAAAAAAAGATGAAACTACAAAATGTAAAGTAATTAAATAGAGACTGACAGTTATGCCTAAATATAAAAAGAAGAAAAAGAAAAACTGCGTTTTCTATATACAACACTTATTAAAAAAGTTAGCAAAATACTTTTTTCAATTTAATTTTAAAAGTTTCTATTATATTTCATTTCATCACAAAGTTTTAGGTTGTTTATATATGATGATTTTACATTTGTTAAAATAATTTCTAAATTTAAAAGTGGTAAAAAAATCATTTTGTGTTTTCTTGGCTGTCGATTATATACTCATTCAGAGTTTCATAATCAAATTGTTTTTTTTTCACCGACAACTTAATGTTCAAGTATTGATTAAAAATTGTTATTTGCATCTGTTATGTCAGAAGAAGAAGAGAAGAAGAAGAAGAAAGATGCTGCATTAACAAGAATGGCATTAAACTGATTGTTTTATCTTAAATTCTTAAAAAATATTGATAACTACCAATCGTTCGATTGCTAATATCGTAACTTTTGCTCTGTATGAATTTACTAATGAGATTCATAGAATTTGATTCTTTATATCATATCCCGATAGAAACCCGGATGTTTCTGCTTTTGTTGAATGATCTGTATTTTTGTTCTCGTAAATGCTCATATATTTGATCGTTTTGATATCTTAGCAACTTTCCCACCTGACATTTATGAGAATTTTAAAGGTTATGTCTACAATGTGCTTCAAAAAAACCTTAAAAACTTTATACAGAAAATCTTATTCTAATTAACAAACTTTCAGTCTAGTATTAAATTAGTTGGCTTTCAAGGTATTATCATGGTGTCATAAGTTATATACTGACAATTGCTTCTACTCACAGATTTTAACAATGTTTCAAATTTAAAGGTGTCGTTGTTTTTGTTGGTACAACCAAGGAAGTATAATGAGCAATTCCGACAAATTTCACAATAAAAACAAGTATTTTATGCTCAAACCAACTAGTTTTGAACACGAATGCATTAATTCCTCAAAATGAGTACTGAGTAGGTACTTTAATTACTTTCCTCAAATGGAAGAATGTCGGATAAAGGCCAAAAAGGGCTCAGTTTTTACGAAAGAAGACTTTCGCAATTTTTTAAATGAAACACCATATGAGCAGTTTTTTATTCTTAAGGTACTACCATTGATCTCAACTTTCTTAAAATGTCTACTAGATGTAGTTATGTAGTTATGTTATGTAGTCAATGGTACTTGGAGTAGTGGAAGCATGTAGAAGAAAAAAGCTATATAACATGACCAATAGGGCAATAAAAAATCGTGGACGAGCAGTTGTTATAAAAATACCAAATACTTTAGGTTTAAACTACAGTCTGAGCGTTTGTTCTTGAATTATTGCAATGACAAATACACTATTGTGGAATATTTAAAACTGAAAGATGCAGTCCGTTACACGGGTAATTGATTTTGGCGTATTCTGGTCACATTTTTGGCCAATAAAGGTTTGAACGTCTTAAAGCTAAAAAGGCATGAAGCCAGCCTTCTTCAGGGTTTAACTGTAGCCAAAAGTTACGTCAAAAACTTGTTTGAAAACTGAATCAAATTTGCAGACAAAATTCTACATCAGTCATGACTGACTGCTGTCAATTGGCATTTACGTCTACACGTTATTTTTGCTGTATTTACCGTTCTACAATAGCAAATAAATCACTTAACGACAAACAATCGGTAAATCAAACATACTATAGTCGTAATTACGAGAGGTGTCTTTCGACTCATACTTGACCGAATAGAAAATTAAAATAATATAGTGTAGTTATTTCACTTATTTTTAGTAGTTAAAGAAAGATAGATAATCTTTAGAAAGTCTGTAATCTAATCTCTATAACGTAGGTTTTTTAAAACGATAGCGTACGCCGATAACTTAATTAACGTTCTGTCAGTTTATGTGTCAGTTTAGTTCATATTAAATTAAATTAACTGTTAATCAAACATAAACTGCTTTTTAGTCAAAGAATCGTAATATTATGTGTTATAATTATTCATAATCATAAGTACATTGTAAATATTAAATAAGTTTTTAGTTTTATTCCCTAATACAAATAGTAGTATAATTATCTACATTTCAATCCTAGCTTTAAACTTAAAAAATAGTCATGATAGGATTGTAGTACATTAATTTTAGATCATACATTCATTAGCCGTGGTCCTTCATTGGGTTAAAGCACATACTTGTAACCTACAAAATACATAAAAGTTGCGATATTTTGATCAAAACAATTATTGTATTCAGTAAAACTAAATATAACTCGTACTGTGCCATTCCTATGCTACAAATTCAAATTAATTTTTCTTTTCCGATCATTGGCGTGGTTAAGTTTTAACTTCACATGTGCAAATACCTAAAAAACTACGAATCATTATGACTATTAAGTAACTACGTTCTTTTTGAAACTGTTATGTATTTAAATAAAACTCCCGTTTTAATATAAAAGTTCTTTATGACATGTAAAAACGTTATATTTATCTACATTTGTTTGTCCAGTTAAAATACAAGGTGCATTTATTAATACTAAAACCCAACATTTTCCTCTATATTATGAAAGGTTTAACTTGGAAGGTGGTTTTACAACTCTACCAGCACGAGTTGTAGTCAGGAGTAATTTCGGCGTAGAAGCTGAGTTTTTGTCAACATGAATGTTAGTACTTGAACTTTGTTCCAAAGAAATATTTTTGTCTGACTTTACAATACTAGATACATCATACACGATTGAGTGTGGTCTTATGTGGTGAGATAGCATTTGGCTCCTCACTTAAACTTGGTACTACTTGCTCGGTAACAATTTCACTTGGTTCAAAGTGTATCGACACTTACTTATTTGAACGCAAATTATCAGAATGAACAAATTTAATACTGTTCTCAACTTTAACTAAGTAGGTACTAAAGTTTAAAACTTTCATAATCACACCTTTCTGTCATAATTTTGTCTGCTTATTTTTGATAAACACACTTTCGTTTACTTTATAGTAGCTCAACTGCCCTATTACTTTGCGGATGGTAAGGAGGTGATTTAACAGGTTTGATTCCATTTGCTTGACAAATGATACAAATTCACTAGAGATATAAGGCGGACCGTTAGCAATAACAAATACTATAGATATAGACCAAATATTGAAAAAAATATCTCTCAATACAGAAAAGGTTTTTGACGCATCAGTATCATTTTGCGTTAATCTTACCTCTAACCATTTAGATTTTTGATCAACTAAAATTAAAAAGACATGCTTTTCTTTAAAGAAAAAATCCATATGAATTCTATAAAATTTATAAAGTGCATATGACCAAGGCAATAAACTGCTTTCTGAAGTTGTGAAATTTTGACACTGCTGACAAGCATCACAAATTGAGATAAATGTTTCTACATCTGCATTCATGCTAGATCTCCAACAGTAAAAACGCATACGCATTTTACTACGAAGAATTCCAATGTGTTGTTCATGAAACAATTTAAGGATCTCATTTCGCAAAGATTGTGGAATAATTACTTTATTTTTTAGCAAAATACAGTTCTGTTCCACTAATAGCTCGTTTCGTCTCTTAAAATGTGGTTGTAATCTCTCATCTGTTACTATTGCAAGCCAACTAGATATAGTAAATTCCTTTACTTTAACAAGCACTGAATCTTTATTTGTTTCCTTGACAATATCATTTGAATTCGGCGGAATTTGATCTATTAAATTAAATGAATACAAGAAATCAGAGATTTTTGTTTTATCTTTACATGGTAAACGAGATAAACCTTCTGCATTACTTATAGATGTACATTTTTTATAGCGAATATCATACTAAAAACCCGACAATGAAGTTGCCCATCTAGTAATTCTGGCTGCAGCTGACATAGGAATGCCTTTATTTTTGCTGAAGATAAACTGTAATGGTTGATGATCCGTTATTAAAACGAATTTTTGACCATACAAATATTTGTAGATTTCTTAACAGCAAGAATTATAGCCAAGACTTCTTGCTTCAAATTACTATATTTCTGCTCTATAGCAGATAAAATACTAGAATTATTAATTTTATGACTAACACCCAACACCATGACTACAGGCATCGCAAGTAACATAAATAGGAAGTTGTGGATCGTAATGTGTTACATTATGTGATGTTAGCAGATCTTTACTCAATTGAAACGCACTTTCACAATCCTCTATCCATTTGAAAAATTGACATTAGCCTGACACAAATCATATAAAGATTTTAATGATTTTAATTCTGTTAGCCATCGACCTGGCAACAAGGGAAAGCTATGCTGAAGCGTAGCTTTTCGATGTTGCCAGGTCGATGCTGTTAGCGATTTAGGTGTAGGTGCAGACTTAATTGCTTTAATTCTGTTATTCATAGGATGAAGACCGGTAGCATCTATGACATAACCAAGAAATTTTATCTTATTTTAAAAAGAAACTACATCTTCTAACATTAATTTTTCCACTAGCTCTCAATTACTGATAAGCACTTTTAGATCAAGAACTATGAAATGTTTATGACCACTAAGATATGCAAAAATATCATCCGGTAAAGGTAAAACTTAATGATCGTTATCCAAGGACTGGTTTAATGTTTATTTTAAATCTATTTATTCAATTTTTTTTAGAACTACTACCTACTATTGGACTTTTCCAACTACTAAGCCTAACTTTTTTTAATATATCAAATTTAACCAAATTGGATATTTCTAGTTTTACTATTTATGGCATACCATTAGCTCTATGAAATAATGGTTGTGCTCCTTCTTTCAATTTTAATTTTTTTGAAAATGTTAAATACATGATCTAATTGTGCAAAAACAATGCATACATGGCAAATATTTTAAATTATATTAGAAATTAAATATTCACCGCGTAAGAAGAGCTACGTAGCTGTCTAAAAAGACACCGACATTTGTCTATTTAAATTCAAACACTTTTTCAAAAGTTAATTGTAAGATTAAATTATTTTAAAAAAATATAAGAATTTAAGAAAACTCAGTAGCTAGTTGTATCTGCTATTTAGTTAATGATATCTGAATTTAAATTATAAACGTTTTTTCTGATGTAAAGCTTCTGTCATCTAAAAATATTGTTAGAAAAAAAGTCGAACGTAAAACAAATAACTCAAAAAATGTTAAATTTTATCGTGCCAATGAGAAATATACATTTTTTTTTCAACTGAAGATGGCGCCATCAAAAGTCGTCTTGTATTTCACCTTTAGCGTTTTAAAGAAAAATCTTAGTGTCATTTTATATGGAATAGTCAAAATATCGTTTTTGTTATTAGCCCAATTTTTGTAATAAATTGTTTAAAAATTGGCGTAGTCAAAGTTATTGATCCGTGTTTATATATTTTATTTACAGCCCAATTTAGTATACATCTGCCTTAATGAAACAATATTTTTTGAAACAAATGGCAGTTGTAGTAAAATCAAAAATAAAATAATTATAAATTATTCATAATTCAAAGAATACATACTACTTATCATTTATTTCCAAACTTTAATTGAACTGCTAATTTAATTATACAAATAGCAAATTGGTATCATTTAAGAATGAATAAAAGTAATTATGTTTGAGATAATGCAAAATTTAAATACCGTGTAAAGGTCGTCTTAAATAAAATATCCCAAATTACAGGAAAGTTCGTTAATGACTTTTTAAGTATCTTTTCATACAATTATTGAACTTTTAATTTCGCGGTACAATTACAGAACAAATTAAATTACTAAGAATTTTCTGATTAGACTAAATTTTATCGATCATTAATTTTTCTACATATTTTGCGTATGATACAAAAATATACAATTTTTTATGGTTTTTGATTGTTTAAATTACTAGTAAACAAAATAAAATATGATATAATTAGTTTGGTGATTACACTTGTAATTGCATGTGCAGTTCAAGTTTTTACAATATCTTCGACAGAATAAACTATTGATACGTGTTGTAATGTGTGTGATAACATTTCAACTCAAAGTTATGTAAAAATTTGTTAAATTAAAGTATTTTAATAGATTATAATATAATTTAGAGACTATGAAAAGGTTAAAAAGATTTCCAAAAAAAGAAGAGATTTAAGGTATTGAACTTAAACAAATGCATTTAGTTACATTAATAATCAAAATTGATCAAATAGTTTTATTTCGAATTATACGTTATGGTACTAAAAATTTCTATTCATAACTATAAAAAAAACTTACATGGTCATGGTCACAAAATGAATATACTTATAAATTAATAAAAATCGCTATTTTGTAATTATGTAATGAAAAGTACGTTTTTTTTTGGTAATAGATAAAAGCATGAGATTATTATTTTAATTGCTTTATTACAAACTTATCGTCTTTTAAAATTACTTTAAAAAATAGTTTTTTACGTCAACAAACAAAACGTTTGTAAAATAACTAGAAAAATTACCAAAAATAATTAAAAACTTGCTGCATTTATTATTTTTAATTTAAATCAGGTTCTTTAGTTATTGTAATATAATCATCATCATGTAATGTATTATTGCAAGCGCAGAAATTACGACTACTATTTCTAATTTTTACTTATATTATTTTCACCATTGCCAAACTTAAACATACAATTAATTACCAATAAAAAATCATACTCACTTTGATTACTTAGTTGTTTTAAATTTAATGTTAATTAGAAAAATTGACCATCAAAATTTGCTTTAAAGGTAATTTAAAAAACGCTTTAATCGTAACTTTACACACAATAAAAAGTGAGTCGTGGCAAAACAATACTAACAAAGAATAGAAATAAAAAAATTTACATTGTTTATGTTTATACATGATCTAGTTATGTGTTACACTCGTTATAATAATATAATATAATGATAATCAAAAAGAAAAAAAACAAACAAAAAAAATTGAAAAAACAAGAAAGAAAAACAAAGTAAAAAAACACGTATAGTACATTTATTAAGAGATAAAAACTTTAAGACTGAAGTACGAGCAGTTTCCTTTCGTTAACATTCAAAACTTTATAAAAAAAAACATTGCTTTTTTAAGGAAAATTTTATGTCAATTTTGTAAAATATTTTATCAAAGATATTTATCAAAATCAGTTTAAAAAATTTTAAATTTTCCGCAACCAGAATGGTAATTAAGCGACAAGTTGTATAAACTACTTAATACAAACAGTTCAATCATTGATTAACAACAATAGTTTATAAATAATCTTATTCTGTTTTGTTTTATTTTTACACAGCTTATTACAAAACATATTGTAACAGTCACCAAGTGATATTAATGAAATTGTAAACGACTAATCACAACAAACAATCTAATATTCCTTCTAATCAGTAAAAACATTCGTACCTGATGACTAATTTGAATAAACAAATATTCTAATTGGGGAGTTATTTACAATAATTTTAATATAAAAGCAACACGCGTGGTAATTAACATCATTCAATCAGTGTCTTTGCTGAAGAAACGATCCAATTATAAAGGTAAAGACATTTTGCATTGTTTAGAATAAAATTTTTCTTAAGACAAACTGCATTTGGTTGTTGTTTTTGTTAAATTTACAATACACGTGTTTTATCATTGGTTTTGATAACAAGTGTAGGCCAATCATACGCAACGAGTAGAAAGTTCTTGTTTGCTCATTTAATTTATATACTTTCTTGTTGTAGTAATTGAGATCAAAAGTCAAATTTTGATACCGAAAGCTTGTTTGTGTTATATGACAAATACGTCACTTACTGATATTAAAAAAATTACGTAAATCTTCCTTTAAAGTTTTGTATTCTCTTATTCAGTGTTTAGAGTAGTTCCTGACTAGAAGAAACATGGTGCAAATTCCAACAGTTAAGTTCAACAACGGCGAAGAAATTCCTATCATTGGATTAGGGACGTTAAAGGTAATTTGTTTTTCTTTTTAATATTTGTAATTTTTTATATAAAATGTTTTGTCACAGTCGAAGCCAAACGAAGTTAAGCAAGCTGTTAAAGACGCTATTGATGTTGGTTATCGACACATTGATTGTGCTCTTGTATACGAAAATGAAAAAGAAGTTGGCGAGGCAATCGCCGAAAAAATAGCCGAAGGTGTAGTTACACGTGAAGATTTATTCATTACCGGTAAATTATGGAATACGTTTCACCGACCTGAAATAGTCGAAGAAGGTTTTAAAAAATCCTTAAATGATTTAGGGTTAGAATATTTAGACCTGTATCTTCTTCATTGGCCAATGGGTTTTAAAGTAAGTCATATCTTCTTACAATTATAAATTAGGAAATTAACTAACTAATAGACCATTAGTTTACTCATATTTGTAATTACCGTTTTGCGCTGATAATGAATAAAAGTTATCATAATTCTTCAAATTACAGGTAATTAAGAATAGTTTAGAAAAGTCTGTTTTTATAATTACTGCATCAATTCATCTAATTTCTAAAATACTTAGTGTTTTTAGGTTGAGATTTGTTTAAATAATTACCTATGATTTATTTTTATGTTACAATGAAAAACAATATTTTTTTTACTTCGATCACGATGTTAAATCTCAGCTTTTTGTTTTAGGAAGGTGATGATTTAAACCCAGCTGGGCCAAATGGAATTATTCCAACAGATTATGACTATGTCGACACGTGGAAGGAGATTGAAAAACTATACAAAAAAGGATACGCTAAATCAATTGGTATCAGTAATTTCAATAAAAAACAAATCGACAGAATACTAGAAGTTGCTACTATCATTCCAGTAACTAATCAGGTCAGTACACCAATTTTAATTATCTGTACACATTTAACACTGTTACCTTTAATTCGCAGATTGAATGCCACGCTTACCTAACCCAAAAAAAGCTGTCTGAATATTGTCAGTCGAAAGGAATCACAATTACTGCTTACAGTCCTATTGGTGCACCCGGAAAAGCTCGTTTAAGAGCTGAAGACACTAAACCTATCGACGACAATCGCGTTAAAGACTTAGCAACTAGGTACAACAAATCACCAGCACAAATTTTATTAAGATACCAAGTCCAAAGAAATCACATCATTATTCCTAAAACAGTAACGAAGAAACGGATGATCGAAAATATGGACATCTTCGATTTTGAACTTTCTGATAAAGATATGTCTCTACTTGATACATTAGATTGTAATGGAAGAAGTTCGCCATTTACCCTGTAAGTATATCTAATCTTATTGTAAGTACCAATCTATATTGTCTCTTAATTTACAGTGCCAAAGGACACAAGTTTTACCCTTTCAACGACGAATATTAAATCACCTGTGGTTAGATATAAATTAGGTAGATCTAAAAAATTTTTAATATAATTATATTTTTTGTTTTGTAATTGAATTTTTAATTATCTTAGTATTCTGTTTGTTATAAACAATTAATTTAATTTATCAGTTTTTATGTTATTCTTTAGATGTGTTTTTTATTAATTGTTTGCACCTTCGATGAATGTATTCATGAAAGAAAATAAAAGAATCAGACATATCAAAGTTTGTATCTTTAAATTATTATCCTAGTCTAATACATTTTTTTAAAGTTTATTAAAAACACTGATTTATTTCAACGTACGTGACTTTTAATATGAACCAATTCCGATTAGTTCTATCAGACATTTTTTTTGTATTGCTAAATAAAGATACCCGGATGTTTGTAACAGTTTTTTAATTAATTAACTCGGGTCACAAATCTAAAAAATTATAAATTGTAAAGATTGTAGGTTAATTGTGACGATTATTGATCGTTTGCTTACACTAACGGCAATTAGCAAAAGTAAAACGCACTCGACAAAATTATAATTTTCAGTAATCTAAAAGTGAACCTGAACATAAACAAAGACTACAATATACTAATATTTTTTTGGTGATAAATACATCAAAGTTTTGACATTCAAATAGCCCAAAGAACTGTAGACATAAACCATTTAATGCTACTTTGGACTTACATCATGTTCAACTAAACATAAGTCTTTTTTATTTAAATAAAAAACTTTGGATTTGTGAGTTACTTGTGTTATTTGATGTAAAAGAACATAATGTTATTCATAGAAAATAGCAACTATAAAAATATGTAAAAATTATTAAATACCAAGAACGAAAATGATAACGAAACAAAGCAAACAAAGAATTTCACATTTTGTATTAGTGTGTGTTACTGACTTAGACAAATTTTTCTCACAACGTTGAAGTATCTCTTTGTTTTAATAGTTTATAATATGTTTAATGTGAATTTTGTAAATGAATACAAATATCAATAGATAATATTTAGTAAGATGGTTGAAGCTATTGGAGATTTAAAAATTTGTCAATGTCGGGTTCAAATTTTGTCAACAATCGATCTTTAATGTACATTTGTTTTTTTAGAAAAAAAATTGCTGCAGCACTAAACCTACGCTGAAATAAATAAAAATAAGTGCAATTAAAAACTTATGTACTATTTCTTGCAATTCACGATAAAATGATGAAATCGATCTTTGAAGCCAAAACTCTTGGTATTTTTATTTGAGTTTTTCGTAAGTTGTGAGCTTTTTTTTAAATATGATGACTCAATTTGTATTTGAGAAACAATCTTAAATCGAATTTGGTATATTCATTCATGCTTATAATATTCTGGTATCGCTTCGTGAAATCAACATGAAGAGTATTCAAGTGTTGGCAATATGATAGTAAATTTTCTTGTTATGGCGACACAGTTAATAACGTTAGGAGATGGTTGTATTTATTTCTGCCTAGATTCTATTTAAAAAAAATAAGATTTTTTGCAAAAGCATCTCTGATTTGGTTTTAATTAAATTAAAGTTATTACTTTGCAACTGTAAATGTGTTTTAACAAATATTTTATGCAGGCATTGTCATATCATTTTTTGATGTGCAGTAAAGTTGGTACTTAGTTTTTGATCTCTGTTTTCAAATAATCAGTGATAAAAAAGTTTCAGACAGATCGTTTTGAAAGCCAATGAACTTGATTGCGCAACAAAAAACAATAAAAAATTTTATTATTATTTAAGATATAAAAACTGACTATGATGAGTTTTCTCTAAACTCTACTAACATACCTGAGAATTAAGAAATTTTGTAAATATTTATTTTAAAAAAATGCTTAATATTTCCCCCACTTGTCAGAGTCAGTCATTAATTATGCTATTAATTTGTTTAAATATTGTCGCACGCTACGGGTATAATGTGGTGGCGCGACATCATACTGCATCCATGCATACATATTCTTTCATCAAGCAAATCTGAATCTAGCTGACTCGGGTAGAAGGTGCATAGAACCAGTTAGTTGCAAAGAAGTAGCTGATACTTTTTTCTGATTAAATTATAATCAATAAATATATGCTCTATTAACTACTAATTACGCTAGCTCAAAAATTACTTTTATTGGACACTAAGTACGAGTGTTTCTTATTTAGTAGATGTTTACGTCAGACTAGTACCGACAATGTTGTATATTAATCTGACCACTTAGAGTAAATGTAGTCTCATCAAAAAAAGTATTTATTCTAAAGATATTTGAGTTTGATTAATTCACAAAATTAAACTTTGCGATCTGTATCGTCTATCGGGGCGTCCCTAGACACGTACCTAGTCCGCCTTATGGGTAATGCGGCACTGCTACTAATAACAATGAAGAGGTAATAGAATCAATAAAAATAGAAGGAATTATAACTGGATACATGAAATCGAGCCTCTTGATAGGTGAACGTGAAATTTGTTACGAGAATTTTCTCCCTTGGAGCGAAAAGTGGGTGAAACTTATACGGCACGAAAATCACACCAACACAATTTTATCATAACATAGTGTTTATTGACAGATCTTCTACTTCAAGATGTATTGATTGTGAGTTTATTGAGGTAAAAAAAAATTTACTTAATCATTTTATGTTGGTAACATTTTTGTTGTCAAGTTACCGGAAGTTGTTTTTTTTTAGTAATAAGCTATGTCTTGAAAAAACCTCAGAAGGGTTCGGTTGTGTTTGCATGTTTCTTTTAATTTCCTTATAATGATTCTGTTTTTGTAATATTAAATTATCGTTTATAATAAAGACTTTGTTTGTGTTTTAAACTGAGTTGTATTTCTGCTACAACAGGTTATGTGCCCAGTTCGTTTTTAACTGCAAAAGTTGAAAAGCACGTGTTCGAGTTCGCGTTCAGTTTACGTTTAGTTAACAGTTAAATTTTAATTCGTAAACGTGAATTAAGAAGAAAAATGGATTTCAAGGCACAAGTTGAAAAATTAGAAGGCGGAAGCAACTGGACGAAGTGGCGTAGGCAGGTAGAGCTGCTGCTACGTCACAATGAGGTGTTGGAGCTCGTTACTGGTGAAAAGACCGTTTCAGAACCTTTAGCAGCTGAAGCATTCGAGAAGGACAAGAAAAGCCACGAGGCGGAGAAGAAGGCCTTTAATAAAGGTGATGCGTTAACACAGGTAATTTTAGTCAGCAGCATGAACGATGCTAATATTGATATCACAGCTACCTGTAAAAGTGCTAAATCAATATGGGACAAACTTCTTTCCGTGTATGAACAAAGTTCGGGTCAGCGCGTGGATCGTCTTATGGAAAGTTTTTTCAGCTGTGAAAAGGACTCGCAAGAAGGTATTGCCACTCACGTGGCGCGTTTACAGCGAAATTTCCACGAATTAAATGATTAGTTACAGAGGTTGGTCAAATCAGAGTTGCCAGACTTATTATTAATGAGTCGTATTATGTCGACCTTGCCAAACAAGTATTTTCAATTCAAAATTGTGTGAGAATCAGTGCCGCTTGGTGAAAGGACAATCAACAAGTTGACGGAAAGGTTGCGACTCATAGAAATGCGCTTGCCCAAAAAACGTAGTGACTCGGCAGCCCTGTATGCTAAAGGAAAGAAACTTGAAAAAGTAAAACCGGAGCGGAAGTGTTTTAAGTGCCACAAACCTGGCCACATGGCCAGACGGTATTGTGCGTTTAAGAGGAATAAAAACTTCTAAAGGACTTTATGTATTGCAGATGAGAGTGTGTTTACCAAAAACTGCAGCGGTAACATGTTATGTTTCAAAACAAGACAGTTTGCAATTGTGGCATGAGCGTTTGTGTCACCAAAACAAATGCCATGTAAAGAAACTTCTTAAAAATCGTGGGGTTGATATCGAAATGAAAGAAAAATTCTGTGATGGCTGCGTATTTGGTAAACAACATCGGCTCAGTCTTAGTGCACGCATTAACAGGGCAAAGGAACCTGGCGAAATTATACATGCAGATGTTTGTGGGCCAATGCAAGAGGAGTCTGTCGGGGGCGCAAGGTACTTTGTGTGCTTTAAGGACGATTACTCAAAATTCCGGCGCGTATTTTTTATTAAGACAAAACTTGAAGTTTGGGAGTGCCTCGATACATTCCTAAACGAGGCCAATACCGCCGATGTTAAAATTAAACAATTCCTCAGTGACGGAGGAAGCGAGTTTGACAATTCAAAAGTAAAAGGAATCCTCGGTTCAAGAGGCATTCAATTTCGTGCAGTGATGCCATATACACCAGAGCAGAATGGGGCAGCTGAACGTGTAAATCGTATGCTGGTAGAAAGTGCACGTTCAATGATACACAGCAGAGAAATGCCAATTAAACTGTGGGCCGAAGCAGTAAATACTGCAGTGTACACGTTAAATTGCACTGGTCCAACTGCAGTAGAAAACAAGACACCATCTGAATTATGGTTCAAAAAGGATGGAACGGCTTTTGATCATCTGCGTATATTTGGTACACAATGTTTTGTACATGTGTCAAAACAGAAACGGCGAAAGTGGGATAAAAAGAGCATTGCTGGTTTACTTGTTGGATACTCTGGAAATGATGGCTGCAGGATATGGATAAATCTCAAAATAAAGTGGTATTGAGCCGTGACATCATTTTCAGAGAAGAAACTGTGCTATCGAAGTCAATACAGCTGCCCGTTTCTCAACCGAGAAGCAGCCAAAAGCAGTCATCAGTGTCAGAGGAAGCTTTTGAAAAAGCTGTTGGTGAGGAGGAAGTCAACGAAAAAGATGATGAGAAAGAAGACGAGACGAGGAAGCACAGAGAGAGAAGAAAACCAGCTTATTTAAATGATTACGTATTTTTTGCCGAGAATGCTGTGCCTTTTTCATATGTTTCAGCTATGAATTCCAGTGATGCTGAGCAGTGGATGGAAACCATAAATGAGGAACTGGCCTCATTAAATGAAGACAAAACGTGGGATTTGGTAAATAAACCATCAAATGCAAAATTAATAGGAAATCGGTGGGTGCTGCGTATTAAACCAAAAGGTGATGGTTTGGAAGAACGGTTTAAGGCCAGACTAGTTGCTAAGGGCTATTTGCAGACACCTGGCATAGATTACGACGAAACTTTTAGTCCTGTGGCACGATTTGACACAGTCAGGACAGTATTAAGCGTTGCGGCATCGAAAAATTTGCATCTTGCACAATTTGATGTAAAAACAGCATTCTTATATGGTGACCTAGATGAACTAGTGTATATGAAACAGCCTGAAGGATTGGACGATGGAAGTGGAAGGGTGTGTAAATTAAATCGGAGTTTATATGGATTGAAGCAGTCTCCAAGATGCTGGAATAGACGTTTCGTAAGTTTAATGACCAAACTTTCCTTTGTAAAAAGCACAGCTGATCCATGTTTATTTATAAAAACAAGACAAAATTCTAAAGTTTTATTAGTAGCATTGTATGTCGACGATGGGCTCGTCGCAGGCACGGATAATTTAGAAATAGGACATTTTTTAGATGAATTGCAAAAGGAATTCAAAATTACCTTTGGTGCTATGAATTGTTTTCTGGGGATGCAAATCAGCCGACTAGAAGATGGTTCGGTTTTTATAGCGCAGGGCGAGTATACTCGCAAGGTCCTAGAGAAATTCAAAATGCAAGACGCAAATACAGTTGTGACTCCATGTGAAGCAGGTAGTGAAGATGTCAAGAATGACTTAGAGATAGATAGTCAGATACCTTATCGTGAGGCCGTCGGAAGTCTCATGTACTTGTCAATGGCTACTAGACCTGATATAACGTACGCTGTGAGCATGGTTTCCGAAGCTCTGGCCAATCCTAAAGCCTCGAACTGGCGAGCTGTGAAGAGGATTTTTCGTTACCTCAAGGGAACGCCGGATCATGGGCTTTTGTATGACGCAAATCAGAGAGCCGAAGGATTAAAAACCTATAGCGATGCGGACTATCCAGGTGACGTCAGTACGAGACGCTCTAGGAGTGGCATGGTATGCAAGTTTAGTAGCGGTGCCATTACATGGATGAGCCGAAAGCAGAACTGTGTTGTCCTCTCCACAACCGAAGCTGAGTATTTAGCGGCAAGCGAGGGGGTGAAGGAAGCCATATGGGTAAAACGACTTTTAGCAGAAATTACTGAAATTCAGGAAACACCCACGCTCCTGATTGACAATGCTAGTGCAATCAAATTGGTAAAGAACCCAGAATTTCACAAGAGATCGAAACACATCGATATAAAGCATCACTTCATAAGGGAGAAATACAACAACGGCGAAGTTTATGTAGAACACATTGCAGGAGAACAGCAAACCGCTGATGTAATGACTAAACCGCTAGCTCGTGGAAGATTTGAAAAAATGCGTGCTATGTTAGGTGTAATTAGATTAAGTTAGATATCTATTTTTAGAGGAAGTATTGAGGTAAAAAAAATTGTACTTAATCATTTTATGTTGGTAACATTTTTGTTGTCAAGTTACCGGAAGTTGTTTTTTGTTTAGTAATAAGCTATGTCTTGAAAACGCCTCAGAAGGGGTCGGTTGTGTTTGCATGTTTTTTTAAATTTTTTTATAATCATTCTGTTTTTGTAATATTAAATTATCGTTTATAATAAAGACCTTGTTTGTGTTTTAAACTAAGTTGTATTTCTGCTACAACAGAGTTGTAACAAAATAAACATTTAAGAGTCACAGAAACTTTGTCACAGATTACAATACGACTGCTGCTGTTATTGGATTTTCGTGGATTTAATCTTTGCGTTTAATATAGTAATGCATTAAAGAATTTGCTCTTTAGTATTATTTTCCACTATAAAAAAATAAATTAATATTTATTTACGAACCGTTTTTTTTTAATTATCCTAGTTAAATGACTCTTTCGCTTTTTTAGATATTGTGTTAAACTTTTGTTTTAATTTAAACGTTACTAAAATTTAGACTTATGTATGCATGTGTGTGTATGCATCGACTAATCATATAAGACTAGTAACCGGACTAGTTGGGGTCTAACAGGGATAGATGGCGTGGGGCCAACAGAAGTCTCAACGGTACTTACAGTAGCGTACAATATACTATTATACTGGGCACTTCTAATAGCAGCGCATAATTCAAAAATAAATTACATTCGACTTAATATTACGCTCAAGGTAGTCTAGTATTTACGCGTTCGTTTGTATCGGTCAGCGGTTATCACTACTATTCTCCGAATGTTGACAATTAATACATGCACAATCACAACGTTTACAGATAAACATAACTTTAAAGCAATAAAATTCCTAACATAGTTTTGCAGAATGTAAAACTTCTAATTCATTTTTTTGGGAGTATTTCTTAACCGATTGAGTTCGGGTTTTGTGCAGTAAATTTCTTATTTAAATACCTACAAAATTGTTTTAATAATTATTAAAATATTTATAGACATTAACTCAATTTTAGGATTGGTCGTTTCATTATTCTATAAATCTGATTGAAAAGAAAACAAAGCAAAAAAATTGTTTAAAAGTTATAAAACAGTAACTAAATGACGTTAAATTACTGTCGTTTATTTACAATATGTGAGAAAGTTTGGAGGGTAGTAAGCAAGAAGAGAGATCACAGCCTTTGTACTCATATTATTTCTGATTTGCACTGCCTGCCTGTTGTAGTATGTATCATTATAATTTTGCCAAAGTACAGAATATAAAATTACGAAATTAGGTTTTTTGTAATCCTGTAAAGAAAAAAATTATCCTAAAACTAGTAAACTTTTAATGCAATTTAAAATATCTGGCTTAATATGTTTATTCTAGCTGTATCAAAGGGCCTCAGCTCTCGCGGATGTATTCTTTCATATCAAAAATTCCAAAAATATTTTAACTAGTAACCAGATAGTATCAAGATGTCAAACGATTTAAAAGTAAAGTAAAACTGTTAACGTCCATAGTTTTTAGTTTATTATTTGATTTTCAGTTTTAGATTCAAAATGTAAGCTTTATGATGTAATTTTGAAATTTAGTACTCATATTGTACATACAAAGTGTTTTTCATTTCTGATTTATATAGTTAGCAATATATAAAAAAAAATTAACAGTCTTATAATTTTTAGTTATTGACTAACGGCGGAAAGTGTGTTTTGTTTTATATGCAATGTAATTCGTAAAAGGTTTATGTTTACAAATTATTGTGAGGTAGGACATGTTTTATCACTTTGAACGATAGATACGCGGGAGCAGCTATTTGCAAACACTCGTCTACAATGGTATGAAGAAAATCAGTGCTAATTTCTAATTGTCAACGACGTGACGGTTATGATCTACACAAGCAGAACACGTTCGCCATCTCTTGCATAAAAACGCAACTAAAGGTTGAATGTCTTATATGATTACTCAATGGTAAGTAGTAAAACTTTGTTGTGAATTACAGATTTCTTGTCTATTGCAAAAAAACAATTAATTGAAGATCATGCTATTTATTTAAATCGTAGCAACCTTAGACTACAAGATGGCGGGCGCCGCCACATTTCATTTATAGATATTTATATATTAGATATCCACATTACATTGAGCGTTTTATTCTTTTCAGTTAGAGTTTAATTTGTTTGTAAAATATTAATGACTATCTATATGTATATATTTTTTTTAAATTAATTTTGCTATATTATTATTAAAAAAATAATAGCAGCAACTTCAGCTTGAAAAGTGGAAGCACATTTATCCAAGATCAGCAAAATTTCTTTCCATGGTGTTTGTTTTCATATATTCCTGCACCGGTACCGATGCGATTTTTGGCCCCATCTGTGTACCAGATAGTTCCTTTAAGCGCGCCCAAGTAAATGCTTTTTGTCCACACGTCGTGTGACGGTATTATCACTTTAAATTTGTTTAAGATGTGATCATCTTTTGTAAAGTCGGATCTCATAGTTAAGATTGTTTCTTCACGTAGCACGTTGTTTGTTTTTTGCGGTAATTAACGTGTGTTCATTCTAAATAGTGCTTCCATGGCTGCTGTGGGCGTGGTTCTCCTCGCCCCTGATATCAGCAGACATGTCATTCTCTGTACTTTGCTTAGCTTGGCAGCTGTGCTTTTTAAGATGGTTCTCTCACCTCATGCAAGCGCACCGTATGTGATGATGAGTCATGTCACCACAGTATATAACTATTTAGTCACTGTGGGTTTCAATCTGCATGTGTGCCCGACCATCCGTTTCGTTATATTAAGAACCCTGATAACCTTCGTTGCGACTTTTTCTAAATGGGCGTTGAAGGTCAGTCTAAGTATCAAGAGCGAGTCCCAGATGTTTGAGTTATTTTATCATCGAGATCGTGACTCCGTACATCGTAGATAGTTTTATGTCATCTGTTTTCTGTTGTTTGGTAAACGGAACGATTGCTGTCTTAGTTGGGCTTACTGATAGTTCCTCTTTTTTGCACCATTTTTTGGGGGTGTTTAATGCACTTTGCATTATGTTCCATACAGTTGCCTCAAACTGATAATAGTTTTAGTTCTTCTAGTAGGCCGTCCATGACGAGGCACCACGGTAGGGGCGGTAGCAATATCATTGTATTGGATTACATTTTCGTATCTGCTAGTTGGTGAATTGCTAAGGCGCAAAATTTTACGGAATGGTAAGCATACTAATTTTGGTGCAGAAGCGAATCCTTTAGTGCCGCGTCCCGTATATACATGTTGACTACTTTTTCAAGTAGTTTTGGATGAAGGAAGTCAAGCTGATCGGTATGTAAGATTTTGCCTGGGCGTACGTAGATCGCCCTGGCTTTGGTATTAATACTACCTTGATAATCCGCCAACTGTTTGGTATATGCGAAAGTGATAAGCTGGCTCTGAAAATTTTGCATACTGCATTTCGCAGAGCAGCAAATTCTTTTTACAGCATGATGGGATAAATTGCATCGGTTCCTGGAGACTGAAAAGATTTAAACGTAATGATTCCTCATTCTAGGGTTTCAGAATTTATTATTTTTCTCGCTAAGTCCTAATTCCTTTTGGGTGCCCGTTTGTATAGTACCTCTAGGTTCTGGTGCTCAGGAACTTCAGTAAGCGATGAGCCCGAGAAGTGTTTTTGCAATAGTACTTGCAGAGCACTTTCAACTGAGCCTGTAAGCTTTCCGTTTTCCGTCAGCAAAGCACCGATGTTTCCAGTGCGGTCCTTGCTCAGAACTTTTTGGAGTTGAAAACTTCTAGGTTCGTTTTCTACGTTCCTACAGTACCTTTTCCATGAGTTGCTCTTTGCCTTTTTAATGGCATTGTTGTATGTTGTGAGGCTGGTTTTGTGTTCATTCTAGTTTCCTCTTTTTTTGGTTGTGTTAAATAGTCTTCTAGTGCATGCCCTTGCTTTGCCAAGATTCCTGTTCCACTAAGTTATCTTGTTGGGGGTTCGTTTCACAGTTTTTGAGCAGTTTACGTCAAATGCGGATTTTAAATAATTAACAATATTGTCCGTCATTAGTTCTAGCTCGTCCTTTGATCTTGCAACTGTAGGACATTCCCTGATTTGACCAGTTAAGGTTTCGTTGAACAAATCCCAGTCGGCTTTCCTCGGGTTTCTGCATTCCATTACAGATTTCTCGTCTGACTCAATGTTGAATCGAATGATTCATCTGATTTTAGACTAGCAAGCGTAAAGTCAATAACTTCACTGAGCGACGCGGTTATAAACGTAGGCGCATCTCCATTATTTATTATATCTAAACTGTCTTTTAGAATAAATTTTAAAAGTTTTTCACTTCTTGGTTTTGTGTTGGTGCTCCCCTATAAGGTGTAGTGTGCATTGGTATCGCATCCAATAATCAGCGGTTTGTTGGTGCTACTGTTAATCAGCGGTTGGATTTCCTCCGGCGGTAGTAATCCTGTTTGGTCGCAGGGAAGATCGTTGATGATGGTAGCATAGCTATTAAAACGCTTTTAAGTACAAAATAATGATTTTTTCTTAAGTTTACTTATTTTAATATTACACCTTGAACTACTAAAACTTGAAAGATATTTTGGTACAAGAAATTTTGTTTAAAGGATTAATTTATTTAAGAGTAGCAACATTATAAAACTTGTGTATTACAACAAAATTATAATACAAAATAATCACAAATTGCAATTAATATAAATACACCAACATCGCTTAGATGAACGGACCTTGGAAGTACAAAAACCTTGTCCGCGGTATGCTCGAATTTCCAGTCTATCCACGTATTTTTATTCAATCTACAGCATCTTCAAAATCGTCATCAATTTCGTGAATTGTGGGTGGGATTGTAAACGGAGTAGATAACCTCATATCATTACCCGTATGATCATTGGCTTGTACTTCAGAAGCTAGTTTATGTTCAACAGTAACATCACTTATAAATTTTTCTAAATTCATCAACTTCATCTGGAAGAAGCGTTTTTGCTCATTTAAGCAAGCAAGATCTTTTTCTTGTTCGGCAATTACTTGTCGCAAATCTGATATAACATTTAAATCTTCCTGTCTTGATTCTCTTTTCTCATATCTTGATCTAATCTCCTCAAATCTAGATTAAACTCAATTAACGTTTAAAGTAAGTTTATTTTGACATACTTACAGTTTAGTAAGACACTGGCATTTGCGCTCTAAATGATCGATTTTATTTTGCGATTGGTTTTGAATTTCTTTAAACTTTGATTGTAGCTCGATATTTTCTTTTAGGTGTTGTTCTTGCAGTTCCACAATAGCTTCTTGCAGTCCTCTTTAAAAAATGGAAAAGGGGTATAATAACACAGGAAAGGGCCAAATTTTGAATTTTTAAGTTTTTGGTAAATTTCACAACACATAAAGTATAAAAAATAAAAAAAACAACAATCGAATATTAAAATCATGCGAATGATTTTTGTTAATTATTTTTGTATAAAACAAATAATAAACTAATTAGAATAGATATTGTAAACAATAACCAGGAATCAGATAAAAACCATGATAAGGATGGATAAAGAAAAGACAGGATGTTTATGTCATTTACGATTCCTTTAGTACATCTATATAAAATGGAAATAGACGTGTTAGTACTAATGACTATAAATATTGTTACTCATGCTCATTACTAATTGACTTATTAATTGAAAGGAAAAGCATGATGTGTAATCACGTATCGTTTTTAGATTATAGTTTTGTGTACAATGTAACAATAAATATACCTGATTTTATAGTCTGCGTCTATTTTAGTTTTATTCATAGTTTCTCCGTGAAACGCCATCTCTTGGTTTAAAACTTGAATACCCCCCTCGAGCGTGTCTACATTATTTTGAAGATCGTCTATAGCTGAGTTTTTGCTAACAATTTCATTTTTTAAAGAATCAATTGCTTTTAGTAGCTCAATTTCTCTGGATTCGTGTGATTTTTTTTGAGTATAAAATTGTTCTTCAAGCGTTTTATACTTCGTTACGTATTCTTCTTCTACTAAGATAATAGCTTCATTTTTCTGATGTATTAAGTTTTCCCATTGCGAGTCTATAAAAAATTATCGAATTGAACTTTTTTACGAAACACTACGATCTCTGTACATTTTAAAGTAATTAAGTTAACACAATACATATACGAAAGAGGCTAAAAATAATAATTTATGTTACTAGCGTCGAAACTAAAGCATAGCATAATAAACGGTAATGCGGCGTGACGTCGTTTTTTTTGCAAAATTTAATCTGTTTTAGGTTGTAATATGAGGTAAGTAGATAAGTTTTACTTCGTATCAAAAATATCAAAAGAAAGTAAATACCGGAATTAAAACGGAATTTTGGATAATAGAGATTGAATTACCTAATTCGGCACGATGTTGTGCAATAAGGTCTTGCATTTTTTGCTGCGATTCTTTTTCCATCTGTTCTTTGACCAACTCAACTGTTGTACGCATTGAACACAACTGCAACTGCCAATTACTTTCAGCTTCTTTCAGTTGCTGTTCGTGTTCGGTATTAATTTTATCTGCAATTGTACAAATTTATTTTAGATGCATAATCAAAAATATTAACTAACCTAATTCTCCTTCGTGTTGCTGCACAAGTTTTTCAAACCTCTCATGATGACACATATCGATTTTGTCCATAACTCTTCTCAATTCTAATATATCTCGATCTGTGTTTGTTTGCACTTTTTCTAGTTGTTTTTGATAATACTCGTCTTTCTCTTTAAGCGATTCTTTTAAATAATGTACCTAAAATGCAATTCTTACATTATGTAACTACTAAACTTACAATACAAACTTCTTTTAGATACTCGTGAATACGTTTTTCATATCCATCTTTAAGTTCATTCATTTCGGTTTCTTTCTCAAATTTAAGAGCTTCAATAGCAGAGTGTCTTTCTTCATAATGTAATTGATCTAATTCGGATTTTAATCTTCTACATTCTTGTAACAATCTTTCTTCCCAATAAATAGCAATAGCAGTCTTTTGTTCGGCTAATTGTTCTTTCAGCTTTCGTTCCTTATCAATAATTTCACAATTGTGCATTCTTTGCATGTGTTGCAAATTTTCTTTTTCGATGTCAACAAGAGTACGTAACTTTTTGCTTTCGTCTTTTAAATTTTGCTCCGTATTTTTCATTTCTAGTAGTTGTTGTGATACTATATCCAACGATTTTCGTTGTTCAACAGTTAAACCGCGTAATTCTTTTACTTCACATTCATAAGCTTTCAAATTTTCCACTTCTTTCATCATTTTTTCCGCTTGCACAACTTTTTCTTCGGCGTCTTTGTAAACTTCTTGTAATTGTTGCTCAATTTTTTTGTCTTTTTCTTGCAATCGCTTTTTACAAGTTTGCTCAATTTCTCTTAACTTCCATTCAAAATCGTTTAGTAATTCTTGTTCTTTCATAATACCAACAGTGTGTAATTTATCAAAATCAATTTTCCATTTTTCTTCGATATTTGTTTTATCTTGTATTGCTTTTTCTAATGCGGCATCTAAAGTTTTCTTTTCTTCTTCGTGCTGTTGCAATAGTGATAATTTTTGTTTTTCTAAATTCTCTTTTTCTTTCTCTAGTAGTTCTAATTGGATTTCTAAAGATTCGATTTTGGCTCTAAGACCGCGAATTGTGTATTGTAACTCGGTTATCTTTGTATTTGTCGTACTTTGAAAATTTTGAAATCTTTCTAAATTAAAATTTGACTGTAAGTCTAATAAAATTTATAGCAAATATTTACCTGTTTTTTGTGTTAATTCTTCGCTCAAATCACAGTTTTTTTGTTTCGATGTTTGAAGATCATCTTCAACATGCATCAGTCTTTGTCGAAAATTATCGGTTTCTTTAAGGGCAGCTTGCAGTTCTGCTTGTAATCCTAAAAAAGAAAAGCACGAACCCATTATTATATTTTTGTTATCTACGTGTTAGATCTGTGAATAAACTTATTTATTACGCCAATATGTTATTTTACTATTTCCCTGCCATTTAGATAATAAATGCATAGAGGGGAAAGTTTGCAAAGCTCTTCAATGAGTTGAAATTATTAATTCAATAACACCGATAATAAAATCACAAAATTGTGTTGGTGTTAATTTAAAAATTTATTTTTTTACTGTTATCTTTTAAACCTAAATAATATTTATTTTTTCCTGTCATTTATTTGTATATAGATTTTTTTAGCGGTTGTTATGTTTAGTGCACTAAGTTTTTTCATATGTTGTATAAAATTATCAATAGCAAAGACTAATGCTCACATTTATTTTTATTCCTTGTTTGAACAGGAAATGATAATAATAATAATCATAATCAGCAGTTAAAAGTAAGCATTTTCTAAACAAAATGGACACATTTTTTTACAATAACATTAGATATTTAGTAATGAATATAACAGTGCCGGTTTAACAGAAGAAAACAAAATAATAGTTAACTTTATAAATATTAAAAAACAAAACTGCTACAAGTATAAAAACTAAAGACATTATATTAAGACAAATTTTTTTTTCAGATTTTTCTCGTTTACAACTTTAGAATATTTTGAGCACCGCGGGGGTTTCAAACCCTACTCAGTTTGCAACACCCTATACATTTGAATTTAGAGTTTTACATATTTAGGCCCACTCTTTTAGAAAGAAGAAAATATGCTTGAAAGATTCTCGCCCAAATTGACATTCAGTAGGAAACCTTAGATTATCATAAACAAAAAAGCGTTTTATTTATTGATATTTTAAAACAAAGTTGTTGTGAAAAAGTCGTATTGATTTTTTTTGACAACCAATCAATTTTTCGAATGGAATACCCTGTATATATTTTTTCGAAGCAGCTCGTTTCGACGCGACACGTCGACGCATCCATTTCGACACCGTCGTTTCGACGCGAGCTCATTTCGACGCGAGCTCATCTTGACGCGAGATCATCTCGACGCAAGTTCATCTTGACGCGAGATCATCTCGACGCGAGTTTACACAACGCAATACCACCTTTACTTCAAACTAAAAGTAAGGTATTTCGCTTTGATTTCTACAATTACACTAGTACACGTATCATCAATATAGAAATAAAACCAGATTCAAATATAGGTATATTAAGAAATAATAGTAGATATAATAAAAAATAAGTAACAATATGCATCCTAATCCATGAGAAAATTGTGTGCGATGCCTTTAAGGTATTGCCATAATATCAAATCAGGTCTTTATATTATGTACCTATATTTTCCTAATTGTCTTTGACCTATTTAATAATCTATATTGCATTTCTTTTATAACTAAACAAAATAAGTACTCCTAGATACAAGCCGATACTTACATTACATTAAAGGAATTACCATAACGTTCAATGAAGCAAAAATACAAAATTCATTATTTTAAGGATGAGTTCTCGTCGAGATGAGGTCGCGTCGAGATTAGGTCGCGTCGAGATGATCTCGCGTCAAGATAATGTCGCGTCGAAACGATCTGGCGTCGAAGCGGCGGTGTCGAAGTGGGAGCGTCGAAGTGGCCGCGTCGAAATAAGATGTACCGATATTTTTTCTATTAGGTATACTTAGATTTTTGTTAAATATGTTCTATGCCTGAAGGTAATGGTTTTAGATATAACAGTTTAAATTATCTTGCTTTTTCGCACAATCTCTGCACTTAAATTAAATTCACAATAAACAACGCTGTTTGCAACATATAATTAATAATAATTATTATTTATTAAGTATAACTTCAATTAATAAATCAACTCACATAAAAGAATAGTAGAAAACACAAAAGATTAATTTAAAGTAACTTCAAATAATCCTTTTGTAAACAAAAAAAAAATTCTGATAAGGTCCACAGTTTAGACGTGATTCACTTGAATGCTTTACGTATCTTGTTTCTCATATCGTCAGCAGTTGTAGGCTGATCGTATACAAGTTTTTTGATATCTCTCCATAGAAAGAAATCGGGTTCTTCTAATCCATCGTTAGAGATTCATGATTTAAAAAGTTTCTTACTCCAATTCCGTAGAGGGCAGGTCATACTGGAACCACATGCGCTGACGCACCATTAAACGAGCACCTTTAAGTAAAATTTGTGGCTCAAAAATGCAGAATGAACTTGCGAGTTTAAATCTTTGTCAAACAAAGCCCCACTACATATTGACCATGCTGACGATCAATTATTCTTGTCGGATGTGGGTTTATATCGGAATAATATAGTAGTAGTAATAATAAAGATTTATGAGTCAATGTATTTATGTTGATACAGGCGGCTCCTGATAATTCGAACCTTGATAATTCGAATTTTTCAATAATTCGAACTATTTAACTATTAACTTCAATAAATCGAAAAAATGCTGAGTATTTTGATACGCTAGATAACTCGAAATTTTTTTGGTAACAAGAAAGAAAGAGAACGTTCTATAATTCAAACTAGGCTACTTCACCTTTTTATAATTCAAATTTTTTTCAAGCACTGTTTATTTCTTATTTTCCACGTAATGTTTACCTCCTTGCAATCCACCTTAACTTCCCAATTCTCTTTAGTTTGTCACGGTGAGTGCAAGGTAGAAGTACGTCCGCCTTACTGTGTTCGATAAATAAATTATATTCTTGAGGATTTATTAATCAAGTGGCTTCGACAATGTAAAGCACCAGACTTGCCTGTTGGAGATGGTCTCTCAAAGCAAAAGCAAAAAACTTCACGTCAAAATTGGAAATAACAAGATTTGTGGTAAGTGACGGATGGTCGACCAACTTTAAACACTAACATGACATTACGTTGAAAGAATTTGCGGAGAAAGTGCAAGTGTGGATTCAAACTTATGTGTCGAATGGACAAATAACATACGCAGCATTATAGAGAATTACGCACCTCACAATATTTTTAAAACAGACCAGACCGGTCTTATCTTTAAATGTCTTCCTGACCGGACCTGAACATTTTAAGACGAAATGTGTCACGGAGGGAAACACAACAAAGAAACAATTGCTGTACAAATATGGTTGGTACGAAAAAGCAAAAACCCTTAGTTTTGAGGAAAGCAAATAACCCTAAACCCTTCGATGGCATCAAATCTTATTCCACTGCCTATGATACTAATAAAAAAACTGAATAACGACAAAGATATTAAAATTGTGAGCTATGCAGATGATGCTATTCTCCTGGCTGAAACTGAGGATGGCTTACAACGACTGACGCAAGCATTCAACACCGCAGCAGAAAAAGTAAATATGCAAATTTCAATTAAAAAAACCAAAACCATGACGATAGCAAGAGAGCCGCGGAGATGCAAAATAGTGATTAATGACGAAATTATCGTACAAGTATCTGAATTTAACTATTTGGGAACTACCATTTCAGCTTATGGGAACTTAAACAGCATTGTAAGACAACTAGCTAATAAAGCATCTAGAATCGCGGGTGCTTTAAGACATACCATCTGGAAAAATAATTGCCTATCGACAAAAACAAAAACTAGAATATATAAAGCGTGCGTTAGACCTGTGTTGACTTATGCTGCAGAAACAAGAGCAGAGACGGCAGTAACAAAAAGAATGTATCGAACACACGAAATGAAAATCCTAAGAACAATAACAGGTAATACAATACTGGACCACCGCAGAAGCAGCGAAATTAGAGAAGAATGCGACGTCATGGATATAGTACCTTGGGTGCGAACGAGAAGGCGCGGTTGGAACAAACATGTATCCAGGATGGATGACAGCAGGTTGCCTAAGATCGCTAGGAATGGAAAACCACTATCAAGACGTCTGCCAAACGGTGGAAGGAGTGCTGGACGTCCACATCTCAGGAAGCGGAGCAGAATGGGTAGAACAAGCCAAGGACTTACGACAAGAAGAAGAAGAAGATATTCAATAATTTGCTTTTACAATTTGATAATGGCATCCACAACAACGCACCGAATTTACAAAACATAGATTTACATTTTTTCCCTCCCAACATGACCTTAAAGCTGCAAACTCTAGATCAGGGAGTTATCCAGATTTTTAAAACTCTTTATGTGGATTTACTTGGGAATCACAGAATTCACCCGAGCTGCCGGCTAGAGAAGAAGTTGAAGTGAATATGAGAAACACATAAAACCTGCTTTCTAAAGTTTGCCAGGATATAGCATTCAACCGTTTTGTGCATAATCATGATGATTTAGCTTCTTTTAGGGAAAATGCCCCCAACAAAAAAAAACGAAGTTGAAGTAGAACCAACACCAAATGTAACACCAAGAGAGGCCAAGAAATTACTTGACACTCCAAAATTTTATGATGAAAATATAAATTAACGTATTCTCAGCGTTAATGACTTTGGAAAATGCTTTGGGCCAGAAACGCCTAGCCATATATGTAGAAAGAAAAATATTTCAGATTTTTTTTTATTAGATATTTTATTATCTAGGTATTGCAATGTTAATATTTTTTTTGTCTTTTTTGTCGTTTTCATTATTTTTATTTTTTTACTTGAAGTCATATATACAATAAAATTTACGTATGCTCATACTTAATAATTTGAATTTCTTTCTTTCCTCTTGATTTAAAGTGTCGATAAGTTCCTTGGATTTCGAATTATCTAGAGTCAACTGTAAATAACAAGCCGTTGTTACTGTACGCCAGTAAAAATGCATTCTAAATGCAAATAAACCAATAAGACCACAATCTTAAACACACACGAGAAAAATATTTTATAAACAATGAGTTTAAACATATGAACTGATAAATAAAAACGCTTGAGGTGTTGTAAATCTATACAATACTATAAAACATAATCTATAGATCTTGTATGCAGCACGTTATAACTTCCAAACACTGTCGATTTGATTCTATTACAGTATGAAGTAGTAATAAAGAATCCTATAACGTTTGTATTTTAAATCAGTAATAAAATACATTTCACTTAAAAAACATATTCTACATAAAAACTTCGATTATTTTATTATAAGGTAACGTATTTCTGTTAAAACCGTCACTATAGATTTTATCAACATTGGTTATAATGAGTAAAAAAGGGGTGTCGATTTTGACCTTTGGTAACCTGTCAAAGCTAAATTAACCAATTAACCAAGTGATTCATTTTTGGTTAACCGGTTAGTTTTAACCATTTTGGGCAATTTATTCATTTTAACCAACCGATACATTTTTGGTTAACCAATTAGTTTTAACCATTTTTGGTAACTGATTCGTTTCAACCACGAGTGTTGATTCAATGGGTTAAAGTTAAATTAACCAAATGATTCGTTTAAGTTAACCAAATTGTTTAACCCTTTTTTGGTTATGATTTGTTTTAAGCAACTATTGTTAAGCGATTCGTATCATTTTTATCAACTGATTTATTTCAATTAACTCTATAGTGTACCTACTGATTAGTTTTTGCTTTATTTATAAAAACTGTTAAAACGTCAAAATACTACTAATTTATGTTTAAAGTCGCCTGTTAAACTGTAAACTATTGCTTATTTATGTTGTGAGTTATTTAATTGTGATGGTCTTTGATCTTTTACAGAAACTATAATTATTCATAGAACGTGCCGGAACAATTGAGAAATAGTTATTATACGCATTACAGTAGTGATTAAGGAGATTAGGATATTACCTGCTATTGTTTGCAACTACACAAGCTCCATGCCTTCTATACATTTTTTTATGTAAAGATTTTAAAATCATGGATAATATAGAACAAAATGTTGTAGGTATATTTTTGAAAAAAAATTTTGTTATTTAAAAAATAATAAAATTTAAAAAAAAGAATATCAGTTTATCATTCATTTTTACACTGTTTTAACATAATGAAAGAAAACAAAAACTATTATTGTTTGTATAAACAAAATAATTTTAAATATTTTAAAGTTTAATATTAGTGGCAATAACCAGTGGCCAGAACGATCATATTAAATAAATTGTTATTGCGATCACCGAACATCTTTAAAAAATCATTCGCAATCGCAATCATCAAACAAATATAAAAAAATAATGATTGCAATTATCGCTTATCTAGAAAATAAGGGAATAAAAAAAAATCCTCGAAAAAATACCACGAAAAAAAAACAAGAAAACAAAAATCTGGAAAACTCTCATAGGAAAAAAAACTTATGAGAATATCGTTATTAACTTTTGTAAAAAAAGCTATTAAAAGCACCTTAATCGCACAAAAATAATTTTACACTTGCAGCTCAAACTTAAATTTAACAGTAGCTGTTAGTTAAGAAACACTGTAGAAATACTGCGTTGTTTTTTTAAATTGCACAATTGGTATAATTAGATCGATCTTCTAGAACAGTTTTGTAGCACTAGATAAGAATATAGAACATATCAAAATTAACGCGTCTTGATTAAAATGTGTAAGGAAAATTTTAACTAAACAAAAAAAAAACATAATAAAACTAACGCACTAACGGTAACTTTAACAGAAACAATGATAATGATAACCATAATATGAAAAAACTCATATTTTGAAACCGATTATTTAAATTAAACAATACGTTTTATAAAATATTAAGAAGCTAAAAATATCTTGAAAAATAATTTTACATAAGTAAACGTAAAAAAACATTTGAATTAAAACGAAAAGATTGTTTCAATTAAAAAGTGTTTAATTCGTTTTTGTGATTATATTATATGAATTACATGAATCATTTTTTTTCCAGTAGGTATTCATCCAGGGGCTTTTTCCTAGATTGCCTGTAAAATAATAATCGCGTTCGTGGAAAAAAAATCGTTAACTTTTAACAAAGTCGTAATAAAATATATCAAAAAAAGTTAAAAGTTGGATATATTTTAAACACTTTGTGTTGATAAACATAACTGGTCATATTAGCTGATGTATTGTGTTTAATGTTTATGAATTTCTAATTGCAAGTACAGAATGATTTGGTTAAGAATTAAGTTTCTTTGTTATTAATTATGGTTTTACTGCTTTTACGAGATTAAAACATATCTAAGAGTTACTTTTGGTTAAAAATAGAAAACTGCAAAAATAAAAAGAAGTGCGGTAAAAAGCAACTGGTTGTAGTACCTACTTGCAATACGGACGTAAAAATTCTTTCTTTACTGTTGTAATTTGTAGACTACTTAGAATCGTTTTGTCTATAGTTTCGAGATTGTCAATGAAAACGATGTGTTAAGCAAAAATGTTTATTTACATTAAAATAATTTAGCTGTTGTTAAACGCCGCCAACAGAGCCTCCTTACCGTTGGTATGTGCGTTGAGCAATAACAATTGAGCAATAATTGGTAAAATAACCAAATTTTAATTGATGTTAACTAAATTATTTTAATTTATTTTCCACTACTAGTTGTATACGCTTGCATTATTACGTATAATAGTACAGGTCGTGAAGTTGTACTTTTTTAAGCGCAGGTAAATAATATTTCATTATTAACTAGTAGTTAATAATGAACATATTTACATTTTCTGATAATACTACAACAGTTTCAAAGAAAAAAAGTTTACGAAATTGGGTACCAAGAGCAAGAGATTTTATTTAATGCTAATTTAAGTTTTCAAATCGCTTAATTAATAAATTAATTTGATTTTAAAAAGTAAGTTATTTGAAGTTCGCGCTTAATTAAATGTAAATATTATTGAATTAAATATGTTTTAGATATAATCAATGCTTAAAATAATAATGTTTTTAAACAATTTAAACAACTTTAGCAATAAAAGCTTACGTTATCTGTTTATTTTTGTGTTTTAAATGACAATTAAGAATTATGTCAAAATTAATTCTATTAAACTAATGACAACTGTCAGAATCACTGACTTGATTTTTAATTTAAAATTAATATCTTAAATTTTAAATTCAATTTAGTAACAGTTAGAAAGGTTTTAATAATTCTAGTAGTGGAAAAAATTGTATATATACCACGGTTGAGAAGTTCATTATAACCTGCGCGATATAATCTATCACTTAGGTTATAATAATGCACTTCTCAACCTTGATATATAATATACTATTATCTTGTAACAAATCACCATTTAACAAAAATGCTTTGAATTAATATAGACGTATTTCAAATATGTTGTATAAATTACGTAGATACATTTTCCAAATCAATATTTATAAAACTATAAAATATGATTTTACCTGTAATATTTTTAAATGCAAATTAATACAATGTGTTTTTAAATAGGCAGGTAGTTTTCAAAATAAAACCTTATGTAAATAGATTCTTAATCCTTTTGACTATAACAATGTCTTAAAAGGTATTTGTTAAAAGTTTTTATAAAAACAATTGCACTTGGTCAAAATGTAAACATTATGTTTCTTGTTTATAGATTTTTATTAGAGAAAACAAGATATGTATTTTGCACAACAAATTATTAAACAAGTACTCAAAAACACATGTTACCTTCAATTTAGTACATTTTCAACACTTCTCTAATGTGAGCACTTTTTGTAGTACTGACAATCTACATTCGAAAGGTTTTAGCTGTTTGAATGTATTTAAATTTTAAATTGTTAGAAGTACTTCCTTTAAAAACTTAATAAAAACAAAATAAAATTGGAAAATGATTAGTGAAAAGAAAACTAATAAAAAAGGTAATTTGTTTAATTGTATATAAATAGTTCATTCAAATTAATATAAATGAAAATAAATATTTTTAGTAAAAGCAATAAGTCTTTGATAAAACGTTTGAGAGTTTTCTATTCTGTTAAATTTATTTTTAAAATTCGTTTTTGAAATTGAAGCCTCTAAATAGATAAATTTTGACATTTTAAACAAATAGGAATGTATTTGTTAAATTAGAATTGCTTGATATATTTATTACTTACAAATATATAATACATTTTTTAACCGGACATGGTTAAATCGTGATTAAAATTGGCTAGATCGTTTAACGAAAGATGGTTAAAGTGAATCGTTTAACCAAAGACGGTTAACCTAAAACGTTTACCTAAGAATGGTTAAACTGAATCGATTAATCAAAAATGAATAATTCAATTTTAAATTAACCGGTTAATCGAGTCGATTCAACACCCCTGTAAAATGAGTAAAGAAATCAGTACAAAGAAAACTTAAAACTAGTTTGATAATAGCTTAAAACACATAATCAAGAATAAAAGAAAATTAAGGTAAATAAATGAAACACCTGTAAGCGTGATAAAATAGATCAAAACAAAGATAACCCAGATAGCATGTAAACTTGCAGCAAGTTTGATTTCAGCTTGCTTTTTCCTTGCCAAGTTTACGAATCTTGCTGCAAGTTTGCAGCAATGTTGGTAATATTGGCAACTTTGACGGCACACGCTTGAGAAATTTGAGTAGCTTGCTGCAAACTTTCTTTTTCAAATTTACAGTACGCAGGCGTAAACGCATAAATACCGGCGCATGTCTCGCCATTTTTATGTTAATAAAAGTCATGTCTGTCATTTACATGGTGTTTGTATTCTAACACATTATTATTTAGTTCTGTGTTTACTCATCGTAGACTTTTTAGGTGAGTATTATTGCATTTTAGTGCACTTATTGGTTTGCATCTTAGGTTTGTATACTTATTGGATTAAAAATTTTAAATTATTTTGCAAACACTAGTAACCAAGTTTGAGACCATTGATGTATGCTGTGTATTGTGTAATATGATTTTAAATTATTAAAGTTTTGCATGCGTTTAGCTTATTTAACATTACCATCAAACGAGCAATTAAAGTTATTCTTAATTTTATGTTTCAGGTCAACAAACCTACCCAAACAGCAATGTAAGCTTGTATCAAGATTGCAGCAAACTTGTCGTGACAACTTTAAAACTTGCAGCAATATTGTCGTGACAAGTTTGGAAACTTGCAGCAAGTTTGCTGCAAGTTGGCTAAGGGAGCAATAACAAGCTTGTGACAACCTTGTCGCGACAAACTTGCAGCAATCTTGTCATGATAAGTTTGGAGACTTGCAGCAAGTTTGCTGCAAGTTTCGACAAACTTGCAGCAATATTGTTAAGTCTTGCCATGACAAGATTTGAATTTGCAGAAATGTTACAGTCCCCTGTCATCGCAAAGTTTAAAATTTGTAAAAATGCTATTGAAACATGTAAACGCAAGACTTACTTACTTACAGACATATTAAAGTTACTTGTCATGGAAATTCGTCAAACTTTCAGTAATATCGCTGTACTTTGAATAAGGTACAAAGAAAAACAAAAAATTATTTTGCTTACTGATATTGTAATTAAATAAAGACTTGTTTCTACAAACTAGTTACAACTTTATTAGGTATTGTCTATTTGTTTTAATTCTGTTCCATTTTCACCTGTTCTATTCATCGCTAGGTTTGTTGACCTGAAACATAAAATTAAGAATAACCTTAATTGCTCGTTTGATGGTAATGTTAAATCAGCTAAACGCATGCAAAACTTTAATAATGTAAAATCATATTATTACACAATACACAGCATACATCAATGATCTCAAACTTGGTTACTAGTGTTTGCAAAATAATTAAAAATTTTTAATCGAATAAGTATACAAACCTAAGATGCAAACCAATAAGTGCACTAAAATGCAATAATACTCACATAAAAAGTCTACGATGAGTAAACACAGAACTAAATAATAATGTGTTAGAATACAAACACCATGTAAATGACAGACATGACTTTTATTAACATAAAAATGGCGAGACATGCGCCGGTATTTATGCGTTTACGCCTGCGTACTGTAAATTTGAAAAAGAAAGTTTTCTGCAAGCTTGCAGCAAGTTTGCAGCAAGCTACTCAAATTTCTCAAGCGTGTGTCGTCAAAGTTGCCAATATTACCAACATTGCTGCAAACTTGCAGCAAGATTCGTAAACTTGGCAAGGAAAAAGCAAGCTGAAATCAAACTTGCTGCAAGTTTACATGCTATCTGGGTAGCGATGAATAGAACAGGTGGAAATGGAACAGAATTAAAACAAATAGACAATACCTAATGAAGTTGTAACTTAGTTTGTAGAAACAAGTCTTTATTTAATTACAATATCAGTAAGCAAAATAATTTTTTGTTTTTCTTTGTACCTTACTTCAAAGTACAGCGATATTACTGAAAGTTAGACGAATTACCATGACAAGTAACTTTAATATGTCTGTAAGTAAGTAAGTCTTGCGATTACATGTTTCAATAGCATTTTTACAAATTTTAAACTTTGCGATGACAAGGGACTGTAACATTTCTACAAATTCAAATCTTGTCATGGCAAGACTTAACAATATTGCTGCAAGTTTGTCGAAACTTGCAGCAAACTTGCTGCAAGTCTCCAAACTTGTCATGACAATATTGCTGCAAGTTTGTCGCGACAAGGTTGTTACAAGCTTGTTATTGCTTCCTTAGCCAACTTGCAGCAAACTTGCTGCAAGTCTCCAAACTTGTCACGACAATATTGCTGCAAGTTTTATAGTTGTCACGACAAGTTTGCTGCAATCTTGATACAAGCTTACATTGCTGTTTGGGAATAAACAAAAGTTACAAATCAGAAAAGAATACACAATACGTCAACAAATGCTTTTATAAAATTAGTCAAAACAATGTAAGACATTAAAAGTTAAAATACAAAATCTGTAAGAAAACAATATCAATCAATATGTACAGCGTTTTTTTTGTCCGTACTGAGTCTATTTAAATAATAAACAGTATATTACAAACGAAAAGTTTTGATTACTGCTGAGAGCAAGGATAATTTACCGAGACGCAAAGCGTTGGAGTTAGCTAATTCTTGAGACAGTAACGAAGGCGCAACTAAGGTATGTGTGCTATTTTAATTACATTTTTTTTAATTTACATTTATTAGTATTTTTATTTTCATAATTTTTCAATTTTTTTTAAAAGTTAATTGTTAACTTTGACGTGCAGTGGTATTTTACGACTTTGGCTTTTTTGTCCTTTGAAGTTATTTAAAGAGTTCAATAAAGTTAAAAACACATCTCCCACGATCTCTTGTTCTGCGGAATTTATGTACCAAAAGATTCAACGCTCAGCAAACACACAATTTATTAAAAATACCGAACATTTAAGGTAAAACGGACATTCGCCCTATATTAATCATGATTATACAAATAAGTAATACACAAATATAAATCCAGCCTTTTACCAGCAACAGTTGGTTCGATAGCATTAACTTTTTTTAGCGCCAGTCCATACAACGTAGATTGCTGCTACCAGTATGAAGCCTCCGAATATTTCAGACAGGTACCGGCAAAGGCAAATACGGCAATCAGGTATATCACAACCAAAGCATTTAATCATCGATTTTTCGTTTCGTATCTTCAATACTGAATATCAATTCAAACAACAAGGCCCACCACGCACTACGTTGTATGACAGAAACCTTTAACAACCAATTAGTCTCGTCGGTTGTTACCTTCCATACCAATGTTACACCGCTTTGCAGCTTGTAACCTGATTTCAAAACTGGCGACAATCTCGATGGTATTAGATCACATCTACGACGGGGTGGTTTCGACGAAGACACCGTTTTGTGTTAAATACTGGCGTATAAACACGAAGTTCAAAATTGTAGAATGCACCCAATACACGTTCGTTCCCTCTTACGTGCTTTTCACTTGCATTCACTTAGAACCAGCGCACTTACTTTTTACTTAAAAACGAAGCCCGATTTACACACTTTCATATATACAGTGTTTAACAAAAACAAATTTAAATAGCGCCCGGAAAGTGTACCATTACAGACGTTTATTAATAACATGACTGTAAGATAACTTCCCGATTGTGGGTGGAAAGTGAAAACTGCCACTTAATAGTAAAAAATGATTAACTTTTAACAAGTTGATAATTTGGATATTACTATAATCACTGCAAATAAATAATAGTTTGTTTTCAATAGTATACAACTAATTATTTTTAATAATTTATTATATATATAGCAACTTGTTGAAAACGGATGTGTATTTGTAATTTTATTATTTATGTAGCATTTAGTCACATATGTAAATTTGTACAATATATAAATAAATCATAACATATCGTGTCCTTGACTGCATTTGTTGTGCCAAATGTCTTAATTACTTTAAACATTGGTTTGCTATTTACTCAAATAAAGTTTTTTTTGCTATATAGTATACATAGACTACTGTAAATATTTTATTTCTTTCTTTAACTAGTGATATATTTTAATACTTGCAAATTTCAATTAGAATAGTAATATTTAAAGAGTGTTTTACTTTGAACTTTATAATGCCTAAAGTTTTATGATAATAAATGATTGTAAAAACGTGAGTAATTTGTCTTACTCGTCAGAAAATCTTTTTTATACATCGTTTATCATCAGCTTGTATGTTTCTTAAACCGTTAAACTTTTTTTAAAAATTCGCCAAACACGAGTAATATTTAAAGAAATTTCCTTCATCAGCCAACAATGGACAAAAAAGTTCTAAGTCATGAAATATGCCAACAATATACAAAAGATTAGTATATTTATAAAAAGTATTAAAAAACATGATTATAAGCGACTTTCGGTTTTTATAAACATAACAACGGCGAAAGCTTAAGATTTTATATGATAAAAAACAATGAATTGTGTTTGATTACTATAAGAAAATTGTTTTTAATAAAAAAATAGCTAATTAGAAATTTAGATTTATAAACAAAAACGTAAAGATAGAACTTAAAAGAAATATAGCATATACAATTACAACCCCCTCCCCCCACATATCTCTGTATTAAAATTCACATTATTCTTACGTCTCGTGATGAAAATCATCTTTGCAATTAATATTTTAAAGAATTTACGTTGAACATCATATTGGTGGTTTTTGATTCGATTAATAGTTTTTTGTATAGCTTGACTTATATAGCATTTATTACAACTTATGCAATTAATTGTAGATATACAATCGTGTTTATCATTTTGTTTTTAACTTTAGAGTAAATGGTGTTGTAAATAGCATTGTTATATTTAATACGTCGCAATTGTTAATTTTTTGTTCCAGTAGTAACGTTAATAATTTTAAAATTTCCATATATAGAATTAAAAAAAGTATTAGGTTTGAAGGTAATAAGCATATTGTTCGTAATAATAAAGAATACAATTTATCAAGTTTTTAGAATAATTGTTGTTTTTGCGTATGTTCATTTAAATATTTAGGTTCGAAGCATGCAATTGGGCGCTACTTAAACTGATGACTTTATTTTCCATAAGTTTGTATATGTAGATTTTTTATGGCGAGCATATTTAGAAAAATAATTAATAGTACGGTGGATGCACTTGGACTTTTAACACCATGATTAAAATTGTCAAAGTGTTAAAACTTGCTTTGGTATGCAAGTAATTACAAAAATATCTTTTTCTAGGGAATTGTTAAAAAATATACATGTGTAATTTATATTTAAACTTTAAAAGACTTTAGACGAAACTAGAGCCAATTTTTTGTATAACTCAATACATTATTGTCAACAAAACAAGTATACATCTATTCAGGTCTAAGCACTTTATTTGACGTCAAAAATAATTTTCACTAAACGCAATTTTAAAAATATAACAAGCAATGGGCGGTCAAGTATGTAATAAAAATAAATTTGACGTTTGACGTAAATGCTACTACGTATAAATTAAAGCAGAAATCTAAATGCAAATTGGTCAATATGTTACTTCTTAATACAATCATCATTATTGAATGATTTAGTCAATCTAGTGTGTTGAACCTAAAATTCATACTTACTCAGTAACTTTAAATTAAGTAGATACATATTTTATTTATCAACTAAAAGTCTATAACTTTATTTTTTTTATATAATGTTTAATACCGGCTTGTATTTTTGAGACGTACTTATTCTAATGTACAATACGTATTTACTTGATCAACAGCATTAAAAACAGTTAAAAATTCTATTTTAAACTGTAATAGAAAATTAAATCAGTAGTACGTATTTATACATTACAGAAATTTAACTATAAAAATAACTAAAATCAAAAATGATGATGATGGTCTTCAATATTTAGTCTATTTAAAAAGTTAGCATGCAAGAAATATAGTCATAACAATCTTGATTTAGAACTATAAATTTTAACGGCAAGAAGTAATAAAAAATGGTAAAAAATAACAGTAACACTGTTTACTGTTATAAAAAACACTTGGAGGTTTAACAAAAAAGCATCAATTCTTTCTCGTTCTATATAGGATTTTAAGTTTTTAAGCGATCGCCTTTTTTTTATTGTACTGACAACAAAAGCGGGAAATTACAGCATTCTATATACAGAAAAAAACAGATCAACATCAACAGATATTTAAGTTCCAAAACCCACCACCATACAGTACGGAAGACAACTGTTTTACTTATTTTGGCTAAAAGAGCTATACCAATATTTGATAACAAATACTGTTGAAGTCCATACAATAGAATCGATATAAGATAAAATTAGCAGAATTCTAAAGAAACATATCAAAATTATCTTTATGACCAAATATACGAAGTTTGGCAATTTAATTCGCGGTTTAAAACTGCAACACTGGAATCACGTGAAATAAAATCAGAATTAAAACAATGTCTACTAGATCATGGTATCTTTGCATAGTATTACCAATAGCGCTACTGTCAGTCCCATTGGTCAGTCCTAATCAGTGTTGTGCATTATCTAGATGAAATTATACAGATCATTCATCTAGATAATTTTTCATCGTCTTTTTTCTTATCTAGATAAAAGTATTGAATATTATCTAGATGATCAGCTTAGATGATTTTTCTGTTATCTATCATGAAATTATCTAGATGATTTTTGAACAGTAACATGAATTTTTTAGTTTAGATTTGCTTTTTTGTAATTTTTATAATAATATAGTTTGTATTGTCTGTGGTAATGTAGTACGGTCCAGATCGCGAAAACCTGATAAATAATCGCCCTAGATATTTCGCATTTTTGCAGCACTTCTGCTGACAAAAACTAGACTGACATGACCTTGACCGTAATTGCATGCAATATGAGATATAAACAAAAACACAACTCAAATTACTTTTTGAAACTGAGTCAATTGCGATAAGTATCTTATCGTTTTTAGAAACAATAATAAGTTTTTTCATATACGTACATTTATTCAATACATTATCTTGCACAATTCATACCTTAAAATTAACAGCTACTAATTTTGTAATTTTGAAAATCTAATTAGTTGAAGTACTTACAAAGCAAAACTATGCCCAAGTAAAAAAAATGCTTAATTCAAAAAGAGAAAATTCATGCCGTTTTGACAGTTGAAAGTGACAAACCTCGATACACGTGATTTAGAATTCTTTTTGAAGGGTATTTAAGTCATGTAGCTTTACCACACTCTTTAAATAAACTTGAGTAAGTAATATTAATGTTAAAATAAAGTCGCAATAATAAGATCCTAATGCAGACCGCTCCTATAATTCTAAAAATCAATGTTGTAAATTATCTTATGAGTACAATTTAAAAAAAAGACTTAAAAGCTACTTTTTTAAGTGCTCGCTGCTCAAAATTCAAAATACAATAAATTTTTGAGGATTAGTTGGTTTTATGTGAAAAATTTGCTTATAATATGGAACTACGAATGATATTTTAAATTTAAAAACAAAAGACAATAATTCAGGGAGTTTAATTGACGACTATGAGCCAGGCGCGGCTATGCCCCCCTCCCCCGACATTGAAAATAATACGCTTTTTTTAATAGTTGTATAATTTATAAAGCTTTATCGCTTGCAAGTAAAAGCTTGATGTATAACAAAGTACTATTCAATACCGACTTAATATTTTATATTAACGCCATATTCTTCAATACATTATTATTTAAAAATGTGATTAGCCCCCCCCCCCCCCGTTAAACTGATAGAGCCCCCACCGAAATAAACTGCTGGAGCCGCGCGTGCTATGAGCGATAATTGATAAATCTTTTAGGTTCAAACTGACGTCGATATCAAAGCCAGATTTTCCTAACCGTTACAAGTTAAGTTTACTAGACACTTCTACATTTGTGAAAAAGTTATTGCTTAAAAACATCAATTTCGGCGCTAATTGACTTTAGTCCTTATAGTCTAATTTTTGCTTCTCAATGAAAACTTTGAAAGGACCATCTTTTATCAAGTTTTGTAAATGATGAAACTTGTTTTATATTTTGCAATAGTAGGTCATTAAATCAATAAAGTTTCTATGATATTTTTTTCGGTTTTCATTTTTTTTCAATTTGTCTTTCAGTTTTTTAATTAATAAATTTAATAAACAATGAATTGGTATTTATTCTGTTATGAGATCATATTGTAAGATTTACGTATACGATAATAACTAAATAGTAACAATCAATTAAAATTATTACCTGTTTGTATTTATTTGATAGAATCATCTATTGTATTATCTACGTAAATCATAGATTATCTTATCTATTATCTAGATAAATTTTTCAACTTGTATCTAAATCGTTATCTACATTTTAAAAAATTGAAAATTATCTATTATCTCATCTAGATAAAAATTAAAGTAAGTTGTATATTATTTTCCTCCTTAATTCGACTTGACACGATTTCTTTAAAGTTCTTCTATGAGTAGGGACAAAAAAACACTTTACGTTTCTATATGAGGCGACGTTTCGTGCAGCTAATTAGCTGCACGATACGCCGCCTTATACTATAGAAACGAAAAGTGTTTTGATGCCCCTCCTCATAGAAGAACCTTAAAGAAATCGTGTCAAATAAAAATTAAATTATCTACGCACAACACTGGTCGTAATAGACCAACGAGTAAATATTAAATTTATGGTTTAGTTGATGACGTTGTGAACAGTTGACGTTTACAGTAAATAATAATGATTCAGATAAGGATGCGAGCGGAGCGGAGGACTGAAGAAAGCAAATCTTTAGATAACGATGATTAAGCAATTATTGACCTCGGTCATATTGTATGTCACTTATTAAATAAGAAATAAACACAATATGTTGTATTTTGTACCGGTCGTGGTTGTCATAATTGTGATTAATGATTAAATTAGAACGAGATATTCTTACAGTGATCAAGATTGTTGATACGTTATACGAAAACATTTTTTAACTACAGCTTATGCAACCAATTATACATTTGCATATTAGTCATTTAGACTGCCTGTCAGGACATTTTACTCTATCATCAACAATTTTTTTAAAAAATCAACAACCTGAAATGATATTTATTTTGATTTAATTTTTTTAGTAATATTTGTAACAAACGACAAAGAAGTTCTACTTTAATCGCTCGTAAAGATTACACGCACTTAACTTTTTCGGAAATGTTATATATACGTAAACCTATGATAAACATGAAAAAATATTTATTTAAACCAATGGCCCAAAAACGAATAAAATTTATTTAATTATATTCAAAAATGTAATGCATAATATAATAAAAAAATGATCGTTAATTGAATTTTATGACAAAGCACCGATTTATTTGCTTAAATTTGACGTTAAAAGAATTTCAGTAAAACTCGGATTTCATTTTTGTAACAGATTAATCATTTTGAAGCGCCACGTGTAGTTTTTGAAACGATTTGTACATAACGTATTATATGTATTCGCGTAACTAGACATCTGCGTTAAGGGGAAGCAAGGTACCATTGTGCATAACGTAGGTGCATAAAAACATATTATTATGTATCAGTTAAATTTTTTTTGGGGGGTGCTTGAAGAGGTCTGGAAGGTTCCCGACTCACCTAGGCCCTCCTATAGTTACGCCGGTAGCTATATTGGTCTAATAATCACTGTTACTTCTGTGAAACGTTTCAAACCGTTCTTTTTCTGACAAATAACGTTCCTAAATAACGTTAATTTCAAAAAACGTACATACTTGATCGTATTTTGTTTTTTGTAACATAGCTCTTGGATTGTTTGATGATTATTCGTAAGCTTGACACGTAAATTAAGACTATATAAAAGAGCTGTGATATTTATTAAGTACAAAAAAATAACGTTTAGCTTAAAATAGTTTTGTTGTAGATACTAAACAAAAAATATTTTATTTGCTATAGTTTAGTAAAAACTGCCGCCAATAAACAAAATTTTTAATAAACAGAAACTAGGAACGTTATTAAAAAAACAACGTTACTGAGATATTGACACAATAATTGATTTTTATAACTACGATATAGCTTGTATAATACAGTTTAGATTAAAAAAAAACACAAATGATTATAGTACTTTAGATGTGTAAATGATGATTTTTAAACATACAAACATAGATCTTACGTTTGTTAACTTTTGAGTTTTTTCTATTAGACTTGCTATAGTTCCATAAAATTTTGCAGTACTTTCTACCTTTAGGAATGCTAACTCCTATACCACACGCATCACCTGTAAGCAACAATATTTAATATGTGGTGAGCATTATTTAGAAAAACGTAAAAAAGCAACTTAATTGAATTGTCTTTTCTATTCAATGTCGCTTATATTTTTACTAATTTTAGTTATATTTAAAATGTTTGAAAAGATATTCATTATAAAAAAATTAACGTTTAAAAAGGCGTTACAAAAGAATATTGAAGAGTTTCCGAATTATTTGGAAACTTCGGAATACTCTTCGAAAAAAATTAATATTGTGAATTCCGATAACGAAAAGATATAAAAAGTGTTTGTAAGAAGTTGGAATCAGTTTTCGAATTCAGTCAGAAGTATTAAACTACTTTGTGTGTTAAGAAATGTCGGCGGAAGAAACAAGTCATCAAATCATCTTTGATTTAAGATTTTAGCGAATGTTTGTAATTACTATCAGCAAAAAATTAGGGAATCTATTGAAATAATTAAAAATCCTTTTAATATCAACCGAGATTCTAGTTTTCCTTTGCCGGAGATTTGGAAACCAGTTTTATCAATCAAAAGCCGGTCAATAAAAGCGAAACTTCCGGGTTTTGAAGATGTCCACTGCGACGTGTGATAGAAGCCCAGCTTGTGTGATAACGACAACCGGAAATTAAAAATGGAAAATTGTATTAATAGCATAATGAACGTTAATATGGCGCGAGACCGTAATACGGCGCGAGGTCGTTAAGCGTTCTCTGCTGCATGAGAGTTACATGCATTAATTTTTTTCTTTTTTTTATTTTAAAAAGAAATTTGAATACATGACAAATTTAATATTGGCGCTGCATTTATTACTAGCAAAATCTGTCAAATTTGACAAATAATTTAAAATCTAGATTCATATTCCAAATATATAATACTCTGTGTTAATGCGTCGTAATTTGCTTTTACGGCGCTTTACCCGATACTGTTGGTATTAGGTAAATAGTTCAATAAAAAGAAATGCAAACTTTAACTACACATTTATTAGTACGTCTGTCAAGTAGTGGAGCTGATCTTACAATAACTAAAGTTTTCTAAATTCGTTAAAGGAACGTTTATACTTAAAAATTTCTACGAAGGTTTTAAATGATGATTTCACCATCCCTTTTCCAGTTAGTAGCTTTATAACAGTACAAATATGCGTTCTTAAAATCTATAATTTTAAGAAATGCTAATGTTGATTGACACTCTGGGTATATAAATCTATAAAATCAGACACAATCTACAATATTAAAGTATTACTTAGGACTAAATGTAACTATATGTTGATGTTTGCGACGAGGGCAACACAAAAAACAATTATTAATTTAGAATTGCTCGTTTCATAAAAGACAAAAGTACTTCTTTAAAAACCAAGAACGATAGTTTTTAAAAGATCTGTATTAAAACAATTATTTGATAAAAAAGACTTTCCACCATATGTATCTTAAAAACTTGCGAAAATTCTTCTGAGATAGTTGTTATACGTAACTAAAATATTTTTAAATTCATAACACTTTCATTTTGTTATTGTAAAAAGTATACCTATAGTATTTTCATTAAACAAAAATTGACAACATGGAACGGCCTTGATAGTAATGTTATCGAACATGCATTTTACGAATATATTGCTATTTTCATTTTAAAACTTGGCAAACGATTTTATAAGAATTGATAAATAATGTCACTTTAATCTACGCCAACAAAAACTTTTCGGTTGTTTGCTTCTGTGCTTTATTAAACAATTTTTTCTTGTTAGAAAACGTGCTTACATTTTACATTTAAAAGTTTCTAATTTTACTATTTGTATTTATTGACAATCTTGTACTACACGGGTAATAGTAGCAAACAATCAGAATTGGCTTGCTGTTTATATTTAATTATTATCTAAGATTTTAGGTTTGCTTAACGCCGTAAGAAATAATTGAGTTAATGCTTAAACACTTCTAAAAACAAAGGCGGTCTTAACAGTTGTGACATGCATGAATTTTTACAAGTGTATGTGAAAACTGGAAATATTTATTAAAAACCAGGTTATATGATAAAATATTTGTTTGTAACACGAATAGAACATTTTAGTTTTTGATAGATCATTCACGCCACCAAAATAATAGAATTAATTTATAATAATCGGTTTTACTTTTTGTTTGCTTGAACATTGCACAAGCCATTTTCAACTAATAGATGTAGCGTGTTTTTAGCGCACGCCATAAATATTAAAATGGGTGAAAAAATATTGTTCAGTTAAAATATGTATATAAAATTTACAGTTATAATTATGTTGTAGACAACAAACGAAAAAAGATTAAATTTGTCCGTAAACTAACGAAAAATAGGAATTAGGTACTCTAATCATGAAAATACCAAACGACGGTTTTTTCATAATTGCACAACTTTAGTTTCAGTATTTTAGTAAAAAAATGAAAATATGTTGTATGTTTCAGTTGGATATTTACTTTTGACATTCCTATTGCAAAAAGTACAAAAGTCAACAAAAAGACTTGAAAACATAAAAAAAGTACAGATGTATTACTATTTTTACGTTCAACATTAAAACCAAAGTGGTAACAAGATGTATATGATTATAAGCGACTTTCGGCTTAGATCGCGTCGTAGTGAAACACCCAGACTTAGGCTTGGTCCTATCGCTTTTTGAGAGCCAAAACAAGAAGTAGAACTTGGCCTTTGCCGTATTGTCGTTCGTGAACCCAAACAAACTGATGTTTCGCAAGACAGTGCAGCTTGCATCTTCAGAGTGGTAAATGTCAGTGACCGAAAGTCGCTTATAATCATAAACATAACAAATATATTATTGAGTTTAAACAAACAATGATTTATGAAAAGTTTTCTCCATTAAAAGAAATTTCTTCAAAGTGTATTTTTTTATTTAGAATTTAATTCTTCTCTATGTCTGCTAATTCGTTCTGATTCTGTCACAGTAACTTTTTTTTTAAAATTAGAAAATAAGCACTAATTATCATGACGAAATCATCTACAATCAAAGTTTATACTAAAATAATAACGAGGTTGCTTTCTTTGGTTTTAACATTAATATGATCCGATCTCGGAAGTTTATTTTTAGTGTTGAAAACACTTATAGTATGCTTAATTCGAAGGTTCGTGTAACGAAACGATGAAACGCTCAGATGAAACAAATCTAGAACTTGCGGTGATGCCCAATGCACATAAACAATTTATTAAACACAAAATTTACTACAAAAAGTCCGCGGGAGTGTATAATTATAACTATTATCTGTACGGCGAAAAGATAGAGTTAAATCCCTCCCATCAAATACGCGCTAAATTTGAATAATTTTTTTTTATTAGTTAAAATTTTCAACTCAGTATTACAACAAACACCAGTATTTAATGACATACTTCAGTTTGACCTGAGTTTAACGTTCGACGTTTTGGTTAATTTATTCGCAGTTTTAAGTTTTTGTTATTTCCATTCATTTGACGAATTAGTATTTTTCAATACTTTGGAAGACATTTGTGTATATTCAGGTGCGTACTGAAATGATTCATTAAAGATTAACGTTAAAGTTACATTTTCTATTTTAGGTTATTCATTTATTTAATTATGGATCAAGCCATGGTACTGTCGCCACCGAAAAAACGAACAGCTCTGCATTTTTCGATTGATGACAAGAAACGCATTGTAAACATCTTTAAATCTAGTACCGCAGGTAATTTTAATTAGGTTATTAATATTATCTATATCGATTACAATTTTAGGTGTGTGTGTCTCGAGTGTTTTCAATATTATTCGTGAATATCAAGAAACACATGACCTTCAAGCACCAAAAGTGTATCACAGACCACGATCAGTTTTGGACAACATCGATGATGCAGCTAAAAATGCTATTCGACGTTTAATACATAGTTTTTTTAAAAGAAATGAACCGCCAATTCTGAACAAAATGTTAAAATTAAAACGAAAATCTACCTCAATTGAAATGGACTACGATGAGTTTCCTAATTAAAGAAATTGGATTTCGATGAGTAAACAAATTGTTTATTTATACATCTTTTAATGTGATTGTGGTTTTGCATTATAGATTTTCAAAAAGATCACGCAATAGTATTCTTAAAGAAAAAAACGAGATCATTGTCTGGAGACGACGTTTTTTGCTAGAAATCCGAAAGTACAGGGAAGAGGGCAAGAAATTGTATTTTTTAGATGAAACCTGGATGAACGCTGGTCATACTGTAAGCAAAGTATGGAAAGACACAACAATCGTGACTCCGAGGCAAGCTTTCATCGAAGGATTAACGACAGAGTTAAAGGACCCTGCCGGCAAGGGAAATCGTCTTATAATACTGCACATAGGATCTGAAGACGGTTTTGTTGAGAATGGTTTGCTATGCTTTGAATCAAAGAAAACTGGAGATTACCATGAAGAAATGACTAGAGAAGTTTTCAAAAACTGGTTTTTAAAAATTCTAAGCCGTTTGGCTGAAAATTCAGTGATTGTGATGGATAATGCTTCTTATCATAGCAGATTTCAAATTCAGGAACGATAAAAGTAGACATACAAGCTTGGTTGGAAAGCAAGTCGATTGTTTACCTACCAGATATGGTAAAAACTGAACTTCTGCTTCTTGTTAAAGAAGCTACCATCATGCCAAAGTATGTAACTGATGAAATGGCAAAAGAACAGGGTCATACTGTTTTGCGATTGCCTGCGTATCACTGTGAATTCAATCTTATTGAGTTGATATGGAGTCAAATAAAAGGAGAAGTCGCAAGAAACAATACAACCTTTAAAATGAAAGACCTTCACCAATTATTTCAACAAGCTGTAGGCAATGTATCTGCAGAAAACTGGAAGAATGCTATTCGTCATGCACAAGCTGAAGAAGAAAGAATGTGACAAACTGACATCGCAATGGAGATTGTAGTGGAACCGTTGATAATTCGTCTGGAGGATGACTCTTCTTCATCAGAATCATCCTAAATGTCTTTTTTTTTAATACAAAATGTTATTTAAACTCCTATAAAATGTCATAATTTTAGTTGGGCAAATTTGTTAAAATGTAAAAATTGAATGAAGCGCTTGTTTATACGCGTTTTAAATGTTTAGTTGTTCCCTCTAAGTATTATTTGATAAATTTTTGAAATTAATCGTGTAACTGAATTAATAAATAAAGTTGTAAACGTATTTATTTGTTATAATAGAAATTTTTATTTTTGTACATTTATTGAAAATTATACGATTTCCTATGTACTTTAATCTTTAATGCATGTATTATACATTACATAATTTTTGAATTTTCGCGCTTTTACTAATTTGAGCCGTGTAAACTTGTCTCTTCATACATTGGTTTAAATTATCATACAAAATTGAAGGAGGGGCTTAACTCTATCTTTTCGCCGTACAGGGAATAATAGTATAAGAGTTACAGAATTTTAATGTAATGTGAGACATTTTCGTGCAACTTTGCACACTTGTATCTTCTAAACTATTAAAGGTAATTGTTGCTTTCCGCCGACTTTTTTATAGTAAATTTAGTCCTCTACAAAAATTTTTATGTGCAACTTTCTTTTATCTTGCACCGTTTTAGGGTAATAGTTTATTGGTTATTTTAAGTTATTAAGCAAATCATTTCAATACAAAAATTGTGGAAATTTTGATGCTAGTGTAATATTGCGACACCGACAAAGCTACCCTTAGCCGCAAAAAAGCCGCGGTGGTCACCAAAAGCAACTCAACCGAGACACAAGTGTTCTACTAAACCGATAATTTATGTTCAAATTTTAAAATGCGTAAACGAAATAATTTAATAAACCCGGTTTATAAAATTTTATAGAATCGGTAAAAAAAGGTACTTGAATAAAAAGACATGTCGATTATAACGATTATAACGTAGCTCAAATCGTGTCATAATTTTAGAAGCTGTAGAACTGTGAACCGCCATAAAACTCGGGTAAAATCCAGTAATCATTTAGTTTTGTTGTTTTTTTAAAAATGCGCATCAACTAGTTAGAGTGTGGTGAAGCAATTGTCAGGAATCACGCGATATAAATTGTTTATTTAATCATTAAATGATTTATTTAATTCAAGCGTATTCAATCAGTCTGGCTAAATTTCTGAAAGTTCCAATTTGGCTCTAAAATTGATTGTGTCTAGAGAACATTTTACATTTATCCGAATGCTCTCAAACGTATTTAAACCAACAGAAAATGACAGTCAGTGGACGTAAATCTCAATTTTTCGATTTTTCCTCGCATAACATGCTTGTGAGAACCTAAGCGTTACCAACACAACCCAAATACCCATGTTTGTGCTTCTCTAGAAAAATTTTCTATAAAAGATTATCCTCCAGTTTGCAATTATTTTACACTAAACTATTACATACTACTAAAGCTATAAATGGGAAACAACAGCCGGGAGTGTTTGGATTTAGAGTTTTTAATACTAATTCAATGCCGAGCACAATTTCCGTTCCTCAGAGAGATAAAGACAAATTGAACTACACAAATAGAAAAAAATAGTGACGCTGGTCTATTCACATGCCATGATGTTTGTTCGAGTGCATGGATTTAAGATAGCGCGATCGGGTTTCTTTTTAGATACGTCACTGGAAGCTAGGTTTTATCAGCGCGCATAATGAACGGTCTTGCTCATAATTTGTTATGACAAAAAATTCTCTATAAGTCATTGGTGTTGCTGATGCATCATCTTCCAGCGATGAAGAGGTTATGGGAAACCATTCTCAAGCATTTCATGAACAAATGTTAAATACAAACAATTGGTGAATTATCATACGACTCTATTCTCGTTTAATATGTACCTAGAATACTAGTTATTTGTGTTTTTTTATTATTTATGTATGCATTCTTATTTTTGAAAAATTGTAATAAACCATTATATCTCAGTACTTATACCTTGCATCTTCTTCTTCAGCCTCTTCAAGTATAATTAATTAAACAGTCGAATACGGTGTTGATTGCGTGATGCTGATTTTAATATGGTATTCATTTTATAGCATGTAAACTTAGTTTATAACATTTTAATATAAAAAACTGATCTGATGTGTTAATTTTTTTTTTGATTAGCCAAATTTTAATATATTTTAGTTAATTAACAATAACTTTTGCCGTTTTTCAAAAACTGTAATAACGGTAATCTCCAAAAACAATACATGGTATTTTATGTGTATACAGTACTTTAAAAATTAAATACTTTTAATCATAAAATTTTGGTTAATGGTTTGACAAGCTTGATGAGTTCACTAAGTAAAATCCACTGATCTTTATAATAATATGGATAGCTGATACTTATGAGAAAAAATTTAAAATATGGGGTTAGGCTGCGTAGAAGACAGCGCCACACACTACTGAGATTAGAACTAAATTGAACATTTCTTTCTTTACAACAGTACCGGTATTTTTCAAAACACAAAAAAGAGTTGAAGAAAAATAATTCAAACAGTTTTATGAAATTGCATAAAAATGTACGGAAATGCATAACATTGTATAAAATTTTGTAAAACTTAATGACAAATCACATTTTAATTAGTTTGAATAAGATTATACAAAAAACTACAGTTAAACAGTCATTTTAACTCGCTTAAGAATTAATCAAACATGCTTAACCTACTTATAGATTTAACGATCGAACGCATAACTGAGAATTGCGAAGAAATGAAGAAAATTATACAATAACTGAAACTATAATATACATATTGAAATAATAATCTAAACTGCAAGCTAGTGCTATTACTGATGCGCCCAAATAATTTTCTAAATATTTTTAAACATACTAACCCATTTAGAAAATATCTTACAAAAATATTAATAATTATGGCAATTGCACTGAGAATTGAACTGTCACAAAAAAGTATGGTTAGCGCTACTTTTTAGTTCAAGTCGCATATAAAATTTAGATGTGCAATACTAGAATTTGATGATTTTCATCAACCATTTTTGGTCTGCAATTTGTTTCCGTTTCCCTGGAACTTACCAACAATACATTCTTCTTTCTCTACCATTTGAAATACTAATTGCTCTAAAACATTTCAATATATCTGACTGGTAAGTTCTTTAAACAAATTATTGCTCCAATTTCAAACGAAACGTCTAATAAACCATTAAAAAACGATCTTCTCGTACTTCATATTTGTTCTTTTCAGCCTATAGGCGATATCTATAGAAATCAATTATTGCATAATTTAAAAAAATGTCTCTCATCGATAAAAACAATCAGTAACGGTAGAAACGCATTGACAAAATACAACTCGTAAATTGTTTTTTTTTGTATCAATATTAAATTATGTCAACGATTCCACTAATAACCCAGATGTTAAAAACCACAATGATCGACAACCCGCATTGTAAGAAAAGTGTAGGTACAAATCTAATAATTAAAATAGTTACAAACTTAAATTAAAATATGTGTTAATGTCGTTTTTAAACTAAGAAGGTGTTAATTTATTATAATTTAAATATTCGCGCGCTATTTCTTTGAGGATTTTGTAGTAAGTGCATTTTCGTGGACCATTCCCGATTATTTCGTATGGTGATGCCAAAACATGTAAGAAAGTAGCTGGTTTTTCTATATTTTCAAATTCGTGTAAATTTCTCATTGGAGGGTCTAGTATGCATGGTTCTGAAGAATTGTCGACACTACGCTATACAGTTATATGAGAAGGTGCGTTAATATTATGCAAATAATGCTCGTGTGCAGTCTTTTCTAAGTGGAAAATTTGTGATTTTTACAGTTCTTGTGATCGGGTAATAAAGACCCATTCCTGGTTTCAATATCAAAATACCCATGCAAAAGTTTCTATCTTCGAAAAAATCAATGTAAAAAAAGTAATTGATTTATTCCTTGTCAGCTTGCAATGAAGAATAACAATTTATACTTGTTAGCACTAAAAATGTCTTTTGCAAACTTTGTAAAACAAGTTTAAAAATTATAGAATCAATTTTGTTTATATTACTAACTAATGTTTTCTTTAAATGTTGTCTTTTTTAAGAGATTTTAATTTAAGTGGACAATGCTTTAAAGTTTAGCAAATTGGACTGTCAAACTTTGGAGGTACCGGTTTAGAAATTCTGTAGCGGGGGGATATACACTTATCCGCTACTACAAATTTTTGATTTTCTTTTAAATGTTATGTACCAACAAAAATGATATTTTTTTGAACGGCGACAATTTGCTTCATTTCCTTGTATATATACGCTTTAGCTTAAGCAACCCAACATACTAATAAATTTTTGCCTTATTTTAAAGATAGTCTTAATCATGCGCTTTGCTTTGGAAATTTCAAAAACGATATAAGGTTTTTCAGGTTGTCTTGTCCAGTGCGTTGTAAAAATAAGACAACTTTCTTTTAAAAAGGGTTTAAAAAAAACGGAAAACGTCAAATACGTGTCTGGTTTTTTCTGCGTGTCAACACCAATTTATTTCCGCAACTGACTAGTTGGTAAGACATGTTTTCTTTTGTTAAATGCAAAAATTTTAATTATTTATTGTTACGGTGTATTTTAGCAACAAATCTCGACTCGTACGTAATAGGAATATTTGTAAATTTCCAATCTTAGAATAATAAGAAAATGCATGGTCTCGAAGATGCGACGACGATAAAGATTTTCGCAAAAATCAATCGAAGGTCAGGATAACGTTATAATTTATCTTTTATTTATATAATCGGTAGTATATTATTGCTATGAGTTGATTCACCTTATTGATAATTTTTTCTTATTAATTCGTTTTCACCATAGGTAGTTAAATTAAATAGAGTAAACAGTAATATGTCAAAATGTAATTATGAGTTGTATTTGTTCTTAGGATTAAGGTAAAAAAAGTTTTTTTTTCTTTTCCAATTGTCTTAAATTGGTGGCGCCCAATAATCAATTTTTAGTTTTCTTAAAGTTTTTTTTTATTTGCCTTATCTTTATGGTAATGTTCCGGTCGGAAGTGAGATGACCTGATAGTTTCCCTGATTACCGAGAGCAGCCGGATAGTGTGAAACCGCTTAAGTTATAAGCACAGTCTCAAAAAAAGGGGTTACAATTCTAGCATTTTTAAAAATACATTTCATGTCAACCACTTTAGATTTTGTTAAACGCCGTTTTCAAAGCATAAAAATTTACTTTTTTTCTAAATGTCTTTAGTGCTTAATTTTTTTAAATGTTATTTTCAGTTGTTTTGTAAAATTAATCTAGTCCCATAAATTTGACGTATTGTCATTGACGACACATTCACACACAAAAATAAGCAAAATTAAACTGCACAACACTGCACCCATAGACTGCACCAATTAGCAATACCCAAATTCTTACCAAATTCTGTGTTACAGATCTTTTAAATTATTGGGTCGCTTTCTGCATACTTTGTTTTGCAGCGCCATACTGTTGCAACTAAATCATATTATTTGAAGCGACAGAATTGTTTGCTTTGGAAAATAATACAACTAATGCAAGCATCAATTCCAATTATTGTAAAAATTCAAGGTATCTTTTTCAGTCAACTTATTGGCAAAAAACTGTCCCTAGAATTCTACAACGATTTCTGCACGTATGTATATCGTTTCTGGAAATGAATTTCCTGCATCTAATGAGGATTTTCTTAGCCCAATATCTACAATTTTGTCTGTTAACAATTCTATTTAGACAAAAGGTTACTTCATCTGAAAATAGAATAAACAGGGAAAATTTTTAAAAAGCAAAGCAAAAGCCAATCAAGATGTGTATCTTTATTTAAAGTTGGTTTTATTATTATATGTAAGTATTAGGTAAGTGTTTTTCAAAATTTAGAAAAATCAAACTACACTTGTCTGATATTTACGAATCTACTTTTGACAGTCGTAACTATCATTATTATGCTTTTTGTTTAATACGTCAGTGATTAGATTCATTTTGCCAGTTTAAATTATTTTAAATATTTAAAGTTTAAGATTTTTTTCAAGTATAACATACTAAAAGTTTTATACCGTTAGAACGAAAATAAAAAATACTATGAAAAGCAGTAATAAAAAACATAGGTTGTCAGTTAAAAAATATCGTTTGGAATTTTAGCGACTGATAAAGAAAAAGGAAAATGAACCATAGTAGAAATGTTTCTTTTAAATGACAGTTTCTGTGCTTTTGATCGGAAATATTACAAAATTGTTTTACTTGTATGTACTGACGATGCACCTTATACCGGGTGATGATATGATCGTGAATGTTGAATTATTTGCTCTCCTAATTATTTAAAAAAAAAGTGTAATATCTTGTAAAGAAAAAAACTGCATCCCTCTATGCTATTGTTTACAATTTTTCATTTCCCAGAGCCCAAATAATTGAAAAAATAAAAATTATATTTTTGAAAAACCTGAGATGCTACGGAATTGTAAAAAATAACATGTGCAATCATTTATGTCATTTTTGTTTTACGTTTATTATTGATTATTAAATTTTGTTCTTCATAAATAAAATTGGAAATGTAGTGGTTTTTGCCGGAAATACCCGAATCTGCAGATTCGAAATAGTACAACAATTTTTTTGTTTGCAAATGATTTAAACAGGTAACTCAGTTATATTTTGTTAACGGATGAATGCACGTTTACGTCCACAAAAAATTAAACCAGGACCCAATATCCTCCAAAATGTGGAAATATTAAGTCATCACATTATAAGATCATTTTTCTCGTCTTCTTGCAGTAGTTAAACGAGGATATAGCTCGGGCGATGTCAAATAGTCTGTGACAACTAAAAGATTTGGTTCCAGATGGATCGAAAGCTGAGATGTGTGCAAATTTTTGAATTAAAATTTTTCCAATAAGGTCATTGGTCCAAATTGTGCCAAAAACTTGCATAGAATATTTTGAAATTACAAAAAAGCACAGAATTTTTTAGTATGTGTTAGTTTTTAGTATTATATCGGTCATTTAGAATCTCTAATATATTATATAAACAATAAATAATAAAATTTTTAGAAAGCACATATTTTAAACGCATATCTAAGTGCATATTTTTAGCGTTTTTTATGCATATTTCAAATGCTTTTAGTGGATAACTATCCGACACCTAGTCATCATACTCAAATATATTTGTGAAGTATATTACATTTAATGTATGGAATCAATACAAGATAGTATATTATATACCAACGTTGAGAAGGTTATTATTATAACCTAAACAACAGGTTACAACACGAGACGCGTAGCAGGTTATAATAATGTTCTCAACCGTGGTGTATATATAATGTTTCCACTGCGATAATTATTAAAACTTTTTTAAGTGTTACTAAATCAAATTTAAAGATAATAAATTCAAACTAAAAATCAAGTGAGTGTTTTGTTTTGTGATGACAGTTATCACTAGTTTAATACAATTCATTTTGGCGTAGTTGTGATTTACAAATCAAAATTTAATAGATAACGTAAGTTTTTTTGCTAAAATTACTAAAATTAGGTATTGATTATAACTAGTAATATTCACATTCAGTTAAGCGCAAATTTCAAATAACTCAAATTTATTTGTTTAAATAACAGCTTAAGTTCTTATAATAGCATTAAATAAAATCTCTTGCTTCTGGTTAACAATTTTGTAATTATCAGAAAAAGTAAATATCTTCATTATTAACTGGTTAATAGTTAATAATGAAGCATTATTTACCTGCGTTTAAAAAAGTGCTATTTCACAACCTACTATTATAGGTAATAAATGAATGCGTATGCAACCAGTAGCGAAAAAAGTGATTAATTATTTATGCAAATTAGATCTACACTTCTGCAGTAACGCTGTCTACTTTATATTTTAGAAATAAACAAAAATTGGTATGTAAAAACTATAGGGGTAATTTTTGTAGTATTTTCATATTATTAAATAACGAAAAAAATAAGTTCTATAATTTAAATATTTTACTAAAGAATGGTTTTTTTTTGTTCAAACAAACCAAAAACTATTTAAAATCAATATCAAATTCCACAAAAAGATAAATTGCAGTGTTTTTTTTCATGAAACGATAATCAGATTAACGTGGTTTCTGGTTTCATTGATTTCTACAAAAATCTTATTGATAATCAAATTGAATATTGTCCTGCGTTTGTGGTAATAGAATAATTTTGGCTTGTAAAACGTACCTAATCCTGTTGATATTTAAAAATATGTAAAAATGAACGAAGTGCATTCATTAATAAAACTGATTGCATAAATAAGATTAAGTTTGTCAATTTTTATATTTATAATCATAACAAAGAGTTATATAGTTTTGTTAAAACCGTTTTAACTGCATATAGTTATTTGAACTGTTCATAAAAGAATCATACACTGTTAAAGAGATTAGTAAATCACAATTTATCAATCGCTTAGAAAAGTCATTAATAAATACTTACTATCCATTCCCGCAGACTTTGCAAAAACATCTCTTTGAAGTTCCTCCATTTGAAAACGTAGTTTATTAGCTTCGGCATCTCGTTGAGATAATTGTTTAGACAAATCATTTAATTGACTTTGAAATTTAGCTTCTTGATTGATTAAATTTTTCCTGAAATAAAAAAAAATCCTATTAAATATTATAAGTGGATACATATGCATGCAATGACGTCATACGTCAAGTGAGCCAAATATAAATTAGTAATAAGTTTTCAAATCGTTCTATTAATAAACAAAAAATGTGTATTAAATATAAATTATTACTGCGATCACATACTTTGCATCGTCATTTTGAAACCCGTTCACTATAGCACGATTATTTAAATCAGTTTTTATAAAACCATTGGGTAGTGACGAAGGATTTAGATGTTGACTTTTATTAACAGCATCATCCACAAGTGGAGGATTTATATTGTTAATGACAGCTGCGTCCGATTTTACTGGTGATTGTTCGAGGGAGTGAACACGCCGATATTTTGGTCTTGCAGCGGCTCCTAAGTCTGGGCTGCTAGGTGGAGTTTCTGCTTTCATATCTCTTTTACTTGGAATTTTGGGCACAATTGCGGTGGTCCCATGTCCACATGGTTTGACGCTACTTCTACGCTGCTCGGTGTCATTTTTAACAACATTCGCGTATGATGTAATTATTGGTGGCGATATTTGATTTGCGGTTTCGTTACACAAAATTTGGCTACTTTCCATATCACACTTTGCACTATCAACTAAATTAATATTTGTATCGATTGATTCGTCTATTTTGGTTATAATTTTCGCGGCCGATTCGTTACTAATTACTCCCGCTTGTTTCTCATTTTCTGGTAACCTACATTCGGTTAAAACGTCAAAGATGACGTCCGATTTCCCACCTTGTATCGCGGTTTCAGGCTTTTGTGATACTTTATTTTTACACGTTTCAATAACTGCACTGGTAGGTAGCGCGTTGTCATTTTTAGACGAAGCTTTGTCTTTGCTTTTCTTTTCTTTATTCGATCCATTAGTTGCTCTTCTAAAAAAACTAAACATTTTCTTCAAATTTTTTTTAACGATAATGGAGGTTTTCTTAAATCATCTTAATCTAATTCGCAATTATTAATAAATCATGATTTTTACATTTTAACAAATATCGCCTGTTTTATTTCCTTGCCGACTCATTAATCAGTTACACTCACTGAACAACCACTTTCTAGTAGAGGCATGCATGTTAATAATAGTACACACTCATTATGCCACATAAAATTAATTGAGGTGACAAGTGTCGCGCTTCGACTGAAAATTACTAAAGAGCGTTAAAGAAAAGTTCATATTTTCATAGCACTTCAGTTGTTGATCTTGTAGGTGGGGTAGTCTGGAAATAGCTTTTCTATGTGCCAAAAATATATTAATAATGACGTCTATAAACTGGAAATAAATGCATCTTTTAATTTGATAATCAATTTAACTTTGCTTTAACGTGATAATTGATACTTTTATTAATTCCAGTTGGTTTTTTTTCTTCAAAAGAAATTGTGTGTATAATTTATTTACTTACTACTTACTTTTTAATGTTAATAGTGAAATGTACAAGCGATTACTTTTCTTTATAATAAACTAATGTTAGTTTCTCACAAAATAAAATAATCTAAATTATTAATTAGCACAGCGGATTAAACTTAACATAAAATTGTTAGATTATTGTAGTTTTCGTGATATTATATTTAATAAAATTTTATTTTAACCCAAATGTGTTAGTTTCGTATTAAAATACATTTATTAAGACTGATTAATTTTGAAATTGACACAAAAAAATGTTTTAATCGTTTTAATTGGTATTGTTTTTGATAGAATAGAAATTTCATAACTTTAAAAACTTGATTTATAAAATTAGAATTTTTACATTCAAAAGAAAGTGCGTATAAACTTGATTCATAAAATAATCGCACACACAAAAATAAATTTACAAATATAAAACTGAAATCAACGCTCTCTATAAAATTCTGCGTCACTAGAGCAAAGTGACTTATGCAAAAAGGTAAACAAATAATAACGCATAAAAAGAAATAATTTTGATATTTGTGAAGTACAATAATTTTAAAATTTTAGTCAATTTGTGGAATTTAGTTAAATCGACTTCGGTGATAGGGTTATAGGAATCCAATCTTCTATTAATTGGATATACCTATTGTTACACTAATATATGTAAGTGTTGTAATAGGTACTTTTGTACTTAGAGGTACAGGTACACTCAACTAAACAAAAAACGGAACACCTTGGTTAGTAGTCAATTCGTAGCCGTTCGCGATGCTATTCAAAAAGTTCAAATTAGACAAATAATAAACATTGCAATACCAGAAGGTCAAATTGTTTACCGCAAAAGCTAAAAAATCAATATATTCTTATTTTTGAATGATTTGGAACAGTAGACGGCATTTTATTTTTATATGAAATATTTTCCTATGTAATTAATAGTTCAATATTGAAACAGTGCATTATAAACTTGATTAAGGCTATTTGTTTATTATATTTTAAATTACACACATGTAACAACTTACTTATTAGTAACATTGTGATTATAAGACTATTGCTTTTAAGTTTGAATCACATTTTAAGTAGTTATGTATTTAATATCTCTTTATGATCAAAATGTCAAAGAAACGCAATCACAGTAAACGTTTAAAATAATTGTTAACACATTTATAAAGACTAATAGTGGATAATAGTATAAAACAGTGGAATCATTTTGTCACAAAGAGAATGTCAATTAAGAACAATGAAGTATTTTACGTTTATATTCATTTACTATTTTTAGTTTTTAAGTTGCTGATACAATTAAAAAAAATTGACAACAAATAGTCGCCTTAGAAGAAATAATGTAACTTTAAATTTTTTTACACTCCATATGCCTCATTGCAGTGCAAAACAATAATCAGTAAAAACCGGATGTTTAAACAAAATGCCAAAAAATAGTCATAAATGCTTATTTTACGGCATTTTTTTTATAAACGTCTGTTTTATGTTTTAATGCCAATTTTGTCAAAAACGTGTTAATGTATGTACGAATTAATTTTAGAAATAACTTGAATTCATAAAAAGTTTAAGAAGGCAAATAAGTATTAAATGCATTTGTAATTACTAAATTCGAAAAATTCTATGTTATCTACGTTTATCTATACAGTCGTAAAAATTCCATTAACAAAAATCTAAATTAACAAAGTAGTAATCCCTATTTCAAAGCATACGATGATATCTATATTTTATTTAAAACAACAATTATATATGATAATTTGAACCTATTAATTGTTTTTTTCCGTTTTAGGAATGATGACTTAATGACATTTTTATAATAATGTAAGTGAATTTCATTGCCCCTCTTAGAACGCACTGATAGAAAAACTACGGATAATTTAAAACAATACTTAGTAGTAAGTAAAATATTTATCTTTTGTCTGTGTGTATTTTTATGATAAAATTGTTTTTTTACTAGTAAGATGTAATAATAACAATAACTACCTAGTAGTTTAAAGATGACTTATTTTCAGGGCTGGTCAGTATTTCAACTACCTACATGCATTTCAAATGCAAATTTCAAATACATTTTTATACATTTTGCATTTTAAATACTTTTATTTAGGAAGAGTATTTCGAATACATTTTTTTAAGTATTTTGCAACACCACCGCCATTATTTTTTTTCGAGGTTTCTATTGTGTTTTTTCATTACGATTGGTATCATGGTAGCAATTTCAGTGAAAAAAGTATGTACCTATTTAGAATATTTTAGTTAATTCAAATACGACATGATAAAGGTATTTTCTAATTTATAATCAAAATACTATGATGTGATCAGAGTAATTTGTATTTTAAACTCATTTTGACATAGCAATTTGTATTTTGTATTTCATATACTTCATGTTAGTATTTTGCCCAGCCCTGCTTATTTTGTATTTTTAATTTGTATGTATTTTTATAGTAAAATTGTTAAACATTTTTGTGCCTATAAAATATAAAATAAAGTGTTTGCCTATTTTAAACATTTTTAATGTTAATGGGAATGCTATGGGAACTCACCCAACTCTATATATTTACTGAAAAGTGTCCGTTACACTTGTTGGAACTTTTTAACAAATAATTATTTTCGGGTTTTGAACCGCGTTCCATATTTACACTTTTCACAAAATTGATAAAAATCATGAACACCAACGACTACATGGAAAAACTCGATACTTTGCTACAAGATTCGGCGTACAAACCATTGAAGAGGAATCTAATAAAACCTCTGGAGAGAAAGATTTCGGCCGCTGTAAAATCCGCAAGCACGATCCCGGAACATCAAAAGAGACGACTAATGCGTACAGACACCAGGATGCCGCACCTTTACGGCCTTCCAAAAATCCACAAACCAGGGGTACCGCTTTGTCCAATTGTGAGTGCTACAGGTTCAGCCACTAATCCTCTGGCTAGATATTAATGTATTATTTTACAACCGCTTACGGGAAAAAGCATCCATCACGTAAAGAATTCCCAGCACTTCGTCTCAAAAATTAAAGAAATTAAATTGGAACCAGAAGACATTTTAGTCAGTTTTGATGTGACATCTCTCTTCACAAAAATGCCACTACAAACAGCACTGGAGATCATCAAGACCAAATTACGAAAAGCGGATTTGGATGAGAAGCTTAACGGACTTATTAAGCTATGCTTAAAGTCCACGTACTTCTCATTCAACAATATTGTATACGAACAAATTGAAGGGGCTGCCATGGGATCACCACTTTCTCCAGTCATCGCCAATATATTTATGGAGGATTTTGAAGAAAGAGCATTAGAAACCGCTACCCTCAAACCAAAATGCTGGCTACGTTATCTGGACGATACATTTGTAATTTGATCTCATGAAACAAAAACACTACACAACTTTCTGGATTACATCAACCAGTTAGATTTCAACATCAAATTCATCATGGAAAAGGAAACAAACAGAAGCATTCCGTTCTTGGACGTACTGGTCACTCAAAATATGGACAACAAATTGGGACATCAAGTATATAGAAAACCGACACATACTGACAGATACCTCAACGCCGAATCACACCATCATCCAGCTCAATAGTTTGCAGTGCTAAAAACTTTAGTACACAGGGCCAAGGCGATCAGTGATAGGTCACCTAACAAACGCCTTAATAAAAAACGGTTTCAAAAAAGCAGACATATATCGAGCAATTAACAAACACAGTAAGGAAAAACCAAAGAAGGAGGAACCCGTGGCAACTTTCTTGCTTCCTTACATAAAGGGCTGCACAGATAAAATAGCCAGGATACTTAGAGGGAAAAATATCAAAGTGATCTTCACTGCAACAAATAAAAGAGCCCCCAATTTCTCAAAATCAAAAGAAACAAAAGCACCACTCGAGGAACCAGAGGTCTACCACATCCCTTGTTCGTGTGGGCTGGCTTACAAAGGATAAACGGGACGCAACATAGCTACCAGATTAAAAGAACATAAGGCGGATACAAACAAACATAACACAAGATCTGCTGTTGCGGTACACTTTTTAGACACCGGTCACACGATAGAATTTGAAGAGGCAACAATGTTGGCTAAATCCCAAAACTTCTGGCCTAGACTATACAAGAAAGCCATTGAAATCCAGAAGTACGACAAATTTAATAGGGATAATGGAAGCGATCGAGCGCCAATATGAGAAAACATGTTCCGGAAAACTAATGAATCGGAACCGTCACGAACCACTGACCCGAACGGCGTAATATAAAAGCTTGTCAGGATCCTATATCTTCAGTTTCGGTTTTTTCTGAAGAAGACAGCGACATGACTGTCGAAACGTCAAACATTGTAAATTTTTCAGTTTTATAAATTTTGTGAAAAGTGTAAATATGGAACGCGGTTCAAAACTCAAAAATAATTATTTGTTAAAAAATCATAGCCGCGAAAGCCTCAAAAATTAAAACTTGTTGGAACTTGTGTATTAACTCCATAACGATTTCTTGAAAGTCAAAACACTTTTATAGGTGCGTCATTTAAACTTTTAAACGTTTTTTCGTCGCTAAAAACAACACAATTCCAAAAATCCAACGGTTTATTGACGTAACGTCTTGCAAATTCCAGACGCCTTATTTTATTGCTCTCGCTCAGAATTTTTTTTGATACTTTTTTATTCCAGCCTCTTTGAGTCTTGCCTGTGCGGTTAATTGCCATACGGAAAATTCGATGTCGACTAAAGCATTTTAAAAAGTTGTAAAAGGAGTTGAGTAAGATATGCCACTAACGCTGTGTTTTGGGCCACCGTAGATACCACTTAACTCGAATACGTCCCACAGTAGTCTGTGAAATTATAAACATTCGAGCAATTGCTTGAACATTAAGACCGCGCGCTAACTATAACAACGACTTAAAAACTAAAAATATTAAATTGACAATATAATAAAAACGATTATTTATCATATTATAGTAAAGCAGGATATAAGTGACAGAAAAAAGACAATTTTTTTGTTTATTATACTAGTAACAGTGCCTCTCTCGCCCTTAAAGAAACGTCACGTAAAAATGCAATGACACATTAAGTTTGATTATACACGTTTAAACCCATACGTATTAATAACATACAAACAAATGTCTAATTTTTTACATATGTCGCAACAATAAAATTGATTTTATTAACGTTATCTGAAAAGATTGTTAACCTAAAAAATGAAGAAAAAGGCTATGGAAGCAAACATGCATTGACGTATAAAAGAGTAAATAGTTCAGAGCTGCAATTAATTTTATTTATACAAGAACATATTCTGTATAAGAATAAAATGCAGCAATTATCTTTTTTGACACAAAATCATTCCACTGTTAATATTCTTTATAAGTATATTGCCAATTATTTAAAACATTTATTACAATTGCTTTTCTTTGACATTTAGACCAAAAAAGATATTAAAAAAGCAACTACTTAAAATGTACTTAAAACTTAAGTGCAATAGTTTATGTTCACAATGTTATTAATAAAATGTTACATAGGCGTAATATAAAATGTGTTCAAAAAATAGTCTTAATAAAGTTTGTAATGCACTATTTGAATATGCGGATAAACAATTTGACCTTTTGGTATTGTCAATCTTCATTTTTGTTTGATTTGAATTTCTTGAGTACCATCGCAAAAGGCCACGAATGATCGCATTCGCTAACAAGCCTAGATTACATCGAGATTTTTTGAAATAGTAACCAATATTTTTTTCAACGGAGTTTATTTTTCTGGGTAGAAAATATCAAAAAAGTGTGCCCTTGAAAAGAAAATTTTTTGAGATATTTGTTTCCAAAGCTTCAAAAATGTTAGTAAAAACTTGCGAATCAAGCATTTTAGGGTTTTTATTTAGTCCACTAGATATTTTTTTATCTAATATCGAACATTCTAAAAATATTTGGGAGCAAATTATTTAATTTAAAAAAATCAAAAAAATTTATTGTAATCATTATCAACAATCGACTAACTTACAAGAAGTGGAAATAATAACGAATAGTAAAAGCAGACATGTACAACAGAAAACCAAAGTAAATGTTCAAGTAATCTCCAAGCATTTTTTGACAATATTCCATCTGCAACTGAAACTCCTGGAAAACCCAAGAGTATCGCCTGGAATTGCTCGCATTTTGTTACAAATTATGTCTTCTACATCGTCGATGGTATTTGGTCTATTAAGATAGATTTTATTTTTAAATACTCCTATAAGTAGTCGAGGGGAGTGAAATCAGTTGATGTAGGAGGCCATTAGATGGATCCCCTACAACCAAAAAGTATACTCTTTGCTACAATTGATCCATTGGTTAGAAACACTTTGTTTAAATATTCGCAAACAATCTTTTCAAAATGGGATGGCGCAGCATCATGTTGGTGCAATACCGTGTTGTTGAGCAGATTTAGATCTTCTTCATTTTGGTAAAATACTGCAAATGCAAGGACTAATTTGTCTCTTAAAAATTCAAGGCATCTTTCACTAGTCAACGCAATTCCAAAGAAATATGAACCCAAGGTACGTTAATATAATAGCGAAGGCTTCCACGGCCGGAATCTATACTAACATTAGAATGTCTTCCGGGTTTGGACCGTGTCATAGTTGCAACCAAAGCTGCCAACGTTTCGCCCACTTTCGTAAGGGGCGACATCAGGGCGTGAGATAAATCGCAAAACTCAAACAAGCAATCGAAATCTAACTAAGAACTTCTCAAAAGTTAGGTTATCCACTTGTAAAACAAACCATAACCTAAACTATGAAAAGGTAAGAAAGAAAACGATAACCTGAAAAAGCAAACGAAAATCTAACAAATAACCACTACCGAGTTAGGTAATCAAGTTGTGAACCAAGCCAGATTCTAAACTCCGTAGAAGTGACTTAAGAAGAAATAGTCTCCGTATTTAAAGGAAAAGGATCGTCACGGATGATTAAGCTCGACCCTGATTGGGTTACGGTTGTTAGGGGGCGTGTTTTTGATAAATGACTAATAACCGGGAACCAAAGAGGGGATAGTTCGAAACCATGATCGCGATTGAAGTTATTGGTGTGTTTGATGATTTCTATGCTTTCTCGGAATTTCCTGTTGAAAAAGAATGGAGATTTGGCAATCAACGAAACATTATCAAAATCTATCTTGTGACCTGTAGTAAAATGATGTTCAGCGACCGCAGACTTGGAAGTATACCTTTTCCTAATACAACGATCATGTTCTGAAATGCGAGTAATGACGGAACGACCGGTTTCACCAATGTAGACTAAACCACAAGGACAGGGAATTTGGTATACACCTTGAGATGAAAGTGTAGGAAATTTGTCTTTGGGAGAAGGAAGAATCTGAGAGATTTTGCCTGTCGAGTTGAATATGGGTTTAATACCATTCTTACAAAGGAGTTTCCCTATTTGATCTGTAACCTTGTGAATGTAGGGTAAAAAGGCTAATTTCGGGTTGGATTCGGGAGTAGAAATGTCCTTAGGTAATCGAGTACGTGGATGTAAACGACGATTAATAACTCTATGAATATCTCGCTTTACATAACCATTGTTCACTAAGGTTCTAGTAAGATGACGGAGTTCTGAGTCTAGATTCTCAGGTTGACAAATAGAAAAGGCACGATGGACCAAAGATTCAATAACAGAACGTTTCTGTGCAGGATGATGATGAGACGAAGCATGAAGGTATCTGTCCGTATGAGTGGGTTTGCGATAAACAGAATGGCCTAGAAGTCCGTCGGGCTTACGAGTCACAAGAACGTCAAGAAATGGAAGAGAACCATTACTTTCGATTTCCATAGTAAATTTGATATCTAAGTGTTGATTGTTAAGATGATCAAAAAATTTAGACAATTCAAGATGACCATGAGACCAAACAATAACCGTGTCGTCAACATATCTAAACCATACTTTAGGTTTTAATATTGATGATTCCAAAGCAACCGTTTCAAAGGATTCCATAAAAATGTTAGCTACAACAGGTGATAAAGGAGAACCCATAGCAGCACCAGAAACTTGTTCGTAAAACTTATTATCAAATTGGAAGTAAGTAAAGGATAGACACTTTCCAATAAGAGGAACCAAACTCAAGTCCTTGCCATGTTGAGACAGAATCTGTTTGATGATAATAAGCGAATCCTTAATAGGAACTTTAGTAAAAAGTGAAGTAACATCTTAAGCTCACGAGAAGATCTTGGGGTTAACTTCAATCGCGATCATGGTTTCGAACTATCCCCTCTTTGGTTCCCGGTTATTAGTCATTTATCAAAAACACGCCCCCTAACAACCGTAACCCAATCAGGGTCGAGCTTAATCATCCGTGACGATCCTTTTCCTTTAAATACGGAGACTATTTCTTCTTAAGTCATTTCTACGGAGTTTAGAATCTGGCTTGGTTCACAAGTTGATTACCTAACTCGGTAGTGGTTCTTTGTTAGATTTTCGTTTGCTTTTTCAGGTTATCGTTTTCTTTCTTACCTTTTCATAGTTATGGTTTGTTTTACAAGTGGATAACCTAACTTTTGAGAAGTTCTTAATTAGATTTCGATTGCTTGTTTGAGTTTTGCGATTTATCTCACGCCCTGATGAAGCCCCTTACGAAAGTGGGCGAAACGTTGGCAGCTTTGGTTGCAACTATGACACGGTCTAAACCCGGAAGACATTCTAATGTTAGCCAAAGTACGTTAACTTTTTGTGAAAACTGATTATGAGTTTTCATTGTCCAGTGTTGACTTCTAGGAGATCAACATTTACAGTTTTGCCGATTTACTGTACCGTCGAGATAAAAGGTAGCCTCGTCGGAAAATACAATATTCCCTAAGAATTTTTCGTCATCATTAAGGCGTTAAAACGTAGGTTTGCAAAACTCTAACCTGCGGTCAAAACTATCTTCATTTAGTTCTTAGTGCAAAACCACTTTATACGAGTCCATTTTTCCAACTTCAAATGTTTTGATATGGAACTTTGACTTATTTTGTTGTCTGCTGCTAGTTGGCGAGTGGATAAATACTGATTTTCTTAAAACCCAAGTAGAACGTTTAATTTAACATGTTCCTGGATCACCCATCTCTCACATTGCCCATTTTCAATAATTTTTGCTCAATCGTCCTAACGTTGGACTGTGTAATTGGTTTTCTGTTAGAATATTTGTTATTAAATAAACGGCAAACTTCAACTCTGTCTGTGTAACCGATGATTATAATTTCTATTCTTTCCTTTTCACTTAAACGGCAGACCATTTTTAAATAATCCAAGAAAAAAATAAATGTGAAATACTATTAAGCCATGATTATTAAGCAAAATCCAACATAAACTGTCAAGGACCAAGTGCAAAATATTAGCTACTGTCAAGTCGTTTTTTTTAAAGGAACTTCTTTGATAATTGGTTTTATCCCATAACTTTTACTTACATTTTTGAAACTTATCTTCGAAAATTTTCTCTACAAAGTCACACTTTTTTGACATTTTCGTGCTCAGAAAAATGAACCCTATCAAAATCCGACAAGAAATCTGGCTTACCATTAAAAAAAAATTGATGGAATCATAGCTCAAAAAAAAACACTAGCAAAAAATGTCAATGGCGGAATAAAGTAACGCAGCTGATCTAAAACATTTTTCTTTAATTTTAATAATTTTTTACCATTTTGTTTTGCTTAAAAAGTGTATTAAGTCAAAGCATCACGGTATAGCTATGAGCAATTACAATGCAAAAACATTTCTTTAACTTTAACTACCTAGTTATTTTGTTTAAATTGTTAATTGTTAACATTGAAACTTTATTCTCAATTGAAGCACTTCATTGTCGCGGAACATTTGTCCACATATAGAAAACTAGTTTAGCGTTCATTCTCAGATTTTACATATGAATCCAACACCCAAAAAGAAAATTAGTATAACAATATGTTTTATTATCCATATTAGAGTATTCCAGTGTTGAAGATAATGGTCTCTGCAATTTAATAATAATTAATAATTTCTTGTATTTGTGTAGTATAGTTAGAAATATTATGTTGCGTTTTATTCAAATATGCTTTTTGAAGCTTGCGATTCAAATATTTTTAGTATCTGACTAATAATTTCATAGTTTCCTACATAGTGAATGTAACTAGTACGCAGGTCCGTTTCTACGAGATGGCGTCATATTAAACAGTATCCAATAGTAATATCCACTAAAAGATTGCATTTTGACTATTTTTGGTAGTGAGAAATTCTGGATACATTTAGTAAAAAAAATCAAATAATACACTCAAATTTTATCATTGACCAGCTCGCTATGTCAATACACTTTTTACTTTATTTTGATTTCAATATCGCCTAGTAAGAAACAAATTTCAAAAGAATATTTGTTGGTAGTCTTTGTTTTAATCGGCAAGTCGTCATAAAAATTTAAGGAAAAAAAAATTATATAGTACACGCCGTTTATTAGAATAATGGATAATGTTATCACTTTATTAAAGAACGGGCCAGACGTCCTACTTAAAAAATATGTTTATAGTAATCAAAGTTTCAGTGTATATTATCAATTTTCTTTTTAGGTGTGCCTCTATACATGAACAATAACTTATTTTGCATGAATTATTAAATGTAAATACGTTATCTTTGAGTTATTTTGTATTTTAGTGTCCTTGGAAAGAATCTGTATTTCTTAGAGATAACAACTATGTGATAACATTATTATGTATTGATTTTTATTATTGGTGTCAGCAACTGTGTAGTCCTTAGAACTAAATTAAACATCGTAACATTGCATTTTATTTCTTTTGAATCGCGGTGTAAATAAACTTAAGAGGCTATTTAATACAACAAATCCGTTATTTTTTATTTATTTGGCTTAAAATTTAGGTTTTTTTAATGTTTTATTAGAATTTTTATTTTGACATTTTTTGCTTGTATTGATTCTATAACTTCAGCTTCTAAATTAATCAAATATACGCTTGATGAATGTATTCATTTCTAACCAATAAACATGTTCAGTTATTGTTATCAAAAACCCCAATGTGATTTCATTAAGCGGCGCACACTGTACTAAGCAATTATCATTGTGTATAACGAATGTGTATGCGTTTTTATAGATAGACAACAATAACAAACTTAACAATTTGCAATTGCCGGTAAATTTATAGATTTATTTTGTTTTACAAGTTTTAAGAAACATTTAATAAACTCATAAGTTGAAAAATATAAATGTAAAGAATTTATAATGTGAATATTATCGAAATATGTCTTTTGATTTACCGAGTAGTAAATTGAGTAGTGATGTTTTTAAATTTTTTTCTTTATTCATAATTGTCCTTTGAAGTTTCTGCTGATCCTTTTATATGAATTCTTCTGCATTTTTTTAACGCAGTGTTGATTTAAAAACTCTGATGTTCATGATCTTGCATCGTATTTTTTTATGTTATGTTTACTGTTTTCGATTGCAAAACTTTTAAAACACCAAGTTTTTTGTAAAATATATTTGTATTTTATTAACATATTTAAGAAAATTCTTAATAAATTTTGTCATATTTAATTTAACCTTACGTGTGTTCCACATTAATTTTATTTAGAAATTTGTGGTATTGACAGTTTTGGAAATTAGTGTAAACGTTATTGAAGAAAACGCGTTTAAACAGATGCTATCTATAAATAATACCATTAATACTTTCTATTACGACGCTTGCCAGTTTCATTTTTTTGGGCCATGAAACCGGAAACAATACGTTTTCCTTATTTTGTTGAAAAAATATTTAAATCTATATTATACCAAATATATTTTTTATTTACACTTATCTGTAGTCGCATCTTTAAAATTCAAATAAAAAAAAGTATTTTGGTTTAGTAACGTTAGAAAATTAACAAGGAATATAATCATTGCTTACATTTTTATCAAAGTGACTTTTTTATATCGCAATTTTGGTTATGTGCCAAATATCTTTTGAGTACATGAACAACAAAAGCGTCGGTTGTTTTTTTTTATTTACATGTTTTACTTAACTAACAGCGTAAGCTAAAATTAAACAACTTTTCCGGAAAAAAATGTAGTTAAGTTAATATATTTGGTATTTTCAAGGAATTGACAATTTAAGGTTACTATTAAAAATGTTTTTCAATCTCTTGTTTCAACGCATCTTAATGCTTTTTACTAATACATATTTCTTTCAATTTTCTCATTATTGTTTACGTATTTTATGTTTTTATGTTTATTTTTACAAGTTGTTAAGTTTACCTAATTAAATTCTTTTAAACTTGCTTTAAACTTTTTGTTTTTTATTATTGTATTTACATTTTATTCATTTGTGAAATTCAATAATACATTTTTTTTTAAAAACAATTTTTTAAGCCTCTAATTTATGGCAAAAAAAACTTAAGGCGGGTTGCACAAAGCAAATAAAAATAAAAAATGTAACAACTGATTATTTCTCAAAACAATTGCTACATAGCCAATGAAACCATGTTTATTGGCGCTTTTAATATTTTTGGAGTAGTATAGGATTTATATTTATATACAGGGTGTTGATAGAAAGTTGTAACACCCACAAATGCCAGTTAGAACTCGTCGAAACAAACACGTGTTTTCTAGGTTGTACGTTCAAATTTAAATACTTTTTGATCTTGTACTTTAGAAATCTCTTTATTTAAAAAAAATATGTACTGCCCCACCTTCAAAAGTTTTTTATCACGTTTATCACGTGTGTGCGTAATTTGCATAATTTGTCTATAAAAATGCATAATTTATCAAAACGCTAAACTTCTTGACATGCTTTTGATTTTTGGAGAAGCAAGGCGTAATGCACTAGAAGCTCGCAGTATTTATCGGAAAAGATATCCAAATTGTTAGCAAGTTGCCGCAATTTTCGAATAATATGTAGACGTTTGTCAGAAGTTTTTACCCAACAGTTAGTAGGAATTCCAATAGATTTTGTCGAACCCCTGGATTTGAAAATGTTCTTAGTATTATTAAAGACAAGCCATCGACGAGCACAAAAGTAATAGCAAATAGATTAGATGTAAATCACATGGTAGTTTGGCAAATTCTAAAGGAACAAGGTTTCCATCCATTTTCTAGACAAAACGTTTTGGGATCTGAAGACTTTCAGCCGAAATTGTTGTGTTGTGGTTGGATTCTTAAAAGTTACAATCTTTAGAAGCGTTTTGAAAAGTTTATTTTATATACAGATACAGAGGCTTGTTGCAAAACGAACAGTGGGAAGCCCCAACCTAACTCCCTTAGATTTCTTTTTCTGGGGTCAGGTGAAAACCTCTGTATATGAGACACCAGTAAACACCGAATTAGAACTGGCTAGAATAGTAGCTGTAGCAAAAGATATAATAAGTAGGCAGCTCTTGCAAGTATCTCTTCTAATATTAAAATATGCTACCGGGCTTGCGTTGCTACAAATAGTGGCCATTTTAAAAATCAAATTTAATCCCTTCCTTGTTGTTTCCTTGTTCATTGTTTGTTTCTTGTTTTTCTTGTTTAATTTTCTTGTTTAATGGCAGCAAGCGTACTTTATTTTAAATAATTGTTGCAGTTGGTTAAAATTGATCTTGTAATTTAAATTGAATGAAGACTTTCTTTGAACAAATAAAAAAAAAAGTTTCAGACAAATGTTAAAATTTTATAAATGTTTTACTTTCAAAAAATCGATCGAGTAGTTTTCAAAATGTCTTGTTTTGAAGTGTTATTATCAATTTGATAAAATAGAAAATTATTGTAAATACAAATGTTTTAGAGAACCGAAAACAAATGCTGAAAATTTTTGTATTTTTTAAACATTTCTTAAAATAAAAGAGTAATAACAATTTTTGGAAAACAAAAAACGCCAGTAACTATAAACTGGAGTTCCAAATCAAAAATTTCAACTAAAAAAAGTAGTTTATTTCAATGAGTTCTAACTGCCATTTTTGGGTGTTACAACTTAGTATTAATACCCTGTATAACATAACTAACAATGTGTGACTTTTTTAACTAAATAATTCGGAATTGATGTATGGCAAATAAAAATTATCACAGTTTTTGTTTTTTTTATTTTGTTTGTATATTTCGCAATTAGCTGTCCTTTGGCAAAAGTTCTATAGTTTATCTTTTTGGAACATTTCTTAACTCAATCTGTGTACGCTGAAGTCTGTCATTTAATTACACAAAATGTTTTACTTTTAAATCTTTTACAAAAGGTAAGACACCAAATAAATGTTTTTATCATCAAAAGTCTTGCAGCATAATTTAATCTTATGCAACGCTCGGCCTGTGGCCTTGCCCTGCATTAACGTTCGTTATGCTATGCTTCACTTTGGACGCTTCTTTTATAATTTTCTATTTCTTCTATAATGAAACCAAATAAATAGTCGTGCGAGGGCCCATATAACCATTTGTATGTTAGAAATCTTTTGATATGGGTTGCGTATTGTATGTACTTAAATTTAAACATTCATAGTTGTGGCTGTAATTTTTTGTTTTTTTTTTTGAAATACCGATATTAATTTTAAAAAAAGAGCATTTTTGGTCAATGTGTATTCGTCTTGATCCACGTTATTAATGGGTGCATCGATTTTACCGCATTTGTGGTACTTGTGAGGGTCTTCCTGGGGTAAAAATTGATTTCTAATTTTGTGACATAACTTGATTTTCGCCGTAATTATAATAGCGTCTAGCGCTACCGCCACGTTTGTTCCTTTGAAATGGGCTGGAATCGATAACTTGGAACACGTACTAAGGAAAACAATAGTTACCAATATCAAGTCAAGTCGTTGACGTACTTTATGTCGTAGTTTACTAAAACTTACTTGTAATTTTATCTTATATCTGATTATTTCTTTCTTTACACTTTTTAACAATTTTAGGAGACGATTCAAGCATGGCGATTGCTATTAGCATGACTGCATAATCGTTAGTACAATTTATTTATTTTTTATTAATTTGTGTATTTGTCAACCGTAAAATACGTGCGACGTAAATATAGTTGTTATCACGACTAACAAACGCAAATTTGTTTATACAGTTACGGTTTAAATTTATTCTAACTGCGATTTGCTTCTAGTTGCAAATTTACTACTTTTGCATCGAATTAAAGTATAATTCTTCAATTACATGTTAATTTATACTGTCTGTTTATACTACGATAATTTTATGTATGGAGTGTTGATTACTCTCCAGGGTTATTGACTGTGATATATATCGATGAACTCTTAATTGTTACTGTATATGTAATTCTGTCTCGCTTTTTTTTAATCCTCTTTTTCGTTGTTAAAAATAAATATATTCGTTGTTATAACCTGTGTTTTGCCATTTGTTCTCTTTCAGTGTTGGACAGATTTAAACGGTATTAGCCATCAATAGTTTCGCACCGTTTTGGCGCTTTTCTAATTACTTTACGATTAGCACACCGAAACCTGCCCTGAATTAAATCGATATATAGTCGCCTAGCTTTAAGTTACGGGTAAAAAATCACGTAACACATTAAAGCACCCGTTTGAGTACGTTAATAGCGCTGGTACAATTTTGTTTGTTTTTAAATTTGGTTACACGACGCCAACTTCTAACCTTACTAGTCAAAATTTCTTATGAACTGTTACTGCTTTTGACTTTACAAAGTTTTATTTTTGAAATTGATTTTAATTTTCAATACCTCCAGAACAAGTAAGTTTAATTACTTTTAATACTTTTCGAATTTATTTTTAGATAAGTTGATATGTAAATGTTAAAAATCTAAAACTTATGTGCAATATTTGATTAGGCATTGCTTTTTGTGTCGTAGAGATTTTTCACTCTACTAAAGTATGATGCAGTCTCAATTACATTCTTAATGTTAATGTTTATTATTCCTTATTTTATATTTCAGTTTTACTCTATACATTTAATTCATATTAATCGTTTTATAATATGAATAAAAATATATTTTATGTGTGATGTTTTTAGAACTTTTCGTAAGTACTATATGTAATACGAAACGGATCTAGCATCGATTGAACTATGTATACAGTAACCGTTCCAATAAGTTAAGAAAAATCTTTTATGGGTAAATTTCTATATGTAAGCTGAAACGTTTTTCAATTAATTCAATCCATTGCATATTGAATTAATGATTATTGCAAATGTTTTTTAAATATTAGTTTTAGTTTTAGGTATACAAACGATGATTGCGCCTGTTTTATAATCTATGTCTTATACAATTATAACACATATTGAAATGTTAGCGAAACATTTAGAACATGTGAAAATATAAGAAAACCCCATTTCAGTCTAGTCAGAAATTTTAAGTAGATTTGGACGGTCTAAACAAATAAGTGCAACGTCAGTGAAAGAAAGAATGTGCCGTGTTAAAGAAATAAATGCATTAAGTGATTAAATATCTTACCTGTCACATTAGTGTTGTTTCCAACTACCATAAAATTCACTATGGTTTTTAAGGTTTTTTCACTTAAAAAGGGCATACATTAAGGACGCAAACTAAATAAAATAGTATAAACAACTTTTAAGTTTTAATTTTGACCGCAAACAGTCGCAATCGCTATGGTCAACTACAAAATTCAATATTTCTCTCAAAATTCTTTAAGAACTTGATGAACGTAAATGTAAATAGAGTTTTCTGACATTTTTGATGTTGGAATTTAAAAATCTTAGAATCATACGAATAAAAATTTCTCAATCATTAAGAAAACGTAACGTTTCTTTATCTAATGTTTTTTAAATGTGTTACAGGGTGCTCTATTCAACCATACCAGTTTTTGTCAATTTACTTAAAAAGTTAAATAGAAACGTGTATTAATTCGAAAAATAAATAAAACATAAAACTGCGTATCGATATTTTTACCGGTTCGTAAGTTCTTGTAAAAAACGTATGCAAAATTGAAATTTTCGCTAATGTTTGCATTAAATATTGTTTTAAATTAATCAGTTATGATTTGTTTTAAAACAAAATATGTAAATAATTCTAATTATTTATTCAAGAAAACAAACAATAATATCTTAAAATTATTATAACACATGTTCAAAGTGCCTTCCATTATTGAAAATACATTTATTCAATCTGTGACAAGTGCTTGACGAACCAACTTCAATTTCAGCTCTTGAAATGCTAGCTATTCTGTTCTGAATTCTAGCAATCATGTTCTCACGAATAGTAGATCGATTTGGAAAGCCAAGTCTTCCTCATAAATAGAAATCCAATACAGCAAGATCTAGAAATCTAGCGGAGCAAGAACATACACTAACTTTTTTCATTCAACGATTTGGGAAGGTTGCTTCTAAATAATTTCTAACTTTCAACAAATAGTGTTCCGGGCATCCATTTTGCTGCAACCACATATTTTGTCTAGTTTCTAGTAAAACATTTTTTAGAAGCTAGCTCCGGCAAGTTGTTGATCAAAAAATATAAACCATAATACTATTTATAATACAATCTACACCAAATTAAAGAATAAAACAAACTTATTAGAAAAATCATCTGTAATATACAAAATTAATTGTAATAATTGTAATCTTTACTACATAGGACAAACAAAACAAAAATTAAAAAATAGAATCAAAAACCATAAGTATGTGTAGTACTAAAGCTAGTGACACAGGTCTTACATGCCATCACATCATAACAGGGCATACTTTTAATTTTGACAGCCCTGAAATTCTAGATGTAGAATATAATTTAAAAAAGAGATTAATCTCAGAAATGGTCTTTATTAATTTCTACAAAAACAATGTAAATTTTAGAACGGACACTGACAAACTAAGTTCGATCTACAATAACATTATTAGTAAAATTAAAAATTAATATTCTACTATAATTTATAAAATTATTAATAATTTCCATAATACATCAAAAATTAAAATTTTGCAGTGTATTAAAATGGCATGTTAATATTGATAAACCGTTAACAATTTCTTACTTATCTATCAAAGTTTCAATAATTTTATTTCATTATTTATAAGTGTACGCCACGATTTTGTTTGTTATATATATAATTATATGTTAAAAAATTGTATTCTTATTAATTGGGGTAAAACCAACCACTAATTGTTGGTAAGTTTTCTTAATTGTTTTTATTTTATTGCTTTACATTATCTTATTATTATATTTAGTAATATTGTAGTTGCATTAAGGTACTTTTATTGAGTATGTGTGATTTTAATTCTTTTTCGATTTGGTTTTCTAGTCACCTTTTTCATATTAATGTAAAATACGATTTTTTAATTGTTAATGATAGATTTTAATGTTATAACTATTGTATTGATGTGTAATATGTATTACTGATTGTTGATGTTTTAAATTATATAGACTGGCCTGAAGAAGTTGAGCACTAAAGCCAACGAAACGTCGCCTTAACAACATAAGAGGTTGATTTTATTTTTTGCCGTCCCTCCACCTTGAAGGATCCTATCAATTGAATAGGAAAAAATTTTTCAACTCAAAAAATATAAATATGTTGGCCTATTCAAATTTCTATTAAAAATAAATGTTCTGTTTTTTACCATTCCGCATCAGACCTTTACACTACAACTGTATTGTCAAATAAGTAATACATTGTATGCAAATTTACTCTTTCATCACTACTGAAGATGGCTTCGTCTGTTCATAATACGCGAGGCAACAATAAAAGATATTCGGTGCATATATCTGTTAACCAGTCAGTGACATTTACCACTCTGAAGATGCAAGCTGCAATGTCTGGCGAAACGTCAGTTTGATTGTGTTCACGAACGACAATACGGCAAAGGCCAAGTTCTACATTTTGTTTTGGCTCTCAAGGAAAGACTAAGACCAAGCCTAGAAAGTCTGGTTGTTTAACTACGAGGCGATCTAAGCCGGAAGTTGCTTATAATCATAAACAAAATAACCGTGAAAGCTTAAGATTTTACATTCATTTGCGGTTTTTACTAAAACTTTCTTTTTTTTGTTTTATTTAATTTGGTTAGAATAATTCATTATTCTAATTAAATTAACAAGAACTGGTATAGTTGGAAAGAGCGCTTTCTAGCAAATTAAAAAAAAAACATTTAAAAAAATCAATACGTTTTCTTAATGATTGAGAAGTTCTCTTTTCAACAATTTTAAGAATAGCATATTAAAACAGAATGTTACAGAATGAACGCGCTTCAATCACAAGACTGAGTTTATGAAACGGTAGAGTGGTTGAAACGTCTTCTATAACGTGTTTTTTATACTACTTTCTCTATTTTGATTCAATTTTAATATTATTCGTATAATTTTAAACTTTGAAAAAACTAACATTACTAACATTCGTGTAAGAATTTGCTAATTATTACACGGATTTTATTGTGAGAATTACTAATTCTTATGTCGAAATAGAGAAAATTAATTCCAGCATCGAAAATGTCAGATAACCTTATTTACGTGCTAACCAATTCATTAGGTTCTAGAACTGTTTTTGTGCAGTCTACAAAAAAAGTATATTAGTAATCGCCTAAATTTTGAAATAACGGCACTTTAGAAACCAACTTTCTAAAACAAAAATTTGAATTTCAACTTTTCTATAATAAAAGTAGGTATTAACTGTTTAAAGTTTTTTTATAAATTAAAAATTAAATAGCTACGACAAGGATTTTAATGATTTTACGCTAGAGATTAGTTTCCGTTAAAAATAGCAAAATCCAACGAATAAAGAATTTTGAAAATGCATCTCATCGGATTCCAACATGAAAACTGCAGCGAATAGTGTGTTGAAATAAAAACGTAAGATTGCTTAAATTTCTGTTATTTTTATCCATGGACGTCACGAGGTGAGCAAACTATACCGATTGTGTTTTTAAATTTACAAATCACCAAAACTGATCAAACTGATAAGCGCCGTAGCGGTTCTGATTAATTGTAAGGTGTTAAAACATCTAACTTTATGATCAATGGAAAATTTAAATTAGTCTTAATGGGAAGTTTAATGACTTTGAAATAACATCCAGTTTATACAAATGTCTTGTATGACTATTTTAAGAGTCATAAAATAGGTGTCACTATTTATTATTCTTCATTCAAAATCCCTTAAATTTATGGTAAACGATTAACTCGTTTCTTTGTGTTGTAGCACTTTTTTGTATTATATTTACGCAAGCAATCCTACAATAACAATGTTTTATCTTTTTTCATCAAAATTGGCGGTTACCGTGGTAATAGTCATTTACAGATACTATTTTTACAAGCTTATATACATGCTTATGCTAAAAATCATATTTTTAAATTATCAACCTTGAAGTAATGAAATTTTTTTACAATTTTAAAATTAAATTACAGTTCCAAGAATTTTCAGTAGAACTGTAAATGTACGAAAATTAATTTGTAAAAAAGGCAACATTAAATATGTTTGATGAGTATTTACGTTAGACACAGACGAGTGTTTTTTAAAAATTTCAGACACACGTTGTAATTAGTAGAGTAAATTTAGATAACATAAATGTTACTATTTATTGATTTTGAAAGTGTATATTACACAACAAACAGAAACGTTGTTAAGAAATTCAATTTGCTATTAGGACAATATTGTCAATCTTATTTTGACAACTAAAACATTTACATTTTATTTTGGTTTTCATCAATTATTTTAATAGTCTGTAGTTACAAAGTAAAATATTATTGTAATTTTCAAGTTTTTTTTGGAAAAAAATACCGTTTTACTTTCTGTTATGTATTCATATATATGCTATATAGTTTACAATAAATGTTCCATTCCCATTTTTTGTAATCTTGTAATAGACACTGTTTTTGTTTAAAATTTGAAATAAAAAAATTCTCCTGTTTCTAACAGACACTATTTTTAAACTCTAATGCGGTTTCTACATATACATATATATAATATAATAAACTTCGTATCAAAAATTCACAGCTCAATGTATTTGTCATGTTTACTGATTCGCACAGAAATTTGAGTAAATGCATATAATAAACTTGTTGGTGTGTTTATGTTTTGCATTTTTCCTGAATTTCTTATAACCGAAAAAGTCATTTTTAAACAAAACACGTATTTTGATCATTGCCGGATTTGTCAATAGGGTCTATAGGTCGCGACCTAAGGTCAGCATTTTGGTAGAATAAATAATAACTATTGCTTAGATAAATAGATACAAGAAAAGACAGAGGCGCTGATTTTTACGAAACTTCGAATGGATTGATGTATGGGTAAAATATTTTTTAAATAGCATCTACTCTACTTTCAAAAATCCACAAAATCACCAAGCAAAAACTCATCAAAAAAAATTAATTTTTCTCTTTGTGAAAAAACGGCAAGCCAGTAAGATAAAAGTATATATACAAGGTTCGCCATTACTTCTGCCTCGGCTTTTAGTGCCTTTGTATAAAGGTCATCATAAAATGTTTAGACTGTACTCATTTCTATTGAAAATCTGCATGTTTTAAAAATATTTTTGTTTATACAGAATGTTTAGTTTTCGGTGGGTGCATAAAGTTACTCTTTTTTAAACATTAACCCATCAATTTTTTTCATGCTGTTCGATGAAGGCTTAATTTAAATGAAAAATACTTTTTAAATTTTATTAATTGAGCAATTTCTTTAAAAATACTGCATCAAAAAGAAATGATCACAAAACTAGTGTTTTTAGAGTTTTGGAATTTGTTTTTGTAAATTCGTAGATGAAAGTTAGAAGTACTTAAATAGTCTAAAAGATTTTTTTTTAATTCGCCATACTTATTTTGTATGAAGGCGTATATTTTTTAAATGGCTGAAAATATTTTTTTTAAATGGCACCTTTTTTTAACTGTTTCTAATGTAGTTTTTAATTCTCTATCGTGATCTATCTAAAGTGATTTTATTAAACTTTTTATTCGTGTTATAATTTATGCCGGTAACTCTTTCGAAAACAGTTAACATAGACGCCAAATTAATTTTTTTTAAATCAATAAAAAATGATCAAGAATCAATAAATAAATATATGAAAGAAAACGTTAGTAACTTTAGAGAAAAAATATAAGCCAGCATTAAAAATAGAATAAAAACTATTGAAAAACAACTACAGGTTATAGTGTTTAAAACCAGAATAAGACTGTTCACAAAGAAACGCAAGCACGTATTTGATATTTAAGAGAAGAAAAATGCGATAAATTTGAAAACGAATGAAGCGAAAGAATTAAACTGCTTGAAGAGTTACTAAGAAAAAAAAACATTCAAAAGTTTAAGGTTCTACTTTGATGTAAGATACTCTTGGTCAACATATTACAAACAGTTTGAAGTCGAGCTAGCCATAGAGTCAACTGCGTTTTGTTGTTTTAAAATTTGTCTACAAAAGCCTGTATAGCTAATTGTTTCAGAAAGTTTGTTGGCGCCGTAGGATACGCAAGCCTCGTTAGTCTAGCTATATCAGTTCCAAACTTCAAACAAAAGCTCTCTGTAGCTTTTTGAAGGCAGTTTTTTATTTTAACTTTATATACTTTTTGCAGATGAGCATCTCCATATCTCTTTTAAACGTGAAATTAACAGTTGGTAATTTTCTTAAAGGTGATCAGAAGCATTCTGCAAAATTCTAACCGCTTTTTTACGTAAAGCCACTATTAGAGACGTCACTTTTTGTTTGTTGCTCCAATCATTACCTGTTTCACGTTTAAAAGAGATATGGAGATGCTCATCTGCAAAAAGTATATAAAGTTAAAATAAAAAACTGCCTTCAAAAAGCTACAGAGAGCTTTTGTTTGAAGTTTGGAACTGATATAGCTAGACTAACGAGGCTTGCGTATCCTACGGCGCCAGCAAACTTTCTGGAACAATTAGCTATACAGGCTTTTGTAGACGAATTTTAAAACAACAAAACGCAGTTGACTCTATGGCTAGCTCGACGTTATGACGTTGGATAACGCTTTAACCCACGCCTTAGAATTTAAAGCAGCAAAACAGGCGTCGTACCGATGCAGTCATAAGGTCCGTTGTGATGCAGAAATACCCGCACAGACAAAAAAAAGCATCGAGGAAATAGCGCAACAAATGCTTCGAAAAAAAGAAGTGACAACTTCGATCTGCGGTTAAATAAGCCACGTACGACGACACTGTACTAAGCCTAAGAAGAGAACAAGAAGAGCCCACAAAAGCCTGCGACGAGTTTAGCAAAGAAAACAAACATTAATCTCATCTAATCATGCACCGGATATTACCATTCAAATGGCATCGTCTATAGAGCAATTGCACGGCATTTATATCTGTATCAATAAAAGAAGTGTAGTTCAGTCCTGATATGTTACTGAAAAATTAGAAGAGTTCACTAGTAACAGTACGACATCGAACAGCGCCGGCAACGGTATACGTACTTACGTACAAATAAAAGTAAACATTGGTTTGAGAAATATAGTACTCGACCATTAAATACTGGTACCCCACATCAAGGAAGAAATTATCCTGGGAATGAACGTCCAAGAAAGCAGTTGTGCAAATCTTATTAATTGAAGACTCGACTCTGCCTGAAAATATTGAATGTGTGGTGATGGAAATCTTTGGGTTCTAGAGTTCGGAAGTACATTAGTACGAGTAAACAAACACACGATGCCAGTAAGGATCTTGATCTCAACTCAGATCCAGTAACGTTGAAAAAAAGACGTGGTTTATCGCCGAAGCTGCAGAGGCAATGCGAGGGCCCTTATGAAGATGTGCAGCGTATTAATGACGTTATATATTGCATACGAAAACCACTCAGAGGCAATGCAAAAGTGGTCGTCATTTATCGTTTAGTCTCCAGATTCAAACCAGGGTAATAGCAAGCAAAACCAAGAATCAAATCGATAGAATAGACTTCGATAAGTTTATAAGCACGCACGGGAGTTCCGAGAAACAAACATTCAAGTGCTGGTCCGCAGTTACCACCCAAGTAGAACATAGGGTCAGAAAAAGTACATTGACTGCTACTTTTATGTTCAAGGAAATTGAAAGAGCTATCTCTATCGCCACGACCCTTTCTACCGGTGCCGCGTTCAGATTTCTGTTCTGGGATAGAACACTCTAGATTATTCAAGATAATTTGAGGTAGTTTGCAGGAATGTTCTCAAAGCAAATAACATAAGAATATAAAAAGTATTCGAAAGAAATTAAAGTCAGTATTTAAATTGAGTCTAGTCAAAAGAAGAATACGGTGTTGGTCGAAATAAATAAAATGCTTAACACGTGTGCAATAATATGACTTAAGCACAGAAGAACAAAACAACTCGTAAGATAAATCACACAATGTAAAGCTGACATATTAAAAGTATTAAACTAAAACTGACAAATTTGATTTAATAATCAATTTAACACCCGAATGGGATAAAACTATGGCAATTTGTTTTATATAGTTGTGGAAACTGCATTAGAGTATTGCAGTGCTGAGGAGTCCAAATAGGACGAAACAGCTGTCCACTATGGCAATTTGTTTTATATAGTTGTGGAAACTGTATTAGAGTATTTCAGTGCTGAGGAGTCCAAATAGGACGAAACAGCTGTCCACTGGTCTCTAAGATGCAATTATATAACTTTATAGTTTTCTACATGTGGATTAACTCGTACGTAGCTCCGTTCCTACGAGATGGCGTTTAGCCTCAGATTTATTAGTTAAAAATGAAATAAGAAATTTTTCTGTGTTTTATGGACATTCAAAAATCTACAAAATAAACAAAAAAATTTGTTTCAGGCTGTTGTCGCAAGAGGGTTTAGCTAGTTAATCTTCTAGTAATGGACATTTGTTTGCCTTTCGCAAAGTATTTTGCCAACTGATCAGTGAGTTTTGGAAAGTGTTTCTTTAAAGGAGACAGCAAGTTATGTAAAACAACAACTCTATTAAAGATTCCGTATTTTTGCAATTCAAAGAAACAAACAAACAAACCTTCTTATCCATAATTGTAATTTTTTTCCTAATACTTAAATGTATGTTGGATTGCAGAGGAAGATTCAAAGCATTCCGTTTAACAAAAATATCAAACAAATACGATGATTTCAGCAAAAAGTAAAATTGTCAAAATACCTGAGTTGTCGAGACCACTTTTTTGTAGAAAAGTGCAATTTTCTTTACGAAACTCGAATACACAGCATGAAACGTTTTTACGTGAACTGCAGTAGTATAAAAGAACTCTGTGTTTAACTCCCATGATCATGCGTGTTTTTTAAATCTGACTTATTGTAATATGTAGTTTATTACGTCTACGACACGTTCTAATATCAGATTTAATTGATAACTTATCGACTTTGAATCAAGTGCAAAGTGTTCACATAGTATACGGTGCACTTTTACCAATCCAAATCATTTTCAGTTATAAGCGTGTCAAGGATCTATTTGCCCTTTCAATAATGGTTTTGTAGAACAAAAGAGCTTCAACGGAGATTCTTGTTGCTATCAGTAGTCTTATCAAATTGCAGAAAATGATTATCTTTCATTATCTCTATTAATTGATCATTGAGATCTTGACCTGTATGATAGATTCTTTGGCTAATAGTATTATTGAACAAAGGTACTTTTAAATCAGTTGCCGCGCCGATTTTCTCATCATAATATTAACTATGTCAAGAGCAGTCGATAGAATGTGAAGAATTTGGAATATCTTTCAAGAGGGATTTGTTTTATTTTACTTGAACGCAAGCTTTTAAATACGCAATGTGGTTATTATCGAATTTACACACTGAAACAAAGCTATTTAAACTGGTTTGCTAAAGTTGTGGTGGCATATATATATTGGCCGCACCACTTACTCTCTTAACTTTCGCAACAATCTTCTATAGTATTGAAACATTCTTGAACTTCGAAAATATTCGAAGCGGTTTAAGAAACTAAAAGAATATTCTAGTCAAAGATAAGACAAATACATAAAAAGTAATTTAACTTTAAAGAAGCACATGGGGGGTGTAGATAAGAAACTGCAAATTTGGTGTTTTTACAAGTGAGCCGTAGAGAGAAATAAAAGTGAGTGTAGATTATTTTATTACAAACGGCGTACAGTTACAGTTTTATATAAAATTAGTATTTTTTTACCAAGTTAGCGATAACCTTTATTTAGTTCGTTGTGTTTTATTTCTAGTAAAATTAGTTATAATTTCTAATCGTGTAAAATAGTCAGAATAAGTTAAAATTAAGTTTGTAACAATATGTTACAGAAGTCCTATAAACTTTATAAAACGTCCATTTTTTAAAGTATTTAAAACATTGTAGATCGTTATGTCTGTCCGTGCTTGAAAAGCGTCTCGCGGCGTATTTGTTATTGAACTTACACGCTTACAAAAACAAAACCACAAACTTAAAAAGTAAACAGCTTTTAAAAACAAATCAAATACTTAGAATCTTGTTGCAAATAATATTTAGATTCAAGTGTAGAAACAAAGAGTAATAGAAAACATACGTAGTAATTTCAATATTACTTGCATTTAGTAGGTACTCGAAGTTCAAGCTTGAAGTCAAATGCCTTTAAATATTTACAAGGTTATAGTGTTTGTTATAATTTTACACTTATTTATTTGCTCTACTTTTGTTTATTGTAATAAATTGTTTACATTTAGAAAAAAATGTTTTTCTCAAATTTTAAATTGCACATTTTTCTTGTTCGTATAACAAACTTAATTTTGAAGTTAGAAATGATTCCCAAAATTATACAAAAGTTATTGATTTGGTACGTTAAAGTTGTGTTAAAGTAAACTATGATTAAAAACAATAATAATAATTTTTATTTTGAAAAAATTAATAATGTTTATCCACATTGTTAAAACATTTGAAGACATTTTTGTAAACACAAATAAATAGAATCTTTAGTGAAAGATTTAGAAATTGTAGTAATAAATTCTAAATCTATTTTAAAATTTAAAATGTCACTAGTATTAAGTGTTTCTAATATATATTTTATTATGTTTAGATTAAATAAAGATTTGATATTCTGGCATAAGTTCAATGTTAAGTAAATTAAAATTAAAGTGAACGTTTCGGAGCAGTTCAATAAAGTTTGTATCTCTTTGTTCATTTTTCTATTTAGATAACTACAAAATAATTTTGTATATACGTTTTTTTTAAGATTAAACATATGTTCGATAATAATAAAAAGAATTTAAATTTAAATATTAAATCTTATTTTGTAATGACGTGTACAAATAGTACATTAAAACAAACACCAGATTAAAAAAAACTAATATGAAGAGTTAATTATGAAAAGGTTATGAATAATTGTAAACTGTCAATTTTGTTTTTAATTTTTTTCATCTTTCATAGCTTTCTAACGCTTTTATTATTGAATCACAATAAGTTTCCTTATCAAATCATTAGCGTTTTGAGAACAACAAAATAAATTTCTCTTAAAACAGTTAGTTAAACTTAGATTTTTCAGACAAACCTCAAATTTGATTTTTAAAATTCCGTGTGCAGCTTTTATTTCTGCTAATAATAATAATCATTAGCCAAATTAAAAAATTAGGTTTTGATTTTTTTTCAGAAATAGATACCAAACTAAATATACGGACGAGTAAACGGTATGTTTCAAAATTGTATTATGCTACCATACACAAATTAGAGAGACTTCAGAATAAACCGATTTGGGTATCGTTAGATAAAACAACAAAGGACAGCAAAGAATTACATTTTTTTTATTGGCGTGTTAGATGTTGAATAAAAAAGAAACAAATCGTAATTACTGCTAATAATGAAAGTATAAGAAAAAGTGAATTATTCGATAATTGCTACATTTTTTTAACGATGCCCTTAATCTTTTGTGGCAGGATTTGTTAGAAAAAAGTGTTGATACCTTGCACCGATGCTGTACCATATAGTATGTGCAAAGCACTGAAAGATTTACAAGTTCACATGCTTTGCAGTCTGGTTTGTTTTCAATTAGCGAATACATCTTTCAACTAAGGCTAAGGGAGATTGAGGCAGTAATTTAATTAGTAATTATGTATTGATTTTGCGTGTAGCGTAGTAGTTGTTCCTTTCCACGAATCTTTAGACCACCTCCACGAGGTTAAAGGTGGACAACGAAGCTCATGCAATAAGTCCATCTTCTTAGGCAATAAGATCATGTGCACGGCTAAAAGAGTAATTATCAAGCACAGTCTTTTTCCAGCCGGCACTCTACGAGCGTCGTCCACTCGATCAGCCTCTTCTGTAGAGGTTGAGTCCGCGTCATTCCAGCGTCGTCGTGAAGACGACGGCGTTATCCTTATTCCTGGCAGGTCTTTACCTGACAACATTGTACAACCGTTCGATAGTGACGTTGTGCGGCTCACAAGAATCATTTCTGTCTGTAAAATCACTCTGTCGGCAAATTTACCATTTCTAACAAAGTTGACACATAATTCACTTTAGCATCAAAATTCACACTGGGTGCAAGGATCACAACCTTATTTTAGTGTTACCGGTTTAGTATACCTAAACAAACTTGACCTTTGTTTAGAATCCAAAAACGTCGGTGGTATTTCAACCTTTTTTCGTAAAGTGACGACTTTAGCAGTTGTCAAAATCTAATGTTACGACCCTAATTCCAATATTTCTAAGTTATTCGTGCAATATTTTTAGCATAAATAAACACCTATTTAGATCCATCGTCTTTTGCCCAAAGCTGCCTCACGTAAGAATAACAAGACCGTATAGTACTGGAAATACATAATAGTCCTAACACAGCGTTTATTTCAAGTACGTTTGTTCTACTAGCACCCCTAGCTCTTTGGTAATTTCTCATTATTTGCTCTATATATACGTTTGTAAATATTACAATATCGGAGAGCATTTTCTTCGTAAAAAAGTTACATAAATGTCCAACTCGTGCTTTAACTGCCTTGTAGCAATAGTAGGGCCTGCAGTAAATCGGTAGATGTTTTGTGTCGGTGTTTATTGTTTAGAAAGATGCATTTCCTTATGTTACTCATACAGGCCAGGTCTACCCAGGGACTTACCCTTACTTTCCAACACCATGGGGAATACATGTTCTAACCAGATAGCCTTAACTACATCAAACTTATCCTAGTTTAGATAAACAGTTATTCGCGGATATTATTTTTCGAGTTATAGTAGTTTACAAATTGAGATAAGTGTTTTTTTTAAATACCGTTTCAGTTTATTAGTGTTAATTAAAAGTAATTAATTAATAAATCGTGTAAATATTTAGCTTATAAGTAAATTAATTTTAAAATTCATAACACTGGTAATACAGGTGTGCGGTAATCAAATCCCGTTGATAAAACGTTGATATCGTGTAAATAAACATCAGTTTAGTTCGCTTTTTGCGGGTGTTTGTTAAACATTTTATGCGCGTTATAATTTATGCCGCTAATCCGTTATCAAGTAAAAGTAAATGCAAAACGTGTTCAGAAAGCTGCGGAAATTCGCCAGATTGACACGGCTTGCGTATCCTACAGCACCAGATACCTTCTTGGAGCAATTGGCTGTTCAAACCTTCGTAGTCGGCATCCAAGACAAAGAAACGCAGCAGACCTTCCGGTTAGCTCGATCAAAAACGTTGGATGACGCTTTAACCTATTCTTTAAAGTATGAGGTGTCAAAACTGGCGTTGCACTGAGGCAGCCACAAGCTCGGCTGTGCTGTAAAAATACTATCTCGCACACAAAAAGGCATTGAAGAAATAGTGTGACATGCATTCCGCGAACAAGTAACTCGGAGAAGAAAAGTAACGTGCTGAAACTGCAGGGAAGCTGGCCACGCACGACGACGCTGTACTAAGCCCAAAAGAAGACAAAAAGAGCGCCCGAAAAACTAGAGCACGTCGACCGAATGGAGCGATGGGCGAAGAAATACCTACTCACGGACAAGTACAAGTGAACATTGGTTTGAAAAATTGAGTACTTGACCATCAAGTACTGGCAGCCGACATTACGGAATGGCCGTTATAAAGAAGCATAAGTTTTATTTGAATAAGAAAAATTCGCTACAGTACCAATGGAAGGCGCCATAGTTGAAAAAGGACTACTCGTTGACAATACTTTAGTACGAGTGAAAAACACTATTCCAGTAAGGATCTTGAATGTCAACTCAGTAACGTTGAAAAAGAAGACCGTGGTAGGTCAATTCACGCCAGTATCTCAAATTGTGAGATGCCAAAGAAGTGCACACAACATCTATTCGACATTCTTCCTTCCAAATATATTAGTGAAACAGTTTTTTTGCCGGTTTGGAGTTCCGTTGGAATTGCATTCCGACCAAGACCGGAACTTTAAGTTTGCGCTGTTTAAAAAAGTTTGCCTACTGTTGGGAATTTAGAAAGCTAAGACGACCCCTCTCTATCCTCAATCTGATGGCATGGTTGAACGGATGAATCGAACAATGGGAAAGTAATTAGCCAAAGTAGCATACCGATCATATGTTCACTAAAACACAGGTCAAACACCATCTTGCCATGAGACCTCCAATTTGGACGATGACCGGAAGAAAAAGTTGCTGGAGAAACTATGTCAGCAAGCTGACGAAAAAGTTAGACGAAGTACATGAGGCGGTCCGTAAAAACACACAAATTTCCAGCGACAGAACAAATACCAGAAAATGGTGGGTTTCAACCTGGCAATATGGTGTGTTTGTATAATCCCCAAGGAAGACGTCGCCGAAGCTACAGAGACAAAAAGAGGGCTCTTATAAAGTTGAGCAGCGTATTAATGGCCTCATATATCGCATCCAAAAACCACCCAGAGGCAAGCCAAAACTGGTCCACATCGATCATCTAGCCTTGATTGCTGGCGATAACAACATTACGCAAGCCCTGGTCCAAGCCAGGGTAATCATAAACAGAAGCAGAAATCAAGTCGATGAAATAGACTTCGATTAGTTTATGAGCATGTACGGGAATTCTGAAAAGGTTAGGTTCAGAGTTACAACCAAGGAACAACAAGACCTGTTACAAACAAGAAAAAATTACGCCATCGCACATTGCGTTAGCAAGGATCTTGAAATGTCCAGAGAGGTTGCACTTGTATTTAAGAAGAAGTATTGGACGGTCAGATAAACTACGAAGACAGTAACCGAAGGACCAATGCTTCATTTTCTATTTGGTCACCAAAAAGTACACACATACAAAGCCGTTATACAAAAGGCTGTGGCGAGCATTATAAAATCTCAAGAGATCAATGGAGTTCCACAATAATAAAAAATTAGCAGTACCCAAACTTGGTTGTGGCTTAGATCAACTAAATTGGAAAACAGTTCAAAATATGTTGATAGTCGTTTTCCGAGGAAAAGATGTTTAAGTATTGGCCCGCAGTTACCATCCAAGTAGACTATCTGGTCAGAAAAAGTCCATGACTGCAATTTTTATGCAGAAAGAAGTTGCCGAAATGGAGAAAGCTGCCGTTATTGTCAACTTTAAGACAGTAACCAAAGAATGTTGAACATTCTAGACACAGATAACAGAAATATATAAAATCTTTTCAAAGGAAGCTGAGGTCCGTTTCTCAAATTGAATCGCAGGAAGGCTTTGTCGGTTTAAATAAATTAAGTACGTGTGCTAAGATAAATATAACGGCGTGTACATGCTCTTAATATAGACAAACATCGGTTTAGATAAACAGAAGTTATCCACGAAGATTACTTTTTGAGTAATAGTAATATATAAATCAATGTAAATGTTTTTTTTAAATATCGTTTCTTTTATTAGTGTTAGTTAAAAGTAATTATAATAAATCGTGTAAATATTTAGTTTATAAATAAATTAATTGTAAAATTTGTAACAATAATTTAAATTTTTTATTTTGTATATTAGGTATTTTCAGTTGCAGTTCTTTACTATATTGGCGGTTAAACAATTAGAAACAAACCAAGCAGATTGATTAATAAGCTGTGATTAAAAAAACTTTAGGTACATACAATATAAAGTTACAAACAAATCTCTGCATCTCTAGAAAACAAAAGAAGAATTTTGCATAATAATAACATACAAAAACAAAAACGGAAAGATTTCCAAAGTACCGAGGTAAATTTTTTTTTTAATTCCAAAAAACAACTTTGCACCTACTAGTTTTTAAGTATTTTGCTACTTGCCATGGGAAACCTTCAAAAAGAAAAATTGTAAAGCAAGTGTTTTTAGAATGTACTACATAAACTTAATTATAAAACAATTAAGGTCGGGTTGCAGAAAGCATAGTTAACTATGTTGTTAGCTGTCGCCGTTGTTATGTAACTAAATCGTAGCTATTGATTTTAGTGAGTTAGTTTGCAAATACATAACTATTCAAAATATGGAAAAACGGATTCAATTTCTTTAGACGAGAAAAATAATGTAAATAGCGTAATTACCAGGTTTTGCTAGATATACATATATCAAGCAGTACAATGAAAGAAGACTTTGTAAAACTAATAACCTTGACAGAGAAATGTATCGATCAATATGTTTTTAAGAAACCTAAAAATACATTTAATAAAATAATTGACCTACGTGCAATTGTGTCAGTGTGAAAAAAAACGTTGGGTTTATTCAACAGGCCAAGCAAAATATTAGATATTTTTTTATTGAGTTTTCGTGTATTGGGTACACATGAGCAGGTACTGTACGAAAAGTAAGGTTAAAAACATTTTCCTATATAATTCCAGTTGTAGTAAAAGTAATCCACTTTATAAACGTAAGAAGTCTTAATTAGGGAAAATTGAGTGCCAATACTTTGGGACACAATTTTTTGCTCTTTACTTACAAAAGTAAAAATGGAAAATATGAAAAACTAAGGGGATTTCAAAGGCGTCAACGAAAAGAGCCAACGTAAAGTTGTTTGTTAAAAATGTTTCCTAAATTCCTAAATTATTGGTACTCTTTTACTCCTCCTTTTAATTGCCGCCAATAATTTAGAGACCCGCGAGGTTCTCCATCATCTAAACCAGTGGTTCCCAAAGTGGTTCGTATGGACCCCTATGGGACCCCGGAATCATTCAGGGATTTCGTAAAAAATTAAATTGATTTGGGGGTCCCTGAACAACGTCAGGAGGTCCGCGCAAGGTTTAATATAAAATTTAAAAAATGTGACACATTTTTATTTATATGTTAGTTAAAATAAATAACAATAAATAAATTACGTCCTAAGTAAAATATGAATACAGACAGGTGCATAAAATACAAGTAATAACAAGCATCGCAGTGAGTCAGGTTTATTTATACAGGTTTATACAGGAACGCATTAGAGCCGATACCTGCACCAACTATATTATAATATGAACTATAAGAGTGGTGCATCTAATCAACAGTTTAATTTTTTGGTATGCGCGATGTGAAGTGCATACAACAAATTTTTCTAGTCTTGGACAAAAAGAAGTATATTTTGATGCATTGTTACGCAGATAACGTACTATCGTTACGTAATTATATTTGAATAAAATCGATATCTCTTTTTAATTTAAATTTATTTATTTAAGTTGATTAAGAAAATTATATATCACAGTTATCAGTACAGTAATCCCGTAACATTCATTAAAGATTTCTTTTTTTTTAAAAACTAAAGAAGGGATTGTATTTTATATTTTTGTTTATTTTGTTTACTTCCGCGAATAACACTATACGCGAATGTTTGGAATTACAGTATATTACTGTGTTATTATATTCTGTTAATAATTAATTTTTGAAAAATTTATTTTTATTAAAAAATTTAATGATACACAATGGGTACTTTACATCTCAAATAATTAATTCAAGAGAGGGTTACATTACAGCATTCCATTTTAAAAAAATTATTATAATTAACAGTGGTTTGTTGCAAATAAAAATTTTGATACAATATATGTTCTTTTCCAAGAATAGTAAATGTAGAGGATTGCTTGATTTATTCTGCCGAGGTCATGTAAAGAGCTGACGTCACGCGTAGACCTCGCTCTCTATACTTCTATTACAATTCGTATTACGATGCACGTTAAAATTCTTCTAAACATTTTATTTGTGTAAATTTGACCACTTTTGATTTAATAAGCAATGCCAATAGTGTTTATAATTAAAATATTTTTTATTAATGAGTTTTGTTGGTTGTTTTATGATTTATAATTTCTTAAAAGTAAGAGATTAGGTTTAAACGTCATAAAGCTTTAATTTTATTTTTACTTGAATGGAAGAAAACTTCCACAAAAAATTAATTTCGCCTCTTGTTTGGTGCTTAAATTTTTTTATTCTAATATAAAAATAGTTTTGTTTGATTAATTTTTTTGGTAACACGTAAATTATTATTGGAACAACCTATTTCTTCAAAATTTTTCTCTGAGACAGAAAAAAACAATATTTTATTTTATTTATATTACTCAATTTGATTTAAAAAACCTAATAATTTATTTTACAAATCTTGTTCATAACTCGTGTGTGAAATGAGTGGAACACAGCTAGTGTCATGGTTCATTTTATTGTAGCCCTTTTACAGCACCTAATCAATTCATTTTTAATTGTAAAGGCCACTAAATTGGAACCTTTTGGAAATCTGTGATGTATAATCTTGAGATTTTTGCTTTTGGTTGCAATCAAGTTGTTATGCAACCAAACAAAGCACACATTGTTCCTGGCATTGAAAAATTGCCCCTCAATATCTAATATAATGTAAATTTCAAATTAAACCAGGATAATTAGAAATTCTTATAAACAACTTGTCGGTACGTGTTTTTACGAGTAAAACACCAATAAATGTAATAATTATTATAAAAAATTTGTGAAACTGTCGTATGTTGTGTATGCAAAGAGAGTATTTAAACCGACGCGTGGTCTACGGCTGACGTCACGCATCAAGATTTACTGGAGTGTAGCGGCTTACATTGCGAGAATACGAATCGAGCAATCCTCTGCATTAACTATCTTTTGGTATTTTCATATATTTTTTGGACCCCTTTTTTTCAAATAACAGTACGAGAAGACCGAAGAAAAATGCAGATATTACTCTGTTGAATATATGAAATATGGTTTTATTCCGTCACCAGGAAATAGTACTTTACCTATGTGTAATAAAGCAATGTCAAAGGTTTCCATGAAACCTTCTAAGCTTAAAAAACGTTTTAAAAAAATCCATAGTGAGAAAAATGATAAAGATTTAAATTATTTTCTAACAATCAAAGAAAAATATTTAAAAACACCGACATTGCAAAAACTCATAGGGACAACATCTAAGAGAGATGACGATGGACTGCGTGCTTCTTATAATATTTCTCTAATTATTGCAACATCCGGTAAACCGCACACTATTGGCGAAGAACTTGTTCTACCAGCTGTAAGTGAGGTAATACGCACCTTGTTGCACAAACCAGCTTTTGATATAAAAATAATTCCGCTGAATAATAATACTGTGTCCTATTGCAAAACAATATCAATCTCATTGAAAACTGGTGTCATTTAAATCACTTATCACTGAACACTCATAAATGCCAAGTCGTGTCATATTCGAGAAAGTACAACACTATACAATAAACTCGTCACTGTTGGCTCGTAGTCACAAAATCAAAGATTTAGGAATACACTTCTGTTCTAATCTTAGTTTTACTGAGCACATTCACAATATGTCTCGCTCAGCTCTTTCTACTGTAGGCTTCATTATACGTAGTTGTAGGGACTTTTCGAACCCTATCGTGCTTAAAACATTATACTTTTCATTAGTCAGATCTAAACTGGAATACTGCTCACTGATTTGGTACTCTCAGTTTCAATATCAAGAACATATCCTCAAATCGGTACAAAGAAAATTTCTTAAGCTTTTGGCCTTTAAAATTGATCACATATATCCAGTCAGAGGCTACCCTCACGTTAATCTATTATCACGTTTTAAAGTACAATCTCTTGAACAAAGAAGAATAATCAACAGTGTGATCTTTTTTTCTAAATTAATAAATAATCAAATCGATTGTTCTAATTTACTAGCACATCTTAATTTCTTTGCTCCTAGGTACCCTTCCCGCAACACCGTTACATTACAGTTACCCTTTTCTAATACAACTTTGCTTTATAACTCTCCAATAAGCATAATCAGTCGTAACATTAACAATATATCAGATAGGTGTAATGTATTTTGTACCACGCAAAATTCTATAATAAAATGTTTTAGTAATTAATAAGTATTATAAGCTATTTGTTTTCTTTTTTCTTTTTTGTAATGAATGACGTATAGCAAGTCTCACATTGTATATAATTAATTTTTGTATATACTTAATTTTTGTAAATTGTCCTGTAATTGGAAAATTGTTTCTGTTGGACAATAAACATTATTATTATTATTATTATTATTATTATTATTATTATAAAGAAGAATTGACGAAGCTGGTGAGTGTGTAGAAAACTCTTTATGTGACTACTTAAAAACATCTGAATTCTCTATACAATTTGACAAGTCAACATTACCAGAAAACTAAGCTTTATTTTAACTTGTGTGAGATTTGTAAAAAAAGAAAAATTTTCCCAAGAAATGTTATTTGCTAAATGTTTGGAAACTGATACGAAAGGTGTTCAATGTAAAAGCTATACCCTTGACTAATATTATCTCCGTTGCTACTGGCGGTCAACCACATCATTTTTGGTCGCAAAAAACCTTAGTGAACGTTCACATAAATCACTACATTATGTCATTAGAGCAGTTAATAAAATCAAAGGAAATGCTTTAAATGAAAGATTATTTGCTCAAATTTGTTTGGAAAATGATGATGACTATAATCGTTTACTACTTAACACAAAAGTGCGTTGGTTATCTAAACGTACATGTTTGCATCGCTTTTATTCGTACTTGAGTTTATTGTTGGAATTCCTGGAGAGTAAAGACAATGATTTCCGGCACCATTCAATTATCTCAAAAAATGATATTGTTTATATGACTAATTTATTTGCCAGATTTAACGACACTAATTTGAAACTACAAAGTGACACATTAAATTTATAAAGCTTTTACTGTACAAACAAAACTTGGGAAGAGAAGAATGTTCTCAGTTTCTAAAATCTTTCAAAATTGCAAAATAGAGATAAAGATTTGTTTGCTTATTGTCAACACTTAACGGCGCTGCTTTCGGATTTTAACCAAAATTTGATGGATATTCCCGACTGAATGTTGAATCCTTTTGCAAGTAGTCAAACACAGAGCACAAATACAGATGAATATATACTAATACAGGAGCAACAAATAATCCGCAAAGGAGGAGGTGAAACCAATGTTTAAATAAGGATACGATAACATCCGGTTACAAAAACAGATCCCAATTTTATATCCAGCATTATTGGTTACTGTACAGAAGCTGTTGATTGCTTTTCCGTCTTCCTATTTGGTAGGACGTGGATTCAGTGCCGTTATGAGCCTCATCACAAAAAAAACTAACTAGAAATTAGTACTCGTGGGAATTTGCGGTTGCTGCTCACAAATATTGAGTCGGACATTAATACAATCATAACATATCATCAGGTTCATCCAAGTCATTAAAAAATTTGTAAAACAAATATTTCACCCACGTAAAATATTGCACATTTTTTTCAAGTCGTTTGCCGTCATGCGCAGCATAAAAAACATTGAGGATAACGTTTTCATAGATAATATAGACAATGTTTTGTCTGCTAGTAAACTACAACTACTTGGGGTGGTTTTTCTTGGTGACAGCTTTCGCAAAAAGACGAAAGATACCTCCTGATAACGACTAGACTATGTTCTGGCTTAGATAGGATTCAATCAGAAAATTTACATTTACAGATTATATGCAGTACCGTAGAACAAAGTTTTTAACTTATTAATTTACGATAAAAATATAACTGACAATGATTTTTAAATTAGATGTTGACAAAAAAGCATTTTTTTAAGGATTGATAGTTGAACGAACGTGTCTAATATGGGTGCAATTTATTTTTGCTTTTTCTACTCTTTTAATTCATTCAATTTAATGAATAAAATTTAATCAATAAAACTATGATAACGTTCCGGAATTTTCTTGGCCCCATTAACCACAGAACAATAAAACAAGTTACGTTAAAGAGTATTTTTAGAGAGCAGTAGTAGACAATTTGTTCCCATCATCTAAAGTTAGAATAAGTTAGTATTTATTCAAGATAATTAAAACGCAAGAATAAATCTATAAGATTCCTTTGATGCGTTTATGCTTATGTTATATTTATCATTTCTTCTACATAACATCTCAAAATCACAAAAGAAATGCGTAGATGATACAGCTTCGTATGGTTGGTTGCCAGTCTTAAACGATTTTATAAATATTTCGTTTCTTTTATTAATTTTAAATTCTATTTTAGTTTTAAATTATGACGAAGTATTAGGAAGATATTAATTTGTTACGTTGGGTGCAACAGTAGACCAAACTTATCGATATTTATAGAGTTCAATGCTGATTTTTTAAAGTTGCCAACGAAAACATTTATATTTTGAAATTAGATATGAACAAAGCTAATTTGGTCTTGTCAATTTACAAAAGTAGTGTTACTAATTGCAACATGCAAATGTAGTGTCGTTACAATGAAACAACGTGTAAAAGATTATAGGCCAAACACAAGTAAATTAATTAAGCTACACCGTTTTTGATAGTACTTACCAATATCCAAAAAAATTCGATATTGCGGAACAATCAACTACTTCTAATCGAGTTGAAGAGTCTAAATCACTTCCAGAAGTGGCAATTCCTGTGTCAGTCGATTCTTCAGTTTCCGTATCGTCACTACTACCAGATTCTTCCGCATCGGTATCCTTATCATCTTTGGCACTCATTTTTTGAAAAATGTTTTTAACAAAACTCATTTTTTAAAATAATTAAAAAGTCATGTTTACTATCGCGAGGTCTGGTTGACTTTTGACAACTTTAGGTGTATAATGATCTATTAATATATTAAAATGACGAACTTTTGACTACGACCACTGGCTAAAGTGATTCGACGGAAACAATGAATACCGCGTTCATTTACTTCTATATTTGCCTTCGTCAGATTGTAGAATAAAGAGATTTAAATGTACGCAAATCGAATATCTAACACAAGACAGAGCTAAATTTAACTTGCAATGCCGCAGTATGTTTTGCGTTCCTAACACTAACAGCGTAGACATCAGTTTGTATTTCTATAACAGACAAGCTATAATCTATTAACAACCAGCATTAGTTTTTTTTCTAAAAAAAATCCGACGATTTGTTTAATTGAAAAAGCTTTCTTTTTCTGTTTCCTTAGAAAACGTCGGCGGTACGTGGGTTAATCGTACTCATACAAACTTCTTATTAAACACGCTTTTTCGATAATCATTTATTTTTTTATAAATTCGAGTAATCGGTTTTGTTTTACAAATTTAAACTTACAACTAATACGTACTTTTTTATAAATAAAAATGACGCTGTATTTATACATAGGTAAAGAGTATCCGTTGTGTATAGAAATACATACAGCACATTGTTTCTAAACTTTTTCAAAATTAAAGTTTAATATTACTACGTAGGAAGTTCAACGTGTTTTAAATGTAAAACGGAAAAAGATTTTTATAGATTTTAGTTTTATTTTGGTATTATAAACGTTTAAATACTTTTAAGAGGTAAAAGTAATATACACTTCTAATGTGGTGATTAACAGTTACATAAAAACAATTTAAAGTTTCGTCACAAAGTCCACGAAAATTGTTCTCTATTTTTATTCGAAAAAACAACTTTACAGCAGCTACAGAATCATTACAAGCACACTTTCGTTAATCCTGTCTCTTCGTTTTAATTTAATGGTACAAAAAGAAATCACATTTACAGACGATTCTATTTTACAGATTTTGTTATATCCTTATAATTGCATGTAAGGTACAAATAGGTCTAAAACGAAGAGGTCGATAAAATTGCTAAAAAAAAAGTGTAGTACGTGGATCTCAACTCAATACGCAAAACGCTAAACAACATTTTTTAAAAATGGATCGAAGCGTACAGCAACTTTTGTCACGGTAATAGTACAAGGTACACTGCATTTCAAGCTTACTCCAAAAAAAAATTTTTTTTTTAGGAAAAATTGTTTAATACAAAAGTTATTTATGTAATTTTTATTTACAATTAGGAATACTTGGTTTTTTTGTTATCTGCAATTGTTTCTGAGTTACGCCGTTTTGCATTACTTTTTAAAATGGGAACATATTACTTTTACCTCATCATTCGATAGAGAATTTTGTTCTCTTTAAAACAGCAATAAGGAAATTTTTTTAAAATTTATTTTAACATTTTTTTTAAGAAAGCGTCGATTCAAGTATTTACATCAATTAGGTATATCTGAGACAAGAAAAGTTAATCAAAATCTTATCACTGAAAACAAATTAATAACTAAGTAATTTAAAGTAACTGTTTAAATTGTCGTCCATTTGTCATTCGACAATGAATCAATCGATTTATAAAACCACCAAGAGAATTTTTTAAAAATTCAACGGGGAATTTCTTGTATGGATCTAGTAATTTGGATATTTAAATTTTCAATGTCACTGGACATATCTCTGTAGACTTTGCTGTTTACGTATCCCCAAAGAAAAAAATCTAAAGGGCTTAAATTAGGCGAACGAGCTGGCCACTCAATCTTATCTCGTCTCCCAATCCATCTGTTTGGAAAAACGTCCAGATATTGACGAATGTTTAAACCATAATGCGGTGGGGCGCCATCTTGCTGGAACCAGATGCTGTCATTCAAAAGGTGTGGGTTGTTTTCATGTGGATAGAGCGCAGCACAAGCTGGTATAATTTGATTCTGTAATAATTGCAAATATAGACCCGAAGTGAAATTCCCATCGATGAAATAGGGACCAACAATATGACCCCTTAGAATGCCAACGCAAACGTTAATCTTTTGGGGATACGATGCTCCAAGAATTAATGAAAATTTTTCGATGATCAGTATCTGCAGTTGTCTGTTTACTTCACCGTTAAGGGAAAACGTAGCTTCGTCAGAGAAAAGAATATTGTTAACAAAATTTTCATTATTATTGCAAAGATTTAACATTTTTTTACAAAATTATAGTCTTTTATAAAAATCATCTTCCGTCAACTCGTGTACAAGGTGTATATTATAAGGTTTATACTTTTCAAAGTTGAAACGATCCATGTCTGTGAATATTGAAATTGGCCGCAAACCGAACTAACACCTCCAGTTTTTTATCATCACTTGTCGCATTTCTAGGTCTACCACTCCTTGACAAATCTTTAACGCTATTTTGTTTCTGTTTGGATGTGTATTATGAAATAAATTACAAACGTCTTGTAAACTTCTGCGTCTATCTGCGTAACTCAGCATCATAAGTGTTTCAATTCTTTCACGTTCACTTAAACTCGCCATTGCTAATATCAACAGTAACAAATTATTAATTTGAGGTAAACAATAACTACCGATAAAATTACCTCGCTCGAGTTTGTTTATCGTTTTTATCTTCGATATACCTACTTGATGTAAATATTTGAATTGGCATTTTAGTAAAAAAAAAATTTATGAAAATAAACTCTAAAAAAATTTCTATAGTGCTGTTTTAAAGAGAAAAAAAATCGAAATTACGCGAAACGAAGTAACTCAGAAACAAATGCAGATAACAAAAATTCAAGTATTCTAAAGCATCGGCGGCTCCAGGGGAGCCATGGGGGCCATGGCCCCCTTTTTTGAGATTATTAAAATAATTATGTTTAGTTAAATTATTTATAATTGTACAAGCCTTACAACGAAGGAAGACACTTGAGATGCGTAGACAATACTAAAGGAAATACTCATGTGCAAGAAAGACACAGTACGCGATAGCAATCGTGTTTATTAAGGTACACTCGGAAACGATCGTTTGAATGGGTTAAGCCTTCTTTATTGTAATTGCGATGTAAATATCAAAATTGATAACGTTATAGAGAGATTCGCTAAAAAGGGTAATAAAAGATTAGAATTTATCGTGTAAAACAGTACTTATCAATAAAAAATATAAAACTATGTAATAATTTATAATAAATTAGAATGCCCTCCCTTTTGATAGTCTCTGGAGGCGCCGTTGTGCGCCCAAGTGTAGATAAAAATTACATAAACAACTTTTGTGTTGAACAGTTTTTCCTAAAATGAATATTAACGACAATAAATCGCCGTCTCTATACATTTTAACAACCCTGTATAAATAATTGCCTGTTCTTACCACACTTGTCACACATATATTAAATATCGTTCAACTGTATATAATTTTTTCGCAGAATCTTTTAGCAGCACTCTTGAACATAGACCTTCCATTGTTTTTTCCATGCTTTTTTGTCTTTTGCCAACTGATGCCAATTTCTTCCCGCTTTGTTTTTAATGTCATCGCCATCGTCATTTTGTAATACATTTGTCAATTTTCCCGTTACTACCCATGCCATTCTAATGCGCCTTTGTATTTCCGCGATCTGATTTTCGCTACTTAGTTTGAGATTATAGTCTTGAGCAAACATATTCTTCCACTTTTTCTATATTTTCGTTTCCTACATTTATATTTACGTTTTTAAATGTCATGACTTTTGCTTTATTAAGGTTCATTTGTAGTCCAGTTTGGCTGATTTTGTTTTTAGTTCTTCTAGCATATTTAGTTCATGTATATTTTGACTAAATAGGACAATGACATCCGCGAATCGGAGATAGCTCAAATATTATTTTTAATTCCCTTTCGACCCAGTTCATTTTTTTAAAAACGTCTTCCAAACTATGAGTAAACACTTTTGGAGATGTGGTGTTTTCTTGCTTAACTCCTCTTCTTAAGGCTATTTTATTTGTTTCTAAATTGCCTGTTAATTTTACTACCAGTGTTGTCTGTTCATATATATTTTGAAATAAGTTTCTATATTTTGAGTCGATTCTTGCGTTATTCATGGCTTTAAAGATAGCCCACAGCTCTACTGAATGGAACCCCTTGTTGTAATTGATGAATGCAAGATGGAGTTGTTCGTTATATTAATTACATTTTTCTATAAGTGATTTTAGAGATTGTTTATGTTTGATAGTGCGGAATCCGGCATGCTCCGGTGGCTGGTAATCATCCAGTTTGTTCCTTAATCTATTTGTTACGATTTTAATCAGTAGTTTATAGAGGCAAGGCAGTATACTTATAGGACGATAGCTATTGATTTCTACTTTATTTCCATTTTTATACAATAATATCACTTATGCGTTTTGCCATGTTTTTGGTATTTATCCAACTGTAAGACATTTATTGAGGAGTATTTTTATAGATTGTATTGTAGTGCTTTGCCGCAGCGGCCGTTCGTGTCCTAAAATTGCGGGGGTTGTTCCTTACAAAAATTACTGTAGTAATATGTGTTGACTTAACATTTCTTATATTGTTGCGAGAAATGAACGGATTATCTTATAAAATTGCACTTTTTACACACACACTTATTGGTAGAATTATAAGAAGTACATAAAAGTGTTTTTTAAATTAAATTAGATAATTAAACGAAGTTGTACAATTTAAGTAAAAAATATTTATTGTTATGTAAATTATAAACAATTACACTAAACGCACTCTTTCTATTTCTCTTATTTGAAGAAAAAATCTATACGACGATGTTTAGCAGCAGCAAACTTATCAATAACTCTTTAATTAAAATGGGGTATACTTTCTATTAAATTCTTCTCTTTTGAAAACATAGCTAGAACAGATATAGGTTTCCTTGACCAATAATGTTAAAAAAGTTTTTATATGTTTGAGGATAGAAAAACACTGTTCTGGTGTCAAAATTTTTAAGTCTTAAAGTTTCGCTAAGTATTTCACTTAACTTACTATTTTGAAAAATACAATCATACAGTTGCAGAAACCCAGAAATTGATCTAAATGCTTTTGTTCTGTCTATGTAGTATACTGGGTAAAGTTTTCTGAAAAAAATAGACTCACTGCAACTAAATGCGAAGTGAAACTAAATCGCTCTTTGGCTTCAGAAATAATAACATCAACAACTTTTTTTGCTTGTCGGGCAAATTCAACGCATTCATTGGTCTTACGCCGTTTTGAAGTAGATGGTTTAGTGCAAGTACCGTCCAAATTTTTACTGATGTTATTTTTGATGTGAGTTAAATGATTTTCAAATAAAAATTTCCCTTGCTTGAAATTTACCAAATAACAAGTCAACATAAGGGATTGCCGTGTAAAATAAGTTAAGCGATAAAACGAATCTTTGGCTAGTAAGAATTTGAACAAATTTTGATGTTTGGTTAGTAGTGCTAACGTTTCTACTCTCGTTTAGAATTTTTTCCATTGCCGCCACAATAACTTCCTGATGTTCAATACGGTGCACATAACTCTGGAATTCGAATTCCATCTTGTCGCAGACGATCAAGGCAAACATTTCTTAACAATTTCATCCAGTATTGTAGTTCTTTAAAAGCTAGTTGGAAAAAAAGTACAAATTCCTTGTAAGTTTGCAAAGAAATCCGGACATTTCTGTCTGTAGAAACAGCATAAGCACAACAGTGAGTGCAAGCAGTGTGTTCATAAGTATTTCTAACCATTGCTTGAACCACGTTCGACGATCCGATCATCACTGTTGCACCATCGTATGTTTGACCGCTTGCTTTTGTTATCTTTGACATGTTCCTTAGGTTTTTTGAATATTCTTAAGGTAGTAGTCTGGTAACTTATGCCTATTTTCATGACTTCTTTGGAGAGTGGTTTTTTATAGGAAAATAAAAATGAATTATCTTGAATATTTAGAGTGTTTTTATTTACATATTGAAAATATAAAAAAAAAATTATTTGAAAAAATTTAATAGTTTATTACTATTATTATTGTCACTCAAAGTTGGAACCTCAAAAAAAATGCACGTGGATGGCCCGGGTGATTTTGGCTCTTGATGTTATTTGAAATCAAATATTCTTGATTATTCTTAATCTATAGACATGTCATTCTGGTCGGAACTAGTGAAGTTAAATTTCAAGGGTAAATAACAAAATGGCGGACTTTGAAAAAAAAAGTCCTTTTATTTTAGCAAAGAAAGGGTTGTAAAATAAAAAGTTAAGGGTGAAAAAAATTCTCGTTAGTACCGACGAGAACTATAAGTGTGTAGAACAGCCTGTTAAAATTTGAAAGCAATCGGTTCAGTAGAAAAAAAGTTAGGACCCGGGCCGACCAGAAAAACAATGTTTTGGTTGGACTCCGAGGCGCTCTAAGAAACTCGTTATAAGTCCCGAAATATTTCGAATTTCTGTCTGAAATTTTCATAGTATCTTCTCAAGACATTGTACTTTCAAATTAAGCAAAAAAAAAATTTTTGATTTTTTGAACCCAAGTTACCAGACTACTACCTTAAAGACGAAGATTTGGCATCGTGATCTAAAAGAAAAATTTAGAAATCATTTAACCGGTTTTCCATTTACAATTTCAAAAAACAATTTCCATTTGAAAAATACTTGATGCGTCACTAGTGACTGAATTGGCGCTGGGCGGGTCATATCGCTAGAGATAACGAAAAGTGAACAAATAAACTATTACAATAGCGACCACAAGAAACAAAAAAAAATGTTGAACGATCACAAGCACGATGGCACAATGATCTGAAAAAAAACAACGGGAAAAAATGGGATACTAAAAGCCCAAGACCCTATGAGACATATGGAAGAAAATCGAGAAAGCTTATGTCTTGCAGTAGACCCTATAAAACTGAAAAGGACAAGTACGTCACTAGTTTCATCAGCAACAATCGCCCTATAATCGGTTTCTTGTATTTGTTTAGAAATTCCTTCTTGTCATACACTAAACAGTATTTTTATTTTGGATAGTTTTTGACGTGCCTTTAAAAACCGACGCTTTTTCTAAATGTTGCTTAAGACGCCGTCTAATTGAGCACTAAAATCAATCAGCCTGCGAGAAACTCCAGGATTAGAGGACGATGTGAATTCGTCATGCCTTCTTAATGCGAGTTCGAAAGATCCACACAAATGTACACAATTAATTATAATATTTAAAAGTACTGATTATGTCTCTTTTGTTCGTTGTGCGATTCTATATTTCGTCGATAATAATAATTTGTATTATGTAGTTTTTATCGTAATTCTTGGGGGTGCCGCAAACCTAGAAACCTAAGGTAAAGCGCTCTTCCCCTTATTCTTATCATTTCGGTCGTAACGCCGTCTTTACCCGGGGCTCTACCATTCTTCGTCTGAAATAACGCTAATTTCATTTTCTTCCTTTGTAATTTCAGTTATTTCTTCCGAACCGACATTTATAATATCCTCAGATGCGATATTTGGTGGTTCTGGGTTCTTTGTTTGTAGAGCGTAGTATAGAATTCTTCTACTATTTCCTTTATTTTTTCTTTATCCTTATGTATGTTGCCTGAGTCTTTTAGTTGGCATATCATTGATCTCCCATTCTTAGTAGTTCTCCTAAATATCCTTATTTTTTTATTGTTTTTCATTACTGTTTTTATCATCTTTGGCGAAGCAATTTTTATTTACATGAAATTATTTTTTGAAGTCAATCCCAAACACATTCAACTTAAATCTATTACAACTTCCAAAGTTAATGTTAACTTCAAAAAGTAATTTCATGTAAACAAATATTTCCAGATGTGTTTATTAGTAATATTGTGTTAGATGTGAAGTATGTGGTAGACGACTATTTGATAAGGAAACATGAATAAGAAAGGTATTTATTAAACATATTTTTATGGAGTATTTTTGTATTTTTATTTTGTGTACTCTTTGCTTTGTTTTAAACTTAGTCCATGATAATTTAATGACTTGATCAAGTTTGAAAGTTTATCATACATGTATATGCTTCAACAAAGCATTTCCAAGTTGGCATGAAACCAAAAAATAAAACCAAACAGATATTTTGCTGGTTTTGTAATAAATCTAAAATTTAAAAAATGTAGAATGCAATTTAACACACTTTCATTTTTAAAAATAGTTTTGTGTAAAAGGTTTCTTAGTGTTGATTTTTGTCCGACCGTTGTTGATTTAGTTGTATGCCGTTTCTAATTCAAAAATTGTAGAAACGCAATTCTTTATATTTAAACAAATAAAGTACTTAATTGTGATTTTAAGAATGCATTGACACACGAGTTAATAATTTGGAGATAATAACAGTCGCTATCTAAACGCGTAGGTATCGTACTACGCGATTCTGAATGCAATCTTCTAAATATAATTTTCTAAATGTCAGTGATCTGATCGACGATCACGCGAAACTACTTTTCCCTTTGCCGCTTGCTTTAATATAAACAATATAGACGCGGCGTATAAATATAACAAAACTTATTCTTTGTTGTCTCTAACGCAATTAAAAAAGCAATATGCGTAACATGAAATTAAAATTAAACGAATTGCCTTTATAAACACTAAGTATATAATAAGACATCAACACAAATGGAAAAAAAAGTTTAATTAATGTCCAATCGTCAGCAGTTACTAACAGTGACTAAATGAAAAGGTTTTAAGAAATGTGGTTGTATGTTCTAGCTAGAATAATTGCTAGTAAATTTTGATTAGAGATGAAGCGACCTTAACATATGCTTTCTAATAATAAAATTCATAAACATGTCTGTTTAAGTGTGATATAATTTCTAATTCACACGCAAATTAAATTTCAAAAATTTTTTTCTCATTTATACTTCTATAGAATATTTCACAGTGATATTTTAAATAATATAATAGACAAAATAATTCGTTAAGTTGTAGTTACAGTTGTTATCAATTTTATAGCAACATTTTAGTTAGAAATGTTTTCTGTTATCACATTTTACATACGTTTACAATTGAAGAGCTTAGTGGATGAAGATGTTATGTTAGAAATTGCTAAAATTGAGAAAACGTACTTTAAAGTTTATTTGTTGCTCTTTTTGTCTAGTTCTCATAACCAGCATTTTTCCTCCAGTCTCTGCAGATATAAGGTTTAAAAATTACTAGCTATAATAGTCATAGATGTAGCTTGTCAGATTAAAGAGAAGTTTTGCAATTTAGTAACCTTAACACCTTCATCCACTCAAATGTTTTGTAAACAGTTCATCATGTTAATGGATGAAGTTCTCATGTGCATCAATGCTTAATAATAATCAAGCTTTCTAGCAGTATGAATGAAATTTATACTATAGGTACAGGTATAAATGAAAAGCACACAATAAATACCAAACAAGATGTATTTAACAATAAAACAAAATAAAGGTAGGGTTTTTTAAGAACTCTATTTTTCTTTTTCTTTTCGAATGACTGATTCGTAAAAATATTTATATTCATTTTTAATGTACGGAAGTTGTTGCAAATTTTCATTTTTTCTGATGTGAGCTTAGCTTTCATTTTAGTGGTCCTTTCCAAATCCATGAGATTTCCAATCCGTACGGGCACCGTGACACCACGACAACAAGTCAACTTTTTTTAATGGTGTATATGAATCGTAGCAGTCCTTGTACAAATAGGAACCAAACTCCTCCACTCGTATCCACTTCGCTCCGCCTCTGAAAGCCACTTTCTCGTTTAAGACATTCTTTTTCCGGTTGATGAGCTTAAGCCTATTTGAAAATGTTTTAAAATTTCAGAAATTCTGAAACAGGTTAGTAACGCGGTTATTTTTTTTTGCTCTTTATTATAATGTCCGGAAGAAATATAGTTTCGTATTTTCTCAAGTTTTTTTTTATTCGATTCGAATAGCATGCTTGAATTTTTGTTCTGGCCAGAACAAGAATCTGACCAGATAATAAGGTGGTCTTTACTTCTCAAGGATTCGTAAAATTCAAACAGGATTAATAAACAGCTTGCTACCTCGTTATTCCCACGACAAGCAACGTCTTCAGTCCACGTGAAAAAGTTAGAAGCAGCATGCTTAGAGTTGGTTATTATGGGCACCCCCAGGTTGTAAAACCAGATTTGTCTAAGATAGAAAGCTTTAGTTATAATTAGTTTTGGTAAAGGCATAGTTTGTTGTAAATCAACCGTGAGATAAGAAATGTCATTTCTCTCTTTTGGTAATTCCCTGTCGAGTTTTTTAAATCAAATGCTTCTCGATAGTTTGTTACGTGAATTTCATCTACCTCTCCCAATTCGCAGGTGTTACACGTGTCGCGTCTTGGATGACCAAAAGATAAGTTAAGTTTTGAAGAAAATATGTAGCGGTAAGTGCATTCTGCAACATTAAAATGGCTAGGCTTGCCAGCTTCAAGATATTTCAACTTATAAAGTTGAAACATCTTCGTCAAAGAGAGTAAGGGTGACAAATACTTTTTGTAAATATTCTTATGCCTTAAATAGTGTGATTCTTCGCTTGGAAAAGATGTTATGTGCTCCTCGATGTATTCAGTAACCTCTGGAACGATCTTATGTGGCCGATTCGCGTGATTTCCACAGCAGTCAGGTGGAGAACGCTACAACCAGTCTTAATCAATTTTTGAATGGGATCGATTTCTCCTCTACGAATCTGGAAAAGAGATGACGATGCTGTTTTACAGACTCTCACATTGGTACACACGTTTTTTACAATGTACTGGTACGATGCGGATTTGTGCCTTGTTGCATTTGTTTTCATTCTTTGCACAATTACTAATGAAATGCAGTTGAATAAAAACGCATTTTTGGAGTTAATATGTAATTGGTAAAAACTGTTAAATATTTTTTTACGCTTATCTCTATTAAATTTTATATCACACTAGACGCGACACCTTTCCTTGCACAATATTCCAAAATTAAAATTTTTCTTTTCAATATCTTTACTTGAATACGATTTGTAACCTTGAGCCCTTTCTCTCGAAAAAGCTGCTTCTTTTTTTTCCATTTCTCAGGGTTACGTTTTCTCTTTCTAGATGAGTTATCTCTTGGAGAGAACAACGGCAGCAGATTCTTGATTATGAGACTTCAGGCTTATTGCATTGTTTTGACATAAGAACTCAAATCGTTAAAATTATTATTTTCAGCACCACTAATTTCGTTACAGGGCTGATCTAACTCGGTGCTGCAAGTTTTATCTGAGGAGCGTGTATTCTTGCAATCATTTTTTGCAAACCTACGAGGCTTTCTTCCATCAGCATTATAATCGTTTAAATCGGATGAACTTGACTCAGGCTTTGGTAAATATTCATCGCCGCTGGTATCAACATCTGGGACAAAACCTGAGAAAAAAGCATGTTTTAATTTGGAATTATAATTTCAATAATAGTATATTATTTTGAAAGAGCTAATATGTAGCTCCAAATTAAATATGCATTTTTTTCTCTAAACGTTGAAATGCTAACTAAAAATAATATATGTATTAATAAATAACTAAAGATTAATCTATGATAAATTACAAAAATGTGAAGGTTTAACTAGCGTACTGGAAAGTTGTTGCTAAAGAGTTCCATTGATTAATCCATTTTCTTTGTCTCGTCAGGTAAAAAAAACACTTTTTCTGACGATTTAATGTTATTATTACGAGCAATAGTCAGGTTTAGTGACGAAAACACATATTTTTTTCTAAAAACACCAAGTACATAAAATGTCATTTTTAACACTTGTATTATAAATTAATAACTATTTTAATATTAATTTGGGCTAACGTGCGTGTGTTTATATGCATCTTGAAAACCATCTTTATAGAATTCCCTTACTCAAAATTACTTGGTCAGTGTTTCCCTCCAATTGAACTGACGGTGTTCATTCTTTTAGGTCACAGTCTGTTTCTTGATAATATGAATCTAAAATATGATTTATTTTAGGCTCCATATTTTTTTAATAAATCAATATAAACCAACTTTAAGCAGATATAACAACTAAAAAGTATCCCTGGCTTCCGGCCAATGAAGTCTAAAATACATTATTTAATTACTCACTGTTTAAGTTCTCGTTATTCTGATCAGTAGTTGAATTTGAAGCACTATTAAATTTTTTAAGGGCTTACTTAACCATACGTCTGCCTTTTTATTATATAATAAAACACAAAAACTTTAATCCGTGAGCATTAGTTACATAACCTCAAACTACACATTTGTGTACACGTCTTGATTCCATCAAACTGTTGCATTATTACTTTTACAATGATCGATGCTCAGAGAGTATACAACAGGTTTTTGTGGAAGAAAATGTTATGTAGCTCAAGTTTCGCACTTTCCAGCGGATGAAGGTGTCAACTGCCCTTAACATGTTCTTCCACCAACACAGTAATGCTGAACTACAAATATAACATGTTCATCCTCTACAAAAAGCCTCTGTGTAATGTTTATTAAAACGAAAAAACAAGGTATCAACAAATGCGTGTCTAACATGTTCTTCCATACTAAAATCTTAATTTTAGGAATTTGTAACATAACATGTTCATCCACTAAGCTCTTCAATTGTTTTTTAAATGATTATTTATATAATAAAGCACCGAATAAGAAATCTCTCAGATGCTGCATAAAACAGTTTTGCTCTGTTGTGATTTAAAACTAAAAGAATTAAGAGGAAGCAAAAAACAATATCACGCACAGTTGAAATGTGCCAAGATAACTATAAAGACAAAACCAATTTAGAAACACATTAGATAAACATTCGCTAAACGCAAAAAAGTTTAAAATGTGTACAAACAAAGCAACAGCGAACAGGACGTGAAATAGACACGTCTAATAGAGTTAACCAAAAAAGGTCCCCTACTATATTTTGTGTTATCATCGATGCCATGAAAAAGAACAAGTACGTGTTTAAGAATCATTGATACACTAGAAATGTTATCTAGTTCTAAGTGATTTTTGCATAAAAAAGTAGATACTCGTAAATAAAAATAAATGTTTTCATTAGTAAACATACCAAAAGACAGTAATGCCTAAAATAAGTAACATAAATATGATTACTCTATCAGCTTAAAAGTAGGGGTGAATTACTCAATAAAACAGTCTTTGTCAACCAAAAGAAGACGTTGTCGGGTGCATACACTATTAGAACCTATCTTTAAGTGTGTATTAAATAATTTGTGAAATCAAAACAAAACTATCACTTGATAAATACTGTCCGCGAATAACTTAGCACTTTTGTTTTTCTAAATTGGTATTTGTTTATGTTAACAAGACGTTCACTTACACGACGTGGTATTTATGTTCACCCGCGCGTGCACTGACTAAAAAACTTCCTTTGAATACTTTTTTCCTTCTTACCTTATCTCGGTCTATAACAAACCATATTTTCCAACCATCGTCTCAAAGTTTCCAAATGCTTCTTTTTTCTAAACCATTAAAATCGGTCAACGTGGTAAAGAATTATCGCTGAACATGCATAAAAACATATTCCGACAAATTGAAAACCGCCTCCTTTTCTTTGTCGGTGGATAATTACATTTTTCTACTTTCTTACTAGTAAATTGCATATTACCTTTTATTTGGTTGCTAAGTAAATAGATCATAACAGATACTAGCACGTAATAAAAAAAAATACGCGTGAATTTTATAAAAAAAATGTAATTTATCAAATTAGCCTTGTTAGTCAATTGCGTTGAGTAAAAATAGAAACGAATTAGTAGATTGTCATTTTACAATTGACTACTAGAAACCACAACAGCAGAAAAATGACCAAGAAAACGGATCCGTTTGCTAATGATTTGCCCTCGGTTTCATAATAACATGTTAAAGTCACATTAAATAAAGTTTACTTGGTTTATTTTTACTTACTTTACTTACTTTTTTTCAATGTCTAATTTGTGCTAATTAAATGTTAAAAATTTGTAATTTGAAAAATTAAAATTTTAGGTTAAAGTGACTTTAAAATTTAATGCTGATTATGAACCGAACATTAATAGAATAAGCAACAATCTTTGAAAAAAATTCAAAATAATCTAGTTTAGAAAGTGTTGAAATATGTTAAAATTGAACAACGGAGAGAAGATTATTTGAAGTTTTACGTCATTTGAGTAACAGATTTCTAGTGGCAATTTTGCGCTTTGACTAGTAGACCAGAAATAATGCTTTGGATGATACGTACATATAAATATAAAATTAAAAAATTGCAGTAGGTTTTGCCAAGTCATTTGCAAAAGAAGAAATAACTAACCGTTAGGGTGTAAACATACCAAAGATACACCGATAACCGAGATTCAGGTTGCGGTCGCGGTCGCTACATAGATGTCAAATTTATGTAAAACAAACTTTTACTTTTTTACACAAAAAAAATATATTATATATAAAATTGAATATGTATTTTAATTTTGCAGTAGTTTTTAACTTACTTTTCTGTTCAATTAGAATTTAAACATTGTAGGTTGCCACGCAATCAAAATATGTTCACCACAATTATTTTTAGTAATAAATTTAAAGGGAAAGCCGCACACTATTAGTGGAGAACTTATTCTACCAGCTGTAAGTGACGTAATACGCACCGTGTTGCACAAACCAGCTTTTGATATTATAAAAAGAATTCCATTGAGTAATAATACTGTACGAAGAAGAATCGAAGAAATAGCTCAGTGTGTAGAAAACTCTTTATGTTACTACTTATAAACACTTGAATTCTCTATACAGCTTGATGAGGCAACACTACCAGAAAACGAAGTTTTACTTTTAGCATAAGTGAAATTTTTCTAAAAATTGTTATTTGCTAAATGTTTAGAAACTGATACAAAAGGTGAAACGTTATTTACTGAATCAAAAAGAATTTTTGATGTAAAAGCTATACCCTTGACTAATATCTTGCTATCTTGCTACTGACGGTGCTCCGGCAATGGAAGGAAAATAATGACTATAATCGTTTACTACTTAACACAGAAGTACGTTGGTTATCCAGAAGTGCATGTTTGGATCGCTTCTATTCGCTCTTTGACTTTAGTGTTAGAATTCCTGGAGAGTAAAGACAATGATTTGCGGCACATTTTAATTATCTCAAAAAATGACATCGCTTATATTACTGATTTATTTGCCAGATTTAACGAGACTAATTTGAAAGTGCAAGGTAGCACATTAAATTTAATCAAAGCTAAAAATACTATATTTGTGTATTTTGCAAAACTTTTTCTGCAGAAATAAAACTTAAGAAGAGGAGAATGTTCTCAGTTTCTAAATCTTTCAAAATTGCAAAATAGAGATGAAGATTTGTTTGCTTATTGTCAACGCTTAACAACGCTTTATTCGAATTCTGGTTATAAAGACAAATCACATTTTATATCCAGCATTATGTGGTATTGTACAGAATCTGTTGATTGATTTTTTTTGTATTTTAATAGAAAGGTTATAATTTAATAATGTTTTATTTACATTTTATTTTTACGTCATTTACCATTCAACACAAAGATAAATTTGTAATTTTTCTATTTTTCATTTATGTAGTTTTTTCACTCAGGGGTTCGTGGGTAAGTTTTGATTATGCAAAGAGGTCCGTGGGTCAAAAGATTTTGGGAACCACTAGTTAGATAAACAACAAGAAGTTTGTGTTTATGATTATGTTTATATACAAAAACCGCTACAACCTTCGCTCGTTGCCTTGTTTTAATATTTGTTTTCTATAATAAGTAAATAAATGCCAAGTGCTATAAAGTGGACCATTACAGCTGCAAATTACCTTAATGCCAAAAGTATATCGCGATGAAAAACAAACTATTTTGTTTTGGCATCGACATCGCTCTAGACTGCTAAGTAAACGGCGAGTAAAGCATTTTCAGTATGTGTAGTCTCATAACAAAGTAAAGGTTTGTTTTACATATATAGATGTTGTTACGGCCATAAATTATCCTAGAGCGGGTCTGCTTTAAATGAGTAGCACATGCGGCAGCTAAGCGCACGACTGAATAATTGTAAACCTTCAAGAGGTAGTCGGTTGAAGACTGTAGTCGGTAATAGTAATAAAGTTAAGTTGAGAAAGAAACGTATTTTAATTACTTCAACCACCTAAAAATATACAGTCCACTAAATTAAGGATACCAAATAAAACATTGTAACTTCGAGTCGGATTTTAAAACAATAATAAGAAGAAAGAAGCCTGAAACAATAAGGCAGAACAACGAAATCCAATAATAAAAGCGTGAGTCATTTCCATTTTATTCCAATTTCTTTGCATGCTTCAGTTTGATAATCATATTTAACGAAAAGATACAATTTGTTTAATTCATTGGCATTCGTTTTGCGTTGGTGCTTTGTTCGATCTACATAATTATTTACAATTAATACAATTACAATGGCGGATCTAGCTAAATTAAAATCTCAACGCAGTAATGTAAAATCTTCAATTACTAGAGCCACACAATATTTCAATAAAATATGTCAAGGAGATGTTGATTCAAAGGTAGTTGCCGAACTATTAGAAAAGAAAAAATTGAAGCTACTTTTGATAAATTTGAAACAATTTAAGAGGAAATTGAGAGTTTGACTAATCCACCAGGCGTTACTGATGAAATTGAACGCGATCAATTTGAAACAAATTATTATTCGCTAATGAGGGACATTAAACATTTAATTTCTTCTTACAATGAGTCATTGCGTGAACAAAACGAAGGTATAAGAGATTCTAGGCGTTCAGATACCCTTACTGCGTCCTCCTCTATCGGTTTAAATCAAACATTACAGCAAATTAAACTTCCTACCATAAATCTCCCAAAGTTTACAGGAAAATATGAAGAATGGGTGGAATTTAGAGACTGCTTCAAGGCTTTAATAAATGACAATGAGGGTATTTCATCCATACAAATATTCTATTACTTAAGGTCATGCTTACAAAAAGATGTATTACATATCATTGAATCAATGCAAATATCTGCGGAAAACTATGAAATCGCATGGAAAATGCTTAGTGAAAGGTACGAGCAAAAATCATTTATAATTCATAGCCATGTTCGATCAATTTTTGAATATTCATCATTAACGAAGGAGTCTCATGTCGATTTAAGAAATATGTTCGATACGTTCACAAAGCATTTGCGTTGTTTAAAAACTTTAGGGCAACCGGTAGAAACTTGGGACACTTTAATCATTTATGTGTTGACATCGAAACTAGATCAATCTACGCGACGTGAGTGGGAATTGTTTGAGAAAGACGGTGAGATTGCGTGCATAAACGATACTAATAGATTTTTAAAACAGAGGTGTGAGGTACTAAAAAAAATTTGCTTAAATCTAACAGAGCAAACAAACCTGAAAAGGAAGGGTAAGGGAAAGGCGTACAGTTATGTGGCGAACGCTGCATCCAATTCCAGTCCCTCAACTTCGGCAACTTGCTATCTTTGTAAAAAGGGACACACGATATTTCAATTTAACGCATTTCTAAGAAGATCGCCAAAGGAAAGAATTAACTTGGTAAAGGCAAACCGGCTTTGTTATAACTGTTTGCGACCTAATCACGGAATACAAAGTTGCACCGCGTCCGGTTGTCGTAAATGCAGTCGACGCCATAATACCTTATTACACTTAGGCAATTCCAATAAATCAAATAGTTCTCCTCGTCACATTCAGAATGAAAACGTTTTAAATAATAGCGATCCTTTTAGTAACGATGCTGAAGTCGCAATAAATATTGTAGACAATGCACAATCAAATCAATTGAACGTTTTGCATACCACTGATAATTCGTTTAAATCCAAAATTCTATTATCAACGGCATTAGTTAACGTACAAGACTCGTGTGGTAATCTACATCAATGCCGCGCGCTTCTTGACAACGGTTCAATGAGTAATTTTATTACGAAAACTTTATCCGAAAAATTTAGGTCTAACACCTAATAAAACCCATTTTGCAATTTCCGGAGTAGGTCAATCAAAAACTACTGTTCAATCATACGTTAATTTAAAATTACTGTCTCTTAACAAAACCTACAAGAACACGATCTCTTCTTTGATTTTATCGAAAATTACTGACGATTTGCCAATAATTAGCTTTAATAAAAATAATATAAAGATTCCAAACAATCTAAACTTAGCGGATCCTAATTTTCATAATTACTCTTGGGCTCGGCAATATTTTGGCAGTTAATGTGCGTAGGACAAGTACAATTAGGCGAATTAACGATGCAAAAGACGCGATTAGGATGGGTGATAGATGGAAAATTTGGAAATGCAGAGGAATCAATAAAATCAATCAGTTTTTTATGCAACCGGGGGTTATGACAATGAAACTCTTGATAAAAGACTAACTAATTTTTGGAAAATTGAAGAAATCGATACCCATTCAAATTTATCCGTTGCAGAACAGTTTTGCAAAAACCATTTTATAAATCATTTAAAACGTAGTAGCGATAACAGATTTATTGTAAAAATAATTTTAACGATTTAGGCAATTCTAAAGAGTTCGCATTAAATAGATTTTACTCTTTAGAACGCAGATTAATAAAAATAAACAAGTACGAACAGATTATTCCAAATTCATGCACGAATATTTGGTATTAGGTCACATGACAGAGATTGCAGATAATGATGACAATAAAATTAGCTACTGGTTACTACATCATGCAGTTATTCGCGCGTCTAGTCTTACCACTAAGCTTCGTGTAGTATTCGATGCTAGCATGAAAACTGACAGTGGTTTAAGTTTTAATGATGTTTAATATGTAGGGCCGACAATACAAAATGATCTTTTTTCAATAGTGCTACGATTCAGAAAATATAAGTATGTAATGACAGCTGATATTTTCAAAATGTACCGAATGATCCTTGTAGATAAATCACAGAGGCCTTTGCAAAAAATTTTTTGGCGTTCAGACCCCGAGGAAGAACTTAAATGCTATCAGTTAAATACCGTTACTTACGGTACAGCCTCAGCACCATATCTTGCGGTGCGGTGTTTACATCAGTTAGCAATCGAAAATCAGAACAAATTCCCCGTAGCAAGTAGCGTAATAAAGAAGGATTTCTATATGGACGACCTAATAACTGGAAGCGATTCGGAGTGCAAAATGCTACAGTTGTAGAACGATATAACAAAAATATTATCCTCCGGGGGTTTTGAGTTACGAAAATGGCAATCAAATAATCCACAATTAAGTAGACAATTTCGCGTTAATGACAACGTGGATGTAAACATGCTCCCAATAGGTGACAATGATATGAACAAGACATTGGGCATATTTTGGAATCTAAAACAAGATTTAATTCAGTACGGTATTTACAAGAATGCTAACAATAATATAATTACAAAACGTACCATACTATCAATAGTTTCGCAAATTTATGATCTACTTGGCCTTTTGGAACCAATAATAATAATAATAGCTAAAATATTAATACAGAAACTATGACAGGCAAATCCTTCTTGGAATGAGGCAATCCCTCAAAATTTGTACACAATGTGGGAAAGGTTTAAGAGCAAATTACATAAATTACATTCAATAAAAATTCCACGATGCGCTCTAACTTCAAATTATAAATATGTCGAGCTGCACGTATTTAGCGATGTCAGTGAGAGAGAACTTCAAAGGACATTTGCGTATGTTCTACAGTTCATCTTTAACTTACGATCAAAGGTTAAACAATTAGGAAAGAGAACGGAAATTTTGACGGGTGATGAACTACAAAACTCCTTGAAGAGTCTCGTTAAATTATACCAAAGGGAAGCCTTTCCAAAAGATTATGAGCAATTACAAATTGAAAGGCGATTGCACAAAAAGAGTCAATTATTAAACTTAAATCCATCTATAGATGAAAATGAATTAATTTGGGTAGGGGGTAGGATACAATTGGCAAATTGTAAAGACGAAAAAAAGCATCCTATGATTCTGCCTAGAAAGCATCACTTAACCATTTTAGCATTGCAACAGGAACACATCAGATTATTGCATCGCGGTCCAACAATGCTGCTCGCTTCATTTCGTGAAAAATTTTGGCCGTTAAACGGGCGAAATGCATGCCGCGCTGTAGTGCAAAAATGCGTAACATGTTTTAGAGTAAACCCACCTAGCTTAGCAAACAATCTTATGGGTAATTTGCCCGTCTATAGAGTAAGTCAACATTTCCCATTTTTCAATACCGGGTGCGATTATATAGGACCATTTCAATTGAGGGACAGAAATACTAGAGTTTCAAGGGGTGCCAAATTAATAAAAGGGTATGCGTGCATATTTATTTGTTTTTCGACAAAAGCAATACACCTTGAAGCAGTTTCAGATCTAACCACAGATTGTTTTATTGCCACGCTAAAAAGATTTATTGGTAGGAATGGTAAACCTGCAAATATATTCTGTGATAATGGCACGAATTTTGTTGGCGCAAAGGCCTAATTAAAAAGGGTTGAACAATCTTTACGAAACGATTTAATTTAAAAATATTTGTCAACGGAAGACATTATGTGGCATTTTATTCCAGCCAGAGCACCTCATTTTGGAAGTATCTGGGAAGTATCTGGGTCATGGGAGAATCTCATCTAAATTTTGAAGAGTTTGCAACCATATTAATTCAAATTGAAGCGGTTCTTAACTCCAGACCTCTATGTCCCCTCTCCTCCACACCCGATGAATTAACTCCACTAACACCCGCACATTTCCTGTTGGGACGCCCGTTAACTACCTTACCGGAAAGGTGTTACATAGATACAAAAGCGAACCGATTGAAAAGGTATGAACGGCTGCAAAAAATCGCTCAGCACTTCTGGGCACGATGGCACCGAGAATACCTAGGGGAACTTCAAAGTCAAAGCAAATGGAAACAACGTGCCCAACAAGACTTAAGGATCGGGGCCATCGTTCTCATCAAGGAAGAGAATACACCACCATTACAATGGCAAATGGGCGCATCACAGAGCTGCATCCAGGAAGTGATAAAATTGTGCGCGTTGTGTCGGTGCTAGTGAATAAAAGAGTAGTAAAACGACCGGTATCAAAACTATGTATTTTTCCGAGTGAAGACAATTCGAGTATTTAGATAAATAAGTATGTCAATCGTTCCATTTTTATGTTAATGTTATTATATTCTATGATTATTGTAATGGCATTTATATTATGGCTTTATAGTCCACTTTGTAGTTTTATGGGTTTCCGATAGGTATAAACTTTTTGTAATTTATTGAAAATGCATTTACATTGTTCAAGGCGGCCGGCATGTTACGGCCATAAATTATCCTAGAGCGGGTCTGCTTTAAATGAGTAGCACATGCGGCAGCTAAGCGCGCGACTGAATAATTGTAAACCTTCAAGAGGTAGTCGGTTGAAGACTGTAGTCGGTAACAGTAATAAAGTTAAGTTGAGAAAGAAACGTATTTTAATTACTTCAACCGCCTAAAAGTATACAGTCCACAAAATTAACGATACCAAATAAAACAGATGTGACATCGAGGTAGCGACCGCCACCACGACCCAAACATCGCTCATCCATGCATATTCGGTATGTAGATTTTGTTGCTATCTGAAGCAGTGGTGGCATCTTCGTTAGGCCATTTGGACTCTTCAAAGAAATACTAAACATTTTATTATTAATTTACAATTGTAAATATGCTTACATTCTTAATGCAAGCGCAATACATTCAAAAACTAGCAAACTTGCACGAGGGTCATGGAGAAGAGAATGTGTTTTTACAGTTTTAATATTGAAATGGTGCTTTTGCTGCATTGACCACCAGCCGCCACTGATCTGAAGTATATCAGGTGCTATTGTAATTATTTGTGTTGTGTTCGTTATACTAATATTTCTATAAGCTTTGTTCTTATTTCTTGTAATCTCTGTGTGAATATAACTGATTTTTATTACTTATGATGTCTTGTTTGATTTTTACTTAATAAAATAATTTATTAAGTTTCACGTTTCAGCACAACGTAAATTCATTAGCAATTTCATCAATAATGCTATAGTAGCCTTAATAATCATAATATAATAAATAAATGATTTATTTCTATAGTAACGATATATTTATATCTTCACTGTTTGAGAACAAATATGTATTCGTTCTTTAAAAATTAAAAGAATATTGTGTACTTTGTCATAAAGTTTGAATACGTAGAACTGTAAAATTGAAAAAAGTAAGTGGAAACTTGAGAAATAAGAAATACTAATAAGTTCTTTATTGTAGCACAATGGCTAATGATAATTGTCAAACAACAATACCAAAATCGTTGTCAAATCAATCCGTATTTTGTCCATGGACTTCCAGAGCACCGTTAACCTCAACGCCGGCACTTCGATTTAACGCAAAAACAACTCAACCTAATAATAGTGGGTTACCGCAAATTTCTATGCCGTGTCAACACGACATGGTAAATACGTGTCCTTCTAACCATCAAGTAATAACTTAGATTAGAATCGTATTCTATTAACAAAGTTTTTTAGATTCATTGTGAACAATCAACAATACCGTTTCAATCAATTGAACAATCGACAAACTTATTTTTTCATTTTCTACGCTTAATGCAATTATTTCCTGATGTTCATCCAGCAACGCTGCATACAACGTTGGTACTTTGCAAAAACAATTTCTTTTGTGCAGTTGATAAGCTGCTTTATGCAAAGAGGTGTAAAGCCGTGTATAATGAACAAAAGCAGTTTATACATAAAACCAACACTGGAAAACTGCATAACCGGTATCATCCGTATAGTATGCCGAAAAACGGTACTGCTGATCAAAGCATTGATCGGCAGCATGCGAGACCACAAAATGGAATAATAAATACCAATTACTTTCAACAGTTAACACCGTTAGACGTAAGTGTAAAAACTTTTAACAACAACCAAGTGAACAACATTGTTGCTGATGTGAACGACTATAAGTCAAAATTAATTGGGCCAAAAAAAATGACAACAAAGAAAACCGTAGAAAAAATATGTAAGCATACCGATTTTACATCTAATTGTATTTTTAACTGTAGTTTTTTGCATACGTCGTTTTTCTTTAAATGTAATTTATACTTATACTTAGACGTCGTTGAATTTTAAATTTATGTGCAATTTTTAGTTTCTAAGTTGCACAAAAGGAATTTCTAATACTTTCCTGTCAAATTCTACCTTTCAATTACAAAGATAATATTACATCTGCCTAAGTTAAATCATTCAGTCAAACAAAGTCTAAAAAACTTTTTTTTAATGTAAACATAAAAAACAAGAAAACATTAAAGCTATTGTACTGGGTTCGTCATGTTTTGGTTCTTAGTGGTAAACCTCGCGCCCTTTTTTTATGGTATACAAAAAAATCGTCAGCTTAATCTTTAATGTATTTTTATCCAATATCATTGTGCGTAATCAAAACCAGGATCTGTCAGGAATGTTAAAAATTCCGTTACTTTCTGTATCAGCCAAACTGTCAAACAAAATCTTTGTTACAACTTGACGAATCCACAGACGTTGGCGGATTTGTTGTGGTAATGATGTTTGTGTGGTACGAGTTTCCTCCGAAAGCCACTTTGAGTAGATTTTGTTTAAGCTTCTTAACATTCTTTGTCAGCTTTTCTAAGCTTACCCTAATATATAAAACAATGTATAAGATGCTACTTTCCTGCAAATATAATTTTATTTTCATGAGTTGAACTTACTTATTTTATATTGCACGCGATTTTTTTAAGTTGTGCTTAAAGATCCATTTCTCAGATAAAATTATATATTTGTTTAATTTTAATAAACGTTGAATTTCGTATTTTCACCTATAAATTAGATCTTTAGTTGCTTTTTTTTTCTCTTCTTAGAGCCTTCGATTAGGTGTGGGTTTTTTATTTAATTAAACAACCGTAGTTGTAATTACGGCGACGTTTCGTGGTCTTTGATGTGACCACTTCATCAGGCCAAATCTTTCATGTAAATGTACGGGTATAAAATACTAAATTTAACATTTTTAATAAATGCAAAACTATCAGTTACATAGATTAAAGATAAGGTAATAATAGTTTGCCTGTCTAAAAACTCAACATTAAATTTACCTACTCAGAAAAACTATTTACACAAATGTATTTATTATTTGTTATGTCTATGTTATAAGGTACAAACTTAGCAATGTTCGAATAGACAAAATTACATTATGTATATGACTATAATACATATCTAAATTTTGTAACAAAACAGTAGAAAAGCGTCTTATAGTATGTAACTTGCGTTAGGCCCGAACTTTTCAAATTTTGTATCTTTATGAATTGTGCTGCAATGCGTTAAATGCAAAAAAAGAATTTAAATGGGTATCGGGCACATCAAATTTGGTACAGTACTAATGAATCTAAAACCAAATAATTCACAGTTTGAGTGTTTCAAAATAAATTAAAAACAAAAATTACTCGGTATTGCCGTGACTTTTTTTAAATAAAAATTACAACAAAACAATAACTAAGAGAATGCAATAATTGCAATCTCATACATTTAACAACAGACACAATTATTTAAAAGTCAAAATGTGAAGTTGATGTCTCGTCATTCGTGTAACTTTGATTAAGATAAAAATAATGAGTTCAACAGTTATAACAATTAATTTTTTTAAGAATTCTATGAAGACATTTGTGTTGGACGACCGTATTTAATTAGTAGAATACACCGAGAAACAAATTAACACTACAATACTTCCCACTCTTAAAGCATCAACCAAAATTGACACATTTCTTTTCTTTACTTATAAAAGACCTTTTTCTGTATGATGGTGTTTATATAATATATCTTCAATTACATTTGTGTATTAAATGTTTTTTTTTATTTTGCAGTTGCTTCTACAACTTTCTCAACTGATTTACCATTGGCTTCAACTCTACAGTGTAAGTTGCCGATACCCCCTCTCTCGCCGATTTGTACTTTTGCGGAAGATTTAACAAATACGTCTACAAAAAATGTAAACAGTAACAATTTATAAAATAGATTATGAAAAATCAGATGATCTTATAATTTGCAAATTGGTAAAAAATCAGTATTTTTGATTGAGTTAGAATACAAACTATAACACTCAAACCTCAAAACGTGAAAGCAGAGTATTTATAAAAAAAACGTAAACTTTATTTTGGCAATAAGAAACTTTTTGATTAATGTATGCGAGAAATTCTTGAAAACGAATAGACTTTAAAAATACACAATATTCTACCTATTCTCATTAAAGTTCCAAGAAATATTGTAGTCAAGCACGTTTTTTTTTCTTTTATAAACCGATTGAAGCCATTCTTCCGACTGGGATATAATTTCTACATCAAAATTAATTTTCTTTAAAAAGAATATTTTTTTGCGTGCTATTGAAGGGTAAAACTTTTGTTTGCAAGACTCAAAACACAACTTAAAAACTTTGCAGCAATAAAATAACAAAAATGCAGACAAACCGCTTAAAACTCGCTACTGCTAATTCACAATAAGCATAAAAAATACATATGATACGTAATTCATAAAATTGAGATATAGTAAAAGCAATGTAGGTGTTCACAATGTTCCTTAATAAATGCACCTCTTATGATCGAACGTAAGAAATTCATAAAACTGGAATAGCTTCAACTTCTGTAGTTATTACGAATTTTTTATAGTGCACTTAGTGGAATATAGCGTGTTTGTCCGACGGAACAAAGAAATGGGGCATGGTACTAAGACTTGTCTTTTATTATAGAAAAAAAACGGTATCCAATTCAAAATGCTGAAAAAAAAAAGAAAATGATTCTGTTTTTGAAGTGTATAACAGCATGGCCGAGGAAGCTTTAACAAATTTTTCAGAAGCATTAGACAATGATGATGAACAACTGGATAACGATTTTACTCAAAAAGATGTGGACCTGAAATTAAGGAAATCGTGTCACTTTACAGCGTTATTAGTTGCAATTCATACAGTATTTTTTTAATTTGTGGTTTATTGTTTAGATTTATTTTACGTTTTTGTAAACGTAGGGGGTGTAAACACATCAGAACACGTAGAAAAAAATTCCCCACGTACAATGCGACTATCGGAACAAACACCAAAAAAAATCAGAACAAAAAAATTGATGGAGGAGAACTCGACTTGCAAATTATTCAAACCCTGCAACACTTAAGCTACAAGTTAAAAGCTGAAACTTTGTATGGTGAGTTAGTTGCACACGAGGTAGCACAAATAGAAGATGTTGCAAAAAAAAGATCATTAAAAAGATAAATATTAGAACTTTTTGATTTAGAAGAGAATCATTATTAAATAATAATAGATCTCTATTAAAGTCTACAATTACTGATTGTTTGCATATGATAGCTTTTTTCAAACTTTTTCAAAATTAAGTAATGTATAAACTATAATGTGATGATAATATGGGCACATAGCATATTGGTTTAGTGCCATCTACCTTGTCGTTAGCTAACTCGCCACCGACCTAACTTGTCATCGTCATGAAGATATATAAGTACAGGGTGAGTCATAACTCGACGGACAAACGAAAGACAACTATTCTTCTTCAAATTTTAAGATGCAATTATGAAGTAAAGTTTTTTAAAATTTTGCTTTGTTAACGAATGCGTGATGGCAACCAAATAATTAAATTAATACATTTTGATAGCAACCGCCTACTGAATTAAGTAGTATTTAATTTAAACAGATTTTAGTTATATACTTAGAAACTCTTGATTGAATTTAAAAATCAAATTTCTCTTTAACAAAGCAACATTTAAAACAAGTTATTTACCAATTTCATCTTAGAATTCGACGTAAAATATGTGATTTTTTATTGTCTTTCGAGTTATAACTCAACCTGTATATGGTACTTTTATTTTAGTGTCAAATGTCTTTGCGGAATAACTAATAACATTTAGGGAGTTATTGCACGCGTTATGATCGCTTTCCCTAATTAACGCAACCCTTATTTTGACATTTACGCGTGCGCAGAAGTTTTTATTAAATAAGGGAACTTTAATAAAATACTGCCTTCCCTTATTTACGAGCGAATATGGTGAGAATTTAAGGTGACGTTATTTCCCTTATAGCGTCATGTGGTAATAATCTTAACCTCCAAAGTTTGTTTACGTTGGTAGTTTTAGAGGGAAACATAAAAAAGAAAATGGGTACGAGTCAAAAAAAAGCGAGGCTACAATAACAGCTTCTAAAATTTCGCCCATTGAAACCGCCCACAAATATCACAAGTACAAAAAACGAAAAAACTAAACAAATTTAACCTTTTCGAACCGTAGAGCGTATATTCCCGTAAAAAAATGTGACAAATAGTCAAAGACCGTATTTATCCGTTTTGATTGATATATTTAAGCGATGAATGCCGGACGCTTCCGTTTTATGTGTTAGGTATGTTTACTGCAATTGTTGTAATGCCGCTCTTCGTGTTTTTGAAAATTATCATTCTAAAAGTATAATTATTAAAACAATGTTAATTTAAGTTATTCATTCACATTATTTATACGTATATCAACTTATTTCTATTATATATTTCCCTATTATTAAATAAGAAAAACATGAGTGCTAGTAGATATTATAATTGATAGTTAAAAATAATTGAAATACATTTGTTTGCAGTGCACACAGTCAAAATTAAAGATCTGAATAATCCGCTTTGGTCTAATGCTGATTGATCGCCGTTGTTTAAGAACAATTGGGGATTTCTGTTTCACATTATGACGTTTTAACAAAGGTATAGAATTATGTAGTAATACATACAATACAACTAAAAAAGTAATTAACAATCGCCGTTGGCGGTTGCGGTATTACAAGAAAACATATTTAAAATCAGAAATGTAAAGCATTCTAAGACAATAGTATTAGAAATCATAATTTTACAATTAACAAAAGTTTTTGAATAATTTTATTTACATTTTTACAAAACAATGTATCAAAGAAGTTAACATTTTAAAAACAAATGAATTAAGGTTTAAAAACGGGTTCAATTTTAAAACGTAAAGTGAAAACTTTTAAATTCGCAAATTGTACATCAAACATAAGCAAATAATTAAATTCTACTAAACGTGAAGACACAACGAAATATTACCTGTGATATTATTTTGGAACTACGTCATGATCGGCAAGCATTTAGAGTACAGATTTTGATCAAATCAAATGGTGTATTTTTGGTTTCTTAACGGATTAGTTGCAACCGCTTTTGGTAACTGATTTGTTTGAACCAACTGGTTTTAATCGAGTAGTTTAATCCACTTGTAGTAATTGATTTTGTTTTAGAATACACATTTGCTGTAAAATAACTAAAAATAATTAATTCGGTTTTAAACTAAATGGTTAACCAATACAAAAATGATTTGGTTAACCATTTAACCAAATCAAATGAACGACACACCAGCTACGAGAAAAAACCAAATTTAAATTAAGGCTCCCTTTCACACGCCAACATGTTTGCGCAAACTAGGTTAAACAAACCGATTTGCGCAATAATTTGTGCGTGAAAGAGCAAACATTTTGTTTGTACATACAAAAATAATTGGTTTGGGCAAATCTGTTCGGTTTTGATTTTTGGTTTGAGGTTGGTGCGCTGGTTTGAACGTGAAAGCGCAATTCAAACCGGAGCCTTTATTAGTCAAAAATGTCAACACATTTTTCATAATTCATATTTAATACATTATATTTAAAAATACAAATGTACTTTAGTTTTTGCAAGTTACTTTTTTTGTCGTACAACGGGTTCTAGTAATAAAAAATCGACGAAAAAAACCGATGGCATAAAATACTGCTTTAAGAAAAAAGAAATCGACTTGATCTACTGCTAAGAAAGTATAGAATTAATTAGAAATTACCAGTGGTAGCTTGTTCTAAAAAGCACAAGGGCACGTGGCTTCCTTTCTCTGGCAGTGTAAATGATAAGAAATAAAGTTTTAAGTTCAAATTATTAACATTTTCTTAAATTATTTTTTATATACAAGTTATTAGTAACATTTATCAAATCTAACCTTTATGTAACAGTCCAACGAGAAAAGACATGTACTCATAAATCATAATTATGTTCCAAGGGTACCAGCAATACGTATTTTGAACTTGCGAACACAAACGATGTACGAGCAAACGTTGCCCGATTTAGGATGATTACACGTAGCCCGTTTCTCATATTTATTTACGACATTTATTATTTATTCGTATTTATTTTTATTACATTTAAGGAATACTACAAAGCAATAAGCGCTTTATTTAAGCAATTATAATGAGTCAGTCAGACAAGTAATTAAGTAATTACAAACGTGTTAAATGCACTTTTGCTTCTGAATAATATTATACTCTTCTTGCATATTATTATGTGTTCTATTAAAAATACTTAAATATAGAATAAGCAGAAATATATTTATTGTTCTTAACTGTCATAAATTTTAATTTTTCGCTATTGTAAACCGTCTTTGACAGTTTTGGCACACTTGTCAACATAAACGTCAAATTATTTTTGAAAGATTTTGAGACTTTGTGGGCCTCCTAGTTTCTGTTCGAGCAATAATAGGTCTTTAAGTATTATTATAAGTAAATTAATTTTTATTTAATAAATAAATATCTGATTATTTTTTATTTTTATCGACGTGAGTGCGTTTTAAATCGACTAACGTTTTTGAAATTCAGATAGACTTGTCAAATTTTTGACTTTTAGTTTATTAATTCCGATTTTATAACTGAAAGTTGGCACTAGTAATCATTAATTAATTAAACGTCATCTGTCAATTTGTCAGATTTATTAACATACACCATTATCTGTGTTATTGTTTAGAGTAGCACTAACAACATTTTTTTAAACAAACATAATAAATTTTCTTATACCTTACAATTGCTAACAACAACAATGGTTTTATTTTCATATAAGTGAAATTGTAATAATATTATGCAATTGTCAAATTAATTTCAAAAACAATTGTATTTCGTCATTACAGGTTTCCGTTTTATCAACGTATGTTATTAAATTTTATTAAAAAATCAATACTTAAATAACTGTTTTTCATTAATTTATACTATAAGGTCAGCACAAAAAATGTTGTGTATCACACGTCCTAAAAGTATTTTGCGAGTATTCGCTTTTTGTAGGCCTCGGCTTCACCTCGGCGTACAAATATGCTCATACTCGCAAAATAGCACATCCTGGACTAGTGATACAAATAACTATTGTTCAACATATTTAGACAAAAAACTACAGTTAGTTATTCAAGTAAGATGTAAGTTTAAAAATTGCTTTGTATCCTCCCACTAAAAAAGCACACAAGCCGCTACTGCGCATTACAATTAAAATACTAATAATATAGCGACTTATACCTAACACTAGAAAAGCAGAATTTAGATACTGTAAAAACTGAACTGTACTTTTGATTAAGAAATGTACTACTTAATTGGCGCGAAATCTAATAGTGTGGCATACTGCCAAGATCACCCTCATATTCTCTGCACAAATTATGTAACCTTGTCTGTATATCTTCATATACATTTTGTATTTATTCTTCGATACAACACCTGAGTTATTCTGTTCCATTTTTGTTACGTTTGCAGCAAACTCTTTTCCGTTTAGTTGTTGGTGGAACCTTGACTTTCAAGAGTGAACATTCTGGACATTCTATAAAGCAACCAAAAACATTCCATCATTATTATTTCCAAGTTTTCTAAAAGTGCCTGACGCATATGTAACGTCGAAATAATTTAGCATATCTTAGATGGTCCCATTCCGCTTTAAGACGCTTGGAAGTTGAAAAAACAACGGTTGCTTGTTTACTGATGTCTACCTCGTTAGCAAAAACTTTAAAGAATGTTAAGAAAAGAAAACAAAATCCGCTTCAAGTTATACTCCACGTTGAATGTGGAGCAAGTTTAGAAACCAAATCAGACGAAATGAAAAGAAAACGGAAGAGTTTTTACAGATAGCTGTGGTTGAAAGTCGTATTAGGGTTTAGGTTGCGCTTGCAGCTTACATAGATGTGAAATTGGAGTTTTATTCTAAAGTTAACATGTATTTAATTTTGTATTAGTTTTTAACTTTTCCATGTATTTAAATTAAAATTTAAATATTCTAGGTTGGATCGCACGGGCAAAAAATTTTTAGAACTATAATTTTGCGACCAATACTTATAATTACTATTACTACTAATTACTTACACGATTGTGTAGTTCGTGTTTATCAACTGTTTATTATTATGTATGTATACAAAAGAAACGCAACAACCTTTGCACGTTTTTTTGTTCCAATATTTGTTTTCTTTAATATTTAAGTAAATGCCTCGTGTTCTTAAGTACAAGAATAAGCTTACTTCGATGCAATTCTATCACGATAGAAAACATATCATTTTGTTTTGGCATCGATATCGGTCTATAATGCGATGTAAACGGCACGGAAAGCATGTTTGAGTGCGTGGTTTCATAAGATTGTAAAGGTTTGTTTTACATAGATTTGACATTGAAGTAAAGACTGCGACCTAGACCACACTCATCTATGGATCTTCTGTATGTTCGTACGTTTCGACATCGCTGTAATCCGCGTAGTAAACAGCAAAGATAAACATCTTCAGTATGATCGATCTTATAAGAAAGTAAAGGTTTGTTTTACATATATGTGACATCTATGTAGTATCCGCGACTACGACCTAAACCGCGCTCATATTTATCAGTCACACACTACTTTTGTAATGAAAACCACTAGGTTTTGGAGCGACTACTACAATTACAAAAAACAGAACGCAAAGGTATCTATGCAAGTCGCACAAACATTGTTAAATAGAATGACAACAAACGTGTCAGTAGCAGTAGTGCGGGATATACGTACAAGCTAAATAAGCTGTAGCTTAGGCCGCATCTAATCTAATAATCAAATAATTTACTATTTAATTTTTGCATTATCTCATATCTGTTTTCTTTTGCACTGCGAGTGAATTTTAATGACTCGAGCGATAGCTACGAACGACGATAGATGAAAAGTAAACACAGTAGTAGCTTTGTAGCTTTAGATTTTAATGAATGCAAATATCCTGATAACACAATATATAAAAGAAACCCAATGAGGTTATAATTCATTGAAGAAACCATACAAACGTGATCTAAACAAATAAACATATACTGCAGTTCATAATATGAAAAAATAACTTGAGATGTGTTATGTCTGCACTATTTATTGGCTTGCTGGGTACCGACTAACCAAGACGGCGATATCTGTAACCGTATCCACATGTTGCGCTGAGCGTATTACTACGAACGCTGCCTAGGAAACGCCTTGATGCATATTTTTGTTATACTGTTGCTTCAGCAGTTTATCGTAATTAAATAGAATTTCTTTTAATTTTTGTTTTCTTAATTCTTGTGTCGTGAATAACTACAAAACAAGGTAAGTAATTCAGTAATTACGTTTAACATCGGAGACACGATATAATATAAGCAATTGCATTTATATTACGATGCTGAATCTAAATTTAAATCTCTAAAAAATTAAAAACAAATTTACATCTAAAATCTAAATGAAATGTTAAAATAATTTACACATTTAAATTGAAATCAAGTTTGGTTTTGTTTTCTTGAATAATATACATTTTTTTTCATGTAGCAATTTAATTAGTGCATCAAGTACATGAATTTTTATTTTGTTGATGTACAAAAGAACTTACAATGAAAGTGGTTGGAGTAAGTTTAAGAGAAAAGCAAGACATGAAGAGGAAAAGAAAAATTGCGAAAAATTGATAATTTTTGGGGAAAAGTGGATTCCTCAGGCAAAAAAAGTAAAACACTAGGGACATCGACATCTGTAATAGAAGAAACTCAAAAAGCGGTTCAAATATTTTCTATTGAATTTCCAGCGGGTACAGAAGCTGCAGACGATTCTATAACCTCTGCAGAAGCTTTTGTAGTTTCGCTGAATTGTAATGCTGTCGAATCACAAAGTTTAACTAAATATAAAAATTTGAAATTCGATGTGGGCGAATGGGATGATCTATCTGAAGAAGAAATAAACATTTGGACACAAAGAGGCCCGGAGAAATGCCAAAATTGGACTAAGTCCTTTGAAACATCAAAACGGGATTTTACAAATCAAACAAGATACTGTTCCAGTGGACCCTTTTACAGTGAGAAACAGAATGGGAAAAAATTGAAAGAGAATGGTTACTTTGATCCCCCTCTAATGGCAAAGTTTATTGCTTCATATGTAAATTACTTTGTTCTTCCTCTACGAGTTTGGCCAATAAAGATTTTGACGACTGGCAAAATCCTGTTGCACTTAAATCTCATGAGAACTCATATAATCATCGAACGGCTCTGCTTGCTTATTTGAAAAGAAAAAATAGAGACGGTGTTATAAACTTTGAATTTGACAAACAAATTAGAGCGTAACAAAACTACTGGAAGGAAGTTTTAAAACGTATGGTTGCAGTTGTTTGCACTTTAGGCTTAGAATTCCGAGGAAATTGCGAGAAGTTTGGTTCTCCACTTAACGGAAATTATCTTGGCATTCTGGAGCTACTTGCACAATTTGACCCTTTTTTAAAACACCACATTGATCGATTTGGCAATCTTGGTAGTGGACGCGTAACATATTTGTCAAAAACAATTTGATATGAAATTATTCATTTAATGGCCAACAAAGTACGCAAATCAATTTTAGATGATAATAAACACGCAATCTATGTACCCTGCGCTGGACATTCTTTAAATCTTAATGGTGGTACTTCTGTTGGCTGATGTTTAAATGCAGTTAATTTTTTTAGAATTATGAAGCAAACTTTAGATCCTGAGGGGAAAATAGTTAAGCGACTAATTGATACTCGTTGGAGCGCACACTGGGATGCCACGTCTGCAGTTTTCCTTAGTTATTCCAAAATAATAGAAGTTTTGAATGACATTATAAAAACTTTAGATGCAAATGGAGATACAAAAAGGGAAGCATCTGGCCTTCTCCATAACATGGAAGAAATTGAGTTTGTGTTTCAGCTAATATTGTGGAACGATATATTGGAACAATTTCACAAAGTAAGTTCTGCTTTGCAAAGTGAAACAGTTTGTATGGACACAGCTGCTAAATGGTATCAGTCTCTTCTGAACTTTTTGGTGAAAATCAGAGTGAAATTTGACCACTATGAAATGGAAGCAAAATTAAGATTACCAGAAGGAAATTATGAATTTACAAATACAAATCGAAGGAGAACAAAACGAAAAAAGCAAATGAATGACTGTCTTGCTGAGCATGCATTTGAGTATATGTCTCCGACAGATACATTCGGAGTGAATACTTTTATGGTTATCGTTGATTCACTTCAGAATAATTTAGAAAAAAGATCTCATCTGTATAAGGATATATCCAAAAGGTTTTCTTTCTTATTAAATACAGAAATTAGTTACTGTAATTTGAAAGAAAATATGGATTTCTTAAAAAAAAGTTACCCGGATGACTTAATGGAGGAGAATGAAACACTGTATAACGAATTACAGCATTTTCATACATATATTAATAGTAATTATTGCCGTACAGTTACGAATTTCCAAGAGATGTACAATATTACAATTCGTGATAAAATCGAATCTGCGTTTCCTAATATTGAGACAATAACGAATTGAGCAGGAGAAAGATCATTCAGCCAGCTTAAGAGAATAAAAAATGAATGACGATCCACACTAGGGCAACAGAAACTTTTAGATTTAGCGGTGCTGTGCATTGAACCTGACAAGATGAGGCAATTATCGTTTGAAGACGTAATTGAGGATTTTGCAATTTTAAAAGCAAGAAAAGTTCCAATTTAATTTAATTACGTTTGCACAGCTCTGTATGTTTGTATCAATTGCATCTTGTATGTATGTATACTAATAGATACTATTTATATTTCATTATTCATTATAGAGCCGCAAAAATTCTAAATCTTGCGCTGGTCAGTTGCATCTGAAATATATGAAAAAGTAACATTTTCTTAGCACCCTGCCATTTTAAATTAACTGAACTGAATTTTATATTAATGATGTTTTATATTCTATATAAAATTCGTTTATACTACTTTTCATTTATTAAGTTAATTGAGTCAATATAAACGTCAGAAATGTAAATAAAAAAATATAGTTTGCTGCGACTGTGCTGTCCCCCTTTTCGTTACGTTGCAACTTAAAAATTTGATTTGCCCTTACTAAAGAAGTTTCACTTCAAAAAAGACATAATTATTGTTTAGCAAACCAACGTTGTGAGTAATTATAGATATAGTGTTGTCAATGCTTTTTTGCTAATTAAAATCATCAGTAGAAAGAATTTTTAACGACAAATAAATCTTTTTTATTCGCAACGAATCTATGGGCCGCACAGTAATAAAAAGATGATCATTTTGCCTACCCTCGATATAAATTCCAAATAGTATAACAATACTTGATAAAATTTTTTTGAAAAAAAAATCATTAAGCGTTAATGTTGGTGATATGATTTTCATCCATTACAGAGCCTACTAATATAGTGAAATTAACACATGGTAATTACTACACAGCATAACTATTTGTATTCGAAGAGAGACAACTCCGAGGGTCTATAAAAATCTGATTTAGAAAGATTAAGAATTTCCATTAACTTTAGTATTTATGTTTTTTTCCGTAAATTAATTATTGACAATATAACTTTATTAGAAAAACTCTATGGACATTATTACAATTATGTGCCGATTTTTATAATAATAAAACGATAAAAAATATTGTTAACTGCTCGACGAAAATTTAATTTTTATTTCTCACAAGTATTAATTTAATTCAAGCAAAAAATATATACTCTATATGAAAACCGTTTGGAGCGAATTTAATGTAAAGGTTTTTTATTCGTAAAATTAATATTTAGCCCATTTTGGTGTTTTGCTAAGTTAAGTGATAATCTGCAGATTAAGATATTATACATATTAGATACCTTTGTTAGATATTCCGCCAAATTTATATTTAAATGAAATTGATAACTGTACCTGCAGTTTATCGCACTCAAGAACGGATATAAAAATATCTACGTAAATGCGACTTTGTGTTAGGTAGTAATTTAATATTTTTGAAACCAAATAATCAACTATAATAAAAAACAATCGAATTAACAATTTTTTATCAAGAATTTTGCAACGTAGTCATTTAACAATAAGTTTGAGTGTTTATTTTAATCCTTCGATTCTTTTCATCTGTCTTAACGTGGGGGTAGCTTTTTGCATGACGTCAGGTCGTTGTCTTGTTTAGTTATCGTTCATTTTGTGGTTTGCACGTGTTGCGTACTGATAAACTATTAATCAAAATGTGTTAAACGAATCAAAAAATTTTCGAATATGGCATCGACGATAAAATGCAAATTTGTTCTTGTTGTGTAATTTAGTTGATGTATTTTTATGAGATTAGTGCAAAAACGTGCTTCAGTTAATAGTTAATTCGGAATTTGTGCTTGAGTACGATTTTGGGTGGCTTTTATTAAATTTTATTATATCGTTTTTTTGGCACCAATAAAAAAAATGAACCCAGTGTTACCATCACCGTGGAGGTCGACAGCTCCTTTGGGATACAGCAAGCATTCGAAAAGGCGTCCTACTTATCGGCAGTATTTGGATTTATTTAACAATTCCAATGCACCCGTTTTACAGGTAAGTCCATGTAGTATACAGATTTTTAAAAAAACTTTTGAAAATCACAAATAGTAAAAAATACTTGGTTTGCTATGTATTAGCAATGATCAATACAAATACACAATAGAAAAATCGATCGTTGTATATAAACAAATATTTATTAATAAAAGAAATGTAGTTTGGCGTGAAAAATCTTCAACTCCCTGGGTTCCGATAGTCAGTCTGAATATTTTACAATATACAAGATACTAAGTTAAGTTTATCGAATCATACCTTTTTTCAACGTTTTCTGGATTTAGAGTTGTGCAGGGTGTTGCTATCAATTTCTTTATTTGAAATAGAACACCTTGTGTATTTTTTTTTGCTTGTCGCAATCGATTCTTTTTAAATCACAGACATAAACATACGTACCAAAAAATCTAAATTTTTAGATAAATTAACAACTGGAAAACTCGATAATGTAAAAATACCACAAAAGGTTTTTCTTATAACACGAAATAGAAGAATTTACAGATAATTTTGTAAACGATTTCAGAAATTCTTTTTTTGTTGTCTAATTTAAAAAAACATTACTTTGCGCTTTGCCGGCAGTTTCTTTAGTTCTTTGTGTGTCGGGAGAAGCTGCACGGCGGCGGATCTTACCAGTCGTTTATCGGCGATCGCCGTTTAGAGGCGGTTCACCACTTAAACTGACTGGCTTTTGGGCTTTTGGGTATTCTTTCATTTCACCATCAATCAGATTCCAGTATATTCTCTATGCAGCAATATCATATTTTACTCAACCAAGAAAAGGCTTTTTAAACATAATGTAATAAGTCACTTGAATAATGTTAGTACACACACAAAAGGAAAACTTTATCTGCATTATTATTAGGCACATAAATAAAGACTTTGCAAACGAAAATAGTAACAAATAAGGAAATACAAAAGTTAATTAATAAATGCTACGTAAAAATTGTTTTTTTAGTTTCAAGGAACTATGATTTTCTATCGTAAACTTCAAAAACAAGAAAATATAAAAATTATGGAAAAAAAACCAGTGTGAAGTTAACCACAAATTTAGTTCCAAAATTGAGTCGCTTATTATGATGCATTTTGAAAACTTAACTTTAAAATGAAATAACTATATTTGGAAAATACCTGCTTTTTTTTATTTTGCAATGTGCTTTTAATTATTGTACGTTCTATTTGTTGATAGATATGCTAAACAATTTATCTACGTCATCAAAAACGCCTGCGAGATATCATAGCGGATACGAACATTTTAAAATGAAATGATTCAATTTTGAAAAAACATTATTATTTATTTATTATTGTTTATTTTACTTGATAATAAATTTGCACAAAAAATTAATTTACGCCAACATGATAAAAAAACTACATACTTCGAAAGTACATATTCCTTACTAAATCTAAAAATAAATTTAAACTACATATTTACTTTTATTTTATTGATTAGAGAAAATTATTTTTTTTAAATTATAAGTTGACAATATTTCTGTTAAATTTCGGTATTGTCAATCTAACAAAACCACAGTTCGGGTCCTATAAACTGTTCTTTAGACAACTGAAACGAGTTCTTTAAAGTACTTGTTAGAGCAGCGTTTCTCAACCTGTGGGGCGCGCCCCCCTAGGGGGGCGCGACAATTCTGAAAGGGGGGCGCGAGCGTATCGAAAAAATAAGAAAAAATATTAAGAAAACTATTTTTTGATTTAATAAAAAAAAAGCAACAAAATACATTCTGACAAAGTACCACGATAAAAATACTTACATACCTACAAGTTTAATCATATTAATTAGTGACTTCCTTGGGCCTGTCTCGCAGAGCAAAGTTTCTCGAAAGAAGCTTTAATATTGGAAATTGACACTCTGAGTTCTCTTTTAATATTTAGCTGATATTTGTATTTTGTCTTTAAAGCAGCCACTGCAGAAAATCCGGTTTCGCAAAGATACGATGTTGGGAATGGTAATAGTATACGAAATGCTCTTGTTTTCAGTGCAAAAAATTCATTATCTAACCCTGCCCAAAATTCAAACAGTGATTTATTACTAAATTGCCGTTTGATTTCGCCACTTTCCGTGAAGTCTATGAACATTTCTTCTTCTGCAGTTGAGAGATCTTTGGGGATATTTTGAAATCGGTCCCTAACCTACTCGTAACTTGCTATCAAGTTGTCGTCAGCAAAAAAAAAACTTTTTAAAATTATTTGCTAACGTAGCTAAATGATTTTCAATAGTTACAAGAACAACTTGAATATGTTTCTCTTCAGTCTTGTAAGCCTTAACAAATTCGTTCACTTTTGCAAACATTTCTCGATTTTTTGCTTTATATTTCGGCTCCATAATTCCAATTTTCTACAAAAAGCATTAACTTTGTCACTCGTATCAAAAATATGTGCGTTTGCTTCTTGGAGTTGAAGATTTAGGATATTTAATTTCTCAAATATGTCGACCGTGTAGCTCAATTTGATGACAAATAAGCCATCTCGAAACATCTCAGCTTCCGGTCAGCCTTCTTCTTCTAAAAAGATTGCGATTTCGCCTCTTAGTTCATAAACACGTAGCAGCAATTTTCCACGTGATAACCATCTTGCCTCACAATAAAACAGTAACGCGCAATATTCTGCACCCATGTCGTTACAAAGTGCAGAAAAGAGTCTTGATTTTAAGGGTCTCATTTTTATATAATTTGCTACTGTCGTTAACACAATATGCATACCAGGGCTCATTTCCTTAGAAGTCAGACCTTCTCGGTGAATCATACAATGTGTCCAAATGCATTGTGGAGATTTCTGTTTTAGTGCTTGTATACTTTGGAATCTTCCAGACATTATACGAGCACCATCGGTGCATATTCCAACGCAATTTTTCCATTCTATGTTCGCCTCGTTTATAAAATCATTTAAGATATTAAATAATGCAAGTGCTGTTGCTTTGAGTTCTATCGGTTTGCAGAAAAGTAGTTCTTCTAGTGCTGACGTACCATCACAAAACCGACCATAGGCAATTAAATGAGCATTTTTATTGTATCTGTTGCCTCATCAAGCTGAATTGAAAACAATTTGTCACGCAATTTCTCGAAAAGTTGATGCTGTACATCTTCAGCTATATCACCAATTCGACGGGCAACAGTATCATTTGATAGAGGTATGGACTCTAATTGTTTGGCAAAATTATCTCCAAACATAGTTTGCACAATCTCAATTGCAGCTGGAAGAACAAGTTCTTCTCCAATGGTGTGAGGCTTTTTACATCTTACTATTTTGTATGAAACTTTGTAAGAGGCAAGTAAAGCTGTGCCATTCACAGACAAAGCTTTTTTAAAACATGATTTTTGCTTTTCATATGATTTTAATTTGAATTCGAAGAATTCTCGGGGTTCGTTAACGTACTCTCTATGAAGCGTTTCCAAATGTCGTTTAAGTTTGTTAGGTTTCATACTGCCAGCTGCTAAAATTTTTGAGCAAATAACACACAGGGTTCTTTCTTCATCATTTACTTCAGTGTTAGTAAACCCAAAATTTAAGTATTCTTGAGAATATTTTCTTGATTTTATCTTCGGAACTACGTCCGCCTGTGCACTTGTTGATGCTTCACTATCGTCTAATGTTCGTTTACGCCCAGTTAAAAATTTATCCATTTTAAGGAGCAACACGTCTGAGACTGTCAGGGTATATTTTCTATGAGACTGATTAAAATTCAATGCGTGCACAGCAGTACCTATTTATACACGCTTAAATCGCGCCGAAGATCGGAACTTCTCGGAAAGCGGACCTAAGTCAGAGAGCGGGAGAGAGGCAATTTCATTTTATCATTACAGTGAATCAGAGTTGCCAAATATCAAGAAATTTACCTATTCTTTTGTAATTTTTAAGATAATTAAGATCGTAGCGTAACCTCAGGGTTAAAATACATATTAATGGAAGCTAGTATTACAATTACAACAGGATTTCTGTAATAAAATAACCTGAGGGGCGCGACGAGAATTGTAATTTAAAATTGGGTCGTAAATACTAAAAGGTTGAGAAACACTGTGTTAGAGTACCAAAATAGAAAACAAGTGTATTGTAACGTTTATTGTTACTACTAATTTATTTATACTAAAAATATGTACACGTTTATAAGTAACCGAACTAATTAAATCTAAGGATATTTAATAAAAACACTTACACTAATTTATATATAGAACTAAGATAAAGTCCGCGGATAACTTTAGTTTAACAGTTATTGTTTGCTTTAAAGTCATGTACAAGGTTATACTTCGTATATTTATCTCGAACCCACGCGTTAATCACTTATTTATTTAAACTTGAATAATCTTCTTAACACTGCTGTCTTCAAATTACTGGAACAACTGACCTCTGATTTGTTTGTGCCGCATTTATACATTTTGGAAATCCTTATCGAATGTTCCATATCTTTCGGTATACGTTCTGGAAATCTATAAAAACCTCGCGAAGGCTCTCGAAGTTGAGAATAACTTCTCGGACGTTTCAGTATGTATCTACAAAAACGTCTTGAAAATAAAACAAGATTAGTTTTGTGTCTCAATAAAAATCCTAGCTTAGGAATTCGCCTCATAAAAGCAAGCTATTCAACGTTTGTATTTAGTGCCTTCATTTTTGGGTTGAGTGCAATGTGAAGATTATTTAGTAGTTTTACTAAAACTTAAAATGTAATCATTTAATATTTCATTTTATGAATACAAACATATCAGATGAAAAAGTTGTCCCATGTATGTAAATGTTGTATAAGATCTTTGGTTGGCGAATTTTTTCAGAAAATGCCTAGGAAAATGCAGTATTTTTAAAATTTATTAATTATTTTATACAGGGTGTGTATAAATCGACGAAAAATCTACACTCTGCAACATTCTTCGTTTAATTCTGAATCGAAAATCTTAATGTTAAATTCTTGTATTACCTGCCATTGCTATTTTCTTTATTTCAATCTCCAAGAACATTTTACTCGTCATTGGTCGCACGTTTTAAATTCTACACATTATGTAAGATATGATTTGCTTTTCAATTTATTTATTGTCAGAATAATACCTAAGTACATACAATTAATAATGTTAATTTAAAATGTATTTTCCTCGAAACTGGGCGACTTTCGACCAAATCTTTAAAGAAAAAAATTTTATTTACCGCTACAAGAAAACTACTTCTTGAGTTTATAGTCGTATTTCAGACTCACCCTGTATAACCCTTTGGTCATTGTGGGTTTCAATTCCCATGTATTCCCAGCTATCGATTTGGTTGTATTAAGAAAACGGAACGATTGCCGTTTTAGTTGGGTTCACTGATAGTATCTTTTTTGCAGCATTTTTTGATGGCATTTAGTGCACTTTGCATTATGTTCTATACAGTTGGCCCAAACTTCCCGTTTGTGAAAATGTTGAGATTGTCGGCGTATTTTTGACTTCTACAGTGCTATCGTACAAAGAAACTTACCGTACGATTCCCAAGCATTGAGTTGACCCAGTTTTGCACTAGAGGTGTGATGCCTTTTTCTCCATTACCTTTGCAACTGTCAAACGCTCCTTCAATATCTAGAAAAGCACCCATGCAATATTATTTCTATTAGTAACGTCCTCATGTGTAAATTTAGCTTTATCTGTCCAAATAATTATTTTTTCTGCTGATCTAATTCAGCCATAAGATTATGTTTCAACGCAATTTGATTTTCTTTATTTGCAGTAATTACTTTTGTGCATTCATATTTTTGATTTTTTAATTCAGTTGTTAAAAACGCTGCTTGTAGCTTCGTAGTAAATTTCGTTAAATCGCCTACATCTATAAAGCCTGTCTTACATTACGACATTTCTTGTATCAATTCTTTCTCTTTGTAAACTCTGCCATTTTAATGTTTACAAGAAATGTAATTTTTATTTAAACAAACATACATAAAGTTGTTTTGTTTTAGCCTACTGGTTATTATTGTACTGTCATGATTGTCTGGGTGGTTTTTGGTCAAACTCTACGTGTTATACCACGCTCAACGCCCGCTGACTTTGACGAGTAATATGCGTGTGCAAGTAAGACATGATATATCCGCTGAATGTTTCGCGAAACAATTCTTGGTTATTGGAAAATGGCAATAGATGAATCCACACAATCTATCACATTTCTAAGAAATCTCTGTAACATATAAACAATTACAAATTGATTCATAAAGTTTTCCAAAATATAACAGAACTACAAAGGTCAGTGGACGACTATACCACACGACTTTCCTATAAGGAATGATGAAGGAATGCCTACATATTTTTTTAAGGTTATGTTGTCATAAAACCACTTTAAAGTGATATGTACACGTTTGTACTGACTTCCTATCATGCTATAAATTTCTTGAAATTTTTCTCCTCGATTTTATTAAAATATAACCGGAATATGGCAAATTGAGCTTATGTTGTCATATCCACTAACCCTTATATTTGTGCGCCTCGATATTGCTTTCCCCTTTAGTAAATCAGTAAAAATTATTATTTTAACGTATCTTGCTTACCCTTGAAGATTTTTTTCTAAATAGAATCGTCGCAAACAGGATTCGAATCTATATTATACGTGTGAATTCATTTTAAATTATAAATCAAATATCTAGCAAACTGTTAAGGTTAGAATTTTTTTATTTAAATAAATTGTTAGGAAGAATTATCTCTATAAGAAACTGTAAAAATAATTCGAATAATTTACATTCGTACAAAATTATATAAGAAAAACTGTTAAACAAGGCGAATACGCACACTTCCGTTTTTTATCGGACCCATCTTTTGATAAAACCGCGAGAATATGAAAAGTCAGCACCATACCAAATTTTAAGTTACTAGGACTTTTGGTTCGAGAGTTATCGTGGGTACATCGTTACACACACACAGACGCTCAAATTTTTTTGGTCAAAAATACATTTTTCTGATTCAGGAGACCTTGAAACATAAAATTATGCAATAAATTTTTTTTGTAAAATTGCGATCGCTGTACTTTCCTTGTAGGAAAGTAAAAACATATATTTATTACTAGAGCCCAGATTTTTAAGCATTATGATTAAAACGCTAAGTTTTGTTTATTTTAACTAACACATTAATGCTTTAGTGTAATTCTTGTTCTTTTGTTATTTTGAAAAAGTAAAACCAGTCTAAGGGGAATTATCCGTAAATAGATTTATTTTACCTGTCCGGTAACAATTTAATGAATAGAATTTGTCTTTAGACAAAAGATTAACTTTTTTTTATTTTTTACCTGCAATAAATATCTGATGTCGTTAAGAACAATTCCCACACAACAGAAACACTTTAATGAATATTCAGTGAATATTTAAAAAGAATATTTAATGTTCGGAAAATATAAAAGTTTCTACAAATAATGTTATATGAATACTCTGTGAACATTAAATATCCCATTAGCGCATATTCAGCAAATATTACAAACAAATATTTTATAAATATACAAATGACGTTCACCTTTGTATAAATTTCTACATAAACAGTATCAAAACGAAATGCTCACAAAACTGGTGTTTTTTGAAATTTTGGAATTTGTTTTTGTAAATTCGTTGATGAAAGTCAGAAGTACTTAAATAGTCTAAAAGATTTTTTTATTTCGCAATACTTATTTTGCATGAGAGCGTTAATTTTTAAATTTTTCAAATTGCTAAAACTCATTTTTTTTAAATGGCACCCTTGATTTCTTTCAACTGTTTCAAATGTAGTTTTTAATTCTTTATTGATTTGCACTATAAATAGTACTTTTTTCATAATCACAATAAGCATTATTTTAATCAAGCAGGTTTACTCTAGTAGGCTTTGCTTCTATTAAACAAAAAACATAAAGAGGGAGACCATTAAAAACAAAGTGATTAAAAACCAACATAAATAAAAAAATGTGTGTGTCAGCTCCGACGCACGACTGGAGTTTACTCTTTAAGTTCGATAGTCTAACCAAACGCAAAAAGGGTTTATTTAACTTAAAGATTGATACTGTATGAACGTAAAAAATAACTTTTCGAAAGAAAATTTTATGAAAACATTATTATAATGAAAAAATATTGTCGATTTTTCTGATAATATTATCGAATTATTGACTAGAATTGTTAATATTTAAAAATTATTTATAAAATAAATCATAATAACCTGGTAGAATTTATAGACATCGAATTTTTGGTTAGGTTAGAAATTTTCTATTTTATGTGGATGCGCTCGATAATTCATATTGGGTTAATTATTATCTAATTTTATGTGTTGTTCTCAAATATATATTTATATGAACTACATCGATAATTATTAAAATATTTAATAAATACAAATTGCACATGCTCATACATATAATACATGAATTATAACGCAGCCACGTGTTTGTTAGATGTTCCGGCAATATCATCTACACCTCTTTCTGCCATAGTTATTTGAAAATACTTTCAGTTCACTTTAGCGGAACACAATGATAAAGATTAAAACTTCACAATAACAATATTAATTGTTGATATTTATAATAAAAACAGCAATATAAGTAAAATTAGAAAGTTGCGCGACATAAGAGGCGCACCAAAAACGTAACGAGGTCATTTATCGATAGATTTTACTTCTCAGATTTTTCTCATACCGGGCCCCTTATATATGCAAATCGATTCTTAAAGAGTAAACTCCAAAAAGTAATTTAACAAGTGTTCAAAATTTTGACCATATTGTTGTGGGCACGTCTCAAGTTTTTGCTGTAAAGATTCACGCACATTTTGTAACATCTCGTGTGTGACGTTAGAAAATGCGGTTCTTAATCTGTTATTCATTGCCTCTTGTGTAGTAGCATCTTTTTGAAACACGAAATCTTTTACTAACCCCCATAAAAAGAAATCCATGACACAGGATCTCCACAGGACCTCCTCGGCAGTTCCATCGATCACGATATTGTTCGTTTAAATAATTACGCACATTTCTTGCAAAATGACATGGCGTACCATAATGCTGATATCACATGGTCCTTCTGGTGTTTTCTGGAACATTTTCTAGTAACTGTGGCAAAGAATTATTCAAAAGGACCTATGATAATCATCCACAATTCCTTCCCATACATTGACCGACCATCTATTTTGATGATCCAAAACTCTTAAAATATGAGGATTTACATTATCACAGTAATGATAATTACGACTATTTACTCGGCCATTGTTATGAAAGGTAGCTTCGTCGGTAAATAAAACAGTGGATATAAAACTTGCCACCTCATTAAGTTTATTTAACATCCACAATCAGAAAGTTCTTCTCGAGTTAAATCCCCTATAGTTAAGTTTTGGTGCACTTCAATGTGATAAGGATGATATTTATGACTTTTTACTACTCTTCTCACTGAAATAGCACTAATTGTACCAAATTTTTCACTAATTTGTTTGGTGTTAGCATTTAGATTTGCAACTATAGTCTGCAATACCATAAATTCTGCCTCTTCTGTTCTGATAGTTTTTCTTTGAACAGGTGCCTTGTAATCTACCGATCCTGTTTGTTCGAATCAAATCAATAATTTTTGTAATGCACGGATACTTTTACCACGGTGATCAATAATAATAAGTAACCTCTACTGGCTATTTGTTTTTTTTTGTTTAATAGAATCAAAGCCTTCTAGAATAAACCTGCTTGGTTAAAATAATGCTTGTTGTGATTTCATTGAAAATTTAACTCTCCATAACTGTAATGTTCGGGGGTGCAAATCGATAAAGAATTAAAAACTACATTAGAAATAGTTGAAAGAAATCGATGGTGCTATTTAAAAAAAAAGATTTAGCAAATTAAAAAATCTTTTTAACTATTTAAGTAGTTCTGACTTTCATCTACCAATTTACAAAAACAAATTCCAAAATTTCAAAAAACACCAGTTTTGTGACGATTTCTTTCTGATGCTGCATTTTTAAAGAAATTGTTCTAAAATGGTAACGCCACAATGACAAATATATACAAAAATATTTTTAAAACATGCAGATTTTCAATATACCTAAATAAGTCGAGTACTAAACATTTTATGCTGACATTTACAGAAAGGCACTAGAAATTGAGTAATGGCGAACCCTGCATAATTTTGAAATTTTTAATAAACATAGTTAAAATATTTAATAAACATTGTACATATATTTTTAGGATATGCTGTATTTATGCTTGGTAATTATACACTTGATTGATACGAATTTCAAATTATAGTTAATTATTAATCTTACTATAGATGAGACATGGGTAGCCCCGGCTGCGTATTGGCATTCTTTACTATTCCACAGAGCACGAGTGCTCTGAAACGCGCTAAGAATTGTCCTGCTTGTAACAGTAAAATTGTCATGACATTATTTACTACGGTACAGAGCTCGAGCACGCGAAATGGTTTGAAACGTGTGGTAAACAATGGAAGAGGCGTTTACTACTACACGGCTGAACTGTAATCTTGTAACTTGTTTGAAAAGATCGACAGTTCGACAGTGTACTTCCGTGCTTCGTTAGAATAACGGCAGTTAAGGCATTGTCATAATATTTGTCTATTCCATAACAACTTGTAATAGCTATGGATTACAAAAGCCTTGTTATGGAAATGTGCGAAGCTGAGGATGCAATACTCAAGTGTTTTGAATCAAATAACAATGACTTTTCCGAAAAAATTCGAATAAGAAAAACTGAACAAGTGTATAGTGATAGGTGTAGCAAGTGGGTAGTAGAATTGAGTTCTAAAACATCTACCAACTGGATTGTAGGATATACGTATCCATTTGCCATAAGATATAAATATCGTAAAGTGTATAAGTGCCAACACAACAACTTTGATAAAGTAAACGACAGGAAACGAGACGATACTCGTATACGCAGCAAAGGTTGTGATGCAACCATTGACTTTCTCCCCGGCTACCTAAGGGAAAATGTAGTTTTTGACACAGTAGTCATAGTATATGAAAAAATATCGAAAAGCAATGTGTTTTAGATAATATATTTGAATATTTAAGAAAAAGTATTTTTCAAAATAGTTACACGAAAATATAAAAAAATAAAACAGTATTCTGAAACAGTGCGGGTAGCCCCAGATACGGCATTTTTAATGGGGTAACACCGGATAAAACAAAAATTCAGACACGCTTAAATAAGTTTTTATATACTAATATAAATTATAATATTAAACTTAGGTAAAGAGAATACCTTACTTTTTACTGAAGTTTGTATACAATTATTTCATGTTATTCAATAAATTACCTGAAGTTTTAGATTTTCTCAATACCTCGAATAAATTGTATGAAATTTAGTTAGGATCTAGAAGTCCTTAAAAATAACAGCAAAACATTTTAATAAGCAGCATTTAATAATATTACTTGCCTTTAATAAAATACCATTAGTCTTATTTAAGTACTGACTAATGAAGTTATTATTTGTCTAACTGCTTCAAGGCTTCATTTGATTTTGCCGTGTCCTCCTCAGAAAGTCAGTGTATTCTTCCTGTGGGAGTAGTAGGGTCAACTGTACACAAAATATCATATATATCCACAAATGTCAAGTTTTCCATTTGGATATGAAAAAGATATGAAAGGACCATCTGGGTACAGAAATGTGACTTTCACTTCATCTTCACTTTCATTTTTATCTAACACATAAACTAGCCACTATTTACTGTTATATGTAACAGTTACATAACCGTTAACATCTGAAATTTGTCCAAGTAGTTGTGTGGTTGTCACTGTGCTGTAATTTGTGTCATACGAAAAAACTTTGACTTGAATTTGGGTCATGTTGTCTTTGATTGGTAAAAAAGCATGGAACTGTTGAGTTCCTTTTATAGTCGGTGCTTTATCAAACCGGTTACTCAAAAACTTTTGAGTTTCTATGTACTCTTCTTGCTTGACAAGCTCAAAGTTAACAGTTTTAATTTTTTAGATCGACCAATCAAAAAGAGGCGTGAGGATTTTATTTTCATAAGGTCTCTGTAAACTCGCTTTTGCAGCCAACCTTTCAACTGTACCACCAACTCCATCACACGGCTCTTTGCCATGAGGTGTAGCCGAATAGTGCCACTCTGTTTCTATTCCAAAATCTTGGTTATGGAAACACAGAAATTTCTTTTTATTTCTATATTGAGCTGCACTTCCATCAGAAAAGTAATATATTTTCTCAATATCAAACAGAAAGTCATTTTTCAGCTGTTGTATTATGTTCCAGACATTCAGATATAATAACATAGCTGACATCTCGTTTATAATAAACTACAAAAGAGTGTATTGTTACATACTCACTTGACCAGTGGTAGCTTTGTTGATTCGCTATAAAATCATGGCGAACTAATTGACCAGGTCCAACTAAGTTGAGCTTTTTTGTATTGTCTCAAGATTACACCGATCCACTTCAATCCATTGCCGAAAAATTATATTTTCATATCATATTTTTCTCAAAAACATTCTCGAAAGTTTCTGTTATTTGATTAGTTTCTGGGCAAGAATGGCAGTTTCCCATGATACAATCAATGGAAGGAGGGTTGCATAATATTTGAGACAGAAAATGTTTGTACGTTGCAAATTCTCCAGTAGTTAATGTTCCTAAACGGGCATTCTCAATCATTAGTTTGACGTTTTGGTGGATTGTACAAACACAAACTGAGTATGTACTACTTTTTCCCAGCAAAATACACTGTTTCGGCCTTAACTCCGCAAACTTTGAAAATGCTACTTTCATCTCAGGATACTTTGAAAAGAATGTATGCTTCCTGATTACTGAGTACAGAAAATTCCAGTTTTTCTGGCTCATAATCAGAAGACTCTTAAGAATGCGGAAATAATGTTCACCTCATTTTTTTACTTTTTTACCAGAGTAATGCTTTGGTTTTTTTGACATTAATGAGTGATTCTCCAAGTTGTTTAAAGGACGTATTAAGAGTCTCTACAATATGTAAGGACGTAGTTGGGACATGAAAGGTTGGATTATTAACACAGTCTGGGTCAGGTACGTCTTTCGCTTTTTGTTCTTTTAAAGCAGTTATTTCTTTTCGGCAGGTATCACATATTTTAGAAGTTTTAGGGAAATCAGGATGATTTTGTTCATTGCGGTTGTAAAAAAAACCCTTCCACCTTGTATGCAATGGAGACATTTGGGTAGCTGGCAGGAATTATTGACCTTGACTTTCTGACTTGTAAGTTTGTCCGACAACAAATTTGAACTGGTTCAGTCCAAACTTTCAGGCCTACATTCGCTTGTTTCTCTTTATTTGAAACTAAAACCGATTGACTATTTTCACCTCGATTTTCACCTTTAGTTTTATGAATTCTCCGAGCACTCTCCAATTACAACGATATCTGGACTTTTAGGAGTGGGTACTGAACTATGATTTGTAGATTCGGTAGTTTGTTTGCTATTCTGAAAGAGCGATTCGATTGAATAGCTCTATAGCTTTTTAGATTTCTCATTTTGTAAGCTTGGCAAGGATTTTATGGGGTTTCTAAAGATTTTACGGATTTCCAAAGATTTTACGGGGTTTTTAAAAATACTACGGGATTTTAAAAGATCTTATGAACTCCGAGAGATTTTAAACGATTTTAAGAAGATTTTATGGGATTTCAAGCAAATTGTACACGGATTTCTAGGAGTTAACCACCCCTCGGTTAGAGCTACTAATATTTTTGGTAGTCACAGTGGCTGATGACATTGGAAGATTTTGATAAATTGATATTTTCGTTATCTTAGATGACATCAAATCAACATCATTAAATTTTTGCGGATTAAGAGTAACTGTTTTGAGAACTTACGTTCTCGTCCAAGATGTGTTCTGATTTAATAAATGCAGAAAATACACCTTCTATGTAGCTGTTGCACGCACTTTCTCGTAAACGTATTTGTATATATGTATGAAACAAATTAAACAAAGAAGCTTTAACAAAAAAAAGCCTTGAGGCGGTGGGAATGTTATTGGTACCGACAAAATTATCTATTATACCATTCTTTATACAAGGATTATTCTTAAGAGAAAACAAATGTACAATAGACAAACATCTTTATTAACTAATAACTAATACTATAATAAAAATTCTAACTACAATAATTTTTTTGAGGCAGGAACAGGAACAATTCCTGTGCACTTGAAACATTTTTGGGCAATTGATAAAGTTAAGTGAAGGGAGTATTAAGGAGTCCGACAATTTCATATTCTGATATTAGCACTCTAGGATTTTATCTATGACTTGCATGTCCGGCCAGTACAAGTAATATTGGTCGTTCTTTAGATAGATTTTCAAATTTACAAAAGTGAGTCATTCATTTATGAAAAAGAAATCAGAATTCATTCAACCATTGGGTTCAGTAAGATTCTTTACTGGTTCATCTATTTTTAGTCTGTCGTTTATTTGTTTATGTCGGTAGACAAAGAAGGGAGATATAAAGTGTCCACCAGTAGATGTCTACTGGTGGACACTTTATATCTTCCAACAAAATTGTGACGTTTTTACCTTTCTCGGCAGAGGTTATCTTGCCCACTTGCCTGATACCTTTTTGTATGCTTTTGGAATGTGCTAACCGCAGTTTCGTCTAAATTATAAGTTGTGTACAAAGTAAAATTAAATTTTTCATTCAGCATTGAATGCCCTGTAAAGAACAAGTCTATTGAATACTACACATCGCATGAGGCATATAGACTCGGGTATTCTTAATGAAATATCGGGATGTGTAATCATAAATACTTTATAGAAGTCTTTACCAGCAGATTTTCAGCCACTTGAAAGCTAAATGTAGAAATTCTTTTCTAGATAATGGCATCAAATTATTTATATGATTAACTAGAATATTTTCGATTTCAGAGTTAAATGTTTAATTGAATCGTCTAAGTTTAACGTTGAGCGAAACTTTTTTGCCATTACGCGGGGCTTTTACTTTGTCAGAAAGTAAACTTCTAGGAACTGATACTGGTAGAGCCGCTTGTCCTACAACCATTTTCTCCGATACTACTGAGTCACAAGCTTTTTTTATGTTTTCTATATACCAGTCCACTTCTGTTACTTTGTTTGCCATTGAATTTAGGCATTGTTCTTGTAAAATGTGAGTCTAGAACAAACACAATTGTAAGTAATTATATAAAAATGTAATTCTTTACAATTATTGTTATGTCTGACATTACCCTCTACGTTCGTGTCCAGGGATTACCCTCCAGGCACTATTGCAAAACTGTACGTTTACAGATTTCCTGGACAAACTTTCAGAGAACAACTGACGCTATATAATGTATAATAATAATTCTAAACTATAATCATTATGTAACACCTATAAACTTACTGAATTAGCCACAACACTCTACACAGTAGCATTTGGAATTTTACCTTATCACACCGATAGACAAAACACTACTACAACTTCGAGACTACTCAACCGAATCTAACCAAGCACGCCATCTCGTTTTAAGTAGTAAAACTAAAAGTGTTCGGGACTACTCACCGACCGGGGCTATCAACATTTCCCCTACATTTATTTCTTATAGTTTCCTAAACTTAATTTCAACTAAATAATTTTTCGCATAATGCACTATTTCTAATTTGATTGCTTCTAACGATGATGCTTTATAACGAATAACTCCTAAATATAAACAAGAAAGCTAATTATTTAAGGATACAAATGTGTTCCAACACTTACGAAATACTAATTTTCTCAAATGTAAGACTTAAAAATTTGTTTTTTGTTGCACACCTTTTCACGACTACAAAAATAAGTCATTTTATTTATACGAATTCCGCACATATTTTTCTTTGTTTCCTTTGTGGATTGGCCTTTAATTTGTGATAATTTCTTTCTCTAATAATACCTATTAGTATTACTTCAAAGCATTTTTATATTAAATGTATCTTACCATAACATTCATATTGTTACGAATTTGATTAAAACTAATTAATTTATTTATACTAAAAATAAGTACACGTTCATAACTAACCGAACTAATTAAACCTAAGGATATTTAATAAAAACACTTACACTAATTTATATATAGCGCTATCACTGACACGAAGATAAGATAAAGCCGCGGATAACTTCACACACTTTTTTAACACTTATTGTTTACGTTAAAGTCACGTACCAGTTTATTTATCTCACACGCGTTAATCACTTATTTATTTAATCTTGAGTAATCTTCTTAACATTGCCGTCTTCGAATTACTGGAAATAACTCATCTCTGATTTTGAAAATGTAAAAAACCTCGCGACGGCTCTCGAAGTTGGGAATAACTTCTCAAATGTTTCAATATCATTATCACAAACTAAGTATGTCTTCCACAGCATTTAAATCCGTTTACGTGTTTCTTGGTTGCTCAAATCATAAACATCTTCTATGCTAAAACTAGCTAAAATATAAATTAATTAACAATGCTACTTACCGCTAATGGTTTAATCATTGACCAGATCCTACAATCTACATCATCTCCGTCCACTTTGTTGAAAAAAATCAGTTAGTCGATCACAAGCCATTGCAAGCACAACTTCACATTGTAATAACAAACAATATGACAATTTACCGGGAAATATAAATACGTCAGTATATCAAACTGAATTACAGAATAACTATTTTTTAAAAATTTGCATAATTATATTAATGTAGGTACGGTTTTACTAGTTTTATTGTTACAATCATAACTTCCAATTAAAAAATTACTTAAATTTATGTAAACACAAATAAAAACTTAGAGACATATTTACAACTAAATTTGCTAAACTAAAGTACTAATCTGACATTTTTAATTTAGACGTGTTAACATATAAAAACTAAAAAATAACGATAGTTTCTGCAAAGTACATGTGTACATAATATTTATATTATTAGCACATTCTGTAAATATACGAATAATGTTTTCTAAATATTTGTTACAATTGGAAATATTTACTAAGTATGCATTAAATATTTATTTCGAATATTGTGAACGTATTTTGAATATACCATGAATATTCACTGTTGTGTGGATTAATACTAAATTAAAATAAAATAGAGATAATTAAAAATTATTAACAGTGATACAACACGAAGGCAATAACACCAGTGTAACATAGTTTTATAGTACTTATGTACTCTATAGTGATTGTCTATTCGAAAAACATTCCCATGAAAATAAAAATTTGCTGTAAATATGTGGATAGATCTTTCTCAAAGTTTAAATATATAGAAAAGAAGGAAACATTTTACAATGAAAAATTTATAAATGATTAAAAATAAATTAATTTTGATTTTTCAGAATTTTCGAATCTATATTCTATTTAAAGGTTATGTAGTCTCTATATAATTTAGTGATTGAATTATACGTTTCTAACAACATTTTTGTTTAACAGCAAATGGAGGAATCAAAAATGGATCAACAAGAGTTTCATCACCAGGATTCCTTATTTCGCAACTTAAACAGAAACACGTTAATTTTAACATTTCCAGGTGTCAATGTAAAACATATCGACAGAACCCTTGATATGTGCAATAACAATCTAAGCCAAGCTATCAACTTTCTTCAAACGAAACTTGTTGAAACGCAAAATAATATAAAACGTCAACTAAGTAACCAATCGACCGTTTCTCATTTTCCACAATCATCTACGCAAATACAGATTTCTCAATCAGTGCTTAATACAACCAAAGGAATTACCTATATACCAACAAAATATAAAGATGTGCAAATAGTTGAGTTAAATAATAATGTAAAAAAATTTAAAGTAGTAAAAGTTTCTAATGCAACTGAGATTGTTCCGTTTAAGAGCAACCGTAAATTTGTTCCATTACTTCCACGTATTTCACAGAAAATTTTCTCGGCGCCGCCACAAGTTAGAGAAGAGTCTACGTCTACTTATTCGCCACTTTCATCTGCATCCTCTCAACAATCAGACAGTATCACAGGTAATGCATTTGTATTTATTTATATATGAGTATGAATTATTTAAATTTTGAGCAGTTTTTCACTCGGTATTTTATTGACAAAATTAAATTAAATTTAAAAAACGTTATATGCTTATTTTTGGTTTCTCAACACATTGATATTCTTTGTTATTCATAACAAATAATTGTATTAACTATAAAATTGCAGCTTTGGTATTATACAGCCTGTTTTAGAGTGAGTGCCTTATTTTTTTAGCCACACTATGGGTACTACTTTCAAAATATTTGGCAGTAATATGCTTCAGGATATTCTTTACACGATGGTGATATTAAATTTTCAATTGAACGAATTATATATTTCAAAATGACGACTTTCAACTTTTTATTAATGAAATGCCATCATTTTTTTATTATTGAGATCCTAAATACTTCTTTATACGATAGTATTTCGTTTTTCTTAATTTCCCTATCAAAAAGCAAACTAGCATTTTAATCTAATAGCACATGAATGTTTTGCACTCGAAGTTATTTTTGTCCAAATATCAAGTAGCGGTAGACACAAAAGAAACAATGAATCTTTAATCTAGTAGTCAAACGTCAATTAATGGAATTCAGTTGTCAGTGCTTGTTAATAACAATTGTATTATGAAAGATTATAATTGTTAATTTAAAATTAATTATTGCAAATTTAATTGGTATATCGCATACTGCGGTCTGGAGGATAATAAAAAAAATTAATTTTACCCATGCAAAATGATTCTTTACCAAGGATTAACCAAAAATTATTTTCTGTTAAGAATTAATTTTGCACAGAGGTTTACAACAGATAAGACAAAGTAGAAACTTTTCTAATAACGTTTTATTTCCGGACGAAGCAAGTTTTCGAAATGATGCCGTTGTTGTAAGACATAACATGCATTATTACGATAATGTAAATCCACACTGAACCCGTGAGCGACGTTGTCAACATCGATGAAGTTTAAACGTGTGGTGTGGAATTATAAGTTAGCACATTGCTGGGCCAATATTTATTAATAGACTAAATGCAGAGAATTACCTCAATTTATTAGGCACATTATGCCCTTCCTGTTAGGGAGTTTTTAAATCATCGATACGAGAACCGTTGGATTGGTCGTGGAGGACCAGTTGGTTGGTCACCTAGGTCACCTGATATGACACCACTGGAGTTTTTTCTCTGGGGGATGTAAAATCTCAGGTGTACATCGTTGAACCAACAACTAGTGATACTATGCAACAAAGAATTTGTACCACTACTTGATATTTGGACAAAAATAACATCGAGTGTAAAACATTCATGCGCTACTAGATTAAAATGTTAGTTTGCTTTTTGATAGGAAAAGAAATTAATTTTTAAGAAAACTTAAATACTATCGAAAAAAGAATATTTTTAAGATCTCAATAATAAAAAAAATGATGGCATTTTAAATGGATGGATTTTAAAAAAACTGGTGTGGTCACCACACGACTTATCTATAAGCAATGATGAAGGAATGTCTACATATTTTTTTAAAGTTATGTTGTCATAAAACCATTTTGAAGTGATATGTACACGTTTGTATTGACTTCCTAGCATGCTATAATTTTTTTGAAATTTTTTTCCTCGATTTCATTAAGGTATAACAGAAATATGGCAAATTGAGCTATGTTTTTATATCGACTAACCCTTGTATTTGTGCGCCTCGATATTAGTTACCCTTTTAGTAAACCAGTAAAAAAAATCGTCGCAGGGAGGATTCGAATCTAGATTATATTTTTGAATTGATTTTAAATTATAAATTAAATATCTTATAAACTGTTAATGTTAGAATTTTTTTTTATTTGAATACATTGTTGGGAAGAATTATCTCTATAAGAAACTGTAAAAATAATTAGAATAATTCACATACGTACAAAATTATATAAGAAACACTGTTAAAAATGGCGGATACACCCACTTTCCTTTATCACACCCATCTATATATACATAGATTATCTATGTATATATATAAAAGAAAGTCGTGTTAGTTACTTCACTTATAACTCAAGAACGGCTGAACCGATTTAGCTGAAAATTGGCAGGGAGGTAGTTTAGAGCCAGGAGAAGGACATAGGATACTTTTTATCCCGTTCGACAGCATTCCCGTGTGACTTGACATGTAACGTCAGTCACTATAAAACGTGGTATAACAAAAAAGAATCAGACTTGGAATAACAAAATTGACGTATAATGACAGCTATGTAATGACGTATGGATGACAATTTGATATTTGTAAGAAATCAATAATAAAACTATTTCTATTAAATAAATAATTAACATTATTGCCCAATTGCCCATTCGTATAAACAGTGAAGTGAACTATAAAACTCGGTATGGTTGAAAATTTAAGTTTTTAGGTGAAGTGAAGTTTAATTAATAATGCCGCGACCAAGACGATCGAATCTTTCCCGACAAAGCCGTGATGCAAGAAGAATACGAAATACTGCAAATGAACGGACTGAAGAAGAACAAGAAATTGCACGTGAACAGCGCCGCGATAGTATGGCTCGACTTCGTGCTTCTCAATCACGAGAGCAAAGTGAAGCAGCCCGTGAAACAGCTCGGTTGGCAATGCAGAATCGTCGAGCGAACAACAGAGGTCAACAAATAGATCATTTGCGACGCAGAACAAGATATTTATCAAGTGCTGATTTGAATCGAGCAGCGTTTCAATACGATTGCAGCAATGATTACAGCTTGCATCCTAGCGTTTGCATTGGGCAAATGGACGTAGTTTGCGAGTATTGTGGTGCATTAAAGTTTTCCGGAGAAACGCCTGGATTATGCTGCCTTAATGGTAAAGTGAAATTGCCATTGTTGAGTCCGCCACCTGAGCCATTGTATTCATTGCTTTGTGGCGAAACACAAACATCACGCCACTTTCTTGCAAATACTCAAAAATACAATGGTTGTTTCCAGATGACGTCATTTGGGGCAGATATTATCGAAGAACGGGGATTTAATCCGACATTTAAGGTATTTATTTTTGTACTTATATATAATGTAGTTAAAGAATAACTTACTTTATCTATTGGTACCTATGTAGTATATTTGCTAATTCTGAACTCTACTCTCCCACCGAAAAAAGTGTTTATAACCCAGTTAATACTGTCTGGTTTTTATTTTGAAGATACAAGGACAGATTCATCATCGAATTGGATCATTACTACCTTTCGAAGATACACAGAATAAATTTTTACAAATATATTTCATGGGCAACATGGAAGAACAACTTGATCGACGCCTAGAGATCAATGCAGGAATGAAGCGAGCAATTCTTCAAGACTTGCAGTGTCTGCTTCATGAACATCATGCGTTGGTCAGGTTGTTTAAGAGTGCTTTAGAGCGCATGCCAAGTGATGACTATAAAGTTGTCATCAAAGCAGATAAACGACCATCTGGAACACACGAAAGGACATTTAATGCTCCAACAGTAGACGAAGTTGCCATCCTGATTGTTGGTGAACAATTGGAAAAACGCGATATTGTGCTTACACGTCGCGATACTGGGCAACTGCAACAAATATCTGAAACTCATCGATCATATGACACATTGCAATACCCGCTGATGTTTTGGCAAGGAGAAGATGGATATTATAGGAAGCAACATTAAGGCGGAACAAAGTTCGCCGGGTCAGCTAATCTTTTAATAAAACCGAGAGAATATGAACAGCACGCACAAACACAGACACTCAAATTTTTTTGTCAAAAATACATTTTTCTGTTTTGGGATACCTTGAAATGTAAAATTATGCAATAAAAATTTTTGCGATTGCTGTACTTTCCTTAAAGGAAAGTAAAAAAAGTTGAAAGTCGTCATTTTGAAATAATTTGTCCAATTGAAAATCTGATAATATCGTGTAGAGAATGTCCGCAAACATATTACTGCCAAATATTTTGAAAGTAGTACCGATAGTGTGTGTGGCTAAAAAAATAAAGCGCTTACCCTGAAACAGACTGTAGGTATATGTATACGATAGCTTGGTCGTTTGACACAGTTTTTGGAGTTATCGACACATCCTGCGCGTTGAAACTTTTTCACTGTTTTACGTAAAACTGCTTATACAACTGTTACTCAGTTTATCATAGATTGAGTAACACCTTTTGCAAATTCATCGTAAACTCTTAACATCTAAACCATACAGTGTTTGCTCAATATATAGGTATACTATATATATAATTTTTTTTTTTAAATTTTGAGTACCTACCATTCGGTTTTGTATAAAGATTATAGTACCGATTTCTTCAGGTCTAATTTTGTATGTTCTTATGTAGTTTCAACTGTTTTGCATCAAATAATTTCTTAGCACTTTCTGCAGGGTTTCAACCAATAATATAATGATTATGCTCTTGTTGTCAAAGCATTGTGAACTTTGTTTTGCAAACTCGAGGTTTATTAATACTTTTTAATAAACTGTTTGTCATTCTAATTCAAAACGCTCTTTTTAGCGTATGCCAAAATTAAAGTTTAGCCAACTGGGACGATATTACTATAAGACTACTTCACAAGTTTTTATTAGTTTTGTTGACAAGTTGGTTTGCTTGCTTTAATAAGGTTTTGTTACATGTCGTTATTTTGTATTCATTAAAAACATTTATTTCAAATTGAAATTAACCGCTGCACTATCTAAGGACGCCACTGATTGTCATTTCACTTTACGGGTGGGGATGAACGCAGTACAGCAACTCTTGTACTCATATTTGCACTTTTTTGCGATTCATTATTATCATTGTCGATTGTTGCGCGACTGCATAGTAGATGAAGTAGTTTGATTAAGTAAGAGTTATGTTTAAATTAAAATCATTCACTTATAACATTTGTTAGCAATTGAGTATAATTAGTTGTATGGTGGGCTGTCTGAAAGAAATGACCTACATTGATATTATTGAAAAATCTATAATTGTTAATGGTCTACCTTGTTTTCTGTTGATTTTCTCTCTTCTTGAAATAAATATAATGTTGTTAGAAAATAAGTTTTGTCAATTTGTTTCTTTTAGTGATTGAGAGATTTAGGTCTTTATTGCCTTTGTGACAATGGTATTGGGTAATATTTACTTGTTTTGGCGCATTTTTAATTTAGTATAGGATTAGCACACCGAGATTTGCGATCCGCTTGCCGATACAACTGAGTTAGTCGCCAGAAATTAAGTTGCGAGAAAATTCTCGTAACAGCTCTTTACGAAATTTGACAGAATTTGGGTTATAACTTTAAAATAACTGCGTGAACTGCTCTCTACGAGATGACGTTTGCCGAACTGACATAAGAATTTTTAACCCAACATATTGCGTTTAGAAATATTTAAGATTTCTCGTTATGATATAAAAACTGTAAATTGTGAAGAACAATATAGAAAATTGCACACATTTCGAAGAGTAACGTTAGATGTATAAATCTTAGGATTGTGCAAACAAAAAAAAGAAGTGTACTATAATTCTGTTAAACTCGATGTAAAAAATAAATTCATTTGCAAAACTCTTAGAGAGTAGACCTTTTTGACAATACTGTAGCTTGTTATGACATGTTCTCTTAATCAATACATATAAATTACTTGTTAATTGCTAAAAAAATTGTGAGTAAAAATTGCTCAACTAAAAATATTATTAATTTTGTGGTATAAAGAATGGGTCTTTTCTAAAATGCATGTACATACATTCCTCAAGTTACTGTTACCATCGATCTTACAGTGAAATATTTAGGAGCTTTGGTTTACTTGTAGATTTAGTCTTATCATACCAAAAAATTATTATTTATAGTCAATCACTCATATTTCGTTATGTTTGCAAGACAACCAGCACTCAAAACAATATGTGCTATTTGACCAGAATTTGCTTTTGAAGATTCATTTTTACTAGGTTTAGGGTAATTGATAATATATATAAATGTAATGAAAGATTTTTGGGAGCAATTTTATTCCCCTAAAAAAATCATTTGCAACTTAATTTCTGATCACCAATGAGTAGATTTACAGTGGTCTTTGTAATTAAAAATATAAGGGACGTTTATCTAATTATGCTTTTGTTAAAATGTTTTTTCTTACAATTATTATTGATTTTCGATTTTGTTTTAAATCTAAACGCAAATAGAATTGAATTAGATTAGACTTACATTTAACCAAAGTTTCTAATGTTTTCAATAAAATATGTGTTGATTTAAGAAGTCGTAAATGATCGTTAAGATAACATTAACTATTTATGGATATGATTTTTGGTAGACCCATAACTTTAGTTCCAATATTTGATTTTACGTTCTTTTTTCAGTTGAAAATAATAGAGATAAACAACAACAAAAATCTCTATCGCCAAATCAGATTTTGGAAAGGGCCTTGACTTTTTATTCTCCTTATCCTCAGGATAATTAAGTATGTTTTTAAGCAATCGATTTTTTTTGAAATTATAAACCTTCTTTTACAGATTCGTGCTATGATAATCAGCGCCCGTCGAAAAAAATAGGTATAGTTTTGAAAAAGGAGAAACAGGGATATTCTGTTAAGTTACTATAAAGAATCTTTTTAGTTTTGTTTTAAATATAAATAAATACATTTGTTTTGTTGTTAATTCTAAAAACTATTTAATATAATTTATGTCTATTTGTTTATTGGTTTTAAGTTGTGCTTTATTTTAGATGTGTTCGTTAAAATGTTGATAGTTCTATAAAATCGGATAATAGTTATTTTTGTAACGTTTTTATACGAAGTTGAACAATAAATAACATATTTATAATTATATTTTTGATTTCTGGATATTTTGGTATACACGTAACATTGAGTTTAAACATTCTGCATAGACACTAAAAATATTTATTTCAACTAGTGTCCAATTACAGTTCTTTATTCTGTATGAAGAATTCATTGCTGTTTCTTTCTATGTTTTCATACCCCATTTTTTATCAATCATAAATTGTTTAAGAATGTTGTAAATGCTTTTCAAATGTATAACCAAAAGATGTAAAAATACGTATATTTCTGGAAAAATATTAAAACACAGTACGAACAAAAAAACATGATTGAGATAAATTTATTTGTACGAACCTCCACGGTACTATCTTTACGTAGAAAAATGACTAAAAAGTCAAGACCGGGGAGACTTTGAACAATTTTATTATTTTACTTTATTTGAAGGCTGTACAAAGATGTAATTTATATCAAAATGAAGGTACACGTTTTGGCTTCAATAAATAGTTTATTTATGGAACTTGTCTGGTAATAACAAATACTACATGAAAAAATTGATAGCAATTTGGTTGTCCAAAGTCTATCTTGATATGGGGTGACTTACACTAATAAGCCAAGAAATTTATTTTAAGAGTATTTTATGTTGAAATTGTCAAAGCCCACAGGAAATCCTACATATCTTTGTAGTTTTTGAGTTCCACCGAGCTGTGAAGGACGTGGTAACTTGGCTGCTAGGTCTTTTCATTCAATAGTAGGTATATCAGCAACATTTGGGAGATGAAATTTGTCGCCTTTGCGCCTATAGAGACTTCATACTCAGAAACGTTGTGGACTTGTTCAACTCTTCCAACATATAAAATTAAATATAGTTTTGTTGTGAAACTTACTAAGACAAAATCACCATCAATTATTTTTTCATCTTTTCACTTGAATCAATGATGATTTTATTTGTTGCGAGATTTTTTTTGCTTTGCGGGCCCTCACTTTACCCATTATGCTTTGTTCTCTTTTTATTTTTTTCTTCAATTTCTAGCCTTTCTAGGGTGTCTGTAGCTATCATACATCCCTTCGCCTGCTTTCACGATTTGTTGAGTTGGGTCTTAGGGAAAAGTCGGATTTCGTCAGGAGTAGCGAACTGAGACTGAGGTTATAAATAGTTAAGGTCTTCCCTAGATAATCCATTAACCATGCATTAATTGCTTGAGATACAAAAGTCTTGAATGGCTCAAGCACTGATCTGTCTAATGGTTGAAGTTTATTCGATGTATGTGGAGGCAAAGTAAGCAACACAATGCCATTTTCCTTACAGTACTCCAAGCCTTTCACAAAACGATGAGATTCGTGGTTATCTAAAATTCATAATACTCGGTATTTTTTGGTGCAGCACACATCGAAAACAAAAAATTTTAAAACTTTTACAAAATAAAAGGCAGTCATCCACTAGTCCAACTTGATGAAGACCTTCTCACCTTTGGACTTCTCTGTACGCCAGTCTGAAACACAAATATTAGATTAGGTCTAAATCTCGCAGATAAAACGTTCAGCAAAGCAAAGGCCTCAGAAAACATTGTCTGGTGTGAAGAAATATTTTCCCTTGGCTCTTTCAAGTTTATCCATAAATTCACAAACAGTTGTTTGGTTGAAGGAAGACATTCTGGCCAGACTCGTAGCTTCTGGAGTTCTTATGCTCAGTTTTTCATGACGCTTCATAGACTCAGTTAGGTAATCTAGTCCAACGCATCGTGGTGTTTCTCAAGAAATTGGAACTTTGGCATTATTTTTAGATGCAAACTCATATGCTAGACATTGAAATGATTGAGGTGTAAAGACCTTAGAACATAGCTGAAGATATCAACAAATATTCTTCTAGTGCTTTTTCCATATGATCGTTAAATACTTGACTTACGAAAGTTAGGTTCATACTTTACTTTGTCAACACCAAGCTACCTTACTTCTTTAACATATTTTGCTAGATTTGATTTCTTTAATCCATGCTGCTGTGCATTGGACTGGATTGACTGATCTTTCTCTATGATGGCTCTTACAGCTCCATATCTGTAGCTAAAGCGGTTGGCTTCTTCGTATCACATGAACGTGGCATTTCTGAAAATAAAACATGACTCTTCAGAATAAGTAAATTAAAAGTTTAAATATGCAGGGGTGACTTTGGACAGTCCAAACTCTCTCCAAAATAAATATCCAAAGTCACCCCAGGAGTAAATGATAAAAAAAGTAACAAAACATCACTTAACCTATAAGCAATTCCAATATTTCTGAACCAACAACAAAACATAAATTAATGATTTTATAAAAGATAATGGCAGAACACACCTTATAAATGAGAATATTACATTAAATGAGCAACTTTTCCTACTACTTTAGTTTCTGCACAAACAACATAAAGGTCAGTGCATGTCATTAGAATTGTATTTTCTATGTCGGCAGCACTGCTGAAAAAAACTATGGGAAATATGAAAGTGTCCAAAGTCACCTCATGTCCAAAGTGTCGCCGGAAGATATACTATCGTATTACTGGTTTCTTACTGCTAATAAAATAATCACGTTATGTTTACATACTAATCTTCGATAAAGATTCACTTCTTTAAAGGTTAAAGATGTCAAATGACCACCACAAGAATTACAAAAGAAGATTCAAGAAAGAGCTTAACAATGGAAATATAAAAACGGGTATGACGGGATAATTCAAATAAGTGAAAGGCTATGTGGTAACTGAAGTTTTACCTTACTTATCGTGTCTATAGCATGGAGCTTGGGACGACATTTGCTACAACTGTTTTGACAGATAAAAATTTACAAAGTTACAATAGAAAAAGACTATCACAGACAAAAAGGTGACGAAAAAGACAATGAAATTAGTGTTCCAGAACTTATATAATGATTTAATATGCTTATTTATTTATACATCGTTGCAAAATAGGTTAGAAATTATTGACTCTAAATAACAATTGCAACCACTGCCCCCCTGGATCCGCGCCTAGCGTTAACTCACGTGAAAACATCAATTATATTATCATAATTATTTCATTGCATCAATTTTGCTTTATTTGAAAACAATGCAAGTACATACAAGCAATGTTTGTATTAGGATTGATATCGCAAACATTACGTGAATGTGAAAAATTACATATATTTGGCGCGCACGCCGTTTTAAATATTTGTTAAGTTGATAATGTAAGCGAATGGATTCATTGCAAAATTTCTCTTCCAAATCTTTTTATTATATTTTATATTATATTCATATTGATTAGTTTCTTTCTTTAACCCTTATGTCAATAAAAGAAAAAATTTACGTTGTGTAATACCTGGGTTACACGACTGCCTATAAAAGTACTTTGACCTAGAGTTTCTTAAAATAATCAAATTTTTAATTATCTTAAAAACCTGAACCCAGTACGTCCCATTGAAAATCTGCAAAGTATGGCCAAAGTATGGCATAATTGTATGGTGGATTTGTGATGACAAAAAGAATTAAAATGATTACAGTTTTTATGGTTTTTATTGGAAATCATCAGATAGGTAAAAAATCAACTTAATTATAAAATATTGCTTAACTCTTTTCAAACACGTCAAATGTACCTGCAAATTTATAAATTAATTTTTGGTTTATAGTAAAAACTTCTGGATTAGGAAGTATTGCTTCTATAGAAGAAAAGCTAACGGAAGAAAGATCTTGTTCATGTATCGTATGTGCGACTCGAATACTACGATAGCATCTAAACTTAAGTTGTCATCAGAATTATCATCAATACAATTTTCGGCATTTATATCGCCTTCACTTTCAGTGTTAGATATGCTCTGTTTTCTCTTCCAGTTTTTTTGATAACTTTCTTTCTTTTCAGCTTTATTAATTTTTTTAGATTCTTTTGTAACCTGTTTGTTCTTTTTGACGATTTTCTGCTCTTCAGCTTGTTATAACCTTTCAAGAACTTTTGATAAGAGAATTTCTCTCTATCTTAACTGTTTTAATCTAGGAGATAATTTTTTTGGAAGATTGTCTGATGTTTCTGCAATCTGATTATTTTTTTTTACCAAATTATTTGTAAAAATTTTTATAATGAGCAGTAACACGATTATTATTTTTATTATTAGGGTTTTCCATTAACTCAACAGTTAAAGTTGTACATGTTGACCGTTTTGTTGGTTGTAGGTGCAGATGTGGAACGTTTATTTGTTGGAACTGTTAAAATGGATATTTCATCGGTTGAAAATAAAGAAGTGGATGGTTCATTGCTATTAGAGGTTGTTGAATTTGATGAAATTGATGTCGATCCTAGTATTATGTTTTGTTTGTATCGTTGTAATGCACAGGATTTAAAGACATCTTCTAGGAGTCATTTAGAATTCACTGAATAAATTCTTGTGCTTTCGAATCCAGATATAATGTTTGAAATTGACATTCTAGTTAACTTCGCTTCGTGCAGGAGTTCAGAAATTTTTTTCTTTGACAAACGACCCCAAGATTTCCCCATTTGTGTTTTTCCATACTCAACTAATTTCTTCTCCTATTTAAATTTGATGGGACCAAATATACATTTATCCAGTGGCTGCATTTTATCTGTTAAATGGCTTGATAAAATTTCTATGCAACTTCTACGCAATTCGTAAAGCAAAAGCGCCGCTTGATTTAGAAGCGTTATACAGCAATCGGCGACATAGAAAATAAAAGATTTTATAAACCAATTGTAGAATACGGGTTCCTCCATCCATCCATTTTTTGAAGCACCATATAGTGTGCCAGGGTATGCCTTATCAGATGTCGATCTGGCTTAAACAGCTGCCCCTTAAAATAGTATTACTGGTGTCAGATATGATCTGTTTGAAGAAATACAAACTAACGCAGTTATTGAATCTCTACCGGATCCACCTAAGACGCGTGACAGAGTAACGCCCTTCTTTCCAATTGCTCTTAAACAAGATGAATTAATTTTAAATCCTGACTCATCAGGGTTAAATATAAAGCAACTTTTGATAATATCGACTAAATCCAAATCTGTAGTTAAATTTTTCAGTAGTTCATAAAAAGTGTAGGCAACCTCAGGATTTCTGGCATCCTTTCGATTTTTTTGTAATTGCTGTTTTTTAAACGAAACCCGTGGATTTCTCTTGATAAACCCGTAATACCAGTCATAACACAGAACATTATTTATTCCTGAAAGGTGTTTGAATATTATTTACTGTGACATATTCTGAGATTAATTGAAGCAGTTAATTTTTGTAACAAAGATATCCCATTTTAGAACAAGCTATTAAGTATTTTTAATTGCCTCTTCAACATTGTGAAAATGTAGAAGGTCGCTTTTCATGCATACGACCTAGATCTACTTTTCTTCCTTTTATTCTGTGAAAAATCATAGATATGGGAACCTCGTACAAATCTTGGGCTTGTCGATATATTTTGTTATGATTTAAAACATCATAAACTGCCTTAGCTAAGTCATCTTTTGAAAAAGACAGCTCTATTATCTTTTTCTTATACTCACCATTCTATTCTGTAAAAAAAATATAAGTTTACGAACGCCCCAGAAATTCATTTACAATTACCCGAATGTAGAAATAGCATGGGGCAATTGTAAACATCAAACTTCTTATATTGCCAAGAATACCTAACCTATATGGGCAAAACTATTTTTTCTAATTATATTAATTGAATTTCTTCGATACAAACCATTGATACGAACACAAGCTATAAAATTGATCGATAATTATTTATCACACCAAACGAGACGTAGAGTAGTTTACTCACTAAACGGCGGGATTACAACGAAATATTTTTGTAGGTTACGTCGGACATATAAATGTTTTATTCCAATTGGACATAATCATAATCGTGATTGCATAAAATGTGCTCTTATAGTAAATGCGTTTACATTTACTCCGGGTTTACGTTTATCCACCTGTATACAGGAAAAACGAAAACAAAAAGGCAAGTCAATCAAGGGGAACACGTTTAAAAGAACTGTCTGTTGCGCACAAAGAATCTGGAAGAATTTTATCAATAGATTTTTTTTCCACCATATTATCTTTGCATATCAAAACACCTTTTGCTATAAAAATTAACTGTAGTTGGAACTCTACACAAAACAAAGCGTACATACCAAGGGAAATATTTATTTTGTTATCTACTATGTAGATACTCTAATAAAAAAAATTGTGTGCCACAAAAGAAACCAGAGATTATTCATTATTACAATAAGACAAAAATCGACGAAGACATAATGGATCAGATGTTTGAACGGTATACATCACATAGACTAGCAAATAGGTGGTTTTGGTCATTTTTTTCTTAATATTAGTAAAACGCTGTGAAAGAAATTAAATGAGTGTTGAGTCATGATAATTACACATCGATCTTTCAATCTGAATGTAATGCAAAATTTTGCAACAAAGGTTGAGGTTAAACGTAGGCTTATCCTTATAAAACACAATTTGTATAAAATTTTGTAAATAATGCCGTTTTTTCAAAATAATTTTTGTTTAACATGCTTGTAGCTTTCTATTGCAGTTTTGATTCGTTAAATATAAATTTTTACTTCTGGAGACACGGGTTTTCGGTTATCGAACAAGCATATAGTCTGCTTTAAAGTATACAAAAATTTTCCTGCCCAGAAATCGCTTCTTTTTTATTTTGAATTCTTCTGCAACGAGTATTATAACAATAATAATTTTTACTCCAAGTAGCAGTTTATTATAATGAAAAAATTAATCTTAAAGAAAAGAAGCCAAAAAAACAAAAATTTGGACAACAGATAATAAATCGATTTTCTATTTCTGACGTTTCTTAATAGTAGCATTGAAACGATCTAAAATTGTGTTTTAAACAATTACTACAATTGCTGTTTCTGAACTTGTTACTATATTTGTAGTCCATCAGTTTGTGTAATAAAGCTTAATCCATGAAGTATCTCAAACCGCTATTTTTCTAAAATACAAGGTAGATCATGTCAAGCAAATTGACGACTACGAGTGTTTTATATTGTATTTGTATTTATTTTTAATAATGGTCTTTGTATTTATATCATAGTATTTATTAATTTTTCAGTAAGTCTGTGTTTACATGTACGCTGGTGGCAGCCATGTTTAGTTTCTCTGCCGCGCATGTCTATTAAAAACTAACTAAATATCTAACAACGAGAAACACTGTTGAGTTTTCAGATTTGTTAGATGCGTCAAAATCTAACACCAGTCTGTTCGAATTCTAAAAAATATAAAGATTCTGCAAAGTAGCATAAAAATTTACTCCTTCAGATACCGATTTGCCCAAACACTTCATTATGTCAAGACCATTTTTAAACCGTATAATACAGCATTCAGAATACTTTAGGATTTTTGATGTTATATAATTGGTCTAACTAAAAGTCTCAACTATTTTACTATTTTCACGTATATTTCTGATAATTACGCTAAAAGCTGATCGGCATGTGCAATATCAGACGTAAAATCCACAATGATACTGAAACGCATAGAAGAGATCATTTATGATGATTTGAGGTAATTACCGGAATGTTCTGAAAGTCGATAAAGTTTATGTTACAAAAAACTTGTTATTAAAATCATAATACTCGAATTATTCATATGTAGTATGTATTTAATTTTTAAATGTTTTAGAATTATGATACACACCACGGGATTTTAAGTTGCAACCTATCCATAACTAATCTCTCTTGGAGCAGGCGCGGCTCCAGCAGCTTATTTCGGTGGGGGCTCCATCAGTTTAAAGCGGGGGGGGGGGCTCATCACATTTTTAAGTAATAATGTATTGAATATGGCGTTAATATAAAATTGAATAACACTTCGTTATGCACCAGGTTTTTACTTGCAAGTGATAAAGCATCATAAATTATACAACTATAAAAAAAGCGAATGTATTACATACAAAGTGAGAAAAACTTCAGTATTATTTTCAATGTCGGGGGGGGGGGGCATCCTCCGAAGCCGCGCCTGTCAGGGAGATAAAAACCAATGCAATTTTAGTTTTATATTATTTAACACTCCTTTTACAATACGGTTCACTATGAATATCAAACGTGTAGTTTTCAATAAATATTATTTCGAAAAGTATGTTAGATCGCTAACAAAAATGTTGGTATTACATTAGGTGCGCGAAAAATGATTGACATTCCCAATCTTATGTGAGACAAGTTCTAGTTTTCGTTTTTAATATATTTGTTTATTCTGATTATAAGCGACTTTCGACCGCGTCGTATTTGAACACCCAGACTTTTTAGGTTTGGTCCTAGTCTCTGCTTGAAATCCAAAACAAGAAGTAGAACTTGGCTTTTGCCGTCACTGTAGTGACATTTACCACCACAAAGATGCAAGCTACAATGTCTTGCGAAACCTCAGTTTGTTTGGGTTCACAAACGACAATACGGCAAAGGCCAAGTTCTACTTCTTGTTTTGGCTCTCAAGAAGAGACTATGACCAAGCCTAAAAAGTCTGGGTGTTCAAATACGACGCGGTCTAAGCCGATTTCGTTTATAATCGGAACCAAAGTAACCGCAAAAGCTTAAAATGTTATATATGTTTTTTTTAAGTTTTAATTTAGATTGGCAAGATCCATTCAAATTTCAACGGTTAAGATTCGGGAATTGGTTCAAATTCAGATACCATTACAGACTTAAAATTGAATTGTTTTCTCCGAAATGTATTATTCTAAAAATACTACAAGAATTCTTTCTTTTGTAAAATTATTATGGTAATTACAATAATTCGTAGTTTAATTACTTACTAAGAGTAAGAACTAAGAATCTATTAGTGAAAGTGCATTCTTGCAAGAATTCTTTCTTTTGTAAAATTATTACGTAACAGTCGTAAATCTTTACTAACAAAAATCTCTGCATAATTACTTATAACGGGTATAAATTTCTTCTCCCTTACGGAAGAATATTCATTAGCTATTTTTATTTAAGTGAAGTGAAAATTGACATAATGCCCTTAGAATTTAAAAATAGTGAAAAGGGAAAGAAAAAATTACATGTGAACGGACATTTATATTACCAAGATACAGGGACGTGGCCTACCCTTGTGCCCACCCGGGAAAATAAGTAGACATGGCAACAAAATTTTATCAAAGACCTGCGGAAATAAATGAAAAAAAATCTAAAGATTTTATTAAATATTTTAGAAATCACAGCTCCTACAATGTGCAGAATGATAAATAATGATAATATAATATTATAGGTGCGGTTTCGTTTTGATCGGAAATGCGGCGTTACCAATCTTAAACGTTAGGATTTTTTTGTGCCGATGCAGACATAAACAAAACAAAAAATCATATTTCTTCAAATTTATTATCTTTGTGGTTTACATTGTTTCGGTAGTTTTGATAACAAATCATTTATTATTTATATTCAGTTCAGTTGGTCTTTAGATTTGGTACGCAACACCATCGTGGCAGTGTTGATTATTAATTTTTTAAGTAATTGTAATTTATAAAAATTGTGACAGTGGTAAAAAAACTTTAGTGAACTATTTTGGTTCTTCAAAAAAAATTAAACCATATGAGGAATCACAAATTTTATCATCGTCGGCTTCCGATAACACGGTTTCTACTTCTAAAAAAAATATTTTCGCGTCCATGGTAGAATCCACCCTAGATTTTGATTTGGCTTTGGAATTGATTGACACCGAATCTGAAACTGAGGAAACAGTGGATTTGAAAGAATGGTCATCCAAACAACAGCAACAAACCCAACAAAAAATTACGGAAGTCAGAAAGCGCCGGGCAGTGGTGATATTTCACAGATTTATGAAGATGCACCAAAGCAACCACTACTAAAATTCTACCCAAAAACAAAATTTAATAATAGAGCACCGGAAGCCGTTGGCATATTACACCAAATCGATTTTAAATTCGTATTTTCTTTGCTTATGTACTGCAAAATTTTGAAATTATTTAGTGCACCCATTGACTTTTTTCAAAAAGTGTCATCTAATTTGACGGAAGCTAATATTTTAATAAAATCTTTGATAGATGTTTTTACGGAAATGTGATCTATTTGAAATATATTCTAAAGCCGTCAAAATTAGTTAAATAAATGATATTGAAATACCGAAAAACAAAAAATCGGAAACAAGAAAAAGGAAAATGTCCAAAGGACTAGAAACTTTTATTGTGATGACTAATCTAGAAGAAGAAATAATATCCGAAAAAAATCAATTTAAAACTGTAATTTTTTATCCTACTTTGGATTTAATTTTAAACGAACTGGGTGACCGTTTTGCCAGCGACAACATGAACATTATTAATGCGATGAATGGTCTCCATCCGGGAAATAAAGATTTTTTAGATTATGACTGTTTGAAACCGTTAGTAAATCATTATAAAGCTGATAGTGAAAGTATGAACTAGAACTAGAAAATAATATAAATATTACTAATATAATGCAACTAATCGAGCTACTTAACACTTATAAAACCGTGTTTAGTGAAACTTATAAACTAACAGTGACGGCTATCACTGTTATTGTTTTCTAGAGAGTACATTTTCCTGCTTAAGACGTTTGGGAACGTACCTTCGTAGTAACATGAGCGACGAAAGATTGAAGCACCTAGCTATTCTGAACATTGAAAACGTTTTGGCAAAAAGTTTGAATCCTGTTGAAGCAATTATTCGGAAATTTGATTCTATAAAAGTTAATAGGAGAATGTTTTGCAATAAGTAAGTTTTTTCAGTTCTTTAATTCAAAATCTTTTTGAATGCCATAAAAAACCATCGGATTTAAGACCCACCCAATAATATCGTGACCTACTGACGGCCCACCCTAAGTAAAAATTATAGCTACGTCTCTGCCAAGATAAGAAAACTGATACAATTTACTGGAGATTTGAAAGCTACAAAAAACAAAATGCTATGCTCGCGTTCTTACAAACGAAGAAAAAGTGAAATAAAAATAAGTCATAAATCATAACCATACTGCAGACGCAGCGCATGTAAAAGTAAGTAAAGTTATGGAAAACATGTACGTAGCAATTCTAAACGATCGGATAAATTTACTCAGGATGCGCCTGAAGTGTACAATATAAAAGGGACAATACAAAATATTCGCAACAAACAGATTAGTGCTCCAGCGTTACTAACTAATCGCAGTAACATCGTTTTTCCCTAAGAATTTGTGATCAAACGTGGGGAACTGTTTTTATTGTTTGATTTAGTACGAAACCCAACCTGCAACTTTTAGCCGAGTCCCCGTATTGATATCCCAACGGTACGTTTAAGACAGTTCCCACAAAATTGTCATCAGCTATATACTATTCGTGGATTAAAGCACAATAACGCCATACCGCTGTTATATGCGTTGCTACCAGACAAAGCAGAAGGTACATACGCTACATTATTATAATATATAAAAGAAGTACAACCGTTTGTTGCACCATCAACTACAGGTTTTTGAATGTGCCATGTTTAATGCAATAATCAGTGAATTCCCTCACTCACCGCAGCGTGGTTGCTTTTTCCGTTTTGGTCAATGTATCTATCGCCAAATTTAGTTACATGGTTTGAAAGCAGGATATAAAATAGTTGCAAATTTTGCTCTAAAAGCAAGACTACTTTCTGCAATAGCATTTGTTCTTACCTAACACGTATTCGAAGCTTTTAAAACGTTATGTGACGATGGTACTCTGCTACCAGAATTGTAACCCGTTGTGGATTACTTTGAAGATACGTGGATAGGATATCCACATAGACGCCATCGACGTGCACTACGATTTCCACACTTTTTACGGAATTTTTTTGATGCAGTATGTCAATGATCACCAAAAACCAACAATTCAAAGGGAACAGGGACTTCACAAAATACAAATCGAACTGTATGTAGCCGAACAACAAGCGACTACTAGTCGTAAAAAGTATAAAAACCGTGCTGCGGCTCGCTGAACATTTTGATTAAAATAATATATCCAACCATCTGCGTTGTATTACACGTAACAACAGTTATTAAAATATTATAATTAATGGTAATATAACAATAATGTAATCATTTGATAGTTGAAATAGTATAAATAAGAAACATTACAAAAAACATAGAAATTTAGAAAAAAAAAACCTGTTAAAATATTACACCTAGCCTAAATACAATTGTATATTACGTAATAATTGGAATAACAACACAACAAACTCAAAATTTTAAATACAGAAAAACTTTAGATAAATACCTTAAAATATTAGAAAGAGAGACTAGTAGTCGACGTCTACGTGATGTCTCCTGGGTAACGCTAACAAGCTTTAAAGTAGTATTTATTTTCTCTATTTCGACATGAGAATTAGCGATTCTCAAAATGTAAGTGTTGCCAATTCAATAAAATATAAAACTTTCCCAATGTTGTTTCAAAATTAAAATTATACAAAAAATATTAAATATTGTATTAAAATAGAGAAAATAGTGAAACGTTCGAGAAGTTATTCGCAAATTCAAGAGCCTTCTCGAAGTTGTTATCCATCTAGGTGATGGATAACGTATATCGAAAGATATGGAACACTCGAGAAGGGTTTCCAAAACGTGTATAAATAGCGAAGAAACAAATCGTAGGTCAGTTATTGCCGTAATGCTAAATATCTAAATAAATAAGTCGTTAACGCGTGTTATAAATAAATCTACAAAGTACGTGATTTTAGTGTAAACAAGTGTGTGAAGCTATCCGCGGACTTTATCTTATCTTCGTGTAAGTGATAGTGTTATACATAAATTAGTGTTAAGGCCTCGCCACATAGCTTATGTCATGCCGTATAATTTTGAAAAATCACACTACAAACGAAAATAAATAAAACGCTATAACCTCACAATAATCCGAAAAAGGACGTGCACACCGCACAGAAGTTGGGTCGAGTTCGACTTCTGTGCTATGTTAAGTTACTTCAGGGTCATGCAAAAATAGCATAGAATCGAACATCTACTATGTGACAGTTCATGAGTATAATACTATGTTTCTACTTCTGTGTTTTACATTGGCATAGCATGACATAAGCTATGTGGCGAGGCCTTAAGTGTTTTCATTAAATATTATTAGATTTAATTAGTTAATTTAAAAGTGTACACATTTCTAGTATAAGTAAAAATATTTTTAGTCGTTTAGTTTTAATAATAAAATGCGTAACAATTAATAGTATAAAGCACACGTCATAGAATACGTTTCAATCACTCGACCGCTTCATAAACTGAAGCGCGTTCATTCTGTAACTTGTGTTTTAACATACTATTACCATTTTAGATTTACGATTCGATAAATTGCCATTTGATTAATTGCGTTTTCGATAAATTAATTTTTGATTGAGTTCGGTCAATTGCGTTCGATACGTTGAGATTGGGTAAACTTTCCGACACCGGATTATTATAAATGTTACTAACTACAAACACAATACAACAAACTAAACAAACTAGCAATTTAATAAAAACAACACTTATAAGTAATTTATATATGATTTTAACCCTATACCGTCCGCAGAAAAGATAATTAGTCACTTATGTACTTGTTTATTTAACAAAAACAATTTTTTTTACTCTGACATTGCACTTGTTTATTATACTCACACGTGCTTCTTTACACTAGACTGGCTTCAATTTCCTTCCGACACCTTTTATATTTATTCTTATCTTGGGGCTAGAACATTACATCTGTTTCGACACTTCAATATTCAACAGTGACGTTAATGGATGTAATCATAAATAAACGTATTTTATGTTATTTTGCTACTAAATAAGTTAGCACCATAGTTACTACTACCATTGGCTACTACTATTTGTAAGTATCAAACACTAGAGATCAGTGGTATCAAACAAAGTGTACTTTTACGTGTAAATAAAATAAATTGGCTAACTAGATTTCGTTATTAGCCTATTTTGGGCAATGCAAAATCTGATACGCAGCTACAAAGCATCACAACACAACGTAAATGTTATAAGGTGGAAACCAAACACTATTGTTAGAAACTTTGAACTAAGTTGTTTATACAAAAAAATTGTATTTGTGGGATCACCTTAAATATTCGTATAATATTTAGTCTCTCCATTTGAATTTTTTTATTGTTCAGAACCTTTGAAACTTTTTCATTATTTTTAACGCATAATAAAACAGAAAAAGAATGTATTTAAACTTTACGCTGTTAAAATATATTTGTTTGTTACAAAATTTTATGTTAACAAAGATGTGACAGTAAATTTAGGTAAGTCTTTCACTGTTTTTCTAAAATCGTTAACTTCGCAACAGTACGCCAATCCTAGATTGGGGTCCTTGGCTTTCCAAGTAAGCCAACTAATTTTATTACATATATCTTTACAAATCTTATCACTTTCATCATATTCTTTATGTGGATTATTAAATCCAAGTAAAGCAACACCAGCCTTGGAGAGGGGGTCGTAAATTACTTTGTAGAATTGGGCAGGTATCGGAATTCCTTTTTTGCCATTTGGTCCTATCCATAAATACAGTTCCTGTTCGTCATCATTTACATCGGGAAGAGTGGCAATTCCGTATGAACCAGTATACACTATAAAATCTGTCTGTCTTTCTTCAGCTAATTTTCTATAATTAGCTTCCATAGTATTCCAATTCCCCCCGTTAAAATTTTGCCACTGAGGAGCAGCGTTTACGTAATAAAAGGTCAATCTCTGTTGTATTCCGAAAACAAACTCGGCTTTAGGCACATAATGTCCGGTTGCTAAGTAAATATTACTTGTAGGATGAATAACTGATGTATCGGATTCTTCCAATCCTAAAATACCATTAATAGTAAGCGCTTGTCCTTTTCTCGAGTATAATGCATCTACCGTATCTGGTTTAACATTATAGAATTTACCAACTTGGAAAACAGGTCTAGGATAATTTACTTGACTACCCGCTATGTTATAAACTAAATAACTTTGTGAGTACACCGCGTGTTGCAGTTTGTCATCAAAACACGTAGTTATATGTCTAATAAAACGATCTTGTACTTGAAATCCAATTTCAATTTCTTTATATTTTGATGCGCCGCAAGTCTTTCCGGTATATTGAGCTAAGTTTGATGGCGTTTTCAAACAGGTAATTTCAGGAAAAGGAACTGCTTTTCCGTTTACGGTAAATTTTATTCCAGAACTACAAGAAATTGATACTACGTCTTTGTGTGTAGACACGTTTGATACTACTACTTCAGTTCCTGGACAAGCAATGTCGATGCTTTCGCCTTTGTTAAAGTTTATTGTTCCTAGTTCGTCATCTGGTAAAACCATAGCTTCTACATCGGTGACAGCATCATTTTGTAGTACCAACAGTGGTTGAGGATCACTCACATGTTCATTCACTAATATTGCGCATCCTAGAAATCATAATTTATATGCCGTTCTTAAATATATATTTTCAATCTTACCTGCTTTTGGAAAAGTTGCACATAGCGTTTGGCGCAGAACGAATGCGGTGCAGATAAAAAGTAACAGTTTCATCGTAATTTGCGATTATAATTAGAAAAAGTTCTTATTCAGTTTATATTTTATTCATTATCTCTATCAGATCACAATGTAATCATAAGCACTTTATGGTTTAAGATTAACTATCTCAATGTTGATAAAATAATGTGATTTTAAGACAAAAATATTACAATATCGGTAATAAAAATAATATTTAACGGCCATAAATAAGGAATCACCCGTCCATCTATTCATTATTCTGTCTTTCTACCTGTTTTTATGACTGTAAATAAATAAAAACTTGGTGTATTTGCAAACAATAAAAAGGTGTTTATTATGGAATTGTATGTATGTATTAAAGAAGGAAATATCACAAGTAAAAAATAACAAATCTTGTCGGAAGCAATTTGTGGTCACAGCTGCCGTTTAGATACTCTTTCAGAAAAGTTTAGTTAAGTTGGTTTACACCATTTTATTACTGTAATAGCTATAATAACACATTATTTATGTCATTACTATACGATTCCCTATATTAGCTACAAAATATTATTCTACATTTAGAAATTGTGAAAGCAGGTGCTGAAAAATGATAAAAAAAAGTTTAAGAACATTAATCTTGCCAAAACGAGCAGAACTAAGTCCGGCAACACGTCGCGCAATAGTAACTTTACATAAAGAAAGTAATTCCTTGCGAACAATTGCTTAAGTTAAGTTATCGGACAGTAGAAGGCACGGTGAAACGATACAAGACAACTAGAATAACAGCATCAATAAAACGCTCAGAAATACCAAAAGTGACTACACCGGGAGAAAATTTAGGAATTGCATTAATTTCTAAACGGAATAGACGTCTAACGGTCTCCGAAATTCGCGCACAGTTAAATTAAACCCGTGCAAATCCAGTGTCACTCACGACAGTAAAACGTCGTTTAGCAAAAGCTCTATTAAAAGGTCGAATAGTCACCCGTAAACCATTATTGCGATCTCAAAATCGTAAGAAGCTTTTAGAATGGACCAAAAAACATAAAGATTGGAACATGGATAAGTGGGCAAATGTGCTGTGGACGGACGAAAGCAAATTTCAAGTATTTGGTAGTGATAAGCGAATCTTTGTTAGAAGAATGATTGGTGAAAGAATGCTGCCTGAATGTGTTGTGCCTACTGTTGGAGATCTACATCGCATTGATGGAATTTTAAAAAAGGAATGCTATTTAAACATTTTGAGACAGCAGGCTATTCCATCGGAAGTTAGGTTAATTGGCAAAGGATTTTACTTACAACAAGACAATGATCCCAAGCACTCGTCCAAGCTTTTTAAGAACTATTTACTGCAAAAAGAAGCAGTAGGTGTTTTTTATAAATATGGTTTGGCTTGCACAATCGCCAGACATGAATTCCATTGAGTTACTAAGGGATGAATTAGACAGGAAAATAAGAAACCATTGTCTACCATGACAAAGCCAACTTTGGGAACAATTAGAAAATGCTTGGGCAAATATACTGTTACGCACCGTATTATTTTTGAAGACATCTTGCGAACAAGATAATAAATTTATAATGCAATGAAGAAAAAATATGTAATCAATGTAATTATGTTAAAACTTTTTCGAGTTCAATCAATGACTAAAATTCTCTTACCTGTGTAGATTATTCCAGTGGCGTGTGATCGTCTAGTTTAATTTACTTTGTTAAATTAAAGCTTTATTTTAAACCTGGTATTAGGGAAGATTTGGGGTTGTGCTAAATACTTAGGTTCTTTCTTCCAAGCGATGCACGGTAAGAAACAAAAAAAAACAAGCAACAAAATCTTTAAAACATTTAACTTTATTTGACACATTGAAATCTTTTCAAGATCGAATGTCACATTCTTAAAGCTCAAATAAATAAAATTGCGCTCACAAGTATATTAGGCGAGGAAAGGTCGAACAAGTGAGGTTCACGTCCGTTGACTGTCATTCTTTTGCTGACTTTGTCGTGGTTGAGAGGTTTCTGCTAACCGAAACAATTTTCTAATTACAAAAAAAGTTAGAGCAAAATGGAACTAATAGAAATTTAGCCAGATCTTGGTTGGATATGGTAGATAGTTAGATAAACAATTTATATCGCGTGATCCCTGGCAATTGCTTCTCAATATTGTAATTCGTTGGCGCGCATTTCGAACGCAATAGAAACAAATAATTACATATTAGATTTTACCCGAGTTTTATAGCGGTTCACAGATCCTCTGCTTCTGAGAGTATGACACGATTCGAGCTATGTTGCCACACCCTTTCAGATGTAAAAGTTTCAAAGTGGAGATTTCACCTTTGGAAATTTGCCTTCACAGTTTACAAACTGGACTTTTTCAACAGTTTGTCGCGTTCGCGATACCCTGTCCCTGTCATATCTAAAGAAGACTTACAGCAGACTGGACTCGCAATAAAACATATCGCGACGCGCAATAATTAATGTTTGGACTCAATTCTTTATGTGTTCTCAGCGTAAACTTTCGGCGCAGAAGAAATAAAATAAATTTTATAAGCAACGCGTCAATTGCCAAAGACAAAACAAACAAAACAAAATTATATTAAAGTTGCTGTTGCCGTTTCCAACAGAAAACAAATGTTTACATGTTAAGATTGATAATTATTCTCAATTTTATCGCGTTAGACAGTATCTCAATTCATCGCATCTCTCGTACAATAATCGAATAAACTTATAAATGCACATTAAAATAAATTTAACTTAATTTCTGACCTTTTTATATGGCGCCTATTCCTTACTTGTAGACCAAGTACCGCGACTTTTTAGGTCTTGACTGGAGTTAACACTCACTTAATAATGTGTCACTTAACAGCTAACAAACGATCCGAAGCGTAAAATTTAAGTTAAAATCTATATGACATCAAAATAAAATTGAAGTTAAACAAATTTTTATACAAACATCTCTGAACACTAAATTATAACACGTTTACACACCGAAAAGGTTTAAATTAAAGCCCGTAGTTAATTCAGTTAAGTTAACTTAAGTAAGTAACTCTTTTCGCGAGACGTGATCAAAAAAAAACCCCGTATGCGGTCCGCAATCGAATCAATCTCCTTTTTGCTTCGCGTTAGGGTTTTTTAAAACTTTCGTTTAAAACTTTCTCCTCCTTCATTGTGCGCAATTGTGACTTATTTCTAAAATCGCCTTTTTTTGATTGGTTAAGTTTTCAAACCCTCTCAGTACCAAATTTGCCAATTGACTTCTCTCCTTTACTCATTCTCTCGAAGGCGGCGTTATCCCCTTTTCTACCCTTAAGATATTACCACGTCGGTACTGGATGGCGCTGGGTATTTCAACTGGACTCAATTTTTTACGGACTTCGCAACTTGCTTTGTAATTAATAATGAACTAAGTCGCTACTGACTATAAACATGCATTAAATAGTTAAACTTTACTTTAACATAGATCATAGGTTCAATCTTAACCCATCTATAACGCTAATAGTCTTTACAATTGGCTGCAGAATGTGGTGGTTGTATGCTAGCAGATTAACTTGTCACCCTCGTCTCGATTCACTGATAACAAATAGTTTTTTTTCTCGGCATGTGGTTACTTCGGCTTCATTTTATGACGTTCTCACACTGTCGGTCCGTTTCAATACCAGTACGTACCCTACAGAAACTCGTGTCAAGATTGCCCAAAAAAAAGTAGAGAAATTATAAAATGCAAAGGCGGAACTTTGCTGAAATATAGAACAATTAATATAATTCTTCTGTGTTCTTTGTAGTTGTAAACATTACTACATTTCATATAAATTTGTTGTTTGTGTTTATCAGAAACTACGTTTTTCTTAAAATAAACTTTTTGTTATATAAGTTTAACTTTATTTGTTGCCTTTGGCTTACAAATTAGTTCGTGCTACATTCACACCCTACATTCTATATTTACATTTACATTCTATTTATTTATTTTTTATTTTTTTTTTAAATACATTTTTTTTATCCCTCCTCTCCCCTTAACTTTTTCCTCCTTCTCCATACTTCTTCCATCCACTCCGCTCCTTTTCCGTTTTCATCTAAGATTTCCTCTATTTTCATCACCTCTTCTCTTAGTTCCCTGCATTTCTGTCTCATGTGGTTAAGGTCCTCCGTTTCTTCTCCACATAGTCTGCACATCTTTTCTGTTTCTTCTTTCCAATATTTGTTCCCTAACTCCTCGTTGCCACATCTGAACCTTCCTATCATTTTTTTCTTTTTGTTGCTTTTATTCTCTTTATCTTTTAAATATTGCGACACTCCTTCACCCTTGATATCTTTATAATTCCTATTATATCTGCCCTCTTTTATCTTTGTCCATCTTTCTTGTTTTTCTATGTCTCTATCTCTCCTTATTATTTCTTCCCTTACCCCTACTCCCTCTTCTCTTAATCTCTCCACTTCTTCTCTCGCGTACCCGTTTCTTTTGTAACACTCTTCTCTGCCCTCCTGCCCGTACTTCACTTTCCCTCCCTTTATCTCTTTCCAACATTCTTGCAGTATTTTGCAATCTGTTCGTTCCCTCAGTTCTTCCTCGTATGTTATTTTATCTATCTGTACCTCCTCTCTCACAATATACCCCGGTGTATCTTTGTCCAGTCCTAAAATCCATCTCTAGTATTTTTCCTGTAGCCCCTCTACCTTCCTCCACTCCTTCCAGCCCAATATTTCTGCTCCATACATTACCACCCCCTTTATTAATTTTTCAAACAACAACTTTCTTTTTTCTATATCCATCTCGAATACTCTTTCCCCCACACTCCACACTTGTCCTATTAACCTGTTTCCTTTCTTCACCCTTTCCTTTATGTGTTCTCCCTATTTATTATCCTGTTTCATCGTGTAGCCCAGATATGTAAATTCCTTCACTTGTTGCACTTTCTCATCACTCCATATCCACTCCTCTCTTTTTCTTTTCCCCCCTCCTTTGCTAAATATCATTATTAGGCTTCGGATAGTTATGCACTAAAAAAACTTGAAATATGCATGCAAATATGCACAAAAAATACTAAAAATATGCCCTTAAATATGCATCATTTAACATTTTTAAAAATTTGTTTCTATACGATATCGATAATGTAAAAAAAAATTATTTGCATTTATTTTCTATAAAATACATTACCTACTAAGTAAATAAAACAGTAAATGTTAAAAAATAAATTCTAAGTAAAAAACTGTTGGTTACATTTAATAATTACATGGCGAAATAAATGTTCAAATGTAAATTTTCGTCTGTTGTAAGCCAGAATGTTTTTATACTGCGAAAATATTCTTTCCACATCGCACGACACTATGGGAGCAAATTTCAAATCTGTAACATCCGTCGGCGAAAAATGTTGATTGGTTTCATTGAGCACGGCTTGATTTTGCAACACTTCACTGATGTTTTTCAACTGCTGATAACCCGTATTTTTCAATAACACTTCTTTTAATTTATTAATGAAGTCCCTTTTTTTAAGTTCACTTAAACTACTTACTACTTCTTCCGTTATTGAAATGCTTTCTTGTAAAGGAAGTCCTCTCTCTTCAAGTTTGGTTATTGCAACTGAAATGCATGCCAAATTTCCTCGAATAAATATTAAATCCTCCTTAATTCCCTTCTTTCGTAAAATACTTTGAGCTTCTTTGATGCTCTGTGATTCTTCGGGATCCAATTGATTAAGAACTTCCTTAATCACTTCAAAATTTTCTGCGTAGTAATTCGCGGCCTCAATCCAAGTTCCCCACCTAGTAATAATTGGTGTAGGCGGAAGTGGTATACCTACGGCAATTTCTCGAAACAGTTGGAGACGACTTGGCGCTTTCAGGAAAACTTTTTTAACATTTGATATCATAGCGTTTACGTTTGCATAAGTAAACCGAACCGTTTCCGCAACTCGCTGTAAACCGTGTGCTACACATGTAACATGTATCATCTTTGGAAACAGCACTTGTAACCCTCGTATTGATTTACACATATACGGCGCGGCATCAGTACATACTAGTAAAACTTTTTCTTATAAAATACCCTCAGGCCACAAAATACACAAACTGTCGTTGAAAAAAGCAGCAATTGTAGCATGGTTTACTTTGTCCAACACTTTCAAATTTAACAAATACGATTTATTCTTTTCTTCGTCAACCCCTAAAATTCCAAATACGATATTTGCTACAAATCTTTGTTCCACGTCGGTAGTTTCATCCAGAGACAGCCAAATTTTGTTGTCTTTCACTTTTTCTCTTATCTTTTCTAAGGTTCTGTTAAATACTTCGGGAACGTAATTTTTTCTAATTGTAGACTCGTCGGGAATATTTTGCTTGGTATACTTTTCTAGAAACTTACGAAATACTTCATTTTTTAGTTTAGCTAAAGGTATGTCGGCAGAAATAAAGGCCGTACACAGTTCTTCAGTAAATTCCATACGTTTTGGTCCTGTTTTTGACAATGTCGTAATTAAGAATTGAGTTTTATTTTTGCCTTTTCGGATTTTATTGTTCACGTGTTTTCCAGTATTCAAATGCTGAATCACTTGAAACTTTTTGGTAGCATTCACAGACATTTCACAGAATTTGCAAAACAACACATTTCCATCCGTTGTAAAATCTTTAAAATCGGTGACAAACTGGTTTAAAGTTACAGATACACTTCTTTTTTCTTTTGGCATCTTAAGACAATCTTAACGCTTTTGAAGGTAGCTATTAACTAACTCAAATGTTGGAAATTTCCAACGGTTTTTTTGAAATAATGTGAAAGTAGGTAGGTATGTATTTATGAATAGTGGAAAAATTCTTACATATTTGTTTCTAGTAAAATTGTCTACTTCTGGAATGCAGTAAGTACCTACCTGCTATTGTTAGCCATCCGGTTATTACCTGCTTTTAAGAAGGCTTAAATACCCATCCGTACACAAACATGTATCTTTTCTTGTCGTAAAGTAGGTACATAAAACCAAGTATCCACTACAGTTTTTCTCCAAATAGCTTTCACTAATTATGTACAGTTAAGTAGATTACTAATTAATATGATATTTATAAAATTATAATAGGATATCGCAATCAGCTACAAAATGTATAAAAATGCCTTAAAAGCATCCTAATATACTAAAATATGCCAATATGCTTTAAAAAGAAAATATATGCATTTATAACAAAAAACGGCAAAAATATGCATTTGCATATGCAAGTATGCAAATGCATAACTATCCTAAGCCTAATCATTATCTTTGTTTTCTCCGTGTTTACTTCCATTTCTTTTTTTTTCATGTATTTTTCCAGCGTTTTCATCATCTCTTTCATTTCCTTTTCCTCCTTAGCCACCAACACTATGTCATCCGCATACGCCAACAACCATACCTTCGCTTTCCCTACCACTATCCCTTCTGTCTGTTGTCCTCTCATTGTCTCTTCCAGATCCCCCGTATATACTGAGAACAGGCTTGGGCTCAGTGGACATCCCTGTCTCAACCCTCTCTTTGTGATGAATTTCTCGCTCTCTTCCCCATTCACTTTAACCCTGCTCATCGTTTCTTCGTAGATTTCCTCTATTCTTTGTATTAATCTTTCATTGATTTTTTTCTCCTCATGTATTCCCACAACTTTTTCCTATTCACTTTGTCAAAAGCAGCTTTAAGATCTACGAATAGTGTTACCATTTTCCCTCTTTTTTTCTCTAGTTCTTTATTAGCTAAGTGTTTCAGTATATATATGTTGTCTATCCCCCTTCTTCCTTTTCTGAATCCCGCTTGTCCGTCTGGTACCAAACTTTTTTCCTCTATTTCCTTCTGTATTCTTCCTTGTAGTACTGTCGCATATAATTTGTATGCCGTGCTCAATAATGTTACCCCTCTATAATTCTTGACTGTATTTTTTTCGCCTTTTTTATGGATTGGGCATATTATCCTCTCTCTCCATCTCTCCGGAAATCCTTCCCCTTTCCATACTTTGTTTAGTATTTCCGTCATCCTTTTTGCTACACTTTCTCCCCCGTATATCCACTCTTCTCCTTGTATCCCATCTTCTCCTGCCGCCTTTCCTTTTTTTATCTTCTTTATCGCCTCTATTACTTCTTCTTCATTTATTCTATCCCTATCTCCTTCTTCCTGTCTTACTACCGCGTCTTTTCTTTTTTCTGCTTTTGTTCTTCCTCTCCCAAGAGGTTTCGAAAATATATCTCCCATTCTTTAGTTTGTATTCCCTTTGTCGTCATGTTTTTTTTCCTCTCTTTCTTTAGGTACTTCCATACATCTTCTTCCGTTTTTATTCCTTTGATCAGCTCCACTTGTTTCTTTTTGTTTTCTTCCTTCTTTCTGTCGCATGTTTTTTTGTATATTTTTACTGCTTCTTTGTATTCTTCTTTTTCTTTCCTCCCTTCCCTTTCCACTGTCTTAATGCTCTTCTTGCGTTTTTCTTTGCTTCCTTGCATTCCCTATCTCACCATTTTTTCCATCCTGTTTTCTCCCCCTTCCACTTTCTAAATCTAACTGTCTCTGTTGCTTTCTCCATCATCTCTTTCATTTCCTCTACACTTTCTTGTAATTCCTTCCCTATCCATACCGTTTTCCCTATTCTCTCTTTATATCTTTTTATACCCTCTTCTGTCCACTTTTTTTTAGTTATGTACTTCTCCTCTTCCTCTCTCTCTTCTCTTTCTCTTCCTTCCATTGTCAATTCCAGTGGTTGATGGTCTGACTCTACCCTTTCTGCCACTTTAAATGTCTTTACCTTTTCTGCAGCCTCTTCATTTGTCATTACAAAATCTATTATTGATTCTCCCCTTCCTTCTATGTACGTAAATTCCCCCTTTCCATCTTCTTCTCTGTTCCCGTTCATTATTTCCCACCCTTTTTTGTTGCACAATTCCAGAAGTTCTTCTCCCTCTTTATTTATCACCTTGTCCTTTGTTTGTCTCTTTCCCGTCCCTTTTCTTTCTTGTATTCCCCCTCTTCCCCTATTCTTGCGTTGAAGTCCCCTCCTACTATTATCAATCCCTCTTCCCTCTCTTCTATCATCTCTTCTATGTTTTTCCTTGTCTCTTCCATTCTCCTGCTATAAACCGTCACTACTTTTATTTTTGTTTTTCCCCACTGCATTTTCCTTTCTACAACTCCTCTTCTCTGTTGCACTTTTTCTTTCTTTTCCTGGCTCAACCGTTTTTTTCTTATTCCCGTTATTATACCCCCCTTTGCTCTCCCTTTTTTCTTCTCTCTTTCTGCATGTTGCACCACCCACTCAAATTCCTCCGGCAACTCTTTTTCCCACCACTCCCATTCTTTTTCTTCCATCCATGTCTCCTGTAATCCCACTACATCCTGTTCCTTAATGTACTTCCAGAAATCCTGTTCTTTGTTTTTTATTCCCGCTACGTTCCAAAACAATACTCTCAGCTCACTCACCTCCCCCTGTGCTTCTTCCTTGCTTTCTTTTTTTCCTCCTTCTTTTTCTTTTCCATTTCCATCTCTCATTATTCCTTTTCTTTGTCATTTCGTCAACTTTCTCTCCTTTATCGCTCCCCCTTTGCCCTTTAGTTTTTTGCCTTTTGGTCCCCCAATTTCTCTCCCCTTTCTCTGCTCAGTCCCCTATCCTTGTCGTTCCATATGTATCTATCTCCGTCTATCTCCATTTTTTTGTATCCTACCCATACTCTTTTTTCTTCCGCTCTTTTTTCCACCGCTATGTTCATTATTTCTTTTTGCACTCTTCTTTCTTCCCATGTCAAATCGTGATTTATATATATTCTTGTATTTTTTAATTTCTTTTTCTCCGCCATTACCTTCTGTTTTCCTCCCATCCTCCGATTTCCGCCACCACCATCTCATTTTTCTTCTCTTTGTTTATTATTACTATACTATACTATTTATCACAATATTATTCTTTCTTTTCCATCTTTCCTCGTCTTCCGCTTTTTCCTCCAGTTTTTCTATTCTCTCCACCAGTTTCTCTTTTTCTTTCTCCCACTTCTTTTCTCTTTCTCCCATTTCTTTTTTCATTTCTTTGATTTCTTGTCTTATTCCATGCATATTTTCTTCCATCTGTCTCATCATTTCTCTCATTAATTCTTTTAACTCCTCCATTTCTTTCCTTCCTCCTTCTGTTCTTGAGGTTTTTCCTTCGCTTTTCTCTGATATCTTTTTAATGTCTGGTGATCTTATTGTTTTCTTTCCTCTTTCAAATATTTGTTGCCTTTCTTTTTCCTCTTCCTCTCTCTCTCTCTTTTATTCATCTGTGACGCTTACTCCGGATTGCACTGCTTCGCTGTAATAAAAAGCTAGTGGACGGAACGGTTCTCGGGCGCCAGATTTGTTCGAGGAGTTTACTCTCCTATTCGACGGCACTGTCCGGGTAACTACAGTGAAGACACGGTTGTCCAGGGCTTCAAACGGACCTAAAAGCGGAGCGAGGCGACGGAAATAAAATACACAATAGTAAATCAAAATAACTTTATTTATTCTCAAAACCAACAAGGAACGGTGCATAAACGGCGGCCACAACCAAGCAAGCGGAAGGTGATCTATAAACCAATGAGTGATTAGCGTGCGTTCGACGAGCGGTGACGTCGGTGACTAAGCGAGCAAGCATGCATTAGGGTAGCAACCTCCGTTGGTGGGATCGGTAGACGGGGTTTATTCGGATTCGTACTGCAGAGAGGGAGGAGAAGGGACGGGGGCACGGTACTGGAAGGCGTATCCGCAGGCCAAAGCCAAACACTACGGAGACGACGTGTCGACGGCGTATTCGCAGGCCAAAGCCAAACACTACGAATACGACGCTCGGTAATGGACGGAGGAAGGCGTATCCGCAGGCCAAAGCCAAACACTACGGAGACGACGTGTTGACGGCGTATTCGCAGGCCAAAGCCAAACACTACGAATACGACGCTCGGTAATGGATGGGGGAGGCGTATCCGCAGGCCAAAGCCAAACACTACGGATACGACGTGGTGACGGCGTATTCGCAGGCCAAAGCCAAACACTACGAATACGACGCCCGGTAAAGGATAGGGTAGGGAAGAGCAGACAAGGAGGGGAGCGGTATCTCCCCCGGAGGTCCGGTTAATAAAAGCAAAGCGGCTTACCCTAAACTCCAGCTGGTGCACTGAAACCCCGGAATCTTCTTAGAAGCGAGCTCCAACTGGAACTGGCGTTCCTGCGTCGGGGTTCCGCTTTTATTCGTGACTCCGGAAGTGGGAGAACGGTTCAAGCGGGGATAACATGCGCTCTGACGGATGAAGCGCCGGTAAGCGGGGATAGCGCGAGCCTAGTTGCGCGTTCGGTACTAGCGAAAATCCCTTATTTATTTACACGGGGACGGAAACTTACTTAACTTAATTAATTAATAAAGTACAATTCTTAACAATAATAATTAAACAACGGTTCTAACTAACAAAATAAAATAAATCAAACATAAAGTTCTATATTGTAACTTAATTTCAGTAACGCTTCGTTACACATCCCTTTCCCCCTTTTTTTTATTTCTTATTTATTTTTTTTTCTTTATTTATTTATTTAATTTTTTTTTAAATTTTATTAATTTTTTTATTTTTTTTATTTATAATTTTTTTTTCTTAATTCCTCCTTACCTTCTTTTCTTATTTTTCGTGTTTTAAAACGTCACCCTTGTAGCTATTTCGTTTTAATTTCGCTTTAAATGTAATAATTTCTATGAATGTAGGAGGTTATCTTTTGTCGCTGACCTTTTCGATTACCCTGCTTATTCACCTTAATCTCACTTGTTCTTCAGTTTTATAGTTTTCCACCACAGTTTCTATTCTTCACTTAATTTATTTATTCTTTTTACATCCTTCCTCCTTTACCCACCCTTTTTCTCTCCTGCTTCCCTCTTACTACCACTACTAACACCAGTACCTTCACTCACTATCTTCTCCAACTTCTACACTTGTATTTCTTTTTACGTTTGTAAATGTAAATACGACCTTCTACGTCGAATGTTACCGCACGAACCCCTTATAAATAAACTAATAAACTTTTTGTTTTACAGCTGTATAGCAGTTTTGTGCAATTTCTGTAGTGATCCCTTACTTTTGGCCGGTACTGTAAATAGCAGCACGAATAACTGTAATATAAATTATAGAAAACATCATTAGTTTCTTTTTCAGGACTAGGACTTGTTTAGTGACAGGTACATGAACTCCATATTTGTGCACTGTACGTTACATTGTGTAAACATATAGTCTATGTAGTGTGCACTACATTTTCACTATAATGGAGTAATACGTAACAATTAAATTTTGCGTTACTCTTAAAGATTCACCAAGCCAAGTAGCTTGGTTTGAAACATAAAAGCTTGATGGCTTGCGCTCCAGACTTGACTTAGTTTTTAAGTTTTTCCAAGGTTTTTTAAACTTTTTCTTGCTCCTTCTGCAAAAGTAGCTTATGGCCTTAGAACAACTGCCCCCTGTTACAGCTCATTGCCGCAATATAAACAATAAAAACAATTACCGTATACCGAATTAGACATGGATCACATGTCTGTGTGTAGGTGTAATAAAAAATTAATATATTAACCCAAGTTCATAGTTACATTTACTTAATTATGTAATTCTTAGTTTGATAATAAGAAATACACAATAAACATTTAATGGTTATAGCAATACTAAGCTTATTCACGTGTAGTAGGCAGCGTAATAGGCACAAAATACTGCCTTTACAGAGTATTCACGATGCGAGGTTTGAATGTTCGTATACTTGATGACGCGTTTCCGTTTGACTTCTGATTGAACTCGATTTAAGAGGTAATCCAGTATTTAGTGTGTATCTAATAAACGACTACAAACTTAAGCTTTATTGTGGCGTTAAATAAAAATTTTTCCCTGCTTGGTCTAAAGTGATAATTGGATATAAAGTTTTCAGGCCGGTTTTGTCTATTTATATAATTGAATATTTACTTTTATTCTAACCATGTGGCAAATGCTGTGAGATCCGTATTTTAAAACGTCTTCGTGTATTGCGTTAATTATGGTTCTCTTTAGTTATTCGTCATCCACAATAAAAATTGTTTTACAGCAACTACCAATCTTTATATCTTCATGATTACACTGACCTAACTTAACAAAATGTACCTTATGTTCTCGATTATGTTTATCTGCGATTGTAACCAAAACAAGACTTCAGCTTAATAACCAAAAAGCGTTACAGTGTAAGAAGTATAAATTGTAAATTTAGTTATTTTAGAACTCGGTTTGACAACTTCTTTAATTTCTGTTTTGATTTCTTTAGTTGACGCTGTATGCTAAAGTGATTTGTGTAAATTGCCTTCGACAAACTTTATTTTGGATTATAAATTTTGCATAAAGATAATATTATTTTCAAGAACTTAAAAACTTGACAAAAGCATGAAAGCTTAACCTGTAAAAGCTTGGCTTGACTAATATTGAACTTGGCTTGATTATTCAAAAGCTTGGCTTCATTTTTTGAAAGCTTGGATTGATTTTAATCCAAGCTTTTGGAAACCAAACCAAGCCAGTGAATCTCTAGTTACTATCGGTAAAACAATACGAAAACATTTAAAATGGTAAAAAAAATTATTTCAAAAACGGAAATTTTGTATCGATTGATCCAAAAGGAAAGTTATGCTTGAGGTGTTATCCACTTTGAGTTCATTCCACAAAATCGAATGGTTAAGAAAACGATGTACGTTGAAACTCTCAGACAACTAAAGGGGCGTTGGTTTCAACCCACAGAAGACGTAGAAGATGTTGCAAAGATTGCACTACAAGATGTCTTCAAAAATGGATTCTAGGAATGTTTTCAGCAGTAGTACGGTCGTTCGCAAAAATGCGTAGCGGCCTAAGGGCATTACTTTAAATGTGGTGGCTAGCACTCGCGTTCTTACAATATGATTCTTCGCTCTCTTTAATCGCCGTATCAAGAATGCCTCGAAAATGTCTGTATTCACTATCGAGACATTTTTCTGATAATGGAAAGGTTACAAATATATAATATGCACGAGGTGCATTTATTAAAACGTTACAACTACTTACAAATTTATAAATAGGGTCCTAGGAATTCTATCGTACTCTTAAAATCATTTGAATTTGAAAACTTACTTAAATTTAAATTTAGACGTCACAATATTTTTATTAAGAAACTGGATACATTTTTAAACCAGAAAAATACATTAAACACAATCATCATAATAAAATGTAAATAAAAAAACTTATAGTACAGTACAGAAATACAGTGTATGAATGATTGAAGATACTTGATTACTTCTCGTTAGCGCAGAAATGCAATTTGGATGCGGTGCATGCTATTCATAGGACGGCGCAGTATTACGTAATTTTCGTAATATGTAGTTACACTTCCAAAGTTCCGTATATTAATCTGATTGATTCCTTATTCGTACAGATCCATAACCAAAACATTGTAAAACAAAACGTAACGTATGAGAATCTTCAAAGTCCAATTTGAATTACTTCAGAACGTAACACATTAAATAATTATCTAATTTTAAATCATCTCAAATCGTAAAAGCATAACATAAATTCTTTAAAAATGTGACGTGCAGACTAACATTTAACGCCCATAAAACGTAGTCGAATGCATTGCAAAAATAAAAATCGAAATAACGTAATTGTAGTACGTTATCTATCCAAAACAAATGTTTGTATTCATAAACGAAATACTATGTACAGAAATTAGCATCGGATAAGTCAGAAACGCAGTCGTAAGAAAAATGTAAAGAAAATGTAAGAAAAAAAGTAAATCGCAAATTCTAAAGGTTACATAATGCGTAAAAAACAAAGAAAAAACTAACCTCTACGAATTACGGCCTACAAGAAAGACAGTACACTACATTTCAAACATTTATTTGTGAGAAACGAAAACGTCTTTTTACGACAAGCCGCGGCCCAAAGATGACTTACAAACGTATTAAATTAAAAATTGCACGTTACCTATATACAATACAGGCCTTACGCGGTTTAAAACAATTTTAAAAAAAAAATAGAATGGAACTGATTTTATAGGCCCTAAAACAGAGTGAAAATAATTTAAAAAAAGACAACAAACAACAAATGTAATTTTGTTGACTAGAAAATTGAAAACAAAGATGTAAAAAACAAGCAATCGATTATAATTTTTTCCTAACAAACTAGCAAAAAGTATTTGAAAAACAGAGAAAACGCAATTTTATTTTCTCAAGATAATTTAGTTTTAAAAAACTTGAAAAAAATAGTTAAGAAAATGTTATCAAAATTAACGTATTAAATAAAGCTAAACAATTCAAACAAAGGTAACAAGTTGAAAAGAAATGTCTGCCTTCAATTACAGCATTTACACGGTTCAAACCCGAAAGTTTTTTTTTTTATTTTCTCGATTTGCTGCACTTTTTACTGTAAATTGTTATGTTTGCTTTCTTTAATAATAATTTTACCAATATCTTGAAAACATTGAAGCTCATTTTTTCCTTAAATGTTTGACTCCATTTTTACAAAAGAAAAAATCGATAATTTACCAGTTTTCCTTTTTTCTTTTCTGTAACTTTATTGCTTGTTACTTTCAGTTTGAACCATTCAGTTTATTTAATACGTCACATTGCGGTCAAGGTATTACCAAAATCTCCAAATCGATAAAACATATTAGTCGATATTACCTTTGTTGTATTCTTAATTTTTTAATTGCGTAATTAAAAGCGTTTCCGGTTGCAGTGAAAATGAATGCGAAACTATTTGAATTTCTCAAATCAGTAAAAAATGGTCAAGAATCGATGAATAAAAATAAGAAAAAAAATTCTAGAAAAACTAAAGAGACAATTGGCGAAAATTTTCAGAAAATGGAAGAAATGCATACTAGAATTAGAAGTCATATAAAGACTAAAGAAGAACAAAAACAGATTAATATAGAAAACCCAATTAAAACTTTTCAAGAAGATATGCAAAACGATATTTTAAATTTAAGAGAAGCTGTAGAAGACAGAATAGAAGAAGTAGAAGACAAGTTAGAACAAAAGTTAGGAAAAAATTTAAGAACCATAGAACACAAACTAGCGCTTGGAATTTTGCAGACTATTCCTCCACGCCTGCAAGGAAATTACGAACTTTTAATTTCACGTTTAAAAATAAGATATGGAGATGCTTATCTTCAACAGGTGTATCAAGCCCAAATAAAAAACGGGGTTCAAAAAGCTGCGGAAAGTCTTCGGGAGTTTTAGACATCGCCAGATTGACACGGCTTGCGTATCCTGATACAACCAGATACCTTCTTGAACGAATTGGCTATTCAAACTTTCGTGGACGGCCTCCGAAACAGCGAAACGCAGCAAACTCTACCGTTAGCGCGACTTAAGACGCTGGATGACGGTTTAGTGCATGCCTTGGAGTTTGAAGTAGCAAAACAGGCATCGCACCGAGACGATGATGAACACCGCTGTGCTGCAATAGTAACCTCGCAGACAGTAGAAAACATCGAACAGATAGCGTGACAAATACTTCGGGAAAGAGGAGTGACGACTTTGAACTGCGGTGAAATAGGCTACGTACGTTGACACCGTACTAAACCTAAGAAGAAGACAAGAAAAGCGCTTGAAAGCTTGAAACGAGTTGACCAAAAGAAACAAAAGTTAATCTCATCTAGTCATGTATCGGATTTATCTCGATGGCAAGATTAATGGATAAAGTGTTCAGTTACTAGTTGACATGTGAGCGACGAAGACCATGCTTAATCCTGATATGTTAGAAAATGAAAAGACATCACCAGTACCCTCATTAGTAACAGTGCGACTTCGAACAGCGACGGGCGAAGAAATACCTACTCACGGACAAGTAAAAGTCCCCATTGGTTTGGGAAATGGAATACTCGACCATCCAGTACTGGTAACCGACATCAAGGAAGAAGTTCTCCTGGGAATGGACGATGTCTTGAAAATCGACTAGAAGGACTGAAACTGTGGTGCTGGCACGCCTGGATGGAAATTTCCAGAAAGGCTACATACGCGCTATTGAACTTGGTTGAAAAAGGTCTACTAGTTGGCAGAACATTAGTACGAGTGGAAGACACGATGCCAGTAAGGATCTTGAATGTCAACTTAGATCCAGTGACTTTGAAAAAGAAAATCGTGGTATGCCAATGCACACCAGTATCTCAAATTATGAGATGAACTGCTCTGGTTGATGACGATTGAAAAAAGTTGCGTTGCGAACAAGAAAACTATCCCAAAATAAACCTACTCCTAAGCTGGAAAGATAACGGTCGACGACCAACCTGGGAAGAAGTGAATGCTTTGGGCCGAAACGTGAAAGCGTACTGGGCGCAGTGAGACTCTTTGAGAGTAGAAGACGGTGTCACAGGTGTTGAAGCATCTGCACGATGGTACAAAGAAGACATTGGGGAAAGTTCGAGAAAGATTTTACTGGGTGAACTGCAAAGAGGGCGTGATGGAATGGTGCCGTAAGTGCACGGTCTGCGCATCAGGTAATAGTCCAGCGAAAAAGCGCAAAGCACTGATGAAACAGTATAACGTAGAAAACCCTTTAGAGAGAGTACCGATTGACACCGCAGGGCTGTTCTCAGAATCTGATTCAGGAAACAAATACATCTTGGTGTTGAAAATCGGTTTAAAATTTGATATAAGCCTTTAGCCTCTATACTATCGCTGTTTTTTAAATACTACAATATAGCGGCATACGTTAATCTTACCGCACGAATAGCGTTCACATGACTATACCATCTAGTAGTGCTGAGAGAATCTATATTTATACATTTTATACCTAAGGCTTTTTGAATTTGTAAAAATTTTTGATGATATATTACAGGCAACGAAGAAAAAAGAATGAAGTGCTTCAAGAGTAGAAAAGAAATGCTTGGCGGACAGAATTGCAGGTGACCATTAAGACTAAACTTAGTCTATGTGCATAACAGTGTACGTATATTGCACTAAAATTTCCCATTTTTCTAAATACCTCCTGCACCTCATTCAAACGACTGCTCATTATGCTAGCTCCATCGTATGTTTGCGCCACTCATGTAGGTACCATATATTTTATATTTTTTAAAGGTATCACTAATTGCCTTTGCTAAAGAAGTAACATCTAATTTTTTTGTATGTACAAATAGCTCCCTCTTATGGCTTCTTCTGATACACATATCTGACACATATGCTCATTTGTTCTTGAGTCGAAATGTCACGTTTCATCCGCCATAACAGAAAGTATTTCGCAAGAATTTATTTCCGCAACAAATTTATCTAAAATAGTATCAAGAATAAATCGAATTAAAGCGTTTTGAGAAATTGGTAAACAATAATGTGCATTTTGCGGTTGTAAAAATAAGTCAAATTTTTTAAAAAAATTTAGGGTTTTAAGAAAATTACCTCTGTTTGTACTATTTTCATTTTCTTTATGTCCACGCAAAGGAATACATTGTTTGCTTAAAATAATAATGATTTCTATTAACCCCGTTTTGTTTAATATCCTCCATTTGAGCAGAATCAAGTTGATTAAATACAGTTAGTTGTTTCAAAGAAACTTTGTAAATAGACCTCTTTTCAAAACAATTTCAATGAATTAGCCTACACTGATGTTCACGAAACTTTTGTAGCGCCTTTTTCCAAAATTTTCAAAAATCTTCCGTTGGTATAGGTCTTTTCCCGAATTGGTTCTAAAAACTGTGCAGGGGAAACATAGCTGCGTTTCTCCTTGGACAATATTTAACCGATGTTACCATGCAACACTTTAATTAATATGAAGTATATGAAATTTGAGAATTTATTTATTGGGTGTTTATAACTACTTATCATTCTTTTACTGTGAATTATTTAATTCTTGAAAAGTGGATCGATTATTTTTATGCAAATTTAGCGAAACCGAAATTTCCGTGATTAGTTTTCAAAATTAAAAAAAAACGGTTAAACGTGTAAACGCCTATTTTTTGCGCTTAACGTTTTTATTTTTTTCATCCCTAATCACAATATGCAGTCTACTGTAAAATGTGTGAGACAAGTACATATACCTAGTACGTGTTATTGGTTTTAAAAGTAATAGCGATTTAATTAGTATGATCAGATTAAATGATTTATCTATGATATTGGTAACCTATTAGTTACGTACCTTGAGTTTTATTATTAGTTGTTATTTTTGTATCTTCTTTACATTTCACTACTAAGGTGGAAGTTGAACTCAGGTTAGCGTTTTTTGGGTTGAAAAAAGATCGAATATCACTCATTTACTCACTTTAGAAACCAAATATCAAATGATTCAAGAATAGAATGATTATTGGATAAGAAAGGGTGGGGTAGAAATTTATTAGTGGTAACTCGGCGTTTGTCACCAGCTTCTTAACAAATGTATTAGAAAGCTTTACTGTGATGAGTAGGAAAGCGACGACTATAATGATGCCAAAGGAATAATTGCTGGCGTCAAAATTCCAATCTACTCTACCATAGTATGACGACATTCGAGCGATTTACTCCTCTCCCAAAATGGAAATTATTATATTTATACGTTTACGTATTGATGCAAATTTATAAATTTATGAATGTACATAATATTTTACGCGTGTTTGTTATATTACTCTGAGGGACAAAAGCAGATTGGGGGAGCGCAAGCCCACCCAAATAGAACCTAACGACGTCACTGCCAGTTACATCAATGTCTGTTTGCGAGATGTGCTTCAGCCACACAAAAAAGAATATTGATTGTAAAACTGCACATGTATTTTAATTTTGCAGTCATTTTTAACTTGTTTATCTATTCAAATTAAAATTTAAAAATTGTCGGTATAACAATTATTTTTAGTAATAAATTTGAAGAATTAAACTTAATTTAACATAAATGTAATACATTTTTTTGAACAATTTTACTACTATTACTATTTATTTAATTGCTGCGAATATTATTAAATATGTTCTTTACAAGTATCTATTAAAGTTACTTAAATTCACACGATTGTAAGAAATAACAATCGACACTAATAATTTGCTTTCTGTGAAATTTGTCTGTCTATTACGTTAAATCAGTGGTTTCCAAAGTGGTTCCTACGAACCACCAGGAGTCCCAGGGATCATTCAGGTGGTCCGTGGAACATTATAATTGATTTGAGGGGTCCCTGAACGTCAAGGGGTCTGCGCAAGGTTTCATATAAATTTTTTAAAAATTGTGGCACATTTTTAATAACATGGAAGTTAAAATAAATAACAATGAATAAATTATTAGCGATTTTTACGTCTTAAGTAAAATATAAATATAGACAGTTGCATAAAATACAAGTAATAACAGGCATCGCGGCTAGTCAAGCCTATCTATACAGGTTTATACAGGAACGCAATAGAGCCGATACCTGCACCAACTAGTCATAATATGAACGATAAAAGATTCGTACATACAACAAATTCTGCTAGTCTTGGACAAAAAGAAGTATAATTTTTTCTATTGTTACACAGATAGCGTACTTTCGTAAGTATATTTGAATAAAATTTATATTTTTTTTTAATTTAAATTTATTTAAGCAAATTTATACTCTTGTTTAAAAGCTGATTAAAAAAATTATATATCACAGTTACCAGTACAGTAATCCCTTAACATTCATTAATTATTTCTTTCTTATTAAAAATCTAAGAAGGGATTCTAACTTTTTCTAACACAGATGTGTTTCTAAAGAATATTTTATTAATGGTTTTCTAAAAGAAGTTAGACATATTGGGTTGTATAATTTAATATAATACACCTTAAAAATTATAGTTTACTATTTTATATTTTTCTTTATTTTGTTTACTTCCCCGAATAACCAAATCCACGAATGTTTGGAATCCTTGTATTATTATATTCTGTTAATTAATTTTTGTATTATTTATTTTTCTTGAAAAACACAATATGTGACATTTACATCAAATTTTATGCTTAATTCTCAAATAATTAATTCAAAAGAGCATTACTTTGGAGCATTCTATTAAAAAAATATTATAATTAACAGTGGTTTGTTGCAAATAAAAATTTTGATATATATATTTTCCTATAGCTTTTTGGGCCTTTTTGTTTCAGATAACAGCATGAGTAAGCCGAAGAAAAAATCTAGATATTACAGTGCTGAATATATGAAATATGACTTTATTCTGTTCCCAGAAAATAATACTTTACCTATGTCTTCAATATAATAAAACTATGTCAAACGATTCAATCAAACCTTTTAAGCTTAAGGAACATAATAAAAATCCATACTAATAAACAATATAAGAATTTAACGTTTTTTCAAACAGTCAAAGAAAAATATTTGAAAACACCGACATTGCAAGAACTCATAGGGACAATATCTAAGATAGATGACGGTGGACTGCGTGCTTTTTATAATATTTTTTTAATGATTGAAAAATCCGGAAAGCCGCGCACTATTGGTGAAAAACTTATTCTACAAGCTGTAAGTGAAGTAATACGCACCGTGTTACACAAACCTGCTTTCGGTATTATAAAAAGAATTCCACTGAATAAATAATCCTGTACGAAGAAGGATTGATTGAATGACTCAGTGTGTAGAAAACTCTTTATGTGACTACTTAAAAACAACTAAATTCTCTATACAGCTTGACGAGTCAATATCACCAGGAAACCAATCTTTTAGCTTATGTGAGATTTGTAAAAGAAGAAAAATGTTCCCAAGAATTGTTATTTGTTAAATGTTGGAAACCGATACAAAAGGTGAAACGCTATTTACTGAATTAAAAAGATTTTTCGATGTAATAATATTGACTAATATCATCTCCGTTGCTACTGAAGGTGATCCGGTAATGGTAGGACGACACCAAGGCTTTCTGGCATACTTAAAACAAGCTATACCGAATGTATTATCGGTACTTTGTGTTATTCATCGACATTATTTGGTTGCAAAAAACTTTAGTGAACGTTTGCATGAATCACTATGCTATGTCATTAGAGCAGTTAATAAAATCAAAAGGAATGCCTTAAATGAGAGATTATTTGCTCAACTTTGTTTGGAAAATGATGATGACTATAATAGTTTACTACTTAACACAGAAGTACGTTGATTATCTAAAACTGCATATTTGGATCGCTTTTATTCGCTCTTTGATTCAGTGTTGGAATTCCTGGAGAGTAAAAACAATGATTTGCGGCACAATTTAATTATCTCAAAAAATGGCATCGATTATATGACTAATTTATTTGCCAGATTTAATTAGACTAATTTAAAACTACAAGATGTAACACCTTAAATTTAATCAAAGCTAAAAATGTAATATCTGCATTTGTTGCAAAACTTTTGCTGTACAAACAAAACTTGAGAAAAGGAAAATGTTCTCAGTTTCCAAATCTTTCAAAACTGGAAAATAGAGATGAAGATGTTTTTGGTTATTGTCAACATTTAACGGCTCTTCATTCGGACCTTACCAAAGATTTGAAGACATGCTTCACTGGATATTCTCGACTGGGTGTTGAACCCTTTTCTAAGCAATGAAACTCAGATCACAACTATAGATAAATACATACTAATACAGGACCAACTTATTGAATTATCCACAAATGAGGAGCTGAAACCAATGTTTAAACAAGGATACGACAACTTTTGGTTACAAAAACAGATCTCAATTTTATATCTAGCATTATGGGTTATTGTACAGACGCGGTTGATTGCTTTTTCATCTTCCTCTTTGGTAGAACCTGAATTCAGTGCCGTTATGAGCCTTATCACAAAAAAATAAACCGGCTACAAATTAGTAGTACTCGTGGGGATTTGCGGTTGATATTCACAACCATTGAACCGGACATAAATACACTCATAAAATCCTATCAGGTTCATCCAAGTCATTAATTTTTTTTAAATTTTAAAACAAAAGTTATATTTTCAATAAATACTTCTTCAACAAAATGTTTTATTTATATTTTATTTGTACGTCACCGTTTACCATTCAAGACATCAAAGCTAAATTTGTAATTTTTCTATTATGTATTTATGTAGTTTTTTCACTCAGGGGTCCGTGGGCAAGTTTTCGCTAAGAAAAGGAACCCATGTGAACTACTGCGCTAAATAAACAACAAGCAGTTCGTGTTTACAAATGTTTATGATTATATATAAAAACCGCAACAACATTTGCTCGTTGTTTCGTTTCAATATTTGTTTTCTTTAATGTTACCCCGATGCCAAAGTTACATCGCGATGAAAAACAAATATATTTTTAAAGTAATATCATTAAAAAAAGTAATTTATTATTATTTATGTCAAATTAGGTCTAATTCTTCAAATTTATTACTAAAAATAATTGTTCTACCTACGATTTCTAAATTTTAATTTGAATAGATAAACGCGATAAAACCACTGCAAAGTTAAAATACATGTTCAGTTTTACAATAAATTTTTTTTATTATGTAGCTGAATCACATCTGGCCAAAAGACATTGATGTAAGCCGCGATCGCGGCTAAACGGCGATAGACCTGATCCGCGACATCCATGTATCTTTGGTATGTTCACACCGTGAGACTTGTTTTGTATTTATAACAACCATGTTTTCGTTTTTAATTTCCTTCTGTTTGGTCCATTGTATTTTGTATAAGTATTTCACTAGTGTCTCTGACATAATTATATTTAAAAACATTAACGAAAGTAATGATTTTGCGCTGACGTGACAAATACTCAGACGCATTTATTTAGCTTTATAATTGTGAATTACTTTATCAAAACAATTCAGTCAAAAATCAAGTAGCAACCATTTAAAAATCTGTTGTAAGCAATCAATGCAATTATAATAAACAATTTAAAGATTAGATTAAAAAAAGTAGATATATGATATATCATATCGCAAAGTTTAAAATCATTATTACATAACTTTCAAATAGGATAATTATTAAAATAGAACAAATACTTGTATAATAAAATTTAGATAGTGTAATTTTTGTTCTATTTAAAACTGATATCTTATCTAATGCTTTGAGTTTGCTGTAGCAATAACAAAGTACTTATATCGTAGAGTTGAAGATCCCAGAAAGACCTAAAACGCCCACACGCCGTGTGTGTTCGTATGATAACATTTTTGTACCTCAGAGCGAAACTTGAACTTAGAACCGAAATTTGTTCAAAATAAATTTTTTAAACCACTACGCTTATAAATGTAAACCACTATCCTCGTAAAAATTTTGATTTGGATAATAAATAATTTATAATATTTAATTAGTGGATAATTGAATAATTTCTAATTAGCAGTGGAATTGTTTGGAATTGTAGTTAAACATAACGTCATTTATAGCTCACCCCCTTGTCCTTATGTGTCTAAATTAAACATTGCGTAATAAACAATTGTCGTTTTAAAAGGAGCCGACAATTTGTATTTTCTGAGAGCAAAGTGGTTCCATTATTTCTAAAGACATTTCGGCGAAGGATTCAGCTTTATATTTCCCATTATTTAATGTTTACTTAAAATATACAATCTTTCTTAAGCTGCTTAGGTATAAGTACAATTTGGTACAATACAATTAAATACCTACACAGCATTATATTTTGACCATTCTAGAAAACTTGAATTTCAAAATTTTTTTAGACGAAGTTTATATAAGTCATTTAATTTTGAGTTCTCGTGCTTACGTATTCGCTGTGCTTACTTTTCTCAAACGGTTTAAACTACATTAACTATGGTTAATTCGTGTGTGTACTGTCAATGTCTGCGAAATCGCAGAAATGACTCAAGTTTAAGTTTTTTTCGGTTTCCGATAGAAAAGGAAAGGTGAGATATGTGGTTGATTAACTGCGGAAATTCTGAAATTTTTACGTTATTAGAAAACCAGTTACGGAAGAGGACAGTATATGCGCTGAGCATTTTTGCGAACAACACTATAAATTCTAGAAAAAATAGGCTTGTTCATAATATGCTGTTCCATTGCATTATAGAACTGGAAAACTATCTGTTGAAACCGACTACAAAACACTACAAAGATCGCCTGAAATCTTAGAAATAAAAAAAGTAACGTGCCAAGAGTGTATGAAACATCTAAATTTTGCAGAAGTCCGTCTTACTCGGTTAAAAGAAAATGTGCAAGAGGAAACTCCGAGGGATTGAAGTTTAATACAGGTTAACATATTGTACATCGTTTATTTGGTATAATTTAATTATCTAAAATATTATCTTGAGTTATTGATTTACACATGAATATTCGTCTAATTTTGACACATTTAACTATTTTATACTTTATTTGGCGAGTAAAAAATAAACTTTAAAATTCATTATATATTTAACTTACTTTTTTTAAAACAATGTTTAATTCTGTTTAAAATATGTTTTAATCTATATCAGGCCGTACTGGATATATCATCACCAACCAAACGAAGGAAACACCATAGTTCTACAGTACTCGTGCGACAAAGTTAAGAAACTACAAAAACAGATGCTTGCTAAAAATTCTAAAATATATCGATTAAACAAGCAACTGGTGTTATCAAGACGTTCTAATTTAAATTTACTAGGTTGAAAATCAAAAAGTGTACGTATTTTTGTATATATGCAATTATATCATCGAGCAAACCAAAATCTTGGACTCCAGCTCTCTACCTTTTTATGAGCCAAAAATTAAACTTTTCACTGTTTTCTAAATCTATCATCATTTCGTGGTTGCGATTCAATTAACTTAATACAGGTACCAACTCAGAGCTCTTTCAAAAACTTACTGTCAAAGTTAAAAGTATGAGGGAAAACCAAAAACAGTGTGTTTGTTGTTAGACGAAATACATTCAAAGAAAGGTTTCGAGTACAACGCTGGTCAAGACTTAATTGAAGGTTTTGAAGATTTAGGACATCTTGGACGAACTAATAGAATTGCTACTCACGCTTTAGTGTTTATGGTAAGAGGACTTCTTCAAAAAAGGAAGATTCCCATTAGTTTTTATTGTTCCGTTAAACATGAACACTTGTTTTTACTGATTATTGAAAACAAACAAGCATTACAAAAATAGGAGTTCAAGTGCGCTGTGTTACCAGTAATCAGGCAGCTACAAATAGATCGGGGTTTTGAAACTTTGGAGTTACTGAAGAACATATTTTTTTGTTAATTCAAAAACTTTTGTAGTTTCTGACGTACCTCATTTAATTAAAAGCGTACGAAATAACCTTTTTGACAAAATATTTTTATGTAGAAAAACAAGAGGGTATCTTGGAAAGACCTGGAAGAATCTTACAAAATAGACAAAGCTTCAAATACCGCAAGAGCTGATGTAAAAGTAACAGATGCGTATATTTATCTCAACACGTTTTAAAAAACGAGGGTTAAATTTGCAACGCAGGTATTCTCTTATACTACGAGTGCTACGATAAAGACTGTTCTTGGAACAGAACAGTTGCAAAGTAGCACAGCTTGAACAGTCGAATGTTAAATCACCGAAACTCTTGCTCTTGTGCTCTGTCTGATAGGTTACATTAAATAGAAAATTATTTAAATTATTCGTTAGAGTGGACTAAAACGTGGAAAATTTACACTATTAATAATCTGTTAAAAAATGGTGTACATTGCGTTAAAGGCTTGATTTTAACGATTCGTCTGTTTTACAATTATGGGAAGACTTAAAACTAATACCATTTGTTACTAACAAAGCAGGCTCAATCAAGATCCTTTAGAGAACTTATTTGCAACTCTTAGGTACAAAACAAAGGAGGTCACTCTTCCAATCCTACTGCTAAATCTTATTTCGCCCAGCATTACAATTCCCATTAATTGTTAAATTGCAGTGTCCTGCCGAAAATTCAAACTGTGAAGTTAATGAAGATTATACTGTCAACCTAGCTCACACACAGTATGGTATGCTGCAGTGGAATTAAATTGTAAATTGTATTTCAAAATGTTTTTAGCAATATGTATTTGCTTTTTTTCTCTTAAAAATATAGTGACATTATTTTTGATCTACAATAATTGATTGATAACATCATTTTTAGTTTTTAATGGCCATTCATAAAACAAAAACGAGCGTGCCAATACAACAGTGAGCAATGAATCATCTTGAAAAATATACCTAATATGATAATTAATTACAAAAAAATTATTTTATTATCTTTGGAATATCTTTCCTGTAAAGAAAAAATCTGTAAAAATCGTCTCAAGTCCTTGTATTAAAAATAATAATTAGCATTAGTATTCTCTCGATAAATTGCCAAAGACTAAGCCAAGAAAAAGTTGAAATAAAATCTCTCGGAAAGCTAAGTCCAAATTGGGATATTAATCAAGCAGATAATACTGCAGCACATTTTTTTACAGGCCATTTTTCTAATGCATTTTATGATACGATAAATGAATTGTCTGGTTTCCCATGTTTATTGTTTTATTCCGATGGAGCCGATAAAACTGACGGGGTTAGTTAAAAAATGGGAAAATTATAAAAACATAGTTTCTGCACGCCATATACATCGCTCAACGGAATTTATTTGAGTTCCAAAACATTTTCGTAGTTACCTACATAATGCTTTGATATCTGAACAAAATGTAGCCCACCCTAAGCCCGACCTCACGAGCCGCCACTGCTAATCAGGTAAGAAAGATAGCTCATATTTTTGATCTCAAGCAAAAAGAATAAGACACGATTTTTCATAGGTCAGGGTTCAAACTTGCAGACTCGTCAACACTGTCTTAATCAATGCATTATATTAATTTTGAATTAAAAGAAGATACAGAGAAAAAATAATTACTTTGAATTCTCTTCCACGTTAGTTCAAGTTTCATTTCATCATTTTAGGGTTAATCGTGATGCAACTATAGATGTACTCGTGTTATTAAGAAAAGAATTATATTTTTTATGAACTAGGCTAAACTGATCTAAACATACATACTCGAAATATTTTAGAGTCTGCGTTATAGTCAAGATTATAAATTCGGTATGAAATCGGGCTGCTGGCTTACAATACTTCCTAAAAACTCGTGGGATATAACAGTAACGGTTTGTTGGAAGTAGAAGATTTCGTGGAAACTAACATAGTAGTAGCAGAACAATTCGTGATGTACAAAAACAAAGATTATTACACTCATGTATTTTATTTTCAATATATGCTAAATTTGGGATTAGTCATTTCAATTACAATTATAAAATTATATTTAACTGATTCAACTCATTGTCTGTTTCACACCTCACAAAAAATTATATTTTAATTCTTATAAAATATAAACAGCCTAACAAATTTTTGTATTAAAAAAATCTTAGTCAAGTTATGCGTTATAAGGGCAAGTACGAAAAAAACCTACACTTACGATCAAAAATTTCATACCTTAATCTTACCTAAATTATAAGTTAAAAATCAATACCAATTATGACTGAAGTACTCCAAGTTCACTAGCACGTTTTATTTAACCGACCGTCGAGAAGGTTCACTGGCAGTAGGAGGAGGAGGAGGACCTCTTCTATCTAATTCTTCCAAATAATTCAGTATTAATTGAGTCCTTTCTTCTGGAATGTGATCTAACACTAAATACCGTCGATCATTTTTCAAAATATCTTCAATTTCTTGCATGTGATTCTCATTTTCGCGCAAAGTCGACAATGATTTATGCGTAATTAGTTTGGTCTCCTGTAAAAGTTCTTTAAACTCCCCTTTCGCTGTGATCATTTTATCTTTTAAATAATCCTTAAATTCTCTCTCACACTGAAATCATTTTACACGTTAAACATTCTAAACAACAAAATATTTACCCTTTCGCTGGAAGCAAATTTCGTATATCTCGGATCTTCTTTGATCATTTTCTTGATTTCTTTCCAAGTACTTGTTAATGTCACATCGTCAGTTTCATCTAGAAGCTCCCTGAATTTTTCTCGTTTCTTTCTAATCAAGTGTTCGATGTGCTCATTAAATAATTTTTCCTTTTCTTCGCGAGGTAATGATTCGGCTAAATCCCAACGATGGTCTTTCCGTAATAACCGTTTCACTTCCCTCCAACTTAAATCCGAATTTCTCACCAAATCTGAAAGTAACGCGTTGAAGTGCTGCAAACAAAAATGTAAGTAACATTTATTCGAAATATCTTAAAGAAGTAAATACCTGAATGGCTTCATCTCTCTTATGTTGTTCTCTTTCTTTGTCTCGATCCCTCATATGTGTAGCCAAAGTTCTTTGCACTTCCTTTTCCCGTTCTCTAAGACTAGCTTCAGCTCTCGCTTGTTTTTCTTTTTCTTTTAATTCCTTAGCGCGATCGTCATCTGATGCTGGTGCTTCAGCTTCCGGTTCCTAAAGTTTAAGGTATAATGAAACGCTATGTTCTAAAACTAAAACTGCTCACCTCCAACTCCTTCATAGTGACATCTTCAATTTCTTCTAACTCTTTTTTAGCCTTTTCTAACTTACTTTCTAGTTTGCTTTTATCTTTCGAATGCTTATCAGGATCTTTATCCTTATCTTTTTTCTTATGCTTCTCCTTATCCTTCTCTTTCTTATGTTCCCTATCCTTTTCTTTGGCTTTTTTCTTTTCGTCCTTTAATATCTTACAATATTCTCTAAACCAATCTTCTCGCTGCCCGCTTGACTCAACCGCTTTATATCTGCTATCGGAATCCAATTTCTTTTTGACGTCAGACCAACGCGCATGTCGGTCTATATCTGAATGTTCTCTCAGCAAAAGAAAGAAGTCTTTCTTTACCTGCAAACCACAAGTTATAAGTCAATATGGGAATGACTACAGTCAGCGGCTTAAATCAATAATTAAATTATACTATGGATTGACTGGAGTTGTAGCTGGAAAATAAAGATTTATTAAATCTGAAATATAATTAATGGTATAGTTGCTGAAAACAAATTAAATTATTAACATAAAACGTTAGGAACACATTTTTTTGTAATTTTACTTTATTATGCATTATTTAATGTGCGCAGTATCATTAATTTTGTCATTTGTCCGAATTTTGAAGCAATAAAATGCTTATGTTAAACGAATTACGATATCTATATTAATATATATGTTTTTCCGGTCTATATACCACTTTCGCAGCTTTTCCGTCTCTCTCGCATGCATTCTTATTTTTACAAATGCATTGGATCTACAGTTTTTAATGTCGAATCCAAACGGCGATTACGAATTCAAGGTTTTTATAAAATTTTAGACATTGCCAAGATTTAAACCCCGGCTCGTCTGCGTAGCAAGCAAGCGCTTAACCACTACATCTATATTAATACAAAAAATATTATTCGGTTATATAAGCAAAGTATTACAGAATCTGTGATCAATAAGTATAACTGATCTTCCGAATCTTTTAAATAGGATCATAAGGTGTTTAACCACTGTTAGACAAAACGTTGGCGGTCCTTATGACAAAAAGGCGTCAGTTAGGAAACGATCTCTCTCATCTGCTATAGAACAGTTATAAATCGACATATACCAAAATTCCTAAATGATATAGATGTCCTAGCTGACGGTAAATTTCCTAATCAATTAGAAACATTACTAGAAAAGCGGAAATCTTTGGGGTTGTGTAATGAAAAAACATGCAGTTGAAATTAAATATACGTCATTGATATGGTGGTCTAAATCCAAACATAAACTGACTAGTTAATATACGGAGGCTTATCCTCTTAAGAATTAAGGAAGCAATGAGAACAACGTTTACCACTTTAATGGAGCCTATTATTGTTTATTTGTTATTAAGAGGCTAAATTTGCAATACACTATTCGTACAGATAGGAAGCACAAGAGTTCACCTAACGCCATAAAAAGTTCTATACTGTACAAACACCTCTAATTTTTACACTGTGGGTAAAATTCTAAACCAAAAGTAGTAGGTGAAAAATAGACCAATTTCTTTGTTGTACAGTAAATAGTACACTCGACTAAACAAAAAGCGGGATACGTTGGTTCAGGGGGTATTCGCTCATACAAATTACGTGTAAATACCGTCGGATTTTGTGTAACCCACAATTTTAAAATGGAATTGTGGTCATTTTAGTTTACAGCTACCTAATGCTGATAAATGTTACTAAAAAAATTATTACACTAAATAAATTTAAGATTAACCAAAAATAAAAACTAACTTATGAGTTCAAGGTATATCTTTTTTTTTCAAATTCTTTTAAAATTACATTAAACTGTAAATTTAATTAGAAGCAATTGTCTGAAACCTGCAATAATTAAGTGTAACAGCATACGTATTTGGGCGAATCCAAGCGAAGCTGCGCTGTATAAAACAGATTGGTTTGTTTTGAAGCTGTTTCAAGCCGAATGTCAGACGTCATAGATATCGAAAAATTTATCTACGAAGTACATGTACGTAGCGCACTGTGCGATCAAAAAATTCTAGGTATCACAACCATGAAATCTTTCTGGGTCCGCTTGCAATTGTGTAAATAAATGATGAAATTTTCCATACTTTGATATAGCCAAATGAATTGTATATGTCTAATGCCTCCTTTTGTGGTTTATTCGTTTTGAGATTAATGGATTTTCCAATAATAAGATCAAAATTGAAACTTAAAATGTATTATATTCACAATGTTATTAACGGGATGTTACATGGGTGTAATATAAAATGTGTTCAAAACATAGCTCTAATAAAGTCTGGAATGCACTGTTTCAATATGAACCTTTTCATTACATACGAAAATATTTCGTAAAAATAAAATGCAGGTTACTGTTTCAAATAATTTAAAAATAAGAATATAATGATTTTTTTGTTATTGTGGATAAACGATTTGAGCTTCTGGTGTTGTCAATGTTTATTATTTGTCTAATCTGAATTTTTTGAATAGCATCGCGAATGGTTGCCGATTGCATTCGCTAACAAGACTAGTTTACACCGCTATTTCAATCGAACTCAGCAATGTATCCCGTTTTTTGTTTAGTTGAGTGTACATAGTAGCCAATTTTTAGATCAGTTTAAAATTTAAAAACAACAAAAGGCATATCAACTAAATGGATAAAACTGAAAAGACAACCACAACAAAGCTCATGCTCGAAATGTATTTAATAACTAGTGTTGCTTAGTCAGACGAGGTTTCTAACAAGATATACAACTGCCAAACGAACGTCAATATATATGATTTAAACTCTATAGGACATATATTATGTGCTATGGTAGTGCGTTTGATGGCAACAGCAAATGAAATTGAATTATTATTATTTACATATCATGTCTGACATATCGTACCGCCTGTAATAGTAAATAAATATTACGGATTGATTTCAAGATCACAGATCCAAGAGGAAAGTTTGAGATTCAAGGATAAGTCAAGAGTGGCAGTACAATTTTACAGAATACTCTATCATCGAGCATATGAACTCGAAAACCTACGAACTTGAACATTTGATACTGAAATATGTATTACCATTGCATTACAGACCAAATCAAGTAGTAGTATTTAGAAACACGGGATACGATCAGTAACCATCAAGAAAGAGTTCTAAGTGACTATAGGTGGGCCGACAAACTTTTTTAGATTAATTTTTATTACTGATCCTACGAAAACATTTCCACATTCTAATTTGAAGGAATCCTTCTTTCCGTTCCCCAGAACCAATTCCGAAATTACAAAATAAACAATCACCATAAATATGTCATGCCCAACTGAATAATCTTAGATTGCCAAGTAAGAGACGAGTTGAAATCCTGATTCTTTTTTCTTAAATACCAACATCCACTTGTAATAGTAACTTTTTTTCAAAGAAATTTTTATGGAAGTCCATTACATTAAAGCAGCGATGGTAAGAAACACGACAGAGCCAGTGATTTAATTACACTAATAAGCCAACAATACAAAAAAATGAAGAAAGTCTGGAGCACTCACTCGGAAGAAGTTATAGAAAAATCCAGTATTCAAGTATAATTTTCTTTACAGACCATAAAACTGCCAGAAGCAAAGTCTCAGCATATAGATTACACGAGTTATTCAAGAATGCAAAAATTGGAGTTATTGTTAGGTAATTATGGACAAAATCACAAAATTAATAGTCAAAAGGAGTTTCTGGTAAATACATATAATTAACCGTTGAACGATAGAGAATGTGAATAAAGATAGCAGACACCGCGCTAAACAATTCACATCAGCAGTAACCTCTACTTGTAGTTGCTTAAAAAAGATACTTATTTTCAACTGCTTTCCTACGATAGTCAGTTACGGAAACAAGCCAAAAATTGTTACTTTAAAGATGAAAATGATAACCATAACCATTAAAGAGCAACTAAAATAAATTAATGTTAAATTACACAACGAACAATGGAAGATCAGATTTAACGGTACGAGATTTTATTTAATACAGATTAACTTGAACCTAGTAAATAATAGTAAATTGTAAAAAAAAATGTATTCATAACGTCCTCAACTATTAAGTTAAACGTTGATTACAGCAATTTCTCCATTGGATTATTTAGTACGGCTGAAAATGTTTTTTAAAAATATAATTTGTACAATTTGTAACATAATTATTGAAGTATATAAATATAGTTTAACTCGAATTATATTTTTGAATTACAACTAACTTGTAGATTAAGTACCGTCAAAACAAAACTAGTACCGGCAGCCATTAGGAACGAAGAACGCACAGTAGTGATCCTAGATTGCCCCGATCTCATGCCGAACACACTAATTCCGGGTTGGGACAGTTACTCCATAACGCACCATCACACGTCTCCAATAGGCAACTGAGCTAAATAAGAAACTACTTATTTAGAACGTTTCAAAACAAATGCGTATCTCAGAATTCCTTCATAACATTATTACGACTTTTCTTGATACTAAGTCTTAATTATTCACTGCATAATAATGCAGATCAAAAAAATTCCACTAAAGTTTATTAAAACACTCCAAATTAATATACAAGAACAAATTTTAATAAACTTCATGGCTATCAATAGTAGTAAATAATTAGGAAGTTGTAAAAGCATCTATGTATTTAATTCTAATAATTATAAAACGAAACAACCCCTTTGACAACTTCCCAAAAAAATGAAAAAAGTGAAGAGGGTACAATCAAAAATCACATTACATACCTAAAGCTGAAAACCCTGAAAATATTATACACACATAAAAATTATAATTATCGAATAGAGAAAATATGAATCAGATACAGTCATTTACAAGTACTTTTCCTTACATAAAATATTTGATCAATTTTAACCAAATATTTTATGCAACGTCCAGAATTATGCGAACAAGCGATACAAAAAATATCTACTGCAAAATCGTTGCTCAATAGTTTTTTATACCAGCTTGCCTCGTGTCGTTAAGAGTACATTTCTTACCTGTTCGCGTCGTTGCGACTTTTCTTCTTTTTCTCTTCGCCTTACTTCAATGAGATACTCGTTGAAAAGACTTTCACGTTCACGCATCTTCTCCACGCCCTTGAATCGTTCATCCTTCGCATATTTTTGTGCAAAATCGCTAAACGAAGATCTGCAAATATAAGTATTTTACATGATGAAAACTCAAAAATATTTGAAGGTTTGCATAATCATGTGAAAACATTATTATAGTTGTTAAATTTAAAGTTTTCAAACAATTCAATTATTTTTTTATAACTTTAAAGCAAAAAGAGAATTCAGTTTTCCACTGATAAGTGATCAAATTTTCTGAAACACCTTGTACTACACATTTAATACTTAATAGTTTACTTACATACAAACAAAATTAAAACTCAATCAAAACAATTAGTTAATTAGAAATAAATTCAATTGACTGAAATGAAGAAACTCCAAGGCCAATACTTACTTTCCATGAAGATGACTTTCACTAAGTAATTTGCGAAATGCATCTTTTCGTTCACGCAGTTTATTACGCTTTTCTCTTCTTTCCTCTTCCGCTCTTTCCTTAACATATCTTTCGAATACCTGTTTCCGTTCCTTCGAAGTCAGCAAAAGATATCTAGGATCGAATACGATTTTATGTAATTCTTTTTCCCACGTACTAAAAGCAGAAACTTCTTTTTCTGTCAACATTTCCTTAAACGATTTAATTCGTTGTTCCAGGGGAATAATCGCACGTTCTTTGGCAGCACGTACTTCTGCTTCAATGGCTGCCTCTTTTCCTATATCAATTTTTTTAGTTTGTGGGGTTCCATTATCTGCAACGACAATAATGGGAATTGCAGTGTTAAAACATGAAAAGATTACTTACTTGTGCTAGTGTTTTCAACTTTAACCTTTTTAGACGCTTCTTCTTGCTCACTATCACTATCCTCTGATGCTGATCTCTTTTTGGCAGGTAATTTCCCAGGAGTATCTTTCTGAGATTGAAGAGCGTCAGGTGGATTACTAATCATTTTATCCACATCTGATCGTCCTACGAGATCATCTGGCCGTTCCCAGACTGATGTTCTAGAAGATGGATTATAAAAAAACACCCTACCATCTCCTGTCCATACAACACACCTATAACATTTCATATGAGACTAGTAACCAAAGCTACATAAAATAGTTACCAAGGTGTCCCAGGTACTGGAGTACTAGATATTGGTCTCGATTTATCTTGTGCTTTTTGTTCTTTGGCTTTTTCTTCTTCCTCCTTTTTACGTTTAGCATCTTCTTCTTTCTTTTTCTGTTTTTCAATGTCATCATCTACTGTTGCTACACTAGGTGGCATTTCCCCACCATTTGTAACAACAATCTGATTTTGTAGTTGCTTACCTGGAATATCATGTGGCGGACCTGTGCCTTCTGCACCTGGCCTGGTCGAAATACCTTGCGCTGCCGCCAGTTTAGCAGCTAAAAGTATTAAGTTATTCGATGCGTTCAATTAATAATTACAAAACTTACTTTCTAGATCTTTTAAAGGTTGTGGTTTTTCCCAAACGGATTCCCCTTTTTTTGCATGGTAGTAATACATTCGACCATCAGGAGCTTTATGTTCTGTCCATTCTGATGCTTTTGCAACAATATCTGGATCTACCTTAGACATTACCGCAGCCTCTTCTATTGCACTAATAGGAGGTTGCATTCCTGGCATTAGACCTGGCGGCATTCCCCAAGGAGCCGGACCAGGATGTCCTCCAGCCCAGGGCGGTGCACCTGGACCCCAACTACCTTGAAATCCAGGAGGTGGCATACCAAATGGAGGTCCTCCAAATTGACCAGGCCCGGGTGGTCCTCCAAACGGTCCCATTCCAGGTGGCGGTCCTTGCATTAAACCTATGAATTAAGAAGTTTCACTTGTGGCTACTAATTGAAGGATTTATGTTACCTGCGTTATCTGCTTTAGATTCGTCAGTTTCTAAATAAAAAATAACGTTAAAATTTAAATAAAAATTGTGACAACTTTACCTTCTGGTTTATTGGTAACATTTGCTTGAGCTAGAGCAGCTTGAGCAGCAGTAGAAGTTCCTTGTGGAGTTGTGGTAGTAGTCACTGCAGCCTGAGCCATTGCTTCTACTTGATCCTGAGAAATTACCTTTAAATTTGGTCCTTCAGGTTTAGTCCAAGTTGTTTCGCGTGTCCTAGCATTATAATAATACGATTTTCCTTCCGAAGTCTTTGTCTCAACCCATATTTCGCTGTTGGCATCAAGACTCTACAAAATTAATAAGTCGATGAATATAATAAACGATAAGCATTTTACCATATTAGGAGATGTAGGCATAGATCCTGGTGGTCCAAATTGTCCTGGTCCTCCTATCATTGGTGGTGGTCCCCCACCCATATTTGGTGGTCCGCCCATCATACCAGGTGGTCCAAAAGGAGGTCCTCCTGGAGGACCCATCATATTTGGTGGTCCACCTATACCTCCCGGTGGTCCCATTGGTCCCCCCCAGTTAGGTCCGTTAAAATTTGGTGGACCATTAAAACTACCCGGTGGTCCATTTCGGGGTGGTGGTCCTCCTCTTCCAAACATTGGTGGCGGTGGTCCCCCTCGTCCTCCTCTAAACGGTGGCGGTCCTCCTGGTCCTGGACCAAATCCTCGACCCCTAAATCTAGGCGGTGGTCCTTCTCCACGTGGACCTGGCGGTGGCCCAGGCCAAGTTCTCGGTTGTCCCCTGCCAACAAAATTCTATAAAATGGACAGCCTTTGCCAATACTAATATGTTACAGATTCAAAAAAAAACTTTTATCAATTTGTTTAACAACAAATATATTTAATCTAACCTAACTAATCATTGTTAGAAACCTCGTAATGTCGATTACTTACACAGAGTTATAATCGTATAAGTACAAAAAATATAATAATAAACCAAATACTTCACCTAAAATTTCCTCGAGCTCTTCCTCTAGGAGCAAATTCTTCACCTGTACCAGAAACTTCTTCGGTATCGAATCCAACGTCTTCTTCAAAATCTTCTTGTGGAATTGTGTTTTCAATGTCAGTGCCGTCAAATTCGACTGAATTTTCAGGTTCTGCCATGACTACAACCTATTACAATAATTAAAAATCACCATCACTTCATTATTAAACGTTTATTTTTTGTTAACTTCGATGCCTCATGGACATTTGATGTACAAGTAATAATACAACGCTAAACGCCACTAAACGCCAATGCGTTCGTTTTAGGTTGGCAACAACTGTATTGTTTAACTATTGGTAATGATGACACATTAAATTAATATTATGTATAGAATGCGTCATATTATATAACAAACATAAATAACTCTAACAAGAATAAATGTATTTCAAAAATTGCTATAAATCACATATTATTATCTAAAATGTATGTATTATCTGTACTTAAAAACTTGAATACTAATGAATAAATTTGTTTCTTTATATTGCTTTAATAACACACACTTCATTAAAAAAAAACGTAAGTAATGTAAGTATATAAAGGTATTATTCTTTTAGGATCTTATGAGCCGTGACCTTGAGTGAAAAGGTGGAACTAACGCGCGGTAAATTTAAAACTTTTGATTTTAAGTGCCAAACCTATGATCACAGAAACATACATTATAGAAATCCATAGAGAAACAAAGGGGAAGAGTATCAACTCTGTACAAATTTTTCGGACGTTACAACGCCCCGAAGGGCGGTTTTTAGAACTAAAACGGTGTCAAATGATCATAAATAATTCTACTTTACCAGCAAACAAAAGCGCGCGTTTCCACTTAAATTCAAAAGTAGATATTAATTTATATTCAAATAAACAAAAATAAAATTAGTAATTAACAGTTTATTACATACAGAAAATAGAATGTTACATTTAAAAACAATGAATAACGAATATATAATCTACAACAAACATTTCCTGATCAATATTATGCGGGTGTTGTCTTCGGGTCATATTAAATGTTGTTCATCATTGTTGGTTCTACGATCTTTTTTGAATCTTAGTGAATTCATGTTTATATTCCCTCCTCTTTCATCCGAGCTTGGGACCGGGAGTGATGAGTACAATGCAAGTTGTCCACCAAATCGTCATCACAGGCAGAGTTGAATTAAATATTTTTTGAATAAATCGTGTTGAACAATAGGATGATGTATAATCTATTGGAATAGGAAACATAATTTAAATTAATAATCATATTTTACAATAATTATAAATAATTAACATAGGTATTATGTGTAATGTCGATTAAGGTTAAGATAATTGTAAATAACAAACTTGAAAAATATTAGAATCATTGCATGTTGATATTCATTTGCATAATTATATATATTAATTTTGATTAAGATTATACTCAAAACTAGTAAATATTATAATATATTTATTTAATAATTACTTTTAAAGAGAATACTCACCCGAACAAGGTTAGAAACTTACAATGACAATTTAGCGGGAAACTGAACCAATCTTATTAACGTTGCGCACCTGCAAAATTGCCCACCAACGCCCCGAAGGGCGGTTTTTAGAACTAACGGTCACATTTGTATATAGTAGTTGATACTCTTCCCCTTTGTTTCTCTATGTAGAAATCTGTATTACCGATCGCTTATAGGTTAAAGTTCTAGATAATAAATATTGAATTGTTGATCTTTATTTCATTATTACAATCTGTACTAAATACGTAAGTAGTATTTAACCAAAAAATATACCCAGCTAATCAATTTACTCATTTAGGTATGTTAACGTTTTATCGTAACAGTTCCTGCTCTTGGTTAGTTTTCCAATTTCGAAAGAACTTATGTGCTTACACACAAATACGACGGGTTTTCGTATAATTTAATACAATTGGTTTTACTATGAACATTTTTTAAAAATATGCCTATTTGGTAACTCGAAATTTTCATACAAAAGTTACAATTAGAAGAAAATTAAGAAGTGAAAATACTAGTTATCAATATGTTCTAGATTACTTACAAAATGCTAAAATAAGTTGTTTATCCTTTTTTTATTACAAAGTATATTATATGAAATTACAAATAGTTTCTCAATGACTTTAATTAAATCGATAATGTAACAAAATACATAACAGTACTGTGATATTGACAAATTATCGTTTTATTTGTTACTTATAAAAGTTAATAATGTTTTAAAAATGAATACTTTGATTTATCAATAAATACAAAGATAGACATCGAAACTCGTAATACAAGTTTACTCCATTACATTTTAGACATTGAAACAAAAATGTGTTAATAAACAATGAAACACAAAAATTAGTGGTAATTAACGTTGATTAGAATAAATTATTATTTAATAATCTAAAGAATAACAATCTGATTCTTCATCGTCATCTGTTTCAGATTCACTAATGTTAATAATAAGTTTGGGGACACTGTCACTCACAACTTCCCTGTCAAGATATATGCTATGGGTATATGTTTTACATAACCAAATGTTTTTATTGCATATATATACAAGTATTTATTTACTAACCGACAAAAAAATTTTATATATATTTCCGTTTACTAACTTTTTTAGCATTGTATGCAAATCTTTATAAAAATGTGCATATTCTACAATTTGAAAAACGGCGATTTCAAAAACATTTCTGAAATATGAGTTGTGTAAAATATTGTTCGTCGAGCTAGAGAACGAGAAATAGTCTTTAAAAACGTATACGTGCAAGTTGTGTTGCCTATCTAGTAAGTCTGTAAATCAGCTTTAAGTTTTAAATGAACTCATATTCACTATGTGTAAACGTTGATCAACGGTGTAAAGATATTTTTACTGCTAAGATTTAACTGATGCACCTAATGCTGAATAGACATTGGTTTTCATTTCATATTGAGTAAACTGCAAATAATTATAGAAATTTCTAAAATTATCATCATCATTATAATAATCCGTGACTTTTATTACCATTTTCAGAACAAAAGTTTTCTATCAATCTATTAGTGAGTAATTTGCGTTTCTTTTTATTTTAGAATTTTACAGTCCATTTTATTTATAGATACGAACTAAAGTAATTAGAGATATTTCATTATGTCGTGAACTGTGACCTTGAGTCGGAAATCAGAATTAATATACTAAAAGTCAAAAATTTGACAAGTTATCTGAATTCCAAAAACGTTAGTCTATTTAAAAGGCACTCACGTCAATAAAAATTAAAAATAATCAGATATTTATTTATTAAATCAAAATTAATTTATTTATAATAATACCTAAAGACTTATTAACAACAAATAAAACGATAAAAAATAAGATAGGTTAGAAAATGTACCGGCGGTGTTTGTAAGACGGATAACAACAATATTTGGACATATACAGACTGCAGCCCCACAGTTCACGAGATCTTGAAAGACGTCTAACAGTTAGTGCTCGCATTTTTTTCACTATTTGACATTATTGACTTAAATTGTAAGAAAAATAAAACATTTTTTTCCTATTGAGACGAAAAAACTTAACTTCAACATTTAAAATTTTGAATTTGACCAACAAAAAATTTCTTGTTCTTATTTCAAACTGGACTGGAACGAATTCTGAAATAGACAGGTTTTCCTGGACCACCTTTCCAGTGTTGTAAATTATCTATATCAATTCATATAGATAAATTAATCTAGATTAATATTTTTTATCTATTTATATGTATCTAGATACAATCAAAAAATATATAAGTTATATGTATCTGTATATATATAATTTTTTATTTAAATTATTTAAATAATATTTATAAAAAATCCAGTGTCTCGTAAAATTCCAGTTACAATATATGTTTTTCTTCAGTAATTTCCCACATTTCATAGTAGTTCTTCAAATGAACTCCATCTATCGTTATTACTACCAAGATTATTTCATATATTATTATTATCTGTTATCTATATAAGGTTTGAATAGTTTATCTATTATCTAATACTAGATAATTCTTGCAAGAAAAAAAATGTATCTATATCTATATAATTTAAAAATTATCTATTTACAACACTGCACCTTTCCTAGATTGACCACTTCTTTCTTGTGTTCCTTATTGATGTCAAATGAAGATCTTTATTAGCTTCATCTTGATCATCAAAATCCAAAAAGTCTTATAAAGTCGTACTGGTCGATAGTTCAGCTTACATTGGAAATATTGAAGTGGTCACACTTTTTCCAAGTTTAACACTAAATTTCTTCTTAGTTAGTAAATATTAAGCGGACGCTAACCATATCTTTTACTAACTTTTCAAGTTCCCAAACCCAGCCACATCAAGCGCCAGGGTCAAATGTGTTGAATTGGGTGATAGAAAACAAAACCAAATGTCATTTTCCTCGTAAAGTTTAACCGCTTTATATAGTCAATGACTAAATGAGTTGTCCTCAATTACAATTTGGTTTTGTTTGTGCTTATTTAGTACCTCTTTCAGTCAAAAGTTATGTTTTTGATTAAAAAACAACCGTATTAGTTGTATTAACTTGGTCATTATGTGAACTGTAAGGTCAGTTTAAATTGTTGTATTTAGTGTAATGCAAACGCCGTCAAAGTTTTTTAATCACAAACTGAAGGTGAGGTGTATATACAACATACAACGGCAGCACGTATTCTTTCAGCAAGATGGAGCACCCACACAGAATTCTTAGAATGCTGCTAACCTAAGAGAAATCTTTCAAAACCATTAGATTGCTGCACGTGGGTCTATCTTATGGCCACCTCGTTTCCCCGATATTACTTCCCTGGACTACTATTTTTGGGGTTTTCTGAAAGGCTAAGTTTACAAACAACGTTATCAAAACGTAAACGGACTGCACGAGATTACTAACGCCACATAAATAACATCCATAGGCGGAACATCTTAAATGCTACAAAGGGGGTGTGTAAACGGGTTCACAAATTTCTGGAGCAAGACGGAGACGTATTTGAACATTTGCTATAAGATATGAATTAATTTTATTATTCAGTGAATTGTTTACTACTACTTTAAATTTTTTTAGTTTTTAAATATATGTACTTAATCTTTAGAAATTATGAAAATAATACAAGGGAAAAATTCGGTTTTCTGTATAACATAACTTTAAATATTTTACAGATTGTAGCTTTTTTATTATTAATTTTAGAGTAGTTATGTGCTAAATATGTTTTACTTACAATTTTATTATCCTTCAAAATATGTAAAAATATACAGGGTGTTTTATAAAAAAATGTTACTTTGTCGAGTGTTTTGATAATTTCATGCTCAATTGATCATATTCAGACGTTTTTCTGGACTTCAAGTTTAACATTTTTGGGTTGGTGAAACTGATAAATTTTAAATCGCCCTCAAAAAATAAGAATTTTTATTGGTTGTCTACAGCGATCTCTCTGGTTGATAAAGCATAATAAACTGAAATGATCTGTCAAATCGGGTTAATAGCAACCGACAAAAGGGTTCGCCTCCTGGTAATAATATGTAGAGTAACGATCCAGTTGATAATCCCTTCGTTTTAGGAGGAAACAAGGAAACAATTCGTTCAGCTTACTTGCGACAGTTCGTGTTGATTAATCAACAGTTCACTGAGTCAAAAAAATTAAATAATAAAGAAGACATGTCAATTAATTTTAAAACAGCATGATATAACGATAAACGCCACCAATATGCAACAATAAACTTATGATAACAACCAAATCTATTTGTGCATATTTGTCCAACAACGCCAAAATGACCTATATTGAACCCAATTTGACAGATCACTGTTGGATCACTGGAATGTTTTGTCTCGGCAGCCAATGGGGGTTTTTATTTTTTGAAAGTAATTTAAAATGTAGCAGTTTGACCAACCCAAAAACGTTAAACTTGAAGTCCAAAAAAACGTCTATATATGGTCAATTGTTTTTTTGATTAGATCAGTGCAATTTTGAGAAAAAATGCTTTATATTTGCTAGTTAACCAACTTCGTATCTTCAATAATAACAAAGTTGGCAATAGTGTCGACTTCACTTTGAACACATGGTATATGGAGAGCACTGACTAAACCTTGTAAGTTAATTTTAACTTATTTAAGTGTTTGAAAAAATCAAAATAGAACATGAATTTAAAAATCTAATTTACATTTGTTATTACTTTGACTTGCTCAATTTTACTTTCATTACGTACAAAAATTTTGCTGATGATTTAGCTTTTGCTTATGAAAAAAGAAAACTATATATTTTTGTACTTAAAAATAAACAGTGCTATGTTTAAGATATTTTGCGAAAATTTTAGTGCAACAGTTTATTTTCCGTACAAAGTATAAATTGTAAAAAGTAATTTTCGAATCACCTAGAATATAATTTTGTATGACATTTTGCGCAAAAATGAATTAAATTGTGTTTGAAATAAGTCTGTAAAAAATACGTTGAACGCTAACAATAGAAATTTTTATTGTTAATTTTATATTACTACTATCTTTTTACCGTTTCTTTTTCTTGATTTCAGGGGAGATCTGTAACGGACATAGTGTCGTTAAAGAAGAAAGCAATCGTGGTGAATCACATTGGAATTTGGGGTTTTTGATAACAATAACCAATGTTAACAATATCAATTCAAAAAATAAGTGTTTATTGGGTACAAAGCAGTAAATACATACAGTGTGTATCTGATTAACAGGTTGTTAATTTAAAGATGAAATTATAGCATCAATAGAAGCAAAAAAATATCAAAATAAAAATTTTAATAAAACATTTTAAAAAACAAGAATTTTGATAAACCGAAAATTACAGACCTGTTGCATTAAATAGTTTGTTGACGCCGTTAACAAAAAGAAATAAAAAAACAATTATGTTTAATGCACAAAGAGAACTACACATTTGTTTTCAGTAATTTGCTGACATTAAAAATAAAAATAATACAAAATAATGTTATCATTAAGACGTAGTTAAATTAAGTTGCTATTCTAACATTCTTTCCATGTACACTGAAAACAGTGACGGCTTCTGCATTAGGTCACTTGCTCAATGACACTTCAAAAACATACTAAAAACTGTCTAATTATTATTAAATTGTACCTGTAAATATGCTTAAATTCTTAATACAAACGCAATACATTCGAAAACTAACAAACTTGCCCAAAGGCCATGGAGATTAGAATATGTTTTTAAAGTTTTATTATTGGAATTACCTTCTTGCAACATTGAGCATCAGCCGCTACTAACTGAAAATATAAAACAATTCGAAGATAACAGGTTTATAGACATTAGAATGTCTTCCGGGTTTGGACCGTGTCATAGTTGCAACCGAAGCTGCCAACGTTTCGCCCAGTGACATTCTAATGTTAGTATAGATTCCGGCCGTGGAAGCCTTCGCTATTACAGGTTTATAGACGTTCAAATAAGGTAATGTTACGTAAGTCAGTTAAAATACTTGTATAAATAAATAGCACTGCAAAAATATAGCTTAATAAGCAAAACCAGTATTTTTAGGGTACAATGATTAAATTTTTTACTCACTTTACAAGCGTATTGTTAAAATTCAGCTAATAAACTTGCATGTTCATGTATAGGAACAAACTTGAAAAAAAAATTGATAACATACACCGAAATCGTGATTACTTAAACGATTTCTATGTAGTAGCATACCTCCGTTTTTTAATAAAGTGATAACATTACCCAACTGACAACATTATCCGTGATTCCAATAAGCGGCGTGCACTGTATATAATGTTGTATTTTTAGTAGCCATGTTATTGTTATAGTTTTTTGTGATAACATTAAACGTTTAAAATTGATTTTCTTTTTTAGCACAGCTTTATTGTATGCATGTATGAGGTTTATCTACTACCCCATTAGAAGAAGCTCTCAAAAATAAATAATGTTTTTGTTTTTTTACTAATTTTTGCAACTGGACCTTCTAGTGCAATTCTAACGAATTCTAGTTTTGATTGTTCTTCCTTTATATGAAGCTTGGACAAAAAATGTATTTTTGCTGTTTATCTTCGTCTTGATCCATATCAAGTTTTTGATAAGTTTTTGTGAATCTTCTGCTTTCACTAAAGACTCATTTTTTTCGAATGTTCTTTTTGTTTTATGTAAACGGTTAATTTTCACACGTTTCATTTGAACGTTTTAGCATTTTACATATAGTTTTTTGTAAAGGTAATCTGTGCGCTGATATTGAATGCTACCGCAAATCTTGCTTGATAAACCCTTTTTATGGAAAAATAAGATTTTTAGTAAAAACGGTATTTTTTGATTGGTAAAGCCTAAAAATAAAACAAAGTAACCAGTTCTTAATTTTTTAGTCGTCACGCTCTCCTTAGATTTCTATTTTTTTAATGGTTTTACCTTCTCGGTAAATATTTCTAATATTTTCGTGGCCTGTTCACAAGCGACTAAAACTTTTCAGGGGCCTGTAACTCCCAGTTAAGAATCTTTGACATAAAGGTTTCTTAAGGAGATCTTTACGGTGTTTTATAATCAATTTGAACAGATACTTCTCCAGTTTTGTAATACTGTAACCAGTGTTGTAAATAGATAATTTTTAAATTATATAGATACAGATAAATTTTTTTTCTTGCAAGAATTATCTAGTATTAGATAATAGATAAAATATTCAAACTTTATATAGATAACAGATAATAGATGAAACAATCTAGGTAGTAATAACGATAGATAGAGTTCATTTGAAGAACTACTATAGAATGTAGGAAATTACTGAAGAAAAACATACATATTGTAACTTGAATTTTACGAGACACTGGATTTTTCATAAATTTTATTTAAACAATTTAAATAAAAAATTATATATATATACAGATACATATAACTTATATATTTTTGATTGTATCTAGATACATATAAATAGATAAAAAATATGAATCTAGATTAATTTATCTATATAAATTTATATAGATAATTTACAACACTGACTGTAACATTCCAGAAGCTTTCCTGAATATTCGACCTGGTATAGAAAACGTTAAAAGTATAGAAGATAAACGCAAGAAATTGACTGCGACCTTAAACATAACGTGCCGCTGTTTACATAAATAAAATTGCACCGGATAGTTACGTAGAAATAAACAACAGTGCTTATCGCGGGTGTAATTCACACTGTTATAAAATACAGTTTAGTAAACTGTTGTTTTATTAATTAGTTAGTTATAATTTTTAATTCGCTGTGTTTTAGTTTTAGCTAAGAACATACTATATCTCCTTTGGTTTTAGTAAAATTACTGATATAGATAAGTGCTTAAATTAAAGTTTTAAGCTCGTAACAATACACTGAGACACCATTATGATATGTTTGTTTTTTCTTGCATTTAAAAAACGGTGTTTTGTGCGTTGTTTGATACACTGCTCGGCGTTAGTGGCGGTCAAGCTGGGCTCCTCCCCAGGGCGGCAACCTCAAGAGGTGGGTGCTGTAAAATTAAAGAAAAGGAATAAACAGTGCTGCCAACTAATTGAAACAAAATTTTCCTCAATTAGAACAAAAAATTCCTTTTTTACACCTAAAATTCCATTTTCATATATACAATTAAAAGAATAATTGTAAATTACATCTGATTATTATAATGTAACCTAACTACTTATTTACATTTTCATGCTACATTTGCCCTGAAAATTGTGAGCCTTTGATTGACATATTAAATGAAGAATTTTAATTCCAATACGATAACGATTCAGCAAAAATTTGTAGGCTGGTAAAACAATTTAGCATAAAGTTATTATATTATACCTTATTGAGCATAAATTACACCGTTCATACGTTTATATTGTTGCGTATTTATTTATTAAAAACTAATTTATTTAAAACGACTATAAATTATGTTTACTTATTCTAGAAATATGTACACTTTTAAATTAACCGAACTAATAAAATCTAATAATATTTAATAAAAACACTTATACTATAATTTATATCACTTACAAGAAGATAAGATAACGTGCTCGGATAGCCTCACACTTTTTTACACTAAAAATCACGTACACGATTATTCTCGCTAGGTTTATCTCACACGCGTGCTAACGACTTATTTATTTCAACTTGATAATCTTCTTAACACTGTTGTATTCGGATTCCAGCAATAACTGACCTACGATCTATCTCGTCGGTATATATACACATACGGAAATCCTTCTGGAGCGTTCCCTACTTTTCGGTATATCTTCTAGAAGATGGATAACAGCTTCTAGAAGGCTCTTGCATTTGCAAATAATTTCTCGAACGTTTCAATATTTATTTATACCAGCAAATGTATAATAGTGGACTGTAAAACCTAGGTTTTTATAAAATTTCCTTGTTTACTGACATTTTCCCTTTTTCGCTTCAATGTTTGAAATATATTATAAAACGAGAAATTTCCCTCCAGTTGGGAAGATCGTGAATAAACCAAGATTCATTTGAATGAAAATTTAATAGGTGGAATTTTAATAAAATTTGTTTTTAAAATGGTACGCTAAAAGTATAGGTACCTCCCAGTAAACACGGATTGAAACTGTTACAGTCACAAGATTAAAACAATTGTTTCATTACGTTGTTTCGTGTTAGTTCCATTTTTATATCATTTACATGTAACTGACAGTGAATAAATTGAAAGAGTTCCGATTTTTCACAATCAGTTTTAAACCGTTTCAGTACTTGCAATTTTTTTTCCATAATCAGCAACCGTCTAATAACTGATTTATTAAAACCGAATATTTTTTGAATAACTAGAATTGTTTGAAGATCGGTTAAATATAACTGAATTATTTTCAAAACAGTAGAATCGTTCCAGGAAAACGAATACTTTGTGATAAGTCAGCATTAGTCGTTGCTATACTTTTGATTACTGTCGTCAACGCTTGCGCTGCAAATTGATATCTTTTCACTTGTTCGGTTGCAGTTTGATAAGTGATGCTGTGTGTACAATTACGAAATGGAACAATAAACGGTAAGTCGAAGCATTTTATTATAATCCATAAATGTAATCAATATTATTATCATTTATGTTCTTTATGTATCATGTTTTAATTTGTATAAAAAATGTAAATTAAAACACAGCGTAAATCTGGTGATACTTTAGGATTTATAATTACAGTTCAATTCTTCAAGTTTTCTATACGATTATGTACAGCTAAAGGTATTCACAGTGTTTTTATAATAATATTTATATTAAGTTTGTGTTGTTTTTGATAAAAAAAGTGTAATTAATTTTGTGTAACTATGATTGTGTATGTATATAAACGAAATATTTATTTCTATGTTACAGATGCGGTTAAAAGTTGCTACCCAACAGTAACTGATGCAGTTTTCGAGGCTTCCGTGAAAAGATCACAAAAAGAAAGTTGCAATATGTAAAAAACTCAATGTGATATTGTATTTAAAAATATTTATTGTGCAATAAAATTTGAAACGTGCATTCGAAAATGTATTATTGTGTTATTGAAAGAATTGTTTTAGTTCATTATTGAAACAAAAAAATCATACATGTATCGATCATTTAGTATCAGTTCAAGAACGAAGCTTTTAAAACGTAAACCGAATGCAACATTTGTTTTGCAACAGGTTTGAATTTAAAATACCGAAACTATACTGATTCAAATAAGTGAAACAGCGATGGACTTATAACTATTTTATTGCAGTTAGGTTTCTTTTATGTTTGAAACAAGAGTGAATCATAAATTTTTTGTTTTGAAACTGTTACTAAACATTATCAGTTTTGTGTTTACTGGGCTACTCTTTTCAAAAATCGTCAAGCATGAGAACGACATCAGGTATGTGGTTTTTAAATAAAAACAGGTTTTGAAAGATGAGTAGAAATTTCGTGTATTAGGTAAATGAAAAACCGAACCAAAAATACAAAGCAATATAGCTAAAATATAAAATACTAGCGGACCCGACAGACTTCGTACTGTCAAAAAGATTTTTAATATTGCAATTTTTTGTTCCTACGTATTTTATAGTCGGGGTAAAAAATTCTTCTGAACAGAACCGTCACCACCCTGGTGATTACCTGGCGCATAGACAAACAAATCTGATGGTTTTCCAACACGGGAACATGCAACATACAATTGACCATGTGAGAAACATGGGTTTTCCAGATTAATACCACAAACACTTAATGATTGCCCCTGGGACTTGTTTATGGTCATAGCAAAAGCAAGCCGCACTGGAAACTGTAGTCATTTAAACTGAAATGGCACATCAGTCGGAATGATTGGGATGCGCGGTATGAGAACATTTTCTCCTATATACTTTCCTTTGAGTATAGTTGCTTCTATCACGTTGTTTAGTAATTTTTTTATCGCTAACCGTGTTCTGTTGCAAAGACGCGGTTGGTTGATATTTTGCAACATTATAAGAACCGATCCAACCTTTCATTGAAGATTGTGAGGTGGCAATCCTGGCAAGTCCAGCAAGTTTAAAAATTCCGGTGGATAGTTGACTACATCATCTTGGTTAGTAGCCGAATCAACTGATTTATATATCCTCGATTCGCCTAAACAATAATTTTACATTGCTGCAAAATCTTTGCCATTGCAGAGTTCTTTGAAATGTTGCAGGTTGGAGTTTCATTGCTTTGCATATTTAATGGAAATTTTAGTGCTGAATGGTCTGTTCGACCACCTTCGAGCAAAGTTGCTGCAATTCCCGACGAAGCGAGTGCAAGTGCAATTTTATTTTGTGAGCGAATTGTTGCTAATATTATAGAAATCAAAAAAGTTTTTCCTGTACCACCAGGTGCATCTAAGAAGTAAATCCCGCCAGTTTCATCATTTGTTACTTTCATAAGAGTATCAAATACATACTTCTGTTTTGCAAACTCAGTATATAAGGTTACAGAAAATCCAAGAAAAACAACACAATGTACAACCGTAAATTGACATTAACAGTTTGTTTTTTTTTCTTTATTTGATTTGACTTGAAGTCCTTCAAGCCGTACCAATGTTTTATGTCTATAAAATAAGGATATAAAAACTTTTTTTAATGCGGTTTTTATTTGACTGATTTAATGACGTGAAAACTGATGCATTTTATTTCGCGTGCCAATAGTAAAACAAAAGAAATTTAATATGAACTGTATACAATAGCATGTTAAAATTGACTATGTTTTATTTATAAAATTTTTTTATCGGAAAAAGAAAATGGCTGTTTTAAAAGTTTTTCCGGCAATTATTTGAATTTTTCTCGCCGTAAAAACCATCCTTGAACTCCAACGAACATTTAAAAAAAAAATTGGTCCAGGCGTTGTTGAGTTATGCGCTTACCAACACATTTTGCGATTCATTTTTATATTATAGATAGCTGTACCCTGCCACGCTTCGCAGTGGCACATTGTGATTAAATGGTTGAGAAATGAGAAACAAAACAAAGATTTTTTCGAATTCAAAATGAATGAATAAATTATTAAAAACGAAAAATATAAGAAAATTATGAAAAATGTAATAAAAAATGCACGTCTTTATGTTTTCATTTTCTAACTGTGAACTGTTTTACATTTAATTGTTATCTTATTTGATTTTATTATTGAAATTAATTGATGTTTACTATATTGACATTCGTATTAATTAATAATTGCTAGTTTTAATGTAATTACCTATATTTATATACATTAATAAAAGTGAGGTTAATCCAAAATAAATAATATAATTACGTCCACGTGTTAGATGTAATGAAAAAGATATAACCACTCACTTCTGTTAGAAATTCACTTGAATTATAATAAGTGCTTTTATTTTGCCTGTCAGTTAATAATATTTTTACTGTCAATTTTTGATATAAAATATAACCTCTACTTACGATTTGGTGAAAGGCGCAGTTCGATCACAACACTATTAAAAATTCTTGATTTAAGTGAATATTTAATTCAGATTGTATAATAATCAGAATCAGATGCAAATTTTTTTTTAAATAAACAATGTAATTGGGAACGAAATTGTTTCTCATGTGACTGCGTCATTATTATTTCGGTTGTCACCGAGTGTTTTCCTAGCTTATGGCAGATGGCGCGGTCACTGGTAAACAACTGATCGTTAAAAAAAAATTATTTTCTCGCGGTCGCAGATATGTGACTGATGCAAAAAATATATAAAAACAATCCTTGATGCGGATTTTATATCATGTTAAAATTTCAACTCAATCGGTGCAGAACTTTTTGAGTTTTTGAAGCGTACACAAACCAACATAACATTTTTATATATATAGATTTCAAAAAAACCGCTCAGTTACAAGCATTATAAACACCCGCTTAAAAATAGCTTAAAAAAGTATAAAATAAAAATGACTTTTTTAATTATAATTGAAATAAACGAGCACGCATATACAGTGACTTTACAGGTTGGTTACTAGTGAAGTAGAGTGCGTTGTGTTACATTATATTGCTACCTGTTACTTGCCAAACCCACGATGATCCAAACTTCAGAGTTGCCCAGAGTTCCTACCGTTGTTCGGAGCATGCGCTGAGAAACTTTCAGCTTTTATAAAATAACCAAGGTCTGGCGTTCATGGGATTTCGGACGTACTGTTTGAGCAATTATGGATGGAAGATGAAAAAAGTAAAATCGAATAAAAAAACTTTAACGTCGATATCAGAAAAGCCTGGTTTAGAACTATTTTTTTGTCATTTTTATTTAAATTGCTTATTACTTTATTAACAACCATATCTACTATTTTTTGAGATTAATATTTTTTTGATTAAGCGTACTTACAGTTGGTTTTCCATTACAGTAAATTTCTGAAAAAAAACCATAACACATTTTCGTAGCACGATCGAAACTAAAATTATCGTTTTTAAAGCTGCATAATTATTGTTTGATAGCAAGTCAAACAAGCTTAATAAAAGTTCAAGTCCGGATGATGATTTTATCAGTTTGATACCTTTATATTTGTGTATAATTATATTAGATTATGAAGCTCTGATTTCAACACATTTTCTTGTAACACTGTTACGCTGTTTTTCTCGTAACTAAAAAAAGAGGGACGACTAACTCACGACGCTAGGGTCGTAATCTTCGTAGTGTTAGATTATAAACTGAATCTACGAAGGCGCCAAAACGATTAAAGATTAGGGATGGTAGACACCGTTTGAATTTACCCGCAGCTAAAATCGAACAAATGACAAGACAGAAGTTGTAACACAACATTTATTTTATATTTATATATAGTAGTTCACGTTAGACGGGAAGAATGTACATAAGTATATTAATATAAATTTTCCAAACACTAGCACGAAGGTCGGTATTACAGACAAAATATAAGTTACGCCCTCGAAAAGGCAACACGTCGTACAGCAAAGTGACCTAGTCAGTTTAAATTATAATTCAGAAAAAGAGTCACTTTGCATTCGTAAATTAAAGTACAAACGTGCGAAAATCAAAAATTTAGAGAATCAAAGCGCACCGTATAATAATATGTGACACAACAAAATGATCTTAACATTAATTCTGATTACAACTTAGCATGTACGTACGGTCGACTGACCACCAAACTATTAAGAATTAAAGTAAACATGTGTTATTTACAATTAGTTATCTTCAGGTATGGACTAGCTAGTACATCCTGTCAGTATTATCTAAAACTTCATTAAAACCTAGTTACTACTCCACCAACGAAAAGGGGGCGTATCGAGAATAAATTTTATACTAGAGAATTTTTAACATAACAAATTTTCCCCCAGCAAGGTAAAAACTTGGGAATTGGACACTAGCTAAAATCAAGAATAAAAATTGAGTCACACGTCAAGTACAGAACCCTGAAATTCAAAACTAACTCAAACACAATAACATCCAACTCAAGAAGAAACGTAAAAGAAAAAGGTGTTCCCAGTTCTCCAAGCATCACTAATCAGATGTATCCAAAAGTCGCATGAAACTAAATGATAAAAAAACAAAAACTTTAACCAACAGAAATGAAGCATCAGAAAAAAGTACTCGTTGAAAGTCGGCATCAGTCGTTAGGCTATAAAAGCAAGAAAACAATACAATCGCATACACCTCACTGATAGACAATCCTAGGCAAACCAAGAGAAAACGTATAAGAAAGAAAGAAGTTTAGACCACGGTCAAGGACAACGCCCTAAAATCCTATGAAACCCTAGCCCACAAATACAAATCCCGCGCTGAATATATTGACCACAATAGTACTCTTCCCACCCAGGAAGAAATCTAATCTATGACCAGAGGAAACAAAACTCAAGGAATATCCCACCCTGAAAGTTGATAAAAAAAAGAAGCATCCCAAAATTTCGCCCCAAAATCCAAAATAAAAAAAACTACAGCCTGCAATTGCTCCACTGTAGCCGGAAACGGTGCCTCCTGTACAACCACAACATCCTGTGCGCCGGTTGAGAAAGATGGGAACCCCCGCCAAGCTTCATCAAATCCGTCGTTACGGCCCCCGAAAGGTATTATGTCTGGTCCACAACTTGAGGCTACTGGGCCGAAAACAACCAAACTTCCCGAACGCATAGCCCTCAGGTTCCCACAAAAGAAAGACATAAAGACAAGAAAAAAAGAGAATACGATAGTATTGTACGGCTCGACTACTTCTCCCTAGATAGCCGACCCCGACTGACCTACCCTACTGCCCAACCAACCGCCGAAATGCAGTAAGAAACAAGAAGAAAACAAAAAAAAATGAAATCTCAATACATGGTGGAGAGAAGCCATTTACACTAGACTTGGATAAAGATATAGTGGTGTACAGTAGTCCAAAGACGGTATGATATCCTTTGCAAAAATAGAAGCAAAACTAAAATTATAGTAACCTACGACGAGCAGCTTCTTTTAGGCGTACTAATTAAGCATCAAACATACTGAATTCAGAAAAAAAATCAAAGTTATAAAAGGTCTAAACAAGACTAAACTAAAACCAACGAAGGAATAATAAGGAATCTGGATACAATGAACAAAAGTCACTCTGAGTAAAGAAAACCAGCAATCCGATCAGTCACAAACCTCAAGCGAAAGGCTAGAGTGACCACAAAACCTAGTGCGCTACTATGAATTTACTTAAACTTAATAGACACTAACAACGATGGACATTACCTTTGTCTAAACGTTAATTGTAAAAAATAAAAAAAAAACGAACAAAAACGACCCGAATCGAAAGCAAAGTTATTCGAAACCACAGATGATCTAGAACGTAGCTTACATTGTTTACGCCGACGAGGATATAATAATGACACGTTGACAGAACGACGCTTTACCTGGTGTGGAGTTTCATTCGAATCAGAGTTCACAGAGCCTTGATCTGGTGGATCTTAGATGCTAACTTGGCATTAAAATGCCTACTTGCGTCAGAAAGCGTATAGTTACGTTGCCCAAATCCCCAACGTTATATCGCACATGTCGACGGCGAAGATTATATCTATTTTGTGTTTTTGTGTACGCTTTAGAAAGTTGTTTCACAATGTGCGTACGAATAGCTTCATAATGAAACACTGAACGATTAACCTTAGGTTTTGAAATAAGAACACCAGAAAGATGAACCGAAGAAATTTCTTGAAACCGAGCAAGATAGCGCATCAGGAGCGACATGATCTTTTCCTTTTCGATGGATTATCAAACCGTCGAATTGTTGTAGCCTAATAGAACAACGAGCTAATCGTCCTCAGGGACTCTGCAAACAATTCCACAGCAACAAATGATTATTGGTTATCACATTGAAATGAGATCCATCCGCATAAGAACGGAAATTTTCTATGAAGCCAGACATTCTTTTTCAGTTGTCGAATAATGTCGGTCCGCCTGAGTCATCGGCTGAGGTAACTAATAACCTTTTCATCATCCCCAGTGGTTTGGTTTAACATAGCACCTAAACCAAAGTCCAAAACATCAATCTGTACAACAACAGGAATTGAAAAATCAAGACCCGACAGAATAGGAGCCTCAACTAAGCTGTTTTTAAGAGAATCAGCATTCTGTTGTCCAACTAAAAGAAATATTTTTACAAGTAAGAGTCGAAAGAGAAGATGCAAGAAGTATTAGGAATAAAACGAGGATACCAACTAGTCATACCAATAGATCGTCTGACATCAGTGACGTTTAAAAGAGTGGGGATATTAAGTATCGTTGTTACCTTATCCGGGTCTACTAGCAGACCATTCTTATTGACCACGTACTTGAGGTACTTTAATGCTGGTAGTCGGAAATTACATTTTTCCCGACGTAAAGGTAAGTCCACCAGAGATTAAACGTTCTAACATTTTTCCTAGTACGCTAATATGCTCATCAAAAGTAGGTGTTGCGATGATAATATCGTCTAGGTAAGCGAAACATTAAGGCTCTAAATCCATACCCAACACTCATTGAATCAATCGTTGAAATGTAGCAGGCACATTATGTAATCCGAATGGCATTCGCGTGAACTGAAAAAGACAATGAGAAGCAACAATAAAAGCAGTCACAGCTTAGGAATTTCCTAAAAACGGAATCTGTCAATACGCAGACCGAATATCCAAGCTGGAAAGTAAACGTGCATCTCTGAACCAAACTAAAATTGAATATAACGCAACAAATAAGTATCCATCTGAGTCACCTGGTTCACTTTCCTAAAATCGACACAGAACTGATAAGTGTTATCCTTTTACTTTACCAAAATAATTGGATTAGACCACGGACTACTCGACGGCTTTACAACCTCCATTCTTAGCATTGAGCCCTACTCCTCATTAGAAGCTTTTTGGAACACAGGCGAGAGCGGATAATATCGCTGTTTAATTGGTTCAGCTGAAGTGTGTATTTGGTGCTGAATAAGAGAGGTGTGACCAACCAAGCACTGAAGATTGTTTAAAGAATGCGTCTGCAACAACATCGTTTAAAAGTTGTTGCTAATTTGGCGGAAGTTCTGATATAGCACTAATCGAGTTCGAAGAAATAACGTTGACTGAAGGAGAAGTAGCGTTAAAAGCCCAAAGTCCATGCCGAAAGCCAGGTATGAAGTTCATAGCTTTACAACGGTCGATGCCTAAAATCAGTTGTTGTGAAATGTTAGGAATAACTAAGGTGCTAAGCGTTTTCACTTTGCCTTTCAGAAAAAATTACAGACAAACGGATCCTAGTATTGCACACTTATTATCATTAACCAAATTACAAAAAGACACAGAAGAAAGAGAAAGACGAATATCTAAAGACTGCAAAACGAACCTTTACCTGAAAAAGTTCCACTCAGCCAGTGACACATTAGTAGAAGTAGCCTTCGGAAAAGCAGAAGAGGTCTGAATTCATACTTCCATTTTCTCAGAATCCGAAGAAGTAAAAAGAGGTGGTTCTCCATCCGGAAGCAGTGATTTTAACGAAACCTGTTTAGGACTAGACGAAGGCAAAATAGCAAAAGAAACCAACGTAGTTTTGGTAACTTTCTTCCCTTTAGCTGTGAACTCATTACGTAGGATTTGTAGCGTAAGTCCAAATTGACGATGACACTTTACTTCTTCTTTCCCATTAGGCGACATATCAACGACGGTAAATGTGTACCCATAAAATATTAGCTCGTTTGAAAGTAGAAGAGGAAAAGTTACCATCAAATTCGCTAAGTAATGTATGTAGTTCAGCAATAACTTGTTTGACAGCTACCTTATCGTACGCAAAAGTTGAACTAACAGTACCCATACGAAAAGATGTTTCCTTTTCTAACTGTAAAGGGCTCAAACCCCAAAAGATTAATTCATATTGAAACTCCTGCTTCCTAAGATTGCAATCGTGTCACTCCATCAACAGAAAGGGGGCGTATAATGCCCATTATCAATAAAAAATACGCTCTTCTGAGGTAAATTGAGAACTAATTTTTTAACCTTTTTCATAATGCTCGTAATTAATGTTATTATGGTAATCTCCCGAAGAGTAGATTGATTTTTAACGTACGTAACAATTAGGTTTCACCGCCTGCGTGTAAAATAATTAGACGTGAAACCTTTGCTAATAATTTTTTAAAACCACCATAAGTTCAACCTTTTGGTTGGTATGACACGAATGAATATGTTTCATCCATGTATACAATTGATTTCTTTTGTTACTGATAGTTCCTCATTTTTTTTTAGTTTAGTAAGTGTAGGAGAAAGTCAGGTAGCACCGGACAGCAGGTATCATCGGACGTTTATGGGTTTCTGTTATTAGTCGTTTTGCCGCTTCTTTACACTAACTACTTCGATGCGTGAAGCAACATGTCTTTAGTTGACCTAGATACGTTGAGCGGTTCAGACAATAAAAATTTGTGTGTGATTTTTTATTATTTCCACGTGGACAGAATTAACTTTCATACCCTGTTTCTCTTAATTGGTAAGTGTTTAGTCAGTGCCCTCTACACAATACATGCATATATGAGCAGTGAATATAAAAATGTGTACAAATACTCTGCATTTCAAATACCTACCAGTAAATAGTTAGTTGATTAGCTAGGTGCATGTCAGGTGTCACCGGACACAAGCATGTCGGGTATGACCGGACGCAAAATAATTTTTATATTTTGTTATAGAACATATGAAATGCCGAAGTTTTCTAATAAAAATATACGTGGGCAATGGGACGAAGATCATATGAGAACAGCAGTTAGAAAAGTGCTTGATAACGAATTAGCAATCAGAGAGGCGGCAAAACGATATGGTGTTCCTAAAAGTACTCTTGCTGATAAAGTAAAACACTTGAAAAATAACGAAGAAATACAACTTACTCCAAGTCTTGGACGATATCGCTGCACATTTCCCGCCAACTATGAGCAGCAGCTGGCGAACCACATGCGGGATCTGGATAGTCGCCTAATGCCCCTCACTAAAAAAAAATTTTAAAATTTGCGTTTGATTTGGCGGAGCGCTTAAAAATTCCACATACATTCAACAGGGAAAAAAAGACGGAAAAGACTTTTACTATACATTTCTTAAACGTCATCCAGAGTTATCTTTAAGAAATGCCGAGTCAACGAGTATGCAGAGAGCAGTAGGATTCAATCGACCACAGGTTGCAAGATTTTTTTACAAACTTGAAGAACTAATGCTAAAATATAACTTCCGAGATCCATGAGTGTCAGCAGAAAGTCGTCTCAATAAAAGGCAAGAAACAAGTTGGCAAAATGACTTCTGGCGAAAGGGGCCGCACTATAACCGTCTTATTGTGTATCAATGCAGCAGGAGATAAATTCATACCTCCACTATTCATTTTTCCAAGGAAAAAAAAATATTGACCGACTAAAAATTGGAGCCCCAGAAAATGCCATGTTCCATGCACAGGACTCTAGCTGGATGAACGTTAATTTTTTTAAAAAATTGATGCAGGAATTTGTAAAATTCACAGGAGCATCTGAAGAGGAGCCAGTTCTTCTAATTGTTGATGGGCATTGCAGCCATAAAGATTTACTAGTCATTACCTTTGCCCGCAAAAACCATGTCCATATGTTAAGCTTACCCCCTCATTGCACCCATAAGCTGCAACCTTTGGATGTGTGTGTAATAAAGCCATTTAAGGATGCCTACAATGAGGCAGCGTCTCGATGGATGAGGCAAAACCCATTTATGAGAATTAGTGATTATGAAATCACAGGTCTGCTGAACGACGCCTTTACGAAAATTTGCAGGATGGACCTATCTATAAAGGGTTTTGAGTGTAGCGGACTCATGCATTAACATCCACTGTTGAAAGATATAACGAGAAAGAAAGCGTGTCAATAGTCTCTACAATTTCGGCAAATACCGACTACCAAAAACTCCACCAAAGGTCGACGAACAAGAAGTTCCTGGTACATCTGAATGTAAAACTCCATCGAAAAAAGACTTAAAACTGCTCACATTAAATGAAACTTGCCAACCTTCGACTTCCAAAATCAACCTCCCATGTTCTGAACAAAGAAATCTCACAGGCAGCAGAAAATTATCAGAAAAAATTACTTTTGAGCCAAGTACAACTTTAGAAAGAAGTATTAGTGATCTTCTTAAAAAAATTTTACCAATCCCCAATGCTGCTGAACGTAGAATAGTTTCAAGAAAAAAACGTGCTGAAAAAAGTGAAGTGCTTACTTCCACTCCATTTAAAAATGAGGTGGAAGAGAAAATTAAAAACAAGGCTAAAGGGGTAAAGAAAAAATTAAGTAAAATAGTTAATCTAGTTGAGAAACCAGTTGCACAAGAACAAAAGAAACAAAAAACTTATTGTGTCATTTGTAATGAATGTTTCAACGAAGACTGTATCCAGTGTTGTGAATGTAAAAACTGGGCCCATGAGGCTTTGTTCTGACGTGGAAAGGAAAGGTCAAATGTATTACAGGTGTGATAACTGTTAACATGTTTGTTTTGTGCAGCAATATCCACAATTTTTTTCTTGTCCGGTGTTACCCGTCAATTTTGCAGAATTTTAAAATATTTACTTTCTTTTTTTCAAAGGATTTATGTTTATTTTATAAAGTTTATGCTTGTTCCTTTTTTAGACATGTAAAGTATATGTAAAATAATCGTTTCAATATAAGTTTGTTGGACAACTTCGTTAATAAAGGTATATTTTGCAATATTTTGTTATCATGTCCGATGCAACCCGACTTTCCCCTATATTTTGTTTCTCTGTTAATTATTTATTATTTGTTTTTAAATGTTTATCCGCCTAAACCGATACGTTTTACATCTTTTTTTAAAGGTGTTTTTGCAACTTTTATAATTAGCTGCTCAACAATTTATAATACCACTGTGACAATATCTGATTTTCTTGGGACTGTACCATGGACTGTACTTACGAGGTTACAAGTAGTGTCTTAAAGTAAAGTCTCCATTACCAATACCAAATTTGCTACCGCGTAGCTAAAGGTCACCTGCCATCCTTAAATGCTTCAACTGTAATTTTTTGTTTCAAATTTTATCATTGCAGTGTTGATTCATTCAGTTTATTTATACACTGTACATTGATACATTATTTGTCTTTTGAAATAGAATTACATATAACTTTTCGTTTTTGCTACGTATTTTCTTACGTTTTCATATTATGCAAGGCATGTACCTAGCTAAATTGAAACGCTTATAAAGCACGTTATAAATAGAATTATAGTTGTAAACATTAAAATAATTAATAACTCTCTAATATTTAGTTTCTGCGCCTCAATAAATAATAATATAGTAGTTTCCTACCCTTGTAATAAATAACAATAAATGAAATAGTTAATAAAATAAAAAAAATATATTTGGTTTAAAAGTTGTATTAACAATTAATCAAAGTTTAATTCAATACTATACTTATTCATTAAAAAGTTTAACCTTTGATTTCAAAAGCGTATCCAGCACCGAAGCTGTGAGGTTTTCCTGGTTCGTCATGGTACAAAGCATCCTTTTTATCATCTTCCTCTGTGTTGTATTGAACAGGCGAATAATGTTTAGGCTGGCTTATGTATTGGTTAACTTGCGGTGTCGGTTGCGAATAATGATCATCGCTATAATCATTTTCACTAGTATGTACATAATGTGATGGTTGTGAATAAACGGGATGAGCAGCGGGAGCAGCATGCGGTGGTTCTTTCGGTATGTGGTCACCCTCTAAAATCTTAAATCCTTCTTTTCCTGCCGTGTATTTTACCGATATTTTTCGTCCAGTCGGATCAACATAGGAAAATTCACCATTTCTTGTACCGTCGGGTGCTATAATTTCACCCTGCTGTAAACCATTCTCTGCAGCAAATGCATATTTAAAATTTCCATCGTGACTTTGAACTTGTTTTTGATGTAAAATTTGCGTTGGTGGAGTGACAATTGGATTTTGATAATAATGTTGTGGTTGATATGCTTCTTTAGGTTGCGTCGCGTAATGGTGCTGACTCAAGCACGAGCATACCAAAACGGCACTTATAAAAAATCTAAACTAAAGTCAAAAGTTAACTAAAACTTAATAAAATTAAAATTTGCAAATTAATAAAAAACAACGAATTCACATAAGCGTTCGTGCATATAATAAAACGTGTACTTACAATACAATCCATTCCGCTTCGTAACCGCAACACTAATGTAAATTTTCTTTACTTATATGAATTTATAACAGAAATAATATGTTCCATCCCACTATAGTGATCTAAATTTCGAGAAAGTTTTTGCATTTCTCTAGTAATTGACTTGCATAAGCAGCATTGGTGTATTTAAGAAGTATTGAAATAACAAGACGTGCAATTTACGTGTGTATAAGTAATTTTGTTACCTTTATTGTACCACCAATAGACATATTTAACATCAAACACGTATTAACAATGATAGCATATCTTTTTTTTACATTTAGGTGTTATATAGATCTCTAATTTAAAAACATTTAATCTATCGCTAAACCAGGTGCCTTATCATAACATATACGGCCCAGTTTAGTAATACTTTAAGCAAACGCGCCATTCGCACGATTGCCGTTGTTGTTCGGACCCTTACCAGCTTTTTAAATAAAAATTTGTCTGGACTGATTACAATGATGATTATTGTCGCTTCACAATAATCTTCTAAGGAGCTCGCGCTCTTCTGAAGGAGGAATATAGCGGTTTAAATACATAAACTTTTGATAATATTTAGCATACAAAGACCGAGCAGCCATGACATACAAAACAGTTAACAAATGAATATAAGCGTTTAAACATTGATGAGGTCCCCTAATCATTCTTCTGGGGGATTTCCCCATAACATTCTAGGCTTGCCCATGATGGAAATTTTTTTTTTGATTGGCTCAGCAATTCTCTTAAAAAGTTTTTCATAGTTTTTGATCAATAATAATAATATGTATTTTCTCTACATATAACGACAGATTAAGCACAGCTTATTAATCACATATAATAAAATGTTACATAATATGAGTAATATATAAACCAATACATGTGGCAATCATTGGTGAAGCTGTTGAGATGGGAATGAAATAAATTGTCAAACTTCTGTAAGTTTCCGAATGAACAACCAAATTTTCAGGAACATCTTATTGCCCCATCTCTCATATCGAGAAAGGATTGCGTGCAGCCATTCACGACAATCCAGGATAGGGGTCCCTAGATTTAGAATTTATTTTATTATTTAACCACACTCCCATCTATAAAAAACGACGCATTAGCACTTAGAGCATATACTTTACAATATTAGTTTTGTTTTGGAATCACAATGACTTAATCTACTAATCAACAGTTTAGCAAATAAATTAAAACTTAGATTACGTTCGTAGCTTATCCACAGTTTTATCTTACAATGAAAGTTCATTCGTCATCTTCTTCGTTTTGATACGTTACATATCGCACGGATGATTTTTCGCCCAGAATTAAAGACTAAAAATGTATAAAGAATGTTAAGAATATTGCTTGGTAAGAAAATGTTCTTACTTTTTTCTCTTCTTTTGTTGGAGGATTTCTTAAAATAATAAGAACTGGTGCGTATAAGAAGGTAATGATTGCTATTCCAAATAACATCCATTCAAATCCAATACTCTTAACGAGCGTACCACTCAAGGCTGGACCTATAGAATAACGATGTTAGTAAAAGTAAATTAATAGTAAATTGTCAGTGTAATGTTTGCTTATAGCTTAAAATTAAGTAGGTTTTTGTAAAAATAATATAATTTTTGTTTAAGAAATTTAAAACGAATAATATTGAAAATATGAAAAATGTATTTTTACACACACTTTGATTAAAATAATAATTGACTTTGAAAACATAGTTTTACGTAGATTTCGATTTATCACGTTCCGGCTCTACATTTTTTTTTGCAATTACGTAACTACACTAACAGACGAATATTGATGTTTATGATGAAAGCGCCACAAAAAATCAATTTCATTTTGTGTTGTTTCAATGTCACCAAAATCCTTTCTTAGCCTAACGAATGTATGTGAGACAAAATTGTAAAATGTAATCATGGTGTTTAACTTAAAATAAAAAAATTAGTATTGACTTTTAGTATAATTGTAAATTCGTCGTTTTTTAAAATAGTATTAGAATGTGGCGTTTATAAATCAAAACAAATTGAACGGTTAAATTTTATTGCATTTCAAACGATAGTAAGTACCTAAAATTTTGGAAAAAATAAATAATACGTCTTGTGAGCAGGGAGGGTAACGTAAAACTTATCAATCAAATTCAGAATGTTTTTACACGTATGTTTTGCTGCATGAATTTATCATGTTGAGAAATAATTCTGATCTTTACTATGGATAAGTGGTTTGTTTGAATGATAACTTATTTACGTGAAGACCAGGAATTGTGAATAGAAGCAGAATTGTTCAACATGATAACGCCCCCATGCAGCAAAAATACGTGTAAAAAGTGTGGCCGTGTTTTAGTAATTTATAATAAATTATGCCTTTAGAATCCCACCAAACACAAAGCAACATCTTACGAATAGTCAAACTGGGCTTAGGAGTTGGTTTTTAACTTTCTCTTTGCATGACAAACAGTGGTTATTACATATAAAAGTGTTGTGGCTGTCGCCATCTCGTGGTTAACGAACCCACGTATAAAATATAAACAAGTTGGTGCTATAGAGATCTTCGCATGTTGGTAATTGGATTTGCTAACCGCGGAAATTCGATAATTTTTGCAATTGTACTGATATAGTTACTTTTCACTATATTCGTTGGTGGATTACAAGCGTGTTAATATTCGATACGATTTTCGAATTTTCGCGGTTAGCAAATCCAACATGTTAAGATCTCTCTGGCACCAATTTGTTTATAAGTTATTACGTCTTTTGTTATTATACAGTATCGATTTCTCATCCCCGAACCATTGTATTCTCTTCTGTAAGATCGTGTGATATCCATACGCATTCTACTACGCAAAATCGTTTTAGACTGTAGTAGCGTATGATGAACTACTCGTTTCAGTTTCTTAACGCCACTGTTTTATTGTACGATTGTTTATTTAAAAAAATAAGTACTTTTCAAAACTAACACATTTTCGGTGAAAGCACATTCTTAGATAATTTGTAAACAGATTTGTTCAAAACATTTTTTCACCTAAATCGCCATTTGTATCTTTTTCAAACATATCGCATATTTAGTAGATCAGATAAGCACGTGCATCATATTTTTACCAACAGACAACATGTCCATGTTACAACAAAATTTGTTATTAAATATCATAATAACCAAATTATTCATACGTGCATATTTAGTTTTCAAATGTTTTGGAATTATGAAACACATTACTAGATCTTAAGTTGCAACCTATTCATAAGTAATGTCCTTTGGAGATACGAGTTAATAATAAAACGCAAAACAAACTTTCCGGTACACTTTATCGTTGTGTAAAAAACATAGATACCGTAAAGCGAGGTGAATAGAATCAATTTTTAGGCATTTTAAATGTTCTTGCTGTTACCAAGCAATTGCTACCCATTGCACAAAATTTATAAATTGCGTAAAAGTTGGGTATGTCTTTCGGTAACAACATTAGTCCAAACTTGCTTGGGCCTTCTAACTTCCCAATAACTTGGATATAACAAAATTCGTATCTGTCTTCTACATCTAGAAACGTGTAGATGTGACCGGAAAAATCTCTAGTGTGTTTTTCCTTAAAAAAATTTTTTGTAAACGATTGGATCCACTGCCACCACTTGGGCCAAAAAAATCGTCCAATTTTGCTGAATATTTGGCTCTTGATGTGCTAGCTTTATCAATTTCATCGTTGAACCTTACAGTTATTAAGCTGTATATCTGTTTGGTTAATAGGTAAAACTTACTAAGGTTGTCACAATCATCATCTTCATTTATTTTATTTGTCAAATGCTTATTATCGGATGCGTTAGAAACAGCTTTACATTTAATAGATGCTGAAACATTTTCATTCTCTATTATATCCTCATTGTCATATTCAATTTTAGACATAGGATCCATATCTGCGTCAAAGTCATAGGTGCTAAAATGATCAATGTCTTCCTCAGAGGATTCAAGATCATCAATCGCAACGCTGTTGCCAACAGGAACTTCTATCTTTTTCCTTATCTGCTTCGCTGGGGCACAATCATACCACATAGATTTTTTAAACCCACAACCGTATTTTCAATGTCTTTGCTTGTATCCTCATCTCCGCCATTCTTTGAAAATCCATTTTGTTGTGGTAGCATATTTAAAACTCGAGTGGGGTTTAAAGGTATAACACTTATTAAATCCTGCAAGTATATTGGCTTTCTTGTTGGGTTCAATATTTAAGTATTTTTTTCAAAAAGATTGGAAAAATGACCTTTAGGATACTGTTCATATTTCTTCTATGCCCTTTTTTATAATTTTCAACAATTTTGTGCCACGCCATTTTTAAATGCCTAAAAAAAGCTACATCCAGCGGTTGTAGTGGGGAGTGATGTGTGTCAAATTACTAGGCAGAAAGATAAAGGATATATTATGATCTTTGCATTGCTTAATTAGTTCAATGGAAAGATGTGATCTTAGATTGTCGCCAATTAAATTTTTTTTGCCAGGTAATTTTTTTATATAAAGAGATGCTATTGACAAAATTCAGTCATCAAAACAAAAACTAACAAACCAGCCGGACTTGCTTTTGTCCAAGAACTGTAAATATGTGTAGCCTTGTACACGACATAGCACGGTAATAAATCACTCCTACCTGATGCTGCAAACATTATCGATGTTGACCTTTTACTATAAATGATAATCCGTTCTGGATATTTGCAACCACGCTTGGATATCACTTTCTTACACCAGCCCTATATCTTTTTATATTTTGACAAAAACGTTCAGATAGGATATTTTTATGACGCTGTAGAAAACCGTATGCAAGATCGCGGCCTGGGTAGTTGTTTTTAAATTTTGGAACAACTCTGCCGTTCTGTCTAGATATTTTTTAACGATTATTTGTAAATTTGTGGTATTTAGAAGATTACCCTACTCACTGTAAATAAGTAAATTATTTGCTATATGTTTTTCTTCTTCACAACTTAATACAGTTTGTTCTTCTTGAGTTTTAATATCTTTATTTTAACATCTCTGTACAGAACAGTGTATGCTATATCATACTATCTTCCTTTAACTCATTTTTAGCTTGCTGCAGTTTTAAAGGATCAATTTTCTTATGTTTCCCACTTACTTTCAGTGTGTATTTTTTAGGTATGTTGAAATTTGCGATCCTTTTCACCCCACTATAATGTTAAAAAAACATAAAAACAATTTATTCTTTTTGTTATTTTACCTACATTTGAAATAAATTGTTTTGGTAATATTAATGGGAACGATATAGAGATAAGGTACACAAATATAATTAAAAGTAATACTCGATGCTGAAGATATAACTAAAATTTGTACACTCGCAAACTGTCACTTGAACAATAATATAGGTTGAGTTCCTGGTAACGGGCATGCCAATAGCTAGGAAATTAATAGTACTATATTTCACTTCTCTGTAATGTATACTTGCCAGCGTGGCAAAATTTTAGCACTACATTTCAAGTTTGAAGTTTTTATGGCAACATTTAAGAAATTCTCTCTTTTTTTAACCTATTCACTTCAGGGATTCTATTTACCCCGTTTTACGGTACAATCCAAATACTAAAAGTGGATGTCTCAACAAATTAAAACTGTAATTGACGCGTACAAAAATGACACGTTATTGCTCATTGAAATCGAAACGTTTCAAACTACATTTTAAAAACGAATCTTTTTATTTTATTCTATAATAAAATATTTATATTTAGTTAATTAGTTTGTTTTGTTTTGCATAAAGATATTTTAATTTAATGCATTTTAAGAAAACAGTTTTTTTAAAGATTGGAAATAACTGAAATACTCATTCTGCATCAGCGTAAAAAATTAGAATGCAGTTAATAACATGATATTTTAATGAGCACAATTGGCGAATAAGAACCAGTTGTAGCCACATATTAGAACGAGATGATAAAAAATAAACTCGATAAAATAGAAAAGAATGGACGAACTACCTTTTTTGTAAAAACCATCATGTCTCGAAAAACTTTCAAGACACAGAAGGCGCCATGCAAGATGCTTTAAAATGCATACGAGAACAAAATATGCCTGTGACTATGTCCTGCAATTTAATGTTCCCAGGACATCTGTAAGAAATAGATTAGCAGACAAATCATCGAGTGAAAACCAACGAGTTGGTTCAATATGCGCTTTAGGTCCAGATAATAAAACAAAGTTAGTAAATTAGATACTTGATTGTGCCTCAAGAAGTTTTCTTCTATTAATAAGAAAGACCTGAGATATTCAGTACGAAAGTTATTACAGAAGTGCAACACTGATACCAAGTTCTTTATGGATAAGACGCCCGGAAGAAAATGGTTTGATTTTTTCATGAAACGCCACGAGTCAAAATCCCGCCGAATTTATTAACAAGGCGAAAGTTGCGGTTTCAGAAAGTAAAATACGCCGGTTTAAAGAACCAATATATATAATATAATATATAATTTTGTACGTATGTAAATTATTCGAATTATTTTTAAAGTTTCTTTTAGAGATAAACTTTCCTAAGAATTTATTCAATTAAAAAAATTTCTAACATCAACAGTTTATCAGATATTTAATTTGTAATTTAAAATAAATTCACAAATATAATATAGTTTCGAATCCTGCCTGCGACGTTTTTTTTTAATGATTTACTAAAGGGGTAAGTAATATCAAGGCATACAAATATAAGAGTTAGTCGATATGATCTTAATGAAATCGAGGAAAAAATTTTAAAAAAATTATAACATGCTGGGAAATCAATACAAACGTGTACATATCACTTCAAAATGGTTTTATGACAACATAACCTTAAAAACATATGTAGAGATTCCTTCATAATTCCTTATAGGAAAGTCGTGTGGTGACCACACCAGTTTTTTTATATAGTTACCATTCTTTAACCACAACAGGTACATTTTTGGACAAGTAGGTAAAAAATTGTTTAAAAGGTAATTAAATATGGTATATTAACAAGGCAAAACCTCTAAAACTGGCCACAACCAGGACATCTACCCTACTGCTCATTGTAGCAAAAAAACGTATAAAGTATAGGACCCGAAAAGTTAATATAAAATCTTGCGTTTACTGAGCATTGCATCTACATTGAAAACAAATGCCTGAACAAAAATTTGGTTTATAACTTATTTATAAAAATATATTTGAGTAAAAACAAAATGTGAAAAGTACTAAATATGTATGTAACGTATACACCAGACTGAAGTTTGTCAATTGTTACATAATAAAACAAAGAAATTTAAATTTTTCTGTTATTCTATATATTGCATTCAGTTTGTAAAAATAAACTTTCAAACTTTACACTTAGGTTGGCAAATGTTAGTGACGACATCAAACGCTATATATAGAAGAATCTATACGTGATCGCGCTCTTGTCTCAACTTAGAAATGTTTAAAGCACAAAGTGTAAAATTCGTTGATCCGAAAGTGTTTGTATTGAACTGAGAAAGTTTAAAATAAATCCCATTTTGATTTTCTTTGTCTCATTGCGATTGCTAAAAATACTTATTTTTGTTTTGTTATCGTATACCGTAAGCGTAATTACATACGAAAGAAATAGTATATAAATACTGTTACTCATACCATTGATTAAGTATTATACTAATACTTTAAAGCACGTATAACAAATTTATGTTGTTAGTGCCTTAATGGCACATGTCGAGTTATTCCGAACTAATTGAGACCGAACACTTTTCGGTTTACTGGGAATGAATAATATCAACATATTGACTTAAGGTATAAATTAAATATGGAGACATCTGCTAGTGACTTCTGACGACTCATAGTATAGCATAAATTAAGCCGACATATACTTTAAGTAATCAGCCTTTATTCCAGTTTGATTTCAGGCGTTTTCATCAAACTTAGGCTCTATGTATGTTTCTATTTTTAATTTATTTGTATTTTCTCCTGAGTTATTTTTTTATAGTTCACTTAAAGAAAACGTATGATAATCTAAAGTTGCTGTTAGGAAATTTTAAATTTAAAGACCACAAATAACAACTATGGGAAGATATAAAAGTGTTATGTATGTATCCAGTAAGATAGGTACACTAAAACTCTTTGCGTCATTTTTTAATGGGACAGTACAGATAAGTTTCTGCATTGGACAAAAACAGTGGCCTTTGAGGTACACTCTTACAACGCGATAAAAAAATATTTTTCAGGGAAGATTAGTGAAAGCAAATAAAATACTTTTACTTACATAGTTATAACGAAACAATTTGTATATATAACTCAAAGAAGGTATTTTCATTGATCTCCAAATTAGAAAATTGGTTTTGGTAGTCACTTTAAGAATTCCATGATTGCTGTTGAAAAAAGCCTACATTTCTTTTAAAAGTGTAATAATTAACTTTTTGGGAAATCATAAATAATAAAATTACAAAAGAATAGTAAAAAATATGTTAATAAAGCTTCATAATTTATGATGTAATATGGGCATCAAAATTCATTGTTTGCATTCCCATCTTAATTTTTTTCCCGACAATCTTCAACAAATCTGCGAAGAACAAATGTCCTCATTCACTTGCAACTTGATGGTATAATTTAAATTTAATTTATATTTCACTTCGTTGTAATTTACTCATAATGAATAGGATACAAAATATGCAAACATACATATAATAACCAAGGCGTTATGAATTTAGAAGGCATTATGAACTTATAATGCCCTCTTTCAAAAATAATGTGTATTTTCACATTTTTGTTTAGATTTTGATGATAACGAGTTTTCTATTCCATCTTGTGCATTTTTTTAAATATATTTGAGCAATTCTTGCAGATTCATTGTGATTCTAAAACCAATTTGACAAGTAAATAATTAAACGTCATATTGTTTATTCTTCTAAACTTCTACTTGTAATAAAAATTTAAATAACTGTTTATTTTTGGTTTGAATTTTAAATAAAGTGAAAAATAAAATCTTGTATGCACCACTGGCGTTACTGGACGATTACGCTCATCGAGTAACATACATTCCTCGAGCCAGGGGCCTTGGGCTGCATTAAGTTGCTCTCTGGGAGTAATCATGCTTGCATTTTCACCCCCACCCCCCTAACTTCAAAAATGTAAATTGGAACCCATCACTTATGATACATCGTTGAAAAAGTATTTAAAAATACTATTCAAAAATACTAAAGAAAGTGAGATTCCACTTGACAGTTCTGAAATATTATTTAAAAAAGTTATTACAAGAATTGTTCAAAATATTCACCGTTTTTTTAAACAAAAAAATTGTCAAAATTCAGCTTCTTGCGGTACTTTTTGAAATGTCTCACAAGTGATAGAACGACAAACGTCGATACTTCGTTCCTGTAAGTATTGTAGATTTGCTAGGTTTGTTTTATAAACGATTGATTTGATGTGCTCTATTGTGTTTTCAAGCAAACTCACAGAATTATCACCTGTAAGGTTTCCATTCAGAAACAAAACTTTAACAATTTTATCTCCTAGAATGTCAGCCTATACATTTAATTTACAAAAATATTGGGTGTGATCCTACGTGAATACAATACGTGAATTTTCATTATACTAATAACGACAATTTTGTTTGTTGACCTACCCGTTTTAATGTGCATACATTAAAAAAGCAAATGTTTTTTAAAATGTTAGGATATTGTTCAAGTTTTTCAATCATAGTTTCACAAAATCAAATTGGTCTATCAGGATGATAGTCCCCTAGTTCTTGAAGAATGTGCATTTTGTAAAGAAAAAACTTATGAATTTTTAAGACTTTCCGAACCGATTCATGTGACACTTCCGTTAATTCACCAACGTTGCAAAGTGACGTTGTTGGACACATAGCGACTTGACCCAAAATTTTAATTTTCACCCCTTCATCTAGAACTCTTGACTGGTTTGCCTTTATATTTGCTAATTAACCAGTGACTTCAAATATCCGCACAAGAAGTTGCACGTAAATATCGCTGACATTTTTATTGAACGCAGTAGCCGCCTGCAAAGCACATCGATTTTCACTTGCGTAAAGACGAATTATTTCACACACACCTTTGATAAAACAAAATTACAAAAAACTTTTATCTGTGTCTTTTCATTGTCGTTATTGACATAATGGAACTCATCGTATTGTACAAGAGCATCACATCCAATATCCTCAAAAATAATTACGCTGAATATTCTAGAAAGTACAACATGTGATAACTATCCAAAAATAAAAATGTTTCCTCACAAACAAGGATTGACAACATTTCTCCAAATTTCATTATTTGTTAATTGTTTCAAAATTGTCAAGTGGAATGTCACTTTTTTTGGTATTTCTAAATAGCATTTTTAAAGACCTTTGCAACTGACATTTTTGAAGTTGGGCTGACCGGAGGGAAAAGGTAGGTAGAGGTGCGTCACTGACAATGTCAATTTGGTCCCCCTCCATATTGTCAAAGCTAGTTTTTGTAATTTTTGATTTTATTTTTTGTTGTAAATGTATTCTTAATCCTAATTTTGCAAATTAACACAGTGTATATACCGGCAACAGAATTGCAGTGCAATTGTAAATATACAACAATAAAATACAGTTTATCACAGTTTGAAAGAACTTGAAAATGTTAAGCAATAATAAAATATGGAGAAACATTAATTATACGCTTTGCACCAATAAATGATAATCAAACTATCTGAATAATCACGTCCAAAATACTACATTAATTGCATCAAATACATTTAAAATATTTTAAAACTAATCATGCAAGACTGTAATGTTTAGAACAGTAGCGCTCTTTGTAGGCTTAATAATACTGCATTTTAAAACAATTAGATTTTGAACCATCAAATACAAATTATAAGTTTCAAAAAAAGCAACACTAATTTTAGAGGTCATAGAGGATTGGTAAAATTCAATTTTTTGAACTACCTAAGATATGAATAAATTCTCTATTACTTTCAATGTTTTAGACTCATTCATGTGTTTTCAATGTGTTGATCTTAGATTGCTATACTAAACTTGTTTTTATAAATGTTTGTTAAGAAAATTTAAAAAAATCAAGAATTATGTTTCTCTCTCCAAGTGACATTTGAATTTTATTTGACATCTAAGTTTTGTTTCGTGGTTAGTACAAACATTTTTAATAAAACAAATAATTAACAAATAAATGACTGATAACCCAGAAACTTAAAAAACGTTAATACTTTTATTTCAACTTGAGATATGATTCTACATAATTTATTTTCATTCCTAATTTTAATGTGTGCAATTATTGTAAAGTAGAAATTAGAAAGATGAGTGGTTTTGTTAGTGTAAAATATTATTGTCGTGCTTGTTTTAGTATGATATGATAGATGATTAAATACCTATAGCAAAACCAAGACAAAACGCAACATCTCCAATAGCATAAACGCTTCCATATACGGCCGAGTGTCGAATGTCAACTAAAAATCCAAGTTCCGGCATCATCGAGCTATCTACCATACCGATAGCAAAGCCTAGTCCAGCGTTTGGTACAATAAGATGATTAATATTAGTCGCAAGTGGTATCTGAAACAAAATTACTAATTAGAAAAATAATAATAAAAATAAAACAAGGTGTTAAATAATTTAAGTGTTACATCATTTATGTATACATAAATTTGCAAATGTTAAGTGAAAAGTAAAAGTTTATAGATTTATTTGTTATTTAAATACATTACATTGCTTTCCTTACATGTTAATTATTCATTTTCTATTATATTACACTTAATTTGATGTTTTCATTTCTTTTAAATTTGTGTTCTAACTACGCATAACAACAACTGTTGCGCTATTCAGGCATTTTTATTGTTGCTATTAACAAATCGCTCGATAATTAAAAGGAACAAGTAGCTTTCTTATTATTCAGAGTAAATGTAATTAGACTATAAAAAAATCGTCAAATACAAAGGAATATTTGTATTGCAATGCCATGCATACATAAATTAATAATCGTTGCTTAAATATAGATGACGTATAATTAACTTTCTCTATGAAGATATTAAATATCATCTATTGTGTTTTTCAACACGATAATACACGTGTTAGCATGTGAAATTTACAAATAGCTACGATACTTAGTTTCACTACCACATGTTCTTTCAAATATAATAAGAGCAGTAAATATTAACTTTTCTGATGTACTAAGGTTGAATTGTTTTTCTGATGTAATTTAAAAGAAATAAATATTTCTTTAATTGTTTGTTACGTAAATAATCGTTTAGATATCTTGATCTGTCCATAGCAATTTTTCGTATAATAACCGCTTCTATGTATACTTAACACTATTAGGTAAGAATCTAATACCACAACACATATATGTATGAGTATAGTATTTTTGTTGTTTTCTAACAAAATTTCGTTGTTATTAAAACAAAAATAGTGTAAAAAGTCAATTGACCTTATTGAATATAACTTCTGTTCTTTTTACATTTCTACCACAAAATCTTTCATCTAATTGACTCCTAAATCACATTTTACTGACTTATACGTTTGTGTTTCAAAATGCAATCCCAAAAATGTTCAGCAATATGGTCAATTAAGAAATTGTGAGTTTTAAGTACTTTTTGTTGCATCAAACGCAAAGTATCTTGTATGCAAATAAATTGTGCGACTAAATGTTATGTAATTATTTTATAACAATAAGAAGAATTTACACAAATAAATTGATTTTTTGGAAAAAGCTATGCTTCTTATACTTATGTAAGTCTGAAAAACCATAGCTAAATTTAGGACTAAATAGTATGTAAGTATCGAGTTGGAAACACTGACACTGACAATTGCTTAATAGTAATAAATTGAAGTATAGATTTGTGCTACATTATTAGTAATAACTTTTATAAGTCAACTTATAGTCCGGTCAGAATCAACAAAAAACTATAATAAGATCAATCACAAAGACGAAAATTTAGTAAAATTAAGACAACGATGGCTCGGAATGCCCGCCTAAATTAGAATTTGGTTAAACAAAAATGGTTTTTATTAGTAAAGATAGTTTTCTTTAATTACTTATTATTCAAAAGTCCCAAAAACATTTTTACGCAAATGACATAAAAAGTTACAGACCAATTTAGAAAAGAAGAGTAATATTACGCGCTATAATACAGTTAGAAACCTTAAATAATTACTTCCTTATAGCATAAAGAGTCGTTGATTGATATTTAAAAAATGGACGTTAAAAAAACGAGCTTATTGAAAACCTAAATCTAAGATGGGAAGACCAGGCCGACAGATGCGTGACTGGATAGAAGACCAGTCGTTACTGGTTCCAATCTCAGGGACAAATATAACAGACACTAGTACTGGAGACTCTGGAAAGAAAGACCCACCCAAGAAACTTTCAGGTGCTGCTAGAATAAAGCTTCGCAAGGAAAAACTTCAGTAGCAAAGGAGACCCAAGAAACATCAAAAACAAAAACGAAGAAATCAAGCCTATCGGGACACAAAACGCAACCGAAAGCAGTACTCCAACAACACGACCACCAACAAAGAAAAGTAAAAAGGTAAAACTCTCCAGTTTTTATGCTACGGCATGTCTGATATTCAAATGGCAATAATGTCACAAACCTAAAAAACCCTGGTTAACTTAAAGGTTCTTAAAATTCAGAGCTTATAATAGAAACTTGTGTTAATGTTAGTGTTGTGGATAAGAAGGAAGTGAAAGTGAAAACTCATGAGAAAAAATACAGAGTTTCGATTGCAGACCTTACCTAAATCTTTCCCAAGTCTTATTCAGATTTCTGGGAGTAAAAAAGGAAACTGCAAAATAGATAGAGATCGACGAAGTAGGGGCGAGTATCCAACCAACGACGTCAATAGAGGAGACATCCCAGCTGTAAAGCAGGTGTCTTTACGGTCTTACAGATAAATCTATATCACTGCAAGGCAGCTTCGGTTTTCCTACAGAACTATGTACAAAAAAACAATGTCTATATTGTACTGATAGAAGAACCTTGGTTTATAGATGGACTGTCAAGGGACTAACAGCCGTATTCATAGTCGTTCGCCGGCGACTCGCTGGCGTTTCTCCGCTCGCCAGAATAAAATTTCAATGCATAATCGTTCGCCAGCAACGACGCGCATGCGTTCTACCACAAACTTCAGTGAAAACCTGGCAAGTCGCTGGCGAACGGTTGGAGGTAGTCGATACCATCTCCGGCAATTCTCTGGCATTTGGCAATTGCGAATTTTCGTTATTTTTAAAAATAAAATGGAACGTGAATTAAATATAATTTATAATTCAAACAGAGACACGTTTGATCTGCAAATTTACATACCTCGTCGGTATCAAATAAAGAAACCAGTATAAATGTTTTTCTTTATATTTTTATTTCATTTTTCTTATTTAAAAGCTGACATCTGACTATTAATTTAAATATTAGAGGTATATTCGAGACATGGAAAACTCATTAGAAGTTTATCAATTTAAAAACGGGTACAGATTTAGAAAAATTATAGTAGTTGACATTTTACTACCAATAATACAAGACCACAAACGAAATTATTAATAGAGGATTACCGGTTCTTGTATTAATTGCTATCTATTTGAATTTGAATAAAATTTTTTTTTTCATCGTAAAAACACAATTATAATGTTTACTATCGTACATAGATAACCAGTTGCAGAAATTTGATATATTTAAACACGTGCATTTCATGTAAAGAAATGAAATGCGCATGATCAGTAAGACAAACTTTTGCCGGCGTGGCGAACGGCGGGAGAACGACTGTGCAACACAAATTATGTTTTAGCTGTTCGCCGGAGAAACCTCCAGCGAAACCGCCAGCAAATCGCCGGCGAGTTGCTAGCGACTCGCCGGCGATCGTCTATGAATACGGCTGTAAGTATGGAGAAGCACTAAAAACAAATAAAGATGTGAGGCACTTTTAAATTTTATTATTAATAATAAACTAGAAAGACGTAAATCAAGGAAACGAACCTACCTTTGTTACAGATACAAAAAGGGAATCAGCACACCACACGTGTGCAGTAAAATAAGAGCGTGGCATGTGTCGACCATCACTCTCCGATCATATGTACATAAAATTTAAGTTTGAGTTGCTACAGGGAGAAGTGAAAATGTACAGAAGTCTAATAACCTACAACTAAAATATCTTTAGAGAGAGATTTAAACTGTACGAATCAACGTCAATACTTCAAACCTCGGTAGAAATAGAACTAACAATAAAAATAAGAAAAATCAGCCTAGAGACCTATTGGTATAATCCTTCTCATTCTAAGGGAACAAATTTGTGAGCTTTTTAATCAGGCTAAAAAAAATTGAAGATGAAAAGAAAACAAAGCTTATTTTGTCGAAAATATGGCTACGTTATTAGAAAAGCAAAAGAATAATCGTGGAAAAAAAAATCATCAGAATATGCTACACTACAAAAGGCTTTGCAGAAACATAACCAGGGTAAACTGGAGTCATTGCAAAAACCACAGGAAGGTTATACTTTATCAGGAAAGAAAATTATAGAATTAATACTAGAAACACACTTTCTGGAAAGCACATCTTTGCCTGCAAACGTAGTACCGAGTTCAAACTTTGACATACCTAAAAAACGAAGGTTAAAGAAGGACTGGAAACTGGCTAATAAACTGGTGCACAAAAGTCAAATTATTCAAGCTACAAAGTCTTTTGCAACATATAAAGCTCCAGGTCCCGATAATCTATTACCAATCATGCTACAACAAAGGTTTGAATCTTTGCTTTCGCGTCTGTGCACATTATTTAAAACTAGTATAGCTCTAGATTACGTGCTAAATGATTGGCCAAAAGTAAAAATAGTATTTATACCTAAACTAGGACAAGCTCAAGCAAAAACCTTTCGTCCAATTATCTTGACATATTTTATGTTCAAGACTTGAAAATTAATAGATAAGCATACTAAAGACAAAGCAGTGGGTACAGCACTTATACATCGACAATAAATATACAAATATACTTACAAAACAAGTAAATTGTGTGAACCGAGCAAACATTAGCAGTTCACACACAGAATTGAAAGTACTCTATACAACTAAGAGATTGCACTGGGACGCTGTCAAAAGTCAAGTTCTCGGTCCGTAAAAGAATGGCTCAGCTCTGCGATAGCTAGCAGGAAACTAACAAGCTCGCTAGGTAATGTAACCAGAAAAGTAGTTATTGCCCGCAAGAAAAGGTGTTATCGTTTCTATTATGCAGCTTAGTAGTAGACATTCTTTTACGGAAACTTGATCAAAACGGAATACATGGGTAACGATGCAGATGATATCATTACATTGATATGTAGCAAGTTCGGTAAAACTGTTTCAAACCTTATGAAAAAAGCCTTGAAAATTGTAGGAAACTGGTAAACGGCATAGGGGCTAACAGTGTACCTGCCAAGACAACAATTGTAGCCTCTACAGGAAAAAAGAAACTTCTGGATTTGAAAAAAACTTCAATTTAGAGAGAAAGAACTGAGTAATTAGGTTAAACATTTGAGACTCACTTTGGACACTAAATTAACTTTCAACACTCTTAAACTTAAAAAAAATAATCAGCAAAACTACTCGGGCATTTTGGGCCTGTAAAAGTCTGATAGTTAAAACATAGGGACTGTTTGTGAATAAGGTTGCGTTGGTGGTCGCAAAATAAGTAATATTAGAGGACTTACGAGTAATCCGCACAGGCTCAGAATGGTAGCAGTCTTCTTGGTCAATCTGGCCAGATGACAAACGTGAAGTGACTTCACCGAACTAATATGGCACTGCCGCGGAAACTCGTTAACACAGTAAAAGTTCCTTTTAACATAACGATGCGTTCTATATGGAAACTAAGAAACGAATCGAACGGAAATGTGGTGATAAAGATAATTTACAATAAAAGGAGGAGAAAGTACAAGTTGACGTACTTGCCGTTAACCGGGACTAAAACTGAAAATGATTCTTTGGATACATTCTAGAGTAGTAGTTATATATAGGTCTCTAATTTATTTGCATAAATTCAAAAGAAGAGAATCCATAACAAAACGCGGCAAATATCAGATACTTGTGTGTCTAGGAATTACAGGGAAAATGTCAACGACGCCCACTGCAGCAAAGGAATTCCATACTGTCCGGCTGTAGATTTAGTGGTGGAATCAAGAGCGTTGGCAGCAGCGTACTGGTTAAAATCTAACGGAAGGGGGAACACTCGTGCTAGAGATGATAAACAAAAACTACACGCTGAGAATAAAATCGGACAGAACCGCTCCAATTATCCACTTTCACAAACTTTATTGGGTAGTTATACCGACAAAGGAGGTAGATAGAAAACAACGAAAACAGCAGCAAACAATCATTTGGTATACAAATGGTTCCAAAACTGCACAAAATATTAGAGCAGAAATCGCTGACAGTAGATTAGGGGAGCAATTTTAGCGTAAATCTGGGCTGTCCAGCAACCATATTCCAAGCAGCAATACATCCGCTTGTGTTGAAGAAGTGATTAAGAATGCATATCAAAATATGAGGATCCAAATTGTTACCGATAACCAAGCAGCGTTAAAAACTTTAGTTTCAGTAACAATACACTCTAGAGCAGTTGCAGTGTGTTAACTCGCTATTCCGTCTAGACGAGCACAACAGAGTTACTCTACAATGAACATCAAATTTGTCTAATTGGGATTGAGTCAACTTTTGATCTAGCATATAAAGCCACCATAGGGAGATTAGATACTTAGTAAGGCAAAAACATACCCCACACTGGTTGTCAGCTCCTGGACTAAAACAGTTAAGAATATTTATCACGGGACCATCCAAGACAAGAAAATCAATTAAGACGGACGGAATCTGTAGAGAAGAACACCTCTTCACATACTATACGAATGTCCAGCTCTTGTAAACTCTAGATATTTACACTTAGCAGATTAGTATACAGAACCAAAAGTAATAGGAAACAAGCCCAGGAGTCTGACTCGGAAATATTGAGAAAGTAGAACTTTTAAGTTAAAACTTTATGGGGCACAATAAGCGTAGAGCTTAGGTGCAAGTGAAAATAAAAACCTAACCCGAAGAAATGATGATAAATAAGAATAATAGAGTAATTTGAATTATAGATTTATGTTTACCAAAAATGAGATATCAAATGGCAGCTATTTAGAATTTGTACGTTATGCAGTTAATTTTTTATGTACTAAAATATCAAATGCACGATTAAAAGTGAAGGCAAAAACGGCCATGGGCTTGATAAACAAAATATTGTTATTTGATTGGTTAACAGGAATAAACGATATATAATAATGGTTACCATCTTGTGGATATCTCACAAAACACTATTAAAGAAAACTGTATATATGTAGTTACAATCCTTTTTTTTTAAATAGTAATTTATGAGATACTCGCAAGATGGTAATCATCACTATATGTCGATTACAGTAACTTAATAACTAACAGCGTGATCATAATCTTGTTTTAGTTGTTATATTATACAGGGTATCATTAAGATAAGTGCGCTTATTTTTGGGTTTATTAGGGGATGTAAAAAGGATCATTTTTTGCCAATAAAATTGGTACCGCAGACTTAAGGTGGTGGCACAAATCTAAGATGTAGTAGGTGACATTGGAACCTGAGTCGGTAAAGAAGACATAAAGTAGGTGCCGCTTGAATTGATGTGCATTATGTGCCACTTTTAAAAAAATCCGTTGATGATAGATATCAAATAATTGTTATTTCGCTCGGTTTTCAAAAGTTTTTGGTGATTTACTTTTAAACCCATCTTCCTTTTGCTGTTATGTTGCTGTCGTGCTGTGTTTTTGTTGTTGTTCACAGATTCGCTTCGGCTGAACTCGCCGATATGCACCTTGTGTTAGGGATTATTAAGGAATATTAAGATTCTTTGTTTGGCACTGCGAACTACATAGTTTTAAAATTTTGTTTTTCTTAGATTTAATTATGTTTATTTTTTGATGGTGGAAGTGTTAAGAGAAATAATTGATAGCCTTGTTTGATGCAATTTTGTTCTTTAATTAAATGCACGTCTAAGAACGGCAAGAAACCTTCTTTCTCTACTTTATACGTAAATTTTAAATGTGGATCATAACTGCTGAAAATATTGAGAGTGTTATCAATTCCATTATCAGGATTGCATGTGATTATATCATCTACAAAACATAGTAAAAATGTAGGTTGATAATTAAGTTTTCTTTGTATATATTTAAATAAATAAATCATGCATCACAAGATTAGCAAGAATAGGTGATGCAGAGTTACCCATAGCGGTTCCAAATTTTTGACTGTAGACTATATATTATTATAAGTAAAACAACTAGCATCAAATAAAAATATAATAATTTTAGTAAATTAAGGGGAGTATGATCCTTCAAGTCATTCAAGTACATACCTATCAATTTTACAGTAAGTTTTTTAGTAATATTTATAAATAGAGACAACACATCAAATGATATTAATTTATAATTAAAGAGTATCGTACTATTTTTCTTGTATCGATTAACTCATAAGATTTTTTTATGTTGTGTAAATATACAGTGCTCGCCAAAAAGTCGGCACCAAAGGATTTTTTTAAATTTTTGATTTTTTAAAAAAGTCAACATAAATTGTCAAGTAGTGTGTACCCTAGACATAAACAAATGTTCTTCCTTTTCTACATGCTTGAGACAAACAAACACATTGCAAAAGTATACAAATTACTCGTCCAGAAGGAAACGTAGCTTTCTGATGTTGCCAAGTCCATGGAATAAACTATAAAAATTCCTAAGTATTCTTTTAGGTTTGTTATTGTTTACAGAAAAAATATTGCGCACAATCTTTACGTTTTTGGTGCAAGATACTTTATGGGAGAAATGTATTGGTCGCGTGCTTCTATGACTTAATGAGGATGGGGATCGTCAACCCACCACCGACAATTTTGAGCACCAACAGTTCCATTTAACGAAAATATAAATTTGCCACAAAAAGCACATGTTTAATAAATGATTTGTCTTGTTCTATTTGTGCTCGAATTCAAAACCTAAAATATAGTCGAGCATCTAAATATCGGTCTTGCAACGTGTAGATAATTTTTGGCATGTAAAGTCAGAATGTATCTGTTTTTAAAATTCTGCTGGTCGTTGTGCTGGATACTGGGTTCAGTTGAGCGATTTCTCGAAGAGTTCGTGGAGTTTCGACAACAGTCTGCATTACTTGAACTGATGTTCTTCAACATTAACCCAAGGGTTATGAGGTACTTTAAACTTATTATCAACACTACCCAAACTTTTAATATTTTTTTAAATCCTAGTAATGGTTCAGTGGCAAATGTGTCTGTCGGGATGTCACTCGTTAAAAATTGTTGCCGCTTCCCTGTGCGTTTTATAATTCTCACCGACAATCAAAACAATTTTCATTTTGTCTTCTTTAGTTAAATAATTATTCATTGCGATTAATTTTTAACCGAATAAATTTAAAAATGACTAGGAAACAGAAAATAACGAAGCTCAAAGCAACTAGCAATTATGAAAATTTTTCGCGACAGTAAAACAATCCACAGCCGTCTCGTATTCTGCTTACTTAATTGACTGAATCTTGTAAGCTAAATAAAAAGAACTTTTCTTACTTAGACAATTGTAAAAGAACATTTGCAGAGTTTTTCTGAAAGTAATTCATCAGCAATGATAAATTTAAGTTTTTAGAAGCCACCTAAAGAGATATTAATTTGCATTGAAAAATATTTCTCCCATACAGTATCTTGGAACAAAAACGTAAAGATTATGCAACAATATTACTTTTCTGTAAATAATATCAAACCTAAAGGAATAATTAGCAATGTCTATTGTTTTTTTTTCAATTATAAATCTTTAACATTTTTAACAAAATCAAATTGAATTAAAAAAATGTTTTCTGGTCTGGAGATTGTTCGGTAAGCTAAAACTGACAGACGATGAAAAAATTTCATTGAAATCTTGCTTAATTTAGGAAAAATAGCAATTTTTGAATTTAGACAACTTCGAAAAACCCCAGTTTTTAGCAAAGTAAAAATCACTTGGTATATCTGATAGGGGCTAAATAGGTTTTCAGACAACCACAAATTATTGCCGTAGAAATTAAAAAAAAACATCAAAAATAAAAAAAATCCATTAGCCAACTTTTTGCGAGCACTGTATATGACGCACTCTGTATTATGTTTGATTTAGATTTAGAAAGTAAGATGTGGGAGTGCCTATGCACAATACATAAGGTCTTAAAGCGTGATCATCTTTATGAATTTTCACTAAGCCATAATTTTGATAACTAATTTGTATACCAAGCGACTAGCTTCAGTCATGTAGACTAAACCGCATTAACAAGCAATTTGGTATACACTTTGAGATGAAAGTGTAGAAAATATGTCCTTGGGAAAAGGAAGAAACTGGGAGATTTTACCTGTCGAATTGAATATAGGTTTGATATCATTTTTACCCACAGGTTTTCTTATTTGATCTGTGACCTTATGAAGGTAAGGTAAAAATGCTAAATTCTGTTAGGATTCGGAAGCAGAAATGTCCTTAAGAATACGAATACGTGGAGGTAGACAACAATTACTAGCTATTTAAATATCCAGTTTCGTATAACCACTGTTCAACAAGGTTCTAGTAAAATGACAGAGTTCTCAGTCTAGATTCTCATGTTAGAAAATAGAAATAAACGTGTCGTCAAAATATTTAAACAAGACTTTAGGTTTTAATATCGATGATTCTAATACAACCGTTTCAAAAGATTTCATAAAAACGTTAACTACAACAGGAGATAAAGGAAAACCCATCGCAGCAAAACGTATTCGTTTATCAAATAGGTGTTACATCGCAAAAAAAAAAATTGTAACAAGTAATGACCCTTTCTCTAGAAAGAGATGACACTGTGATACTTTGTAGTATTAAAAATACTATGTTGTTCCTAAAACCATAATACAAATAATTTTTCGTACAGAAAGATATCGTTCTTATATTCTGCATGTGTCATAGTTTGCTTCCTTGTTATTACAACCACGAATGGTTTACTAAGCAATGCAATAAAAAATCGTTATTTTCCTCGCAATATCTGAAGTTATTTTTGTAAGGAGACTTCTTACAGAATAACGGCTATTATTGGTCAACACAAAATTAAACTCGAGTCATTGACAATTATTAAAACAATAATCTATTAAAAAATACTTAATTCAAGACAGTTTTTCAGAATCCGTAGTTTCAACAAAATGGGACTCCTTCTCATAACACTAGAACACTAGAGATAATATGGATCACTCAAAATTTCTTTTGTGAATTTGTAGACAAAAGTTTTCTAAAAGACGTTTTAAAGTAGTGTAAGTTTGAATGTGAACTTAAAGCTGCAATAAGAATATAACTCGAGAAGTGTTATGGAAAAAATTGTTTACCAATGTTATTTATGTTAGGAGAATCAAAAAGAAACCTTAAAAAATAAAAAATAATTTTGTTATAATAATTGTTTTAATTTCTTACATGTTAACATTGTTTGGTCATTATTTTCTTCAACGTAATTCGACACCACTTTCAATTACAAAAAAAAACAAATCAGAAAGAACTCATAAAAAACAATACTGCTAGAGAAATCTGTGATCTAAAAAGCATATACTCCTGATATTTTCAAAATATCTGGACAAAATGAAGGAGTTTGTATTGAGTACATTTACCTGGCAGTGAAGATGCAGAGACAGAAAAAAACAAAACTTTGCCTGTGAATAGTTTCAATTCTACATTGCACACTATCTTCAAACGTATCAAATCCAAACGAAAAAGATTTATTTAAATATAACTGCAGTGAAACAATTTGCAAATGCTTCTACTATGCTTGCTTTGTATAATATACTGACTTCCTAAAAAATTGCAACACCTAGAAGTTGTTGAACGATTTTATTGAAATTTTCAGGAAACGTCAATTTTCACGAAACAAAGTGATGATTAAAATTTAAAAACAAAAGAAGAAAAACTTAAAAAGTTTTTCAATAATGAGTTGCTCCGCCATGATTTGTAATGCACTCATTTAGACGTCTTGGCATTCTATCAATCAAGTGATCTATAGCTACTTGTGGTATATCGTCCCAAGCTTATTGAATCCGTAGCTGGAGATCGTGTAAGTTATCTGGGGGTGTGGTAAATCACCCAGTCGCCTACCAATCATATCCCATACATGTTCAAAGAGCGACAAATCAGGCGTCGGAGCAGGCCATGGGAAGACGGTAATGTTAGCTTCTTCCAAAAACTGTGTTGTAGCCCTTGCCGTATGAGGGCGCGCATTATCCCGCTGAAAAATATGATTTTGCAACCCCTGAAGATATGGAAGCCCAACTGGTTGTAGCAGATTAGCAATGTAACCAGCTGCGTTTAGGTTGCCGTCAATAAAAACCAAGGGTGATCTGCTACCATAACATCTTGCACCCCATATCATAACTCCTTGAGTGAGGGCTGTGTTGCGTTCCACAAAAAATGTTGGAATTTTACGTTCTCCACGCATCCGTCTGACCCTCCTACGACCATCGTAGGCCCACAAGCAAAATCGGGACTTGTCACTAAACACAATTTGATGCCATTCTTGCGCCCAATTAACCCTTTCGTTAGTCCACTTTAGTCTGCGTAGACGGTGAAGTGGTGTAAGGGGAACACATAAAAATGGACGATATGAACGCAACCCATAAGATGTTATCCGGCGATAAACAGATGACATTGACATTCTGTGTCCTATACCTCTCATGCAATTATTTGCAATTGATCGAGTTGTTGAAAATCTGTCTTTTGTGACCAAAACTTTTAAGCGACGTTCTTCGCGATCTGTAGTTCTTTAAGGACGTCCAGATCTACAGCGACAATGTTGAACCCCTTCCTCGGACCATTTGGACCAACATCTCAATTTCGATGAAACATTTCGGTTTACACGACGAGCAATTTCTTTTAGCGAAAGTCGGGCCTCTCTCATACCAATAATACCGCCATGTTCAAAATCACTTAATTAGACAAAATGTTGATGTTGACGTACTCTCGGCATTATTATCAAGTTCAGAATGAAATTGTGAACAAACAACAACAATTTGCAAACTTTAGAATTACTAAATGGTCTACTACTTCAAATTTATTGTTATTGTTACTATGGAAACAACAGGAAAAAAAAACAAAAAACTACTGGCTAGGTTTTATTCAAATTTTAATCATCACTTTGTTTAATGAAAATAGACGTTTTCTTTTTCAATAAAATCGTTCAACGAGTTCCAGACGTTGCAATTTTTTTGGAAGTCAGTATATTTAAGTAAAAAAAAACCTTTCCTAACATTTAATGTTTCTTTAGGAACTCGCAAAAGAAAAATTCAAAACTCTGAGGTGCTTACCAGCACTACTGTAAAAGAAGAGCAGAAAATTATAAATGTTAAAACAAACTACAAACTTACTCAGATGTATAATTACTATGAATCAAAATATGATAACTTATGTTCCTATGAAAAATATCGCTTGGTTGTTAGAAATTTGTTACGTGCTAAAAGATGTTATCGTAAAATTGTCTACAGAACGTAACATAAAAATGTTTGCTCGGTTTACTCAGTGAATGGGCGTGGGTAGTACGATAATTGAAATTCGTGAATTTTTGGATGTTAAAGAAAAAGACGTAAAAGATAATCAAATAAGATCACGACTTTTAATAGTTTCTAGGTTCTTACCTACCTTTGAGAATTAACGACATAAATCTAAAAATGATACTTAAACAAAACAAAAATCCAATGCAAACAGGTGTAAAGTAGGCTTCACTTACAATTTTAGAAACAAACATTTATTGAAAAAAAAACTTGACGTAAGTAAAATAAATAAATTACAACAACAAAAAATATTTGAATTAAACTTAATGTGTTTCAAAATTATCACAATGAAACGTTTAATTATTTAAATTATAAATTATAGCAGTTTAAAACATAGTACTGGTACAGGTGGTAAAGATTGCTATTCTGCAATTCTCACCCTCTACCTATATGCTGCTGTCTCCAAAGACCCAAAATCATTTTTGCACAGATACTTTATAAAATGTTATCAACCCCCACTGTAAGCAAAACTATAACGTTTTTCAAAGAACTAAACTAGAAAGTATGACGTATTATTCTCATAACTGAAGTAAATGAATTTCTTAAAGGTGTCCCATAACAAATTTAAACTAAATAGGTAATTCTCAAAAAAGCGATAATACCTGTCTTCAGTAATAACTTAAGAACGAAAATAAATACCACAAACTGCATGATTTTTGAAGCTCAAATATTAATAAATGTATCCATAAATTAACGTTAAGAAAGAAAAAGGTCTAGTTACTAGAAAAGATAAATTTAAAACATACAAAAAGTTAGAATGTAAGAGCTTAAGGATTTTAAAATCTACTATAAACTTGTACTTTGCTACGAAACAACTACAGTCATGTTCAATAAAATTTGATTACAAAGCGAAATAAAATCGTGATAAATGTAAATTAGTTAACGATTTTGCAAATCGTATTATAAAAGACAACATAACGAAAATTTAAAACAAACTTTAATTTAAACAAGTAGGAGGGTGGGAGACTAAGAAACAGGGGTAATAGATTTTTTTGTAATATTTTTGTTTCCGTGAAAAAAATCTGAAAAAAAATTATAAGATACTTAGACCTTTCTACTATAAGAGACAAAAATGAATTCGGTTTTGCTGCTCATGTTCCTTGATTTCCTGACAGACAAAGTAAGTATTCCTAAAACTTTACCAGATCAAAGTAGTGCATTTCAGATAAAATTTTTTTTTGTCCTAGGAAATATTTTTATTTCTATTTTTGGTAACTTGTGCTTGTAGACGATTGAAAGACCTTTAATGTGTTTCTTCCAATTTTTCTTGTCACAAACGCTAAAAACGATATGTTTCTTATTACCCCAATAGTTTAGTATCAAGGGGAAATAAGAAACATATAGTTTCTTTTGTTGCAGATTGATCCAAGTCCTTACATGTCGCGGCAGAACCTTATGAAGTGCCATTTGGGACGCTTAGTAAACAATATAAAAAAACGGGTGATTTGAAAGTAGGTGGGGGACGAAAGTCTGAACTTAGTGATAAAGAAGAAGAAGACATTGCTCAGTACCTAAGAGTGTGCGCACTGCATGGTGAAGGTTTAACTAGGAAATAAACATTAACACTTGTGTCAGAGTTTATTGAACAAGAAAAAATAGTGACGAGATAGAAAGATGGGAAAGGTCTCGGTGAAGATTGGTTTTGCGGCTTCCTGGCTCGTCATCCACAGCTGACAATCAGAGAAGGTATAACTCTCAGCTCATAAAGAGTTATGGTGAACTGATCCTTTCATTATAAAACGTTTTTATGACGATATTGCCAAAATGTACAAAGACATGGGCATTGGCCCTAAAGATGGTGGCCTATTATTTAACTGTGATGAAACTTTGTTTTCTCACGATCCGAAGAATATGAAAATCGTGGCAGAAAAAGAGAGTAAAAAGAATTTCAAGAAACATTCCGGGAACGGGGAAAACTAACACAACAGTATTAGCCGTTGAAGCAGCTGATGGGACAAAACTTTCGCCCTTCATTATTTTCACTGGAAAACAGATGTGGTCCACATGAATCCCACAACATGAATACCCTGGCACTTGCTATGCAGTTCAGGAAAAAGGTTGGATGGATGGAAATTTATTTGTCAACTGGTTTACAGAATTGTTTCTACGATTCATTCCTCCCAAAGAACAAAGACGAAAAAAGGTTTTCTTATTTTTGGATGGAATCATCTTTCATATTAGTTACAATCTAGTGACTCTTGACAAGACAGTTTTCAAAACTACGAAAACAGATTTGAATCAGCTTCTTATTGAGCATAACAAAAAGTTTCCTGGGAAATTGTTGACAAAGCGCAACTTGCTGAACTTATTGGTACTCTGTGGGAGGAGTCCTTCAAGTCCAGGAACCTGAGGTCAGGTTTTGAATCAACAGGACTATTTCCCATAAACTTTAATAGATTTCCAGAGACAGCTTTTGCTCCAATCAAACTAGAAAGATTCAGGAACAATGAAACTAATGATAAGTCTAACCATTCAACCCAAAAACAGTCATCACATTCTCCACCACCTGTTGCTTCAGCTTCTTCATCTCCATTAATTTTCGAAGATGTTCCTGATCCTAGACATAGGCTTACTGCAGCTGAAGAAGCTCATTTGAAAGACCAGGAAACGGAAAAACAAGCGGCAAGTGCTTATGAAAGAGAGGAGAAAAACAGGCAAGTCCAGGTTTGAATTCTTTATCAGAAAAAAAACTTTCTGAAACTGTTTCCGAATTTGCAAAAACCTTGACACTTCCGGGAAAACGAAAGAAAGTATCGCAAAGTGTCGGGGGACATCTGAAATAGTTGCACAGCGCCTGAAAGACGAAGTAGAAGCAAAGAAGGCCAAGATTTCTACAAAAACAAAGGCAAAGGAAGATAATAAGAGAAAGGACAAATAGAAAACAAAGGAGAATAACTGCAAAAAGAAAGTCATAGCCAAAAAAAAGCAGTTCCCGAAGAATTATCAACATCAGAGGACAAGCTTGACCAAAAATTGTTGGAATCCGATGATGCTTCAGATGACTGGAGTGATATGGATGACTGTACCTTGAGCAATCTCCGTGACCATCAGGGACTTAGTGATCCTGATGAGTCAGCAAACCAACTCACTTTAGAAGCTAAAAAATACTTTGCCGTTTATTATGACGTCAGTTGGTATCTGGGTTGAATAATTTCCAAGCCGAAGACACTTGTGTAGCTAAGTTTCTAAAAGAAAATCTTGAAACGTTTGATTGGCCGCCTCACGAGGACAAACAAGTGGTAAAAAAAGATTACGTATTCTACGGCTCTATTTAGTTAAAAGGCAGTGAACCCTTCACTCTAACAAGGGGTGATTATATCGAAATTAAAAAAGCCTATTCTTTAATGAAAAAGAAATATTTGTCCTCGTAATGTTGTTATGTCAAAAGTGATGTTAAATACATCATAGTATTATCTCAAATGATGTTTAGTAACAGAATGTTAATTTTTTTTATGTCTAATAAATTCGCTTGAAAACTTTAAACATGACTTTTGTTCCCTCCATTTTTATCGCTATTGTAAAAAGGTAAAAATTAAAAATAAAAATCTGAAAAAATTCAGAGTAAAAAGATACACTTGAATGGTGATTTTTATTACCCCGATAAAGTTTAGACCAGCGGTGCCCAACCTACGGCCCGCGGGCCGGATCCGGCCCGCGAAGAAGCTCAATCCGGCCCGCGAGCTCCTTTCAAAGGTGTTAAAAGGTGTTACTAAGATATGCAATTATAAAAAATCCGGCCCGCGAAATCGTATGTCATGATGAATCCGGCCCACGGACAAAAAAAGGTTGGGCAACATTGGTTTAGACTGTTGATATATGAGAAGTAACGTGTCCGTTTCTTATTACCCCCAATCGGGAAGTAAGAAACATATTAATGGGGTAATAAACAAATACGGCTTTACAATATATATTTGAAAAGAATGAATTGCTGATCTCCAATGTGTATCTTTTTAGTGAGATATATACTAGAAAAAAAGAACAGAGCTGTATATTTACAAACCAACTTTTTGACGATTTTTTTCTGTTTCTTATTCCCCCAAGTGTTTCTTATTCCCCCACCCTCGCATATACCGGGACTTTCGCAAAAATAAACCGACAAATTTAACACAACGATGAGAAATTAATGTTTCAATTGTGCTACGAAGAGTTCAAAATGTACAACAACAGTCTTTTAAAAAATAATATTTAAAAGATAATATTGATGACTCGTGTGAATTATGTCAAAAACGAAAAAGACACAAAAATAGAGCAAACAAGTCTCGTACTAAATATTCTGTAGATAAAAAATAGAAGAAAACAAATATGCTGTAGTATATTGCACAGACAGAAAAAGTAGTAATGTTTCCAAGTCTTGATAGGCTCAAGTCCACAGTATTTACTAATCGCTTGTCTATAATGAGAACTTTGTTTTTGCAAAAAAAAATTCTGTTAATTCCGCCGCGTTATGGCACGTTCTATCAGTGTTTGTTGTCGAAACAAAACACAAAGCAAATTACTTTGTGGCTCAATAACTACATCACAAAATGAAAATTGGTTACTTTATATATTAAATTTAGATGAGATTGTTCCTTCGGAAATAGTAATAAAATATTTTGAACCGGAGCACACTTTCATGGTTGCTGATTCGTTTCACCATAGAGTTGAAATCTATATACAACAAATAGCTAACCAATTTTATGATTTTTCAAATTTTGTCACTGCAGTAAAAAATAAGTAAATCTGTTTAGCCGTAGAAACCCAAAACCTTACATTTTTTAAACGCCAAAGTAAACAAGAATAATAATTTGTTAAGTTCAAGAAGACAACAAAACTACAACGAAATTTCAAAAACCTAACCGGCATTTTTGAAAAAAATTAGTTTTGAGAATAACTTCCAGTACTAACACAGCATTAAATTCTACAATGTAAAGCAGCTGCGGGATTTATATTTACAAAAACGTTCTTACCCAAAAGCTTTAGTTTTTTTTAGATACGCCGCTTCTGTTTACGACGACATTATAGTAAACATTAAAATAATGTACTTACACACATAAGGCAAATGCCAATGACCACTAATCCTATTAAAGCTGCCAACCAACGACCCATACGATGACCCAAAGGACCAAAAAGATTGGTACCAATTAAGTATGATATACTAGCTGGTAAAAACGTAACACCTTGCTTCCATCTATCAGCAGCCATAGTATCCATCATCCATATAGGCAATGATGGTTCTAACATTGCAATACCCGTATTTGCGAAAGTGATTGCACCTGTTATTAAATAAAAAAGTTCTAGTACACAATTACTAAATATATGCGTTATAATTACCTGCTGCTACTATAATGTAAGGATCGGAAACTAATGATTTTAATGATGGCGCTTGAGATTCTTGTCGCACTACAGCAGGTTGCAGCATAAGTAGTTGTAATACTATAAATAAAAAAATTAACAACCTAAGTTATTCGTGTTGTGTATTCTTACGTCCATCTCCTAGAGCAAGTATGGAGAGAACTAAGAACGGCGCCGATTTACCAACGAATTCGTACATAAATCCGCCAAACGGAGGCCCAATTAATACACCTAAAGCTAAACCGCCAAGAGCAACACCCATAGCATTTCCACGTTCTTTGTCGTCTGGATACCGTTCAGCTAACATTCCCATACCTGATACAGTAGAGCATGACGATCCAATACCTTGTAAAGCTCTTGCCAAAAATAATACGCTGTAGGTTCTTCCAAATGCAAATACTGGAAATAAATTATTGCACTTTAGTCTATTATTATAGTAACTTCTTTCTTACAAAAAAAATCAATATTGTGTACAATATATTTTATTTGTTTGATTGAGTTTAATTTCTTTGGAAAGAAAAATAAGTCTATTTAAAAATATTTACTCATATTAGCTAACCTAATGTTTATCTTAACTGTTTGATTATTCCTTTCATACTTTCACTTGATCTTTCAGTTTGGATGTATAATTTTTTTTGCAAAATTACATAACATGCTAATTGACACTAAAACTGTATCATTTGCATATGATATGAATGTATTAAATGCGGTTCATTGTAGTTGCATGTTAAGATTTTGTTGATTTTTTAAATCTGTAGATTGGTTCCTGTGCGATTTGTTTGTGAAGTTCTGACAATTTAGTTAAAACCTGTATTCAATTATCGTACACAGCCAGCTTTACTTTACTGGTCTACTGCTCTAAACCAAAGGTTCGTCTGAAGATTTAACATGTCAAAGTATTATTTTAGATTAAATTCGTATAAAGTTAAATAAGTAACTGTTCGCAGATATAATTCAAGTGCGTTAATTTGTTTTATTTTTGTTTACGCAGTGAAATGCTTTGGCAACTTTGTTTTTCATATTCAAGTTAAATCCGCCAATTAGAATAATTAATTATTTAATTATTTATATTATTTCTACGTTTCGTTTGTTTAATATTCATTTTAGTGTTACTATGTAAGTTTGTTTTCCGTCGATCGTTTGTTAATATACAGGGTGTCCCAAATAGAGTACGATAGTATGGGTATCTTTCTTATTATTTAAGATAAAGACTTGGTTAAACGGTCAATATTGTGCAATTTTTTAGGTCAAGTTTGATTCCGTTGAGAAACATTTCAATTTCCGAACAGTTTCGAAATTATTTTAAAAAACCAAAAATTGTCGATTTTTAAAAACTCTAATATCTCCGTAATTATAAATGATATGAAAAAAAGTTTTAGGCCAAAGTTATTTACTTCGATGAGGCACACTTAAAAATGATGTCAAAATAAAATTCAAGATGGCGGTTTCCAAGATATTAATAGTAACTTTCTTATTTCAAATGGGTGCTATATTGGATTGGAATTTTGTAACGGTTAAAGCGCAGTCTGTTGTATTTATTTTAGACTAAACGGTTCAACAAAAATTTTATGTCCGAAAACCATAAAATGTTCTTTCAAAAAATATTTAAATAGTATGAATAGTTCAGGATATATTAAAATGTAAATATTGAAAAATACATTGGCTTCCGTCTCCCTTATGACAAATACGAAAAAATATCATAAAACAAAACGATATCGTATCATTACAACCGGTACCCTTATCCGGATACCCAATATATGCAGTGGCTTTTTTTTAAACAGGTCATAGAATTTTACATGTTAATTTTTCAGTCATAATTCATTTAAATAGAGAGAGTTTGATAATTAACATGTAAAATCCTATGGGTTAGTTTAAAAGTCTACTATTTCGAACATCATTATAAAATATTACTAAAATTTGGTCACAAAGATATGACACTTTCATATATATTTCTACGGTTAATTAACAACTCGTTTTAAATCACACTAAATACTGTCCCTTAATGTTAGTGTAGAAATTTGTTTAAAATTAGTTATTAACCAGTGATTTAACAATATTGCACAAATACTATATATAAGGAGTTAGCTTGTACACTTAAGTTTCCTTATAATTTCACCAGTTTTTACTAATATACGATCAACGAACTTTTAAACTTACTCGTTTGTTAATTGCCGATAAATAATCTCGACAATATTAACAAATTTGCTCCTTGCACTTCGTCGCGACGTCTTGATTATTAATTGCTATAATTAACAGCATTGTTTCTTATATAACAATTAGTGCGTATTAATTTTGTAATTTAATTGGCGACATTTTTTCTATTTAAAAAAAAATTATATCACATTTCGGAATGGTCCGTTTGAACGCGACCGATTAAACGCGACCGGTTCAACGCGAGTGATTAAACACGACCGGTTGAACGCGATACCTTTGGACGCAAATACGTTTGAACGCAAACTTTTAAACGTCAGACGTTTGAACGTATAGAAGCCTTTAAAGGCAGAGAAGTTTAACGGAAAAACATTTAAACGCGAAGATAAAGATAGTAAGCAGAAATTTGGTTTTATACGATTATTTGATTTAGATGTGCATTTGATGTGTGTAAATGGTCGATTTTGCTAAAAGTAAATTTTTATACGTACTGTTACCGTTCAAAAACGATTATCCTTAACCACTACAAACAAAGTATGTTTTTAAGAAAAATACAAATACATCGACGGAAGAAAAATTTAATGCGTTACTCTTAACACACGTTTAATATTAATTTAGAGTCTGAAAAAGAATTTAAAAAAAGTAAAATGTAAAAGAGAACAAACGTAGTAGCCAATATTGATATGGAACAAATTTATTATTTCTTAAATGATAAAATTTGAGGAAACTTCCTCGGACACGTCGATTTTTTTGTTTAATCCTTAGTTTTTTTTGCCATTAACATTTTTGTTGGTGTTGTGTTTCTTAGATATGTCATCGACATTTTTGCAAATAGCAACACATATTTTTTTCAACGTATTCTGAAGAGTTTATTTTTCTGAATACGAAAATGTCAAAAACAGCGACCTTGAAGCAAAAAGTTTCCGAGATATTCGGTTCCAAAGTTCAAAAATGTAAGTAAAAGTTATGCGATAAGACTGAAAAAGCACTGAAAAAAATCCAATCATTTTCCACTTGTTCCTAGAAAATTTATGTTGTATGTTGCTGATTAATCATTGCTTAATAGTATTTCAATCTCATTTTTCCTTTCTCAAATACTTGAAAACGGTCCGGTGTTTAAATAAAAGGAAAAAATAGACATTTTGATGATGATCAGTTACGGAAACAGTGTTCGAACACAAGTTGAAGTCTGCCATTTATTTAATAACAAATATACTAACAGAAAACCAATTACACAGTCTGTTAGCAAAATCATGCAAAAATTTTTGGAAGTGGACAATGTGAGAGATTGCTCTAGAATCGGTCGTCTAACAGTCTAGGAAGAGCTTTGAGAAAATCCTTATTTATTCACTCGTCAAGTGGCAGCAGACAACGAAATAGTTTTTAAATTCCGCCTTAAAATATATGAAGTTTGAAAACTGGCACCCGTATAAAGTCGATTTGGTTCTTGAACTAAACGATGATTTTGACCGCAAGTTAAAGTTTTGCAAAACCACACAGAGAGAAATGCTGTATCACAATTTTGCACAAGGTTGTGCATAACTGTATGGTTGATGATATTACTACAATTGTTTATATTTAACCATAGGCTTGCACGCTTTTATTTAATACGTTTGGATAAATAGGTTATGAAGTTTTATTTGACAAATTGTTTGAAAAATATTATAAACTTTAGTATGTTTTGTATTCGACAACAAAGTGCTAGTATTTTTCACCATTTTGTTTTAGTTTCTCTTACAGCTTTGATAATATATATTACAATAAGATTATGCAATTCTTCTAAACTCGGAATAAAGAAAACAATTGAACGAACTGTAAAATATCAGTATTTTTTTATTTTTTTTTCTCCCGGAAAATATGTGAACTAACTTTAAAAATTTGAAGCGATAAATGTTTCAACCAATCACAATTATCAAGTACCGTCTGCTTGAAAAAATGTCTACAATCAAAATTCCTTGATTGCGTTGGGTTTGTTTACATCTTTACCTCCTGTTTTCTGAAAAATTCGTAGTTATTCAGTTAGTTTTTGTCAAGACTTTTTGAAACGCTGTTATTTGAACAAGGTAAGTGTATTTATAACATTTTTTAATTGTAACCTTGGTGTAACCTTTGTAGCTTAACCTCAATTATTACTTTAAATTCTGTATTTAATTCTAGCGTTAATTCTACGAACAACAGCTAATTTCTGATGGAGATTTTTACATTACTTACTTTCTGTATTGTTTCAGCTGTTATTTATCAACATGAAATCGAAATCGAAGAAAACCATTCATTTCGAAGCAAGAAACATTATTAAAATTGTTGTAAAGTTTTTCGATAAATTCTCCCTTTAGAGAAGGCAACCAAACTAACTGCTGTAGCAACGGGCAAATCAACCGCATTTATAAAAAAATCTGGAGTGAATCGATAACAAGAAGTAATGGAATTTAAAGATATCCCTCGGAAAAAAAATAAGTATATAAAATAAGTATACCATTTAAATATAAATAAATAATGCTCTTAAGATTTGTAAGGTTTTATTGACAATTTACCCAATATATGTTATTTTTAAGTAAATAACATTTAACCAAGATGCATAAAGTTTTACAATAAAAAGCTAAACGAAATAATAATTTGCACAATATTGTGGAAAATTAACCAAAGAGAATATGGATCTAGATAACGTAACGCTATTAGACATTTAACATACCATTGGGTAAAAATACTTCAAGCATAGTTTTAAAAAAGTATCACAACATTGTGCAAAACTTTACTATTCGTTTTAGATCAGTTTTTAAACAAATTGTGATACGGTGCAATCAATTTGAAATATAAAAATTGTTTATATATAATGAAAAAAAAACTGTACAATTTAATCTACACAAATGAATGCAATAAAACTGTACAAATTGGTTTTGTCACTTTTTCAGACACAATTTGTGTACTTTTGATTAACAATTGTAGATAAAATATACAAAGATTTCTCTTTGTGCATGTTTCAACGCCTGAATGATGACAAAGAATTCTTACGAAATACTGTATTGTCCGACGAGGCTACTTTTTAACTTGACGGCATACTAAATTAGAAAAATTTTAGATATCGGTCTCCTGGAAATCAACACTGGAAAATGGAAACTCATAGTAAAGCTAACGTTTGGGCTGGCATTGTAGGAAACCTTACCTTGGTTTTATTTTTCTTTGGGGGTGCGCTGACAATACCTTGAATTTTTAAAAGACGAATTAGTCCCTGCACTTGCAGTACTTTACTCACCCCATTTGGCCTCCTAGATATCTTAATCTCACCCTTCGACTCTTTCGTATGCGAATATTTAAAAAGGAAAGTCTATTTCAATAGACCAAATACTATCGACAAGATAGAGGACAAGATTCGTAACGAAATGCAAGCAATTACAGGCTATACTCTTGGTAAGGTTCTCCAGGAGTTTTAGTGGTGGATGGAATATTGTTAAAAAATGCTTGGAGGTCATTTTGAACATTTACTTTGATTTTTTGTTGTACATGCCTGCTTTAATTATTCATTATTATTTCCATTTCTTGTAGGCTAGTCGTTGATTTTTGATATTGATTTCAATAAATTTTGTTGATTTTTCGAAATTAAATAACTTGCCTGTAAATCTTGTTAGAATGTTCGGTATTAAATGATAAAATATCCAGTGTACTAACTAAAACACTAAAATGCTTGATTCACTAAGTAACTATTACTTACATTTTTGAAATTTTGGAACCGAATATCTAAAAAACTGTTTGCTTGAAGGTGGCGCTTTTTTGACATTTTTGTAATCAGACAAATAAACTCTATTGAATTCCGTTGAAAAAAATATGGATTACTATGTAAATTAAATTAAAATGTCGGTGAGATGTAATTAAACAAATGAGCAAATTTCCTCAAATTTAGGAGATAATGAATTATTTCATACTTTATATCAAATGTATATAAAATGTTTCTTTTCATTATATAATTAACAAAAACGCGCATTCTGCCATTTTTCTTTAGTACATGCAATTTAAATTATTCGATGACGTACCTCTCACGTTATAATTCGTTTAATTCTAATGTCAAACCTGCGTTCTATTCATTTCATATTGTTGTGACCACAAATTGTATAACAAGAACAACGTGATGAAATTACTCAATTTCGCATCTTGCCGCCACGTGCCATCAAAATCGTTATGTAACGTAAATAGTCCATGTGTTTTATTTACTAATGCTTCAGCTTTTAAAATACTCTTGATTTAATCAAATTATAGTTTTAAAACCCGATAGTTTGGAGAAACAAAATACATGTTTTGAAAAATACTAGTTTTTTTTAATTCGGTTGTATCCGATCCGATTTAGTGTTTTCAATAATCTTTAAGTTTGTTTAGAACTAGTACAATCAATCAATTAGAGAGCTAAATAAGCTAGTTGAATCACCAGTTATGCTCATTAATTAATTTTCATAAATCGTTACTTAAACTCAAGATATTATATAATAACAATAAAAAACCCAATAAAAATTCACTGTAAGTAACACAGAACTCAGTGAATTAAGCATGTGCACTGCACATAAATTGAATTGAAATGTTATTGAGTATTTTTGAATATGATGAATTGCGCCTTTTTGGGTCTACACTCTTTCTTAAAAATGCATAATAGTGAAATTGTGTGTATTTGTTAGATAAAAAAATATGTAGATAATAAGTGCTAGATGTGATTAATAAAAATGACACTTAAATAACAGTACATAAAGGATTTCATAAATTAAAACACTTAATTAGAAAGACAACCTTAATAAACAAATAATATAACTCCTTCAAATTTATGTAATTATTACCAGCATATGTTTATTAATTAGATTCTATTAATATTAGAGAACTTCTAATTATTCACTGTGACTAAACTAATGTAAATAACATAACAATAAAGTATATTATGGAGACGGAAAACGGAAATTACTGTAAGAAAAGGTTTCAATGTAGAGCAACAATAGAATAAGAAGTCGAGAAAATACGTTTGAATAACAAAGATGTTAGACAACTTTACAAACAAGAAAAGAAAAAACAAACAATCCAAAAATAAAACACCAGCTATTTGAATTGTTTATGTGTTCTTAGTAGTAGTATTTAATTTTTTTATTGTAGATACAATTATTTCAATTTTTTAAAAAGTTAACTAAATGTATTTATAAACTTGTGTTACATCTATATCAATTTAATTCATTTACATGTATTTGAAAAGGCAACATCGCATAATAACTCAAAAAACGAGCACGTTTAATTGTCCATTTCCTTAACTCATTCTTATAAAATATACAAACGGAATTAGTTGTCTGAGCAATGAAATATGTATAAATATGGAAATGAAGTTAATGTATAAATTAGAGACAATAGCTTATACTTTTATTCACAACTTCTAACAGGAAAATCGTTTTAGAGTATTAGAATAAGCTTTTCCTTTCTTAATTTTTAATAATCACACATCTTATTAAAAAGTTACAGAAACCATAATCAACTTATAATTAGCATTCGATTTTTTAGATAATATATACGTGGGTTTGTTAATGATGGTGCTTAATTATTACATACTTAAATAAATAGTAGGGTTTTTATACAAGAATAAATTGAATTAGATAAAGTTTCAAAGCATTGAAACTACAAGTTACAATTACCTATGATAGAATATTAAAACAATATAATAATACAATTAAATCAGTAATACATATAAATATCGAAAATGCTACATGACAAAAATTATTCAACAAATGGCAAGAAAAGAAAAATAAAAGTTAATAGATGGGGTCTCAAAAACAGAAATAAAAATAAGAATAGAAACACTCAGATCTGCATTTCAAAAAGTAAAAAAATTACTTACTAACCGCAGTCTACGCCTTACTACTAAATACAGATTTGTGTAGTTCTACATATATTAAGTACTGTTGTATGGTGCTGACGCATGGACCCTTATGGGTAATACAGAAACGAAAATACAAGCTTTTGAGTACTGGGTGTTCAGAGAATCCTACGAATATTGCGGACGCAACATATTACAAACGAAGAAGTTTTGAGACAAATTAATAGAAGAAATGAGCTCCTAATAATTATCAAAAAAAGAAAAACAGCTTATATTGACAAATGACAAATCACGAAAAATGTATCTAAGAAGCCTAAAAACACCACTTAGTTCATTCACGAATTCAAGATGCATTGCTTTGGGTTGTAGCGTTCATTTTGACGTGCCCTAAATTCTACATATAATATTTCAATTAGCTGGTTGGCAACATTGAATTGCATTCATTTCCGCATTTCTAACTTTTTTTAACATCAAAATTCATACATGCGACATCGTGTTTAGTACTTGACAAGTTTTCTTTTTATTTATTTCAGGCGATCACTCATTAAATGGTCTTGTGAGACTTTTTAGTAAAATAAACAATACAATTAAACTATTTCTTAAAATACCCGCCCAAACAATAATAGAAAACCCCCATTGAAAGTTATTTTGTTGAATTTCATGAGCGTTTTCTTCATTTCAAACATGCGTGTTGTAAAATGACAGGGTTAAAAGCTCACTAACCTCGAGTCGCGGTTCAAAATCAACGTCGGTTAACTGTTCTACTTGCTGAACATGGTAAGGGTACAAAGAATAATTCCTTAAAACACGATGTAGCGTACTATGGAACACGTTAGCTGCGCGGTCTATTTCTCTAGTGATAGTACCGATCTTTTACAATTTACAATATCTGCACATAAATTGAAGAAAAAAAATTAAAGTTTTGATTTTATTGAAAAGATTTATTCTTTTTCCGTTGCTAATACGGCCTTCGTTGGTATAGAGAACACATCCAGTTTCTCTATGTTCTTGCAAACACGCCAAAATAAAGTTTATTGAAGGCAATTGTCTATTAGAATATTGCTTAACCCACAATCTACGGGTGGTGCGGAGGTTATTATTACACTCACGGTACATTAAAACAGTATCACTGTTGTACATAATAACGAAAATTTAAATTAAATATTATGAATTACGAGTACGTTTACACGAATCACTTAGCATCAACTAAAGAAATCCGTTAAAAAAATTGAGACAGAAATAAATCAGATTGTCGAACTCAGTCTAAGAAAGCTGAATAATGCATTTAATTATTTGAAGTCTTGTTTTGGTTACAACTAAAGATAAACGTGATGGTGTACACAAAGTACATTTTGTTAAACTAGGTCAGTAATAACGCTAAGAAATAAACATTACTATTTACTTTAATTATTTTATTAACTTTTGATTTTGTAGATGATAGAAAATTTAAAAAAAAACAATAATTAACACAATACATCAATAGTTTTCACGGATTTTACAGCATTTACACCCATCATTTACCGCATAGTTACAATCAATAAACGATTTCTATTTGTTTAGATAGTCAGAATTGGCCTGAAAACTTTAATTGCATATAACTCATAACTGGACTTCTTCCGAGTTTGGACTGTGTCAATGTTGACACGGTCCAAACCCGGAAGACGTTCTTATCTTAGTATAGACTCCGGCCGTGGAAGCCTTCGCTATTACATCAAGAGAATAGATAAAAAAAATCTTACATAAAAGTGAATTATTGGCAAAATGTGGCATACACGTTAAAAGGTTAAATAAAAGAAATATCAAAACCGGCAGTCATTGAATAACAGAGACAGCGTAGTAACAAATTTTCTTCTTCTTTGTAATTTAAGGCGTTGTCCGGTTTTTTTAAATATTTTACCTTTTACATTTGTAGTTGCACAACCGGCATTGTGGTTGCTGACGAATGTAATGTAGACAAAAATTTAGTAGTATAGGAATTCTACCAACATTTGATATATCATTACTATATTTTACAATAAATTGTTCTTATAATAAAAGTTTATAAATTTATAGATTTAAATATTTATAATCCATAAATAAGTGATCCCGAGTGCAAGGAAACTCTATAAAAATACCGCCATTTTGGCCAAAAAAACGTATCGTTATGCTTTCTACAACTTGAATCTTAATTTCATAAGGCGAATGTAACTATTGATTTAACTAAACTACATTTTGTGCCAGCAAATTTTGAGTGTAACGTCTTTGAATTAATTTCCGAATACATCTCCACTCCATCGGCAGTAAAGAAGTACGAAGGGTTCAAGAAACGCTTAACTCACAAATAGGCAGTCAGAGAGAAAAAAAAACATATAACATTACAACTGGACGATAAATAATGTCAATCCTAACTGTTAGCACTGATAGCCCTACTAAAATTGCAAAAATAGCTGATTGCATCATATATGTTTTACCATCATTGTATAATGTAGCAGAAGCTATAACATTTAGACCAGTGAATTAAAAAAAACGGTCAAAAAAATGTAATAACAAATCGAAGCATTATCAATACAAGTGCATCAATTAATATAACGTACCAGATTAGCTTCAAGGTCTCGTTCAAAAGTACATGAAAATCAACTTTGGTACCATAACAAATTTTTAGAGCAAAGCAAATAATGCATTCCACCACGTAAATTTAGTGTTAAAGATGATTCGGGTAACGCCTAATCCCGTTAACATTTGCAGAAGTTATCGAGTCAAGATCCAACGGTTTTTTCATCACCGATCATAGCACAAGCATTCAATACGGTAAACATTATTAGACCTTCAGCAAGAACCCAAACGCCGAAATACACTGCATAACAACATATCGACCACTTGTTACTGCCAAAGACAGGCAACTTCATCCCAACAAATTCTTACTGCAAAAACACAATTTCAACATATGATAGACCTAAAAATATGCCATCTAAAAGCAGCTGGTCCAGCCTTCTTAATACGGTATCAAAAAAAAGGATAGAAATTTTGCGGAGACTATCGTAAGTTGGATGCTATCACTGTTTCTGACTGTTATCATGTTCCTGACAGTAAATTCCGTCATCCAACGAGCAAGAACACAAAAGTCACTTAAGATTGATTTTTTAAAAACTCGACGACTCTGAAATTACAATAAACATTTGCAAATGCACATTTGGTAAACCAGAGATACCATTTTTAGGTTACACAGTAACCGCCGACGATGTTTTTTCACACCCTGAACGTACAAATGCAATTAACAACACATTACCAGGCAACAGTTAAAACTCTCCGACGTTTCTTAGGAATGGTAAATTTCTACTGTAGAAGCTTACGTGCGTCTGCTGAAAAACAATAATTACCGTTTAAACTAACAAGAAGTTGTGCAAATAGTTCTTCAAAAATCACCTGAATTAATAAAACTAAGAGAATTTAAAACAATTAAAAGTAAACATTTTATCTTGCCAAAAAATGCTGCTTTAGCTGCAATGGTGGATGCGTCAAACAGTGCCATGGGTGCTGCACTACAAATACCTACTACAGTTGTTAGAAGTGAGATTAGTTTCATTGCAATTTTTGTTAATTATCAAAACAAAAAGCACCCACGGAACAAAAAATGGTTCAAGCTACATTAGATAAAATCGTTCAAGCTGCAGTAAACGCCGTTATTGAACATCAGAAAACTTTTGGAAGAAATGCGTTAAAGCCAATTTCTGTTTCATTTAAAACAAATGAAATTTCAGCTCTATTGCCAGATTTGAGTGGACACGACGATGATGTTACAGGTTGGCTACAAAGATTGGATGCTGTGCAAAGTACATACGTAGTATCCGATGCCATAATGCAATTAATTTTTGTTGACAAATGAACGAGTCAACTAAAACCATAGTATCACAGCTAATTTAAGAAAACAACTTTTTTGAATGTTTGATAGGCGACCAAACAAAGTGTTGTGGAGTGAAAAGATGGAAAACAAGAAATGGAGAAAAAATAGAACGTTTTCCAGTTTTTATACTGAGAAGATTTTGTTCTGTAATCAAATTGGAATGTGCAAACCTGATATGATCGATTATGTGATTAATTGCTTCAATAATCGAGTCCTCCAAGAGCAGGCAAGAATGCAAAGTTTTTTAAGGTTATCTGACTTAATGCATGCGATGACGAGCATCACAAATAATGATCGTGGTACTACAAATCCAGCTAGCTACAAAAGGACGGTAGTAAGATACACCTACTAAGGGCTTAACTTTTAGTTACAATCTGCATTGCTTTAATTGCAATAATTTGGGATTGATTGTAAAAAGCCAAAACGAGATTGGCGTTGGTGTTTTAAGTGTGGTTCTAAATAACGTCTATGAAGGAATTGTCCTCAACGAAAAAAAACCATTGTTGAAGTTGCGGATTCCACAACGCATGGTGTGACCCCACAGTCAGACTAGAACCAAAACTAAGTCTGGGTGTTTAACTACGACGCGGTCTAAGCCGAAAGTCGCTTATAATCATAAACAATTCATATTATATAAATGTTTTTCTATTTTCACAGCTTTGCGGATTAGTCTAAGAGTGTAGAAAGGAGTTCTAGCTAACACTTTAGTTTGGTCGAAGTTTAGTGTGCGCCCTTGGTTTCACAAGTGTTCTTCCACTGTTAATTTTGTAACTCTGTTACAGGAACAAGGAATTGTATAAATTAACAATTCATTGCGGATGAATTTGAATAGTTTTTAAATGACCTGGGTATTGTTCACGTTAAAATCGCCGTGCGTGCACTTCGTGCTAAGGGGCAAATTAAACGCTTTAATAGAAATATAACGGCAATGTTGAGTAAATTAACTCTGTCGTTAAAACAGTGGGACATTGCTCTTCCGGATGTCGAATTTTCTCCCAATAACACCTGTTGTAGGAGTACTAAACAAGTTCTTCTATTTTGTTGTTTAGCTAAGTTCAAAAGGAAAAAGTTGTAGATTCTTTTTGTGTATTATTAAATTCCTAAAATACAGAAAGCAATCAAGATATTGGTCAAGTTAAAGATATCGCTGCAAACAATATAAACTTAGAACAAATTCGTAACAAGAACTACTTTGATATAAGGCGTAGTTATGTCGTAGACTATGGTGTAATTACTTATGTTGATGTGACCCCGAATGTTAACAAAATGTTTTTAACATAGTCAAATACCTTATCAAAACATGCATCTATCATTATTTTTTCTGTAAGCCTAATGTCCCGCTCTTTTTAATAAAAAATCAATGAAATATGTAATTGTTAAAATTTTAGAACTACTGTGATTTATTTACAAAAACAGAAAAGATAGATTTAAACGCAAATGTAACTTAAAAAAAATATTATGTTATTTTTTAACGTAAACTATCAAAACGTTTCTTAAATATATAATAACTACAAACTGATTATTATTATATTTTCGACTCAAAGAATATTTTAATCAAAAGATTAATAATTATAATTTTGCTCAAACTTGAAATTTAAGTTTTTTGTGAAATTTAAAAAAATATAGAATTATTATATTTTTAAATTTTTTAGTCAAATATTTAAAAAGCAATACAAAATCCTAAAAATGAGACATATAACAATTAGACCTATTGGTTTTATTTTTACAGAATTCAAAAAATATTACAAACTAATACAAAAAATCAAAACACGTTAAAAAGAGATGTTAACAAAAAGCTCATTAAGTGTGTACAAATATTTACCCTTTTATTATTTGAAATCTTTGCAGTATTTTAAATACGCAAAAATGTTGTTTGTTAAATCTAGGTCGACTAAAAGAACTTAAATGTTTGGCGAGATCTAAGAAAATGAATAGAGAAATGGGAAAAGTAAATCAATTAGAAGCACACACGCTGCCAATAAACGAGTTAGTTTCGAGAGCGAGAACATTTAAGTTGCTTTGTGATTGCGACGCGTGTAAGTGGATCTAATTGAATCATCGGTACAGAAAGCAGTCGAGCTTTATTGAGATACGTACTACATTTTCTACTTTGAATTAACATTACGTTACTGCAGGATTGACCAAATTACTTTTTCCTAACTCTTTTTGACCCACGATTGCTTAAAATTTAGATAAGTCACTACGACTGACAGAATAAAAATCAATTTATTTGATTTATTTTGTATACAGTTTTACTAAGAATAATAAGTTACGTTTGAATGCATTTTGTATGTTTAGTTAACGAAGCGCAACTCAACCAATACTTACATTAAAATGCTGTAAAAAGTTGTACAAAATTTACTATACCGTTTTCTAAACTTTACGATAAAAGAGTAAACTTAAAAAACTAAAAGTAAAGATGCCTAAAAAACCAACTAAAACATTTCAAAAACCAAAACATAATAAAATCTCAACAATCTAAAAAAACATTAAATTTTATAACAGAACAATTACGAACTAACAGTAACAATAATAAAACAAAAAGCATTCGAACAACACTAGAAAATGAAAACAATAAAATATTTATTGATTCAAAACAACGATTTGGCAATGTTAAAATTAAAAATATTAACTAATAAAGCTAAAAAGAAATAAGCCACAAAATATAGCAAAATCATGAAATTAATAATTACGCAATTATATAAAAAAATTAGAATAAGCAAATCAGAACAATACAGTACAGAAATAGATATAAACGCAAAAAACAAACAAAAGGAATTGTGTATTGCAATGCTCAGAAGTTAGAAAACAAAGCTGCTTAAAAATAACATAGCAAATAATGTTTTGACAATCTCTTAGCTAACCACAGCTATACCATATATTACATTTCAATCTTAACTAGTGTAAAATTTAAACATTTTAAATCAAATTTAAGAGCAAAAATTTCCGCTGCAGAATCTATACTAAAATAAGAACGAACGTCTTATGGAATAGAGCGTATCGGCGTTTTAACTAAAATTGCCAACGTTTCACTTACTTTTGTAAAAAAATTTCCGAAACCTAACTGAAAATCTCTAAAAACTCAAGCATTTAACTTATTTAACTTAATACCCAAACCAAATTCCGAACTCCAAAAAAGTGAAAAGACTTCGATAAAATTTTAAATAAGCAAACAAATAAAATTTTAAATAAGCAAACAAAAGTCTAAAAAGAAACCTTTCAATGGTTAATTAACCAACGTGCTAATTAAGTCAGATTCTACTAAAAAAAAATAATATTACGAAAAACTGTTTATGTGTTTTTTTGTAGTTGACCTATCATAGACAAATTTTTGTTTTTGATTCATTGAAGTTTAAAATCTTAGCAAAGGGGTTTATCCCTGCAACTAATATACTGGATCACAAACTCGAATATAATTGTATAACTATAAATAGCTATAAACGACAGTAAACACGTTGAATTAGTTTAACGCCCGCAAAATTGAAAATCAGCTTTGAATAATACGTCGGGATAAAACCACAACGTCAAAGGACATTGGGATTAAGCAATGTCAATGCAATTGTGCAAACGCCACCAGAGTGAACTACTGGACAGCCGTTTCGCCCTTTTGGGACTCATCAGCAGTAGGAGATACACTTTTTTTATAAGAATGATCATTACATAGTGCAAAAATTACCACCAGAGAAAACCAGTGTACGGCCGTTTCACCCTTTTGGGGATCATCAGCACTGGAAAATACATTGTATATATAGTTACTTTTTACTATATTCGTTAGTGGATTGCAATCGTGTTAATATTCGATACGATTTTCGAATTTTCGCGGTTAGCAAATCCAATTACCAACATGCTAAGATCTCTATAGCACTAATTTGTTATTAATAATAAAAACTGTCTAAAATATATTTTCAGAATGTGCCATTATAAAAAAAAAGTGATGGCACTATACTAATTCAGAAACATTTGATGTGGTACTTCTAAATACCGTATAAAAAGTGTAAACCTGACACACAATAGGAAAATATTACTAGAGTGGCTTTTAAAAAACGTTCGGTATGTGTATGTAACTGCAAACATTCGTGGATTTTATTTTAAATTATTCTTATGAACTTTTACTTAAAACTTTTTCAAGATTTCTAATGTTACAAGATAATGACATTTATTCCACTTATTTTACCATTGGAAACATGGAATTTTAGATTAAATTAAAATAAATAAACTGTTGGAATTTCTAATAAATAAAGTTTTTTGTACAAATTTGTAATAAAACAAGTATACTTACATGAAATCGCTTATTGTCTAAAAAATAAACTGGATGCAAGTCTATATTTTTAACTTTTATAGCACGCTATACAGTTTAAACAAATTTTCCAATCTTTACTGCAAAAAACCAAACACAAGCAATAACTGACAAAACAAAACAGCAAAAATTGTAAAAACACGTGTTCGCGTTATGAAAGCTCCAAAACGTTAAAGACAAATGCACAAGTATTGAATGTTCATAGAAACTGATGCTTTCACGCTGTCTTTCTTCTATTCCGAAAACTAGTTCCGCTACGTTTATTAGGTCGTGCATATATTAAAAATGCAAAAGGCATTGGAAAAACGTTGGTGTATGAACAATCTTCGGCGCCGGTGAGGACCGACGCCGGTTTTATAGCTTTCTATTATCTTCACTTCTTGACCAATTCAAACAAATTTCTATTCACTAATTCTTAAGGCCAATATGTAACAAAACAATACGATTCTATTTTTTTGATGCATGGTACGGTCTTTGCAATTTTAATACTGTTTCCTAAAAAAGTGCGCCTCCCCTTAAATCCGCCTCTGAACATTATGCCATTCTTAACTCTTCTTCCTGAAGAAATGTATAAAGGAGACTCTAACTTAGAAAATAAAAAAATGACAACTTAGCAGTTCCATTCTTTAACTAGGTATGAAAATGTTAAAAACGAGGACCAAACCTGTTTATTTCATTGTATCAAAAAGAGCATTGGCTTGCTTGGACCGAAGGAAAGAAAAAAGATTAGAAGAAGAACTGTAATCGAAAATTTAGAGTAAAATGTGAGAAATGTAACGCGCATTTGTTTTCATTCCGAAAGTAATTGTTTAAAAATTTTCATACTGGTGCTAGTGTAAGTAGGTTTGTGGATTCATATTTTAATGTACTAACTATACTTTCTATGCGTAATTTTCCCAATTCGTAACGATATATATTTTCATTGTAAGTAAAGTAAGTTAAGCTGTAATAATTATTTTAAGTATTTTTGAAACGTTGAAAACATTTATGCTATAGAAGGTTAATTCCAAAAATAACAAAGATCGTTAAAGATCATATACAATATCTAATACTAAAAGTTGCAAAATTTGTTGCAATGGTTGTCGAACTAAAGTAACAGCAGAATACATGCAGTTTATGAGAATGTTTCTTCTTCTTCTGGATCACCATCCAGGCCATACGTGTCTTGGTGGAACAACAAGGTAAGAAAAGCACTATCAGAGAAAAACCCTGCTTTCAACATTTTTAAAAAGTGTTTGACAAAAAGTTTGTATCGTTTAAAAACACGGTATCTATAGTGCAAGCCTACCTTTAGGTACTGTAGCATACCTTACTATCCTTTATAGTAGTGTTTGCGGTAAGATATAAGAATTTTCGGTTTTACCTTCGATGTTTATTAGAAATAATAAATTTTGCAAACAAAGTATATTCATTCTTCTTCCCACATTTTTAGTTGAACCGGGCGAGATATCTTTCTTTTGTCAAAATAAATTTGGGATCTAATAAAAATACATTTTCAAGCTATAATGCAGTTTTGGTCAAGCGTATATTTTAGATAGGAATGGTTATAAAAACAAAAACAAATGTTAGAGACCACATACCAGCATCTATACGGCATAACTGTATGCCATACAGCAAGCGGTTCCATATTGTGTTCATTTCTCTAACAATCAATTTTAAATATGCATCAACTAATTATCTTTGCTTTAAGGTTTTCTAATTTTTTTTACCAATGACCCATTAATGCAAATGATATCATCTGGGAAACTGTATGAAATACGTTAATTTTTTATAAATGCTGTTTTACTAAGTTTTTAGCAGACTAGACGACGCTAAAAACAGAGTGATTTCATTAGTAAAAGAAAAAAAATGGGACCATTTCTTGTAAACTACGGCATCTGACGAGACTTATGACAAAGGATACTATGAATCTAATAATGTTTATCTAATTTATACTGGGTGTTTTTAATAAAGTTTCAAAAACGATACTACTTTTTTAAATGGAACACCTTGTATATTATTTGGCTATTCGATGTAAAAATCCTAAAGAAAAAAATTTCATAAAATCTTATTAACAATTTTTTTAAACATTTTTTTTCCAGATACCTTTGCTTAGATAACCAGACTCATAAAATTAATGAATGAACTTGTCAAACTATAATAAATAAATAAATATCTTTTTAAGTCAAAGCCTACTATGGTTTTTAGGCTTAACACTGATGAACCGTTTTGCTAGTATTTTACCTGAGATGTTAAGGAAGGTAAACCGATATTTTCAAAAAAGTATTGACTTGTGCACAGATCAAAATTAAAGATATTTTGAAATTTACTGGAAACGACTGGAAATAACTTATATGCTAGTATTTAAAAAAATGTTCATAAACTCTCCATCAAATGCCAAATAATATTCAGGGTGTTGCATTTGAAAAACTTGACACAAATTAGTTTAAAATGTGACGTTTCTGGAACCTTCTTAAGAACACTCTGTACAAAATAGACAAACATTCATAAATTCATAGTATTTTTAGACCTTTTGCTATAAGTTTCACTAAATGCCGTAGTTTAAAAAAAAATTTTAATTGTTTTTTGTTTTTTTTTCAAAACTGCAAAACTTTTATTTTAGTTTTTAAATTATTATTGCTCTTAAACTATAAAAGCAAGTTTAACAAAATTTTAAGCAATTTTAAAACACACTAGTATTAACCTAAATACTTGGAAAAAAATTAAACAACTTCTTTGCTAATTGATTTCTTTTATTTTTATTTACTGGGGAAAAAATAAAATGTTTCTGGGACTCTGTCATTTTAAATTAACTAAACATTGTTTTATTTTAAATAAATGATGTTTTATATTTCATATAGAATTCGTTTATTCTACTCTGGTTTTTGAAAGAATTTTCACTCATCAATTAAATTAGTTTTTTTTGAAAAAATTTCAAAACAACGCCTCATAAACGTGTGGATAATCACAACGAAATTAAAAGTTAGAATAGCTCATGTCGATATGAACGTCAGAAATGAAAATAAAAAATATATAGTTTGCTGCGACTGTGCTGCCCCGTTTTTCGTTACAGTGTAACCAAAATTTCAGATTAAATATATAAATATGGGAAAAAAATACAACTTTATATATATATTGGAAAATATGTTCTTAAAATGTGCAAAGTTACAGGTTAAGTCAGCATATAAATGAAATTTATAATTTATTTTGTATAAACGCTATGGAAACTGTGATATAATATATACATATAACTCCCGATATTTTGTGTAATGTTATATTGGTAGTTAACGTGTTTGTATGTCTTAGGTCTTATTTTATTAAAATATTAAATATAAAAGCTGAAAAACACAAAAAATCTTGTATTGTTAAATAACTCTTTTTGAGCTTTGTTTCTACAATATGTTTGAGCAAAGTTATAGAATAAAAATAAAATCAATCGTATTGTTTCAAAAAATTAAATTTAAAACATTGAAGCAAGCGATGTATAAATTGAAAAATATATAAGTAAACATTAAAAACTGCTTTTAGAAAAATTAATTCACAACTTTTTAATAAGCTAAAAAACACATACAAAATACAGTTTATCTACAAAAAATGGGAGGTTTGCAAATTAATAAATTAACTGCGGTATTGCCTACTTAGATGTGCAATTAGAAAATATTTTAATAAAGTCAAATTAAAAGCTTAGAAAAAGTTGTTAATTAGTTCAAGTAATACGTCCTTAATTAAAATTCTGTTGAAAACACTTCACCGTTTAAATTACGTTTGGAAAGACAATGTAAATTTTCAGTCCTTTACGGTTAGTCAATGAAATAAAAGTATTAATTAAAAAGTATAATTATTCTTAAGAGATTATTGTGCAATTAGGATTAATATATAGTTTATTCAAATAATTTTTGATTTCACTTGTAATTGTAACTGAAAAAAAGCACAAAAACAGCAAGGTTATTTTAGTAATAGAACACATAAAATATATTTTCCTGACTTTAAACTTCTAGAAATATATAAACAGAAACTTAATTTTTATTTTTGGAGATTGTACTTTATAACGCAATAAAAATACGAATATAAACAAAAATAATAAATATTAAAAATATTTGTAATAGGATAAAAATCATAATAATCCAGTCCAAATAGATGAAAAACAGTTAAAATTTTGGAAACATTTGCATAACGCTGAAAAGATATACAAATCTAAATACATCAATATAAATAAAATGTCAAAAGTCTCCATTTGGATAAAAATTTTATTCAAGTTCAAAAGACAAAAATAAGTTGTTACCAAATATCTCTTAAACGGTAATTGTTATAATAAAATGGTACCTAAAATAGAATCACCTAAAAAAAGTTTCTATACTTTTATCCCAACAAATTATCATCATTCATGAGATAACACGATGTTAAAAATTGAAATAGTCATATTCTGCATGATGCAATCGATTCTGGGTCTTGTAAACAAACAAAAGAAAACGTACTCAATCTTAAAAAAAAGCAATTTTTACGCGTGTATCAGTGTAGATAAATAAAAATGACTGCAAATTATCTTATGCGCGAATGATGTACAGTTAAAGTGATATAAATTATGTACAAGTGATTATTTTCTTAATTAATTAATTAATTCTTAATAATTTTATTAGAGTTCGTTGTATTGTGTTTTAATTTAGTAAAATTAGTTACATTTATAATAATGGTTTAAATAAATTAAAATAAATGAAGTTATAAATTCGCAAAAATTGGTGTCAGGTGCGCGACGTGAAATCGTCGGTTAAATATCAAGTAATTCAATAACACTTCTGTGTTAACGCCGCGTGGAGTTTGCTTGTAAACCGTGTAGTCATAATAACAATTAGTTTGATTCAGTTCATTAAACTGTTTTATCAGTGCATGATAATAGAAAGTCATTGCAAATTAAAATATAATGCTAAAAAAACATTAAGTGAACAAATAATGAAGACAAAGAAACTTTGTGATTTAAAAGTCGCTGATTTAAAAAGAGAAGTAAGAAAAAGTGATCTAGATAAAAGTGGTAGTAAAATTGTTACAACAACGGCTTTACAAAAATTGGAATGAAAACATAATAGACCTTAATTCGTATTTGTTTGAAGTTTCTGAAGTTGTTGACTTTGGTACGCTTATTAATAAAATAAACAAAAATTCAAGAAAAATAGAGAACAATTTTTAGAAAATAGATAAAAAGTATCTTGAAAATTTTAAAAACACGAAAGAAAAATTATTAAAAATTTTTTATTAAAAGGAAAAAATTCTAGAAAAATTAGAGGAACTGCGAACTATTGAAAATTAAATGAAAAAAATAGAAGAAGAAAAAGCAAATAACAAATACAGACTAGTGTAGAAAACTGTTCAAAATAAAATTCAATATGTGCAAAGTTTTAGATTTACCTTAAAGGAAATAGACAAAATGGTCATTTTCTGGTCGACAAACAAAAACCATCATTTGTCAAAAGTGGTCTATGTCAACTGTCTAGCTTCTTTTGCTGGAAATAACGTTTTCCAAAAAAAAGCCCAAACAAACATAATGACAAGCAGAACTAAAAACCAAGTTAATGAAATGGAATTCTATAGGTTTATGAGCATGTTCTGGAAAAGGTAGGTTTAAAATTACACCTGGAGGTTACGTCATTGCACTATCTGTGAGTAAAAACCTTGAGATGTCCAGAGAGATTCCAATAGCATTTAAGAGCGATCGGCAAAATCTTAAATCTACATGATGACGGGCGATCGATTTTCTATCTGATCACTAAAAAGTACTTATGTACAAAAGCGTTATACAAAAATCTATGGAACCGCAAAATAGAAATAGAGTTCCATAACATTAAGAAACGGACAGAACCCAAGTTTGATTGCGGGTTAGCTCACCTGGATTGAAAGACAATTTGGAACATGTTAAAAGTCGCTTCCGAGAAACAAACGTAGAAATATTGGTCTGCAGTTAGGATCCAAACAGAACATCAGGCTAGGAAAAGTCCATTCACTGTTACGTCTACAATCAAGGCAGTAAAACGTTCTTAAACATCGAGAGTATTTGAAATTTGAAAAAAATTTGAATATTCTCAACAAAGATAAAATCGGTATTAAAGAGACGTGCGTTAAAAATAAATAAGTGCCTAATTAAGAGTTTTCACACGTGTGCCAATGTAAATAAATAAAGATGACTGCAGATTATCTTATTTGCAAACTGTGTACCGTTAAAGTGATATATAAATTTGTGATTATTTTTTTAATTCGTTAAGTGTAAACTTTATTAGAATTCGTTACATTGTGTTTTAGTTTTAGTCAAAGTAGTTTTTAATAATCGTTTAATCGTGTAAATAAGTTAAAATAAATTAAGTTCTAAATTTGCAACAGTATAAATTCCACGTTATTTACAATAACGAAAGAAATACAATAACCTTATTAATGTAAGTAGTAATGTAAATTATAGTAAAAAAAAAACAAAATAAGTTTACATGTCATACCTTGATTTTTTTAAAAATTTAGTTATATAATTTTTAATTAAAATGGCGTAAAAAAATATAGTAATATAACTATTTATTTTTCTAATTTTTTTAATTTTAAAGTAAATATAAAATTACACTTAATATGATTTTTCATAATATACATATCATGTTTTTGAAATATATTCTAAAAATAAAATTTTGAAATGATTAGGTAAATTAATATCTATTTTTAATGTAAGAAATTCCTCAAACTTATACTTCATACAAGTTTAATTACCGTCGAATACTTTTGTGTTTATAAAACTAATGTTTTTTATATTACTTACAGAGTAATAAAATAAGGACAATTTTTTTTAAAAAACCTGTATCGAACAAAATTACTTGTATAGAATTTTTTTTCCATAATTTTAGAGTACTAGTTTGTATTAGAAAAAATTGAACGAGTGAACCTCGGTCACATAACCTCACAAAAGATGTAAAACTGCTTGCTAATTAATTTTTTTTATTTTTATTTATTGATGAAAAAATTTCATTTCTCACTAATTAAAATAATTAAAAAATTTGAAAAAATTTCAAAGCTACGATTCATAAACTCGTGGAAAGTCATAACGTAATTAAAGGTTAAAATAGCTCATGTCAATATAAACGTAAATAAAAATATATAGTTTGCTGCGACTGTGCTGCCCCTTTTTTGTTACGGTGCAACTTACCAAAACTTCAAGTTTATCATCGCTAAACAAGTTTAACTTTACAAAATGAAAAATAAAAACAATCGTAATAACGTGATGCAGAAAAATGGTTAAGTAAAGATAATATATTTTATTTTATAATCGATGCAAGCTAACAAAGGTTTATCAATCTTGGGTTTCAAAATTTAAAATAAAATGTGTTGTATATCTGATTTTCTTTATTTATTAAAAGTAAACAACATTCTTAATGGACAAAGCCATCGTGTAATTTATTTTGACATTTTCAACTTTATTTAAATTAACAGTGTATTTTCTTTGATCTGACACGGGGTATATGAATTTACTGTAGGTGTAAAAGTAGTAATTTAAATGTTATACATTTTACAAAGGCTAAGGTTAAAAGGGTAATATTTAAATTTTCATGTAAATACGCAAAGTAATTTTTACTGTAATTAAATAAGTTGCTCATACAATTGCTGACTCTTATACTATATCATGCGTTTATTTTTACCGTTGAATTCTTTGTTTGGTCAGTTAATTTCGTATAGTAACTTGAAATGGTGTAGACATTTGCAACAAAAGTAGTATTCTAGTTTTTGTTATAACAAAACGTCTTTGTAAATTTAATGTTAAAAATTTTTAATAATCAGCACGCCATCAGTAGTGTATAAAATTAAACTGTTACATAATTTCCATATAAACGAGAGTTGTAGTAAATAGGTAATATCGGCTCCAGTAAAAACTTTTAGGTTCTTAGTAATTAAATATTACAAATCAGAGAAGTATATAGCAAATAAGATTATATCAACATGTCCTAATCACGTTTTAAAATAGTTGATATATTAAATCAATTTGTAAAAATATTTCAATTAAACAACTGATATTGAAATATTTTAAAAATATTTTCTAAAACGTTTTATTAGTAACATAAAAACTTCATAAAAATTTATACTTTTGCTTGATTTCACCTGTACCTTTTTTTCATATGTTGTATTAAAAACAAAATTATTTCAAACTTTGTTATGTATTATTAATGAATAAGTATATCTATTAAACTTTTTTGCTTCTCTAAAATATTTCTTACAAATTTGAATTAAGCGCCAGAGACAAACGCAAGTTACCAGTTTCAGCGATTGCGTGATACCAATCGTGATACATGGCTTTGCGTGTTGGAGTTATACAGTGCACGCCGCTTATTAGAATCACTGATAAGATTATCAGTCGAGTAATGTTTTCACTTCATTAAAAAACGGTTTGGACGTATGCTACTACATAGAAAAAAACATCGTTTACAGTAATCATAATTTTTGTTTCTGTAATCAATTTTCTTCACAAGCTTTTTCTATAAACAAACAATAACCTATTTTGAATGAATTTTTAGCTAAACTTTCACAATACGGATAGTTAGAGTGAATAATGTAATGATTGTACCTTAAAAATAGTTGTTTTGAATGCTTTAGATTTTTTTTCAGTGTTATTTATTTATTTTAGTATTTTGATATAATTATCACCACTCCTACTTTTGAAAAAAATTCAGAGGTTCTTAACTAGATTTTCTCAAAGCTTAAAAAGCTTATTTCTTTGTAAATTTTGAAAAGTGTAAATTTATGCGTGATTTCCTTGTTTTTTTTGGTTTGTGTACCGATCCTAAAAAGGTTCAGTCAATTTTAGCAGTTCCCGGTCCTAAAAATACTACCAAAGTTCGTAGAGTAATGGGTTTATTACAATGTTATCGTCGTTTTATTAAAGATTCTTTATCAGTGCTCCTATTAATGCTCTCTTACATGATAATCCTAAAGAGGAATAGATTGTTTGGATTTAAGAAGCCGATCAAGTTCTTTCTACCTTAAAGAAACTATCAACTTCTGCTCCTCTTTTATCTAGTACTGATTTTTCTAAGCATTTCTTCATTCAAATCAGACCCTGTACTTTTTCCAGAAGCTGGTGGTTTTGAACATCCTGTAGCCTCCCTCTCTACCTCCTATAAAAAGAGGCGAACCGTTCTATCGTGTAGGCTATGAGAGTCGTACCTTAACTAAAGCTCAGAGAAAATTTACCGTTACTAAAAAAACATTTTCAAAGTTATGTTGAAGGTACGAAGCTTACTGTCTTTACCGACCATTTTACCTTGCTGTGGTTCACTAAACTTAAATATCCTGCAAATTGCTTAGCTTGTTAGTGTCGTCGTTTGTCTCAATTTAATTTTACTATTAAACACCGTAAAGTTTTCTTAAATGTTGTTGCTGATTATTTTTCTCGTTTTGTAAATCTTCTACAAAATTTTAAATCAACTCCAGATTACTGGTATAAAAATATGTTATCTACAGTTGTGTCTAATCCCATTGATTTTCCTGATTTTACAGTAAAAGATGGCATTCTATATAAACATTTGCGTCGAAAACATAATGTAGTTTGTTCTTTGTTCCTACCAAAAACAGAAATAAAATTATTTCTGAATTTCAGATAAAGTTACTTCTGGTCATTTTGAAGTATTTAAAATTGTGTCTCATGTTAATGAATATTATTATTGGGCAAAATTATTATCTTCTTCATTAACTTTCCGTTTCAGATGGTTTCTATTAACTTTATAAGTCTTTTCCCTTGCTCAAAGAAAGGAAATACTCAACTGCTAGCAATTACTTATTGGTTTACAAAATTTGTTATGGTAAAAGCCTTATCAAACGCCACTACCGTTTTTGTTGATAAATATCTTGAAGAAAACGTTTTTAGTATTTTTGGCGTACCTCAAATTATTTTGTCTGACAATGCACAACTTTTTAAAGCTAAACAATTTATAGACTTATCTCTAACTATAAAGTTAATATCTAGTACAATACTCGGCACTTATCTCCAGTAAACGAATAAACAGAACTGTTCTGTACCTATTGTTGGATCTTTCTATGGTCCTGTATATGCAAATTATGGTAATGATTTTGTATCTCATATAGAGCGTAAACAATGGGAGGATGATGTCTTATCTTTATCTGCATTATATATAAATGTGCAATCTTGTTTAAAAAAGTTTATGAGCAAAGCAAACAACGATATGATTTGAGAAAACATTCTGTCGTTTTCAAAGTTGACGATTTTGTCTGAAAAAAGAATTATGCTGTTTTGCTGCTTACGATCTCGTGACGCGAAGATACGCCCTCTTGCATTTGCTCCAGAATTATTTAGCTGTCAAAGCAAAGTTTCAAGATTTCTTTCCTACTTTGATTCTTTTAGTTTTAGGTTAGTAATAAGTTCGAATGGTTCAACCTACGTTCAGAATTACATTTGTTTTTGTATCTTGCCTTTGGATTTGTCGTTACCTTCACGTTGTCGTTGCCTTAGCGTTGTTGCTGCCCTTGCGTTGTATCTTGCCGTTGCGTTGTTGCTATTTTACGTTTGGTGTTGCCGTAAATTTACTATGATGTTCTTTGTACTGCATTTGATAGTACCTGTCATTAATTTTTTTGTCGAACGGGGTGTGTAACGTTTCCGTTACTGTTATTATTTTATTTTAAATTATCTGTATTCATTTAACAAATTGTTGTATGTGAACCCTTCTAAATTTTTAGTTTTGTGTAGTTTGTGTTAATAATACAGGTATGTCTTTAATTTCTATTTTGTTACATACATCTAATTTTCCCTCCTTACATAATTTAGATTTTTTTTATATTGGTTTTATCTACAGTTATGAGATTGCAGTTTACTCTCATAATTTAAATGGATTTGATCTATTAATTGTTTTTTTTGTAAGAAAAAGATCATTATTATCGATTATGGTTCTGCAAATTTTTCAAACGTCAATGTGTAGTTGAGTAATCTGAAACAGCGTTGCATTCTACACAATGAAATCATGAACCCTAGGATTCGACACGCACGTAAGTGAAATTTGGTTCGCTTTCTTTGGAACAATGGTTTGCTTATAACCCACATTCCTTTTATTAAATTAATGTCTAAAATTTACGCATTATTAGAAATTACTTATCAAAATCAGTAATTAACTGTGTGATTAAAAGATTTACTTAATTTAATTTACAGCTTAGGAAATTTGAGTTAAACCTTCCGTTTAAGAAAAAGACTAAATTTACTTATTGCTAATCATTTTGTTTGACTTAGTTTAAGACTGTTTTTAAAGCATTAAAGAATTACCGGTAACTTATTAGTTTAAAGTTTAAAACTGATTTTTCATTTTATCTTTACATTTTACATTAATTACTGCTTACTTTTTTTCTTTATTGTTTGTGTGTTTTTAAATGTAGCAAAATAACTATTTGGTATTTGATCAATGATCAATGACCTATGTGTGACTTTTTTTCAGAATGAACATTTAGTGGTGTTAGTCTTTAAATTTAAACTACTCAGCATCCCTGACATTTCGGAAGTTAATTGACCAATTTTGTCAATTTTACTAATTGTTTAATTGATTTTCTGGTATCTTGTGTTAGCACACTACATTGTCTTAAAAACTGAACTTAAAATTCATTCCAATCCAATAATGAGTAGAATCTGAATCGGAAGCTATATTGACCACACTTTTTGCTGTTAGCACTTTTAACTGTCTTAAAATATCATTTAAAGAGTTTTCCATATTTTGTTAATTAGTTTCAGCCTCTTCTGTTGTAGTGTATTTTAGAATTTGATCCAAAATTTTTATTCTGTCAATGGGAATTATTCCACATTTTTTAAATCCGGCTTTAATTATTGCGACAATTTTTGTTTCCATGTTGCTTAACATTTTTTAAAGAATAGATGGAAATCTATTTTTTGGCACCGTTCCTCTTTCCTTTCAGTTTTCACTCCATTAGCATATCGCGCCATTGTCTTTTGAATGGCTTAAAATAAGCAACATCTAGTGACTGTGATATGTGAATTGAATCTTTGGGTAAAAGATAAACCGAACATCATTATTTTCATATTCCGCAATGACTTGAGCAGAAAAATGCGACGATACATTGTCGCCAATTAAACGTCGTATTAAAGCTATCGTAGAAAACCATTCATCAAAAGCTTTTTGAACTATCCAACCTGATTTGGTATTACCATATCGCGTCCCCTTTGGTCCTCCAGTCGTCCATGTGTCCCAAAAATAAGTAGAACGATGTGACCGGCTATTCCCTAAACTCAAAATACCGGTACGGGGACACTGTTTCGACACGATCGAGGAATTAAAAAGTGAATCCGCGTTTTGAATGCAATAATGGTATTGTTTTTTTGGTGAATTTAATAACAATTGTTAGCTTAGTTTTGAATAATAACAATACAGTTGGACTTATACGTATTTAATGTATACAAAAACTTTGTAATAGGTAGGAAACTACAAAGTAAAAACCAGCTTTTTTTAAAAAAAAATATTTCATTAGATGCAGCAAAATTAGAAAAACCTTTGTTAATTTTATATTAATTGATGGAATGCATAATACACAAGATTAAGAAACAATACGAATCATTAAATTGCGTTAAAAAAATAACAAAGTTAGTGTAGCTTTTATTAGATAGATAGCAATAGAAATTGACATTTTGTTGACTTCTTATTTTAAATTTAACGAAAAATTGCGAAATTATAATAATAAAAATTTGGCACAATAATAGTTATTTAATAAACAAAATTGTTAATACATTCTACCGCCGTGACCGAGTCTTAAGTAGCGAATGTGTTAATATTGTCGAGATTATTTGTCGCCGATTAACAACCAAGTTAGTTTTAAAGTTTTTCCGTTGATCGTAGTTCAGTAAAACGTGTGAAATTATAGGTAAGTAAAGTATACGAACTAATCTGTTGTTATATGTATAGTAGTCGAGCAATATTGTTAAATCAGTGGTTGCTAACGATTTCATATGTTGCTATACAAAATCGTACATTAATAGAAATTAATTCATTGTTCATTAATAGGGGTCATTAACGACCTATTTCTAATACCTTATTGTACGTTAAATTGTTATTAAAAGTCGATCGTCTGAAAAAGAAGTACAAGTAGTACATGCTTTTAAGAAAAAAATCTATTTGAACTGTTACAAAACAAAAAGCAACAGTGAATAATGGTAACTCAAACAGTATAAGAAAAAGATTTACGTTTGTTCCTAATTTTTTTTATTAAACTTGTAAAAGAAAATAAATTCTTTATGTTGCATGTACTTGCTTTGCATATAGAAACCTCACAATTTTATAAAAGAAAATAACCAAATAAACAGAAAAAATTGTAAGAACGAATCAAACGTGAATGTAACGTTTCGTACTATTTAATTTTCCATCTAGTAGTAATTAACATAATTATGAATTAAATTAAAAAAAGTTGTAACTTAAATAATGTTTATATAGTACTTACTCAGTGTTGAAAAAAACATGATGATGAATCCTGCAAACATTGGAATAGTGTAGCCTATTCTGTAATTATAAAGAAAAATTGTTAACTCTTCATTAAAACACACTTTGACAACTATAAACGAATTAAATAACGCTTCAATTGAATTTTTTATTTAGTAAGTAAAAACCTAAATGTTTAATGTTAAAACTTTAAAACATTAAGTTTTATCAATTAGTTTTAAAAACATAGATTTAATCTAAAAACACTTACTTGTGAGTTAAAGGACCAACAAATGGGTTAGCCAACAACTGCACAAATGCCTTCGAGGCAAACATTATTCCCACGGCAACGGTTTCACCAACCAGGTCTTCATGTCTTTGTGCTTCAGGGTCTAATGTTGTAAAATTAGCTGTAATTAATTGTATAGTATATTACATAATAAATCAAAGTGGTTTAAACTATCTTACTTGAATACTCCGTGGAAGTTATAGTATTTTCATCGTCTATATTTGAGACGGTTCTTTCGTGTCGCGGTTCACATGGTGGATATGTCACAGTTGAAGTCGTCGTTATTGGTGTTGAACCACTTTTAAGTACTTTGTCTAATGGTGCATCCGGATGATCTATATCGTACAAAAACTCCGGAATGATTGGTACTGAAACAAATATATTAACATTAATGAGGTAAAACAATTCATATTTAATTTTTTTATTTAACAATTTCAGACAAAAATTACCCTTAATAATTTAAACTATCTAAATAAATAAGTTTTTTTAATGAAAATTTAAATTAAATAGGCCGGAAAGAATCGTATATTTTGTACTAATAAATTAAAATTTTTAATAGTCGATAATGTAAGATTCTTGTCATAACTTTTTGGCATTAAAATGATTACCAAGCAAGTTGAATAAAAAGTTATATCAGGAAGTACAAGTGGTACAAGTAACAAATTTAATTTTCATAAACAATCTGTCAAGAGACATTTATTTCAGCTTTGATTGACAATTTTTTTGCATTATTCGCTTGGTTACTAGTTAGTATTTAAAATGTTATACATAATAAATTTAATTTTTGGAAAAATGTTTTAACAATAAACAATTTTAACAACGAATAGGTTTATCTTTCTTACAATTCGTAATATTTGTTGTGTTGAACTTTAATTAATAATTTTCCTTATTTGTGAATTTCTTAATTCAATAATATTTAACGATTTGACTACTTAGCATAAAAATTTGCTATGTATGATAAAAATAACCATACTACAATTTATTTAAATTTAAAAAAAACGAATTTGCAAGATAAGTTATGTAACGGCTAGCTACCTTGCGTGTTTCCGGGCTAAACTGTGAGAAAACCGGTGCTCTGTTTATGGTGGTTTTAAACGGTAACTAATAAAAAATTTCGTCGTCGTCGTGTTTGTTAGGACGAGAGTTGCCAAACCTATCTTTATATATTTTTTTGCTATTTAAAAAAATGTCTATACTTTTAATTTGCAATATGCAAAAATTAATGTCAAATGGCTTCTTTTGTAGCAAATCAAAAACTACTTCCGTCGAAAAACCAATAGTTCCAACACAAAGCTGATAAATTTACTAAAGAAACCATCACGCAGAAGCTTAATTGAAAGTTAGTACTCATTTATTAACTAGCACTAGTTTAACCGATGTACCCAACAATGTACAAAAGTAGCTTGTGGTGATAATTTTTGATGTTTCAGTTATGTAGCATTGTAATCTCTCTGTACGCGCTTCTCGAGGCGCGCTTTTCCAGGCTGTTTCGCAAAATTAGTACCTGCCTAGATCTACAGTCTGAGGATCAAGATCGGAAAATACCAGCGCAGAAACGCATTTTTAAATTAGAAAAACATGCATGATTTCTACCTCGTGTAACGTTCGTTTGATTTTGTGCGATTTCTTTCGTGAAAGTCCCAGTATTTGAGTTGATTTTATTCGTTTTCTGTACTTTGCGATCGTTTAAGTAATTTCACGTAATTTTAATGAAGTTATTCCACATTTTTAGATTCATCTTTGTCAATCAAATTGGTAAGAAAATTTTGTATACACTCCGTATTTCGTATTTACGTTGATCTAGCATTTTCTTTGTCTTAGTAGGACTAATTGTTATATTTTACATGTAGTAATTTAAATTTTAAAAAGTTTGTTTATTTTAAATTTGTTTAAAAGTTCATAGTATTAAGTACGTTCTTAATGCATTTGCATTCGATTCATTTATATTAAATTTAATTATATTGTATTTGGAGTTTACCTTATAATTTATTACTTCCGATAGACAGTTTTATTATTCGGTTTCAACAGGTTAATCTTTATGAGAGTAATAAAATCTTTTGATTTTGATATTTTTGTTTTGTTAACGTTGCATTTCTTGCCGTGAGAAAAGCAGTCTTCGAAATGTGCTTTTGCGTGTTAAATAAATCTGTTTGCATCGTCTTTCCACGTGTAAGTTAAGTTGTGTGTCAGGGTTTTATTTTCGCCTTTGAGGCGGCTTCTTGAGCATCTTCCGACAGAACCTTATCCATTGAGACTATCCTTTCGATTTTCTTGCCGTCTACATCTGGCAACTAGAAGCATCTACCTGTAACTACTACGATGAAACTTTAAGGTATTTATTTATTACCGTTTAAACTAAATTGGTGAACGTAATACCGTTATTTGAGAGATTTAGAAGCTTTGGTTTTAAGCAGAACAAGAATAAAAATTTTTCCGAGATACCGATTTTATTGATTATTATACGGGAATTAATTGTTATTTGTGTTATTTTAAAGACAATGTATAGCAAATGTTTAAATTCTGTTTTATCGACGTTAAACCTGAAAATTTATTAATTTCGTACTATAGTATTAAGATTTTCGATTTTGTGTTAAAAAGCTACGGAATTTATTTGATTTTGTAAATATCTTTTTCTTTTAATGCGAACACGGCCGTGCGATTTCTAGTGTAAGTAAATTATTTTTTTGTTTTCTTTATTTTATTTTAATTTAAAATTTTGTTTGCATTTACTTTATTCAAATTGAACAGTTTTTTTTTAAATTATTAACTTGTTCTGTTTTATTTGTGTAGTAAATGTTAAATTGTTAAATGTAACAAAGCTTTTAATCCGCCGGCCTTTGCGTTATGTGAAATTTAAATAATTTTAGGTTTTGGTGCAATATACTTTATTAAGGTAAGTCCCATTTGGAGTGTATTCAACAGGAGCGGGTTTTTGGTAGGTAAAGTCCAGAGGCTCCGTTTTGAGATAAAAATTTTTTTGACGCCCTTTTGATTTATACCTTTGTTTTTGTTTTCTTTCGGGTTTTTCAAACAGTTACGGAGTTTTGAGTATAACCGAGCACAGGCAAATACTTCGTTTATGTTACTTCCATACAGGTAACTTTCGTAATAACAGCTTTTGCATGTAACGCTCGATACCAAAAACTTCTCTAAAATCATCAGTTGATAATTGTTGCAAACAGATAATTTGTCGAATCATTTATAACTTTCATGTTGTTGAAATACAAAAACTAGTGTAAAAAAACTTCTAAAAAAATAGACGAGTTTTACGTCTATATAACACAAAAAATATTACAGATTAATAAAAAAATAACAAAATTTAACCAGTCAAATTTTCTTTCCAACCGTATGACAATGTGTAGCAAAATATCGGTATGCCTAATATCAAATAGGCATTTGAAGAAACTTATAGAAGTGATTAAGTTACTGTCATAATTTAGTGTGGTTAAAAAGTAAAAAAAAACTTAAAAATAAACATTAAAAGAATTTAAAACAAAAAAAATTTATAAAACAGAAAAAAAAACAACATTAACACTTCCAAATGCAATGAGATTAAATAAATGAGAAAAGTGTCGTAATTTATAAACGCTTTTTTTGTGGCAGTGACAGTGGCAAATAGACACGGAGCAAACCAAATTAATACAATCTAAACAATTTAATTATCAAACTTCAGACATTCCAAAGCACCCATGAGTACGCGATAAACGACGACAACACCGTAGTAATGTTAACTGCGAGATCCCTTAAACAGATCATCGATCGGTTGCAAGCCACCATGGACCACCTGTCGAGTTAGTACACCGACTGGAGGATCGCCGTAAACCCGACGTAGAGTACCACAGTACTCTTCACACGTCGCGCCGTTGAGAATCAGACCGAGTCATGAAGTCAACTTGAAAAGTGCCGATATATCGTGGAAGCAAAGTGCCTATGCCTCGTTCTGTACAAACGCCTATCATAGAAGAAACATCTCCACAACGTTGCAGTGAAAACATCTGCAGTTATGGGTAACATGGCCAGACACGGCAAAGATTCAGCTAACCTAAAACAAGACATTACGTCTTGTTTTCAACGCTCCGTGGTTTGTAAGAAACAATCAGATTTACAAGTGTCCAGCATCCCAACGAGGAAATAAAGAAACAATGAAGGTACGGCTTGAGTAGTAGTAGTAGTACTACTACTACGCTGATAATAAAGGTGTAAAAACAGTTGTGCTAAAAAAAGTTTTGGAATCATTTAGTATAGAATAAAAAAATAAACAAAACAAACACTTTTAGAAGGGTTAATATTAATGCTCCGACGTTCACGTAGATTCATTTTTGTCTCCAACCGAACAATTTTGCCAATGCATTTGTTATAGAAAGTTTTTTTAATATTTTCAGGTTTGGTCTATTCATCATTGATAATCATAGCTGTAAGCCTCTTAAGGATTTGCCATTCAAATTGGGGTCTCATAATACTCCAGATAAACGTTAGTGTAAAAAATGTTTTCTTAAGCGCTTACTTATTTAAAAACTTTCTATTATCCAGATAAAATGCGATTAGCTGAAAAATAATGAAAAATAAATATAATAGTGCACTATGTATGAATAGAATAATAATAAATACGTAATTACCATGGAAACTGGTAGTATCTGTATATATATACCCGTACAGTTTATGCACATTTTTAGTTATTTTTGTGTTAAGTACTAACAATTTTTACTTTGATGTTTGATATTAAAATGTCTAAGTTGACTGAGAACGAACTTGAGTACTTTGCTCAACATCCTGAAAGTAGCGAATTAGAATATGAAGATAGTGAAATTCCAATTCAAGAAAAAAAATTAGACGAAAATGAAGAATGCGTATCTGAAAACAGCAAAAGTGAAAGCCTTGAAAGTACTAATGTTGTGGTTAAAGAAATGGTTCCAAAAAGAGGTTCCAAAAGGAAGGCTCCTTTTGGAATTACAACAAAGATCTCGTGGTTACTGATAAGTGTTTGCTTAGCAAAGACGGTAAACTTATTGTTCCTGAAAAATGTGAAACTCCAAGAGATGGAACATTGTGGACTATCGTGAAACCACCGACATGTCGCCGACCAAAACAAAATATTTGTACAAGCAATCCAGAAATAAATAACATTTCTTAAAACGTTACTTCAATATCCGAAACGTTTCATTTATTCATAAGTAAAACATTGTGGATATTATTATTACGGAGACCAATAAAAAAGCTTATGATATCAAAGGAGACGAGTGGAAAATTTTAACGACTATTGAACTGAAAGCATTTATGGATTTGTTGCTTTTTGCCGGATCATTCAAAACGCACCAGAAACCGCTACAAAAACTTTGGAGTAACAAGAACCCTGGTTTCCAATGGCCCATTTTTGCTGTTGTTATGTCATTTAGACAAACGAAAGAAATATTAAGATTTATTCAATTCGACAAAAAAGTAAACTTGTAGCAATTGAAGAAATTTTCGAAAAATTGGTGTAAATTTCAAAAATGTAGCACGTATGAATTTAAATGCTCGGCAAAACTTTTTTTAAAATCTTGGACAATCTAATTGTTTTATGACAATAACTGAATGTAAATTAAATCGATGCTTGTTAGAAAAATTGCCGTAGTATGATGCATATTTATATTTTGCGGTTAGATTTATTTTTCTTTTGTCATTTCTAGCATTTACTACTACCCAGAGCTTCAAAGCTAAAGAATGGTTGCGTAGAAACTCATTTTGTTTTTCAAATTTCAAATGTCAATTCATTATCTAACTAAAAGACGTTTGCACTTTTTATGCGGCGTTTGAGTTGTGCACATTATGAAATTAAAGATTAACCATTACATTAAGTTCACACATTGTTTATGCTTTTAGTTAGAATTTATTTCGCATAATCGTTAAATTCCAAATTTATCCGACGGGCATCTCAGCATTCTTTAGTTTTGGAATGAGCTCTATTAAATTTGAGCAATTAAAATTGCGCCAAATGAATTACGTGTTTAACACGTGTAATAGTTCCTTTGTGTTTGTTGTTTTTTTTGGAATATCGTCGTCAAAATATCTTTTGTAAACTGAAAACATTATCGAGTGACAGTTTTTCACACCCAATATGTCAAGATTAGTATTTTAACGGGAAAGATAATGGAACCTAACTTATAAAATTCTATCGATGCACACGTACTAAATTTAAAACAAACTATAAATCTAGAAAATTGGAAATTTAGCGTATGTCGTGTTTCAGAATTGGGTATAACCAATTTAGTCTCCTATTTGGTACCACTGCGATATAATTGTTTGTCTATTTTTAGCTTTTAGGGATGGTTGCATCTTTACTAGTACTAACAAGGTATCGTACACTATATCTAACATTTTGCTTTTATCATCTTTTGCTATCGACCGTATGTACTGCGACTCATTAATTAACGTTCAGATTCTTCAAGCTCGGGGGTAATTTGCTGTGCGTCATTCTTATTCAATATATATTCATATTGTTAAATTTTAATTTTAAAATAATAAATTTTTCTACTTTGTTGATTTACATAATATAATAGCAACAGAAATGTTATAAAAATTTATCTTTTGGTGTTTTTATATAGTTTTAACTATGATTTTTTTCTTAGATAATTTAGTTGCCTAGACTACAGTTTCTATTTAATTCTTGATTTGGTTTGAGTAACTTTTTTCGAACGGTTGTTAAATTTATTTCATTTTAGTAACATAATTGATTACTTACGTTTTTAAGAAGTAAATCAATTGTTATATATTTTTTCTATTTTCAACAGTAGCGGAATTATAGAAAAAATTGGCACTTCATATGATTCCTCTATCAATTCTATTGTTAGTAAATTCTTCATATGATTTGCTTCAAAATTAAATATACATTTATTATTTTTGTAACTGTGATATTATCTGCAGATAATAGTTAATTTAAGAAAAAAACTTATTGTTCTTTTCTTTTCAAATCTTTTAGATAGAAAACTTTTAATTGTCAATTTTCATGCTATTCTTGTTTCATTGACATCGAAACTTACTGCTAAGTAATTAACGCATGACTGCTTTGAAGTAAAAGTTTCAAAGATGTGCTCTAACAATTTAAAAAAAAATTATACACAATTAACAAAATTTTGCTAAATTAATTGATGTAAATAAAATTTCAAAGCTGGTGTTACATAGAGAACATAAATTCTGACTAGGCTCATTTGGGTTACGTAACAGCAGTAATCGTATTACCTGACGATCTCATCACCGTGTAATTAAAGGAATACTTAGCTTGTAGTTGCACTTTGCAATCATAAAGACGATCGAGCTCAATTTACTCTAATATAATTATAAGATGTAATTACCATAATAATTTTCATCGATAACCTGTGCATCTTTTTATTTAATTTTTTATAATTTATATATTTTGGATTAAATATCTAATAATTTACTTTAGAAATGAAGTTATTTATTAAAGCAATTATAATTTTATGCATAAACTAAAAACTACACTATCCTATACTAAACGTTAAATTATTATAATTACAATAAATATAAAAAAAATCAATACAAGTGTTGATTTTATTGCCATGTATGTTGGATTTACAGCATAATAAGCAATGTTTTGTGTTCAGAATGTTGTTCAGTATTTTATGTAACGTAACAAGCATAAATAATTCACAATAAGTTTCCTATTTTCTTTCTAGGTCAGGTCTTAGTTGTTCATTCAAATAACAAAATGTTATGTAGTGTGGAAAAACTGTATCAATATATATAAAATATTATAATGACCAAAACATTTGAAGAATTTTAAATGTGTAAACAAACAAAAATAATTATTAAAAATATTGAAAAAATAGGTAATGTTTACGTTTATAAAGGTAGTTTTCCATAAATAGTATGGGGTGTCATTATTACTTATATTCTGTAGTAGGTTGTAAAATAACACTTTTTTAACCGTAGGCAAATAATATTTCATTATTGACTACTAGTTAATGATAAATATATTTGCTTTTTCTGATAATTTTATAAATTAAAAAAAATAATTAGTAAACGTTATACCAGAATCAAAAGATTAATGCTATTTGAAAGATTGATATCAAAATGAATTTAATTTTAAAAAGTTATTTGAAGTTCGGGTGGTATGTACATGTAAATATTAATGAATCAATTATATTGTAGATATATTTAATGATTAAAATAAACAACCACCAAACAAAATATTGTCACTTGATTTATACTTTAATATTAATTTTTTGCATTTTAATACAAATTGTATATACACTATTATTATAGTACTCGCGACTCCCTCGACGCTTTTTGTGTCTCACCACAAAATCTCGTCAAATAAAATTTGGAACTTGTATAAAGGAAAACAGATTACTATTAAAATGTATTAGTTATTTTTAGGGTAGCTAAAATACAAAATAGTTATATGTAGAAAAAAACTGGTGTGGTCACCACACGACTTTCCTATGAGGAATGATAAAGGAATGTCTAAATATTTGTTTAAAGTTATGTCGTCATAAAACCATGTTATGTTATGAGTGATATGTACACGTTTGTATTGATCTCTTAGCATGCTATAATTTTTTTTAAATGTTTTTCTTCGATTTCATTAAGATATATGGTAATTTGAGGTTATGTTGTCATATGGAATAACCCTTATAGTTGTGCGCCTTAATATTGCTTTCCCCTGTAGTAAATCAGTTAAAATTACTATCTCTATAAAAACTGTAAAAATAATTTGAATAATTTACATACGTACAAAATTATATAAGAAAAACTGTTAAAAATGGCGGAGACTCTTTTTTTATAAAACCGAGAGAATATGAAAAGCCAGGTCAATACCAAATTTTAAGTTACTATTTTATTTTTTTGATTCAGGAGACCTTGAAACGTAAAATTCTGTGAAAAAATTTTTTGCAAAAAAATTGCGATCGCTATGCTATACTTTCCTTATATGAAAGTAATAATCAATAATGAGAAAACATGAATATAGTGAACAATACGTAAGTTTGACGACATATATACATTCCAGTCCGGAAATATCGATATTTATTTCTGTTTAAGTTTACTTTCAAAATCAAATTACGTACTTCGCCGTTATATGAATTAAATAAAGATAAAATAGTTTTATTTTATGGGTTAAATTTTTGATAGTTACCTAAAATGTACTTTTAATCTAGATGAAGAAAACTTGCGCATGTGGGTAGAGAGGGAGAGAACCGGCTAGCGTGTATTGATTATTTTGGTTGTGGAAAAATTTATGCCCTTCAAATTTACAAACTTAATTCTGTGACTTAAGGATTAAAAAGTTCTTCGTATCTTGCCACTAAATGTTTGCAACGCTTAGCCTTTGAAAACATTTTTCAATATCCGGAAGCTGCTCAACGGCTCTTATCTCAAATGTATATAAATGATTTTCTCGGTGAAGCTAATTGTGCTACTGATGCAATAAGATTACGTGATCAAGTTAGTTCGATATGGACTCAAGCTAACTTTCATTGAGAAAATTTTTATCAAATGATTCTGCTGTACTAGCAAAGGAAAATGAAGATTCTACTGAATGTTTTACAATTCCAACTCAAAACCGCTAAACACGAAAGCGTTAGGTGTGAAGTGGAATCCAAATTCTGATACCTTTTATTTCTCATTCATTCTAGATTTACCACATTCTAAAGTTACCAAACGTATTATTTTATCTATGATATCTAAATTATTTGATCCTCTTGGCTTGGTTTCGCCATTAATTGTGCGCGGAAAAATTCTCGTACAGCAACTTTGGAAAGAATGGTTAGATTGGGACTCGGATCTTCCTCCTGATTTTACGATAAAATTTGCTTCACTAAAGAAAGAACTGCAACAAATTGACAAGGTTTCAATTCCTTGAACATTCTTGTTGTTAAATCCATTTGACATTCAATTGCACGGCTTTGCAGTAGCTAGTTCAGTAGCCTGTGGTGCTTGTATTTTCATCCGTTCCGTCAATTCTAACGGAGTGCGAGTTTCACTTTTGTGTTCCAAATCCAGAGTCGCTCAACTCAAACAAGCATCTATTCTATCAATTTGAAAATAAATCAATCTTTTCTGTGGTCCGATTCTCAAATCGCTCTTGCTTGGATAAAATCAGTACCAAACAGTTTTTGTAGCAAATAAAACCGCAGTAATACAAGAGTTGACAACAGTAGATATGTGGAATCATGTTCCTACACAGTACAATCCAGCGGATTTACTTTCTAGAGGTGCAACAATTTCTGCTATGGGCGGTGAAAGTCTTTGGCGTAAAGGTCCACAGTTCTTATGGGAACCTGAATCGAAATGGCCTTCTCGAGGTATATCGGTAAATGGTAGCTTACCTGAATTAAAAAATCAAATTAATTTATTGGCCATTGTACCAGAAAATGAAGCATTATTTGATCTCATCAATAAAGTTTCGTCATATACCAAAATTTTAAGAATTTTATCTTATGTTAGAAGGTTTATCTTAAATATTAAAACAAAAGGCATAAACCGTAATCGTAGTTATTTAACTATATCTGAGATAAATGATTCCTTAATGGAAATGGTAAAATTCGTCCAAGCATCATGTTTCAAAGAAGAAATAAAAAAGTTAAGTTCAGGCAACCCTAATAAAATGAACACCTCTCTTTTCTCTACTTTAAATATTTTCTTAGATTCTCACCATATTATAAGAGTTGGTGGTAGAATTTGTCAATCTCAACTACACTATGATACCAGACACCCTATTCTATTACCCAAGAACCACAGGTTTACTTATTTAGTTCTTGAGTATTATCACAAAAAGTTTTTACACTGCGGTCCAAATCAATTACTAGCCCTTGTTAGATCAAAATTCTGGGTACTGGCTGGTCGAAATGCATGCAAGAAAATTGTACGCAATTGCTTGCAATGTTTTAAATACTCTCCAACTCCTTGCAAAACGAAAATAGGCAATTTACCACCTCAAAGGTTAAAAGCTTTTACATCATGTTTTGATAATATCGGTTGTGATTTTACCGGTTATTTTTTAATAAAAAGCGGTTACACAAAAAGGTCATCGTATATCAAATCATACGTTTGTTTATTTATTTGTACAGTAACAAAAGCGGTTCATTTAGAGCTCGTTACAAGTTTAAGCTCAAATGCGTTTATTGAAGCTTTTAAGAGATTAATAGTTCGCAGAGGTAAGCCATCCCACGTCTACTCTTACAATGGAATTAACTTTGTATGCGCTGCGAGTACGATGAAAGAATTTTATTCTAATTTTAAGAGTCAAAATTTTAAAAACGACGTTTTGGAATATTCCGGAACTGAATCAATTCAATAAGATTTCATTCCGCCTAGGTCTCCGCATTTCGGTGGCCTTTGGGAAAGTAACATCCGCCGGGTAAAAAGTCATGTATACAAAGTTTTAAAGGACACTAAATTAAATTACAAATGTTTCTCTAATTTACTCTGCCAAATAGAAAGTGTGCTTAATTCACGTCCTTTGGCTCTACTGCTCAACGATGCTAACGACCCGCAATCCTTGACACCATTTCATTTTTTGACTGGAAAAGGAGCAGAAGCTATTCTGGAACCACAGATAACAAACGTTCCTGAAAACAGACTAAATCAATCTTAACTAAGAAATAAATTGATTAACCATTTTTTGGAAAAGATGGTGTAAAGAAGTGATTTTAGAGTTTCAGCAAGCTTCGAAGATTTCAATCCGCACTATGGAAAACCTCAAAGTTGGAGATTTGGTATTACTCATGGATGAAAACGGGCCCGCACTTCAATGGCCTCTAGGAAGAGTTTTAGAAATTCATCCTGGTTCCGACGGTGTTGTTCGTCTTGTTACAATAAAACTTGGTGATGGAAAGACTGCCACTCGCGCAGTGAAAAAAGTGCGTTTTTTGCCAATTGAGCAATAAGTTGGGTAACCTAAGAGAATGCTCTTTGTTGATGACCTTGTGATTGGTGATAGTTTGTATTTTGAAATATCGCATATTTCAAGGCGGCCGGCATGAAGAAAACTTGCGCATGTGTGTAAATAGGGAGAAAACCGGCTAGCGAGTTTTAATATTTTGGTTTTGGAAAAATTTAATAACATTAAGTTTTCAATTGTTGTATAGGTGGTTCATAGCTTGTCAGATAAGCAAAATAAACAAATTCAAAAATTACAGTCCACTTGTTTAAATTCTACAAAGAAGAAGGGTAGTTTCAACCCAAACATAATTTCGAAGAAACCCAATTTTCCAGCACTAGACATACTTAAACGCTTGCACTGTGTATAATTTAGATTTAGAAGTATATTTGCGAGATTATTGAGTGACAAAAATTTATCAAAAAGTTTGTCCGACGAAAGTGGTGAATCTGTTATTGATCCTGATCAAGATATGAAACCAAAAAAAAAACTTGCAGCAAAATAAACCTTGATCAACCACATTCAAATCCGTCCCAAAGTCATTTTTGGGTAATTCTGGAATTACGGTTATTCACTGGATGAATTTGATGTGTTGGGGTATTTTAATTTATTTGTTAATGGGTTTTTAAATATAATCATATTGTAAACACATCGATTTGCAAAACAAAAACCAGGTTAAACTAAATCTAGGAAAAAGGCACCTGAATAAAAAAATCTAAATAAAAACCCTGAAATAAACTCATAGAAGGTAGTTTTTTTGTGAAAATTTTGTTTCTGAGACTTTTCCCCGGACTCCAATTCATCTACTAGTCCATGGAAATCTGCAGACAAACACGAAATTCTAATATATTTGGCAATAAATATAACGTAAGGAATTAATTTTCAACAAGAAACGATTTAATAAAATTTAGATTCCATTATGATTTATGTTTCCGACTGACATTCGATATCATGGTCGTTTGTTTATTTTGACCAAATTATCTTTGCTTACAGTAGCATGTAAGACGTGAAAAACTTTATCAAAACTCACGTGTTACTACGTTTTGTTATAATTTTGCATCTCTGTTTGTTTCATTTTAATCATATGGGAACTATGAACGGTTCGTGCAACGTTGATATAAGAAAACATTTTTAGTTAATTCAGAATTGGACTGTAATACAATCTAAGAAAACATTAACATGTAGTAGTACCGCGGTTTCTCTAAATTCAAGGTAGCAATTTGCTGTATAATGATTTTTCTTCGTTTTTGTTTTGTTAACAGATTTAATCGCTCGTCAAACACAACCAAGTGTTCTCGTATGGTTATATAAATAAAAACTTATTTTGATAATCTATTTTGTCTTGAAACGTTTGCCTCAAAATCTTGCGGCAATTCTAAGAGCTCCATTGTCTACCTCTTCTAGGGACTGCAGTTACCCAGGAGAACACGTCTTCCAAACATTATAATTAGAACGGGGTATTTAAAGTAACAATTATACCGTTTGTTTTGATAATAATTGCAGAAAAACTTGGACTAAACACTTAAGTTTGTGAATTATTGTCTATTACGGTTTAACGTACCGACGTTTCAGTATGGTATAAATGCAACTTTTGATAATTTATGATTGAAGACATTTAACCAAATTTTGAGACTATACTCTTAATTAAATCAAGATAATTATGAAGTTTAATCTCGTTAGTATTTTTTTTTTTTGGTTATTATTAACTATTAACTATTTAAGTTTAGTTATTTAAGTTAATAAATTTTGCGGACTTAAAGATCTTTAAATTTAATTTAATTGCATTTTAGTATCATTTTAAATTCAATTTACTTTTCAGTAAAATTTATTAAGTAATTTATGTTATTTTATTTATTTTTTTAACTAAATTTTATAATCGATGGTTTTATTATAAATCTAATTTGTGTGTGAAATTTTGTTTGTTCATTTTATTTTACTTTTATTTATATTATTTCTTCTATGTAATAAATGTTAAATTGTTCAAATGTAATGCAAGCTTTAATCAATGAACCTGTTTGCGAGTTTTTTTTAGAATTTAGTGACAACATATTGAAAGGTAGATTCTAATAGTGTGTACCTGTTCTCTGGTTGACAAGGCCCATAAGCCTATTTAAACTATTAACCTTCCTGGCGCTTTTTTAATTTTGATTTTGACTTTTACATTTGAGTTTTTCCAAACAGTCACGGATTTTCAAATACAATTCAGAACCGTTACCACTGAGCAAATACTTTGTTTATGTTACCAATCCACGACAATTTTCTTTTCAACATCTTATGTACATATGTAGCATAACCCAGAAATTCTTGCAAACTCCAAGTTAAATACGATTTGGGCAATCTTTTAACATATCAATAATAAATTATCAAGTTCATACGTGTCAAACAAAGATATCACACTCTATGGAAGTCTACGCGATATAAAGGCAGATTAAGTCAAATATAATATATGTTTCACAAACGTGCACATTTTGGAGATACATTCTATTTGCTGTGTGTGTCAGAAAGTAGATATTTGTTTTGAACTATATTTACACAAGCGAAGGCATGTTTATAAATACAAAATTTAAAGATATACCAATGCAAAAATTTTAATGTTTTTACTCAACCCAATATTAGACCAAAATATTATTTGACAATCGACAATTTTTACACATCTCCACAGCATGCACACTTTTCCATACAACACAAAAAAAGATATGGTCAAAAAAATTTAAACAAAAAAAACCAAAGCGCGTCGAAATGATTGCATATCAAAGAGAAAAACTTCTGGTACTAAAATATCCATGACACTTCTTTCAACAGTAACTAAAAAAATATTAAAAACAAACAGAAAAGATAAAAATAGAAATGCAGTTTAGAAACCAAAGGTCATATTTAACTTATAACAATACAATGAGTGAAGTTGACTTTTTACACTAACTAGAAAGATTAAAGATTGCAACACCAATTAAATTTTTAATTATTTTTATTAGTTTTTTAATATATCTGTAGTCATTTTGTTTTTATGATTATATTTTAACGTATTTGTCGTTACAAATGCACTAAATTAAAAAAAATATTAATCAATAGTAATTTATGTCACTAGCGTCGAAAGTAAAACACAGTATAACAAACGCTAATGCAACGTGATGCCACATTCTGGCGTTGTATGCTAGTTAATTATGCTATGAGATTTTCGACGAGAGTTACATTCATTATTCTGATAAAATTTTTTTGAGAAAAGCATGATAAACTCAATGTTGGTACTATATTTATTATAAACAAAATTTGTCAATCAAATTAAAATTTCAGGTTAAACTATATTACTCAAGGATGTTTAGTCTTACATTCTTTATAATATGCTAGATACTAACAAGTTACGAATTGGCGATTTGTAAAGTAAACAAAATGATATTATTGGTCAATTTAAATGTGATTGTGTTATAATTATAATTAAACTAATACTCAAACAATTTACAAAAAATTTAATACACCACTTTTTAATTTCAATAATTGTAGAAACAGGATAATAATATAAATGTTTATACAATGTTTTTTTTCAAGTTTCAATATAAATAACTCAAATTTGCTTAAACTGTATCTAATTACATTTAGCTCATATCGTTTGGTCGTGAAGAAAGTATGGTCTGTTACTCTGTTGGGTTGAAAATTTGATACTTGTGGTATCTCACTCTAGTTTACGCTCGCGCTCGAAACTTTACACTTATATCGAATTTTCAACAATCCAGTATATTATAGTCATTGATACAAAAACTGTGCAAATTTAGAATGAAATGAGGAAAGTGTCAACGCAACAAAATAACATAACTTTTTGTTTGTGTTATAAATATACCGTTCAATTGACTTCATGTTCATTAACATTAGTTGACATTTGTCATAGACCGCTTATATCCATTGTTGCCAACCTTTATCTTAGTGGGCCGTGCTGGTAACAACCACGTCACCACGGCCCGTTGAGATGTTAGAAGATATTAGAAAATTGACATTGCAGCATCAACCGTTTTGATAAACAATACTTCACAAGTATTCATAGCTGTGCGAATTTTGAATCGAGGAAAAGCCCTAGGGTAATCAATCCCACATTAATTATAGTAGCTGAATCGGTCTATTAAATGTGCGACACCATTCCAAGGAATTACTACTTCCACCTTTAATTTAACAGCAGACCTCGAGTCTCTGCCAAATTTGATGTGAAGATCAACTAAATCCAAAATCGCTTTAATTTCGTCAATATACGTAGAAAATCTACATTTCAGTAAAATCGATTTAAGCCGGCAAGACTTCTATCAAAATCAAACCACTCACATCGACGTAAAGACAGGAAATGACTACCGGCGCAGACTGAAATTTTCAGAATTTTATTTATTTTCTCCACGACTTTTGCCAAATGTAATTTTGTTGGTCACTGGTCAAACAAAATTAGATACTTATGGATATTAAAACTGTCAAATATAAATTTGACGTCTTAATTTTGACGTATGTAATTTATGGTTAATTTATAACTTAAAAAAATTTAATACACGATTTGTTAATTTTAATCATATGAATTTTAATACAATGGTATAAAACGAATCGTTCAGCTAACAATATAAATAACTCATATTTGCTTAAATTTGATTCAGCTTCTGGTCGTGGAGAAAGTATGGTCTTACTCGGTTGGAATGAAACTTCGATACTTGTGGTTCCTTAAGCTCGCTTACGTTGGCGCTCGGAACTTTCCACTCGTATCAAATTTTCATTCCAGCCTTGCTACAGAATATACCATTCTACCAGGCACACACGCAAACGTAATAATTAACTTTCAAACCATAGTTTTACGTACATTTCCATTTTTCACTTTGCAGCGATGAGGACAACACAAAAAATAGTTTGTTTATTTTAATATTGCCCAAATATAAAGTTTTGTTTAAATAAAAATTTCTTGCTGTGTTTAGTAAAAAAACCAATGTTTAAAACGGTAACATTCTAAAAGATTCATTCACTGTCAAGTCATAAAATGTTTAGTATTTCCCGTTTTTTATTATACGTTCAGAATTAAAAAGAATTTATTAATATTTGATTTTATTTAATATTTTATTAAAACCTTGTTAACTGCTGCGACAACGTATTTATTTTGTTATATAACCGAAGTAATTACAACAAAAACGTTATTATCTCAGCATTAAAGGTTAATGAAAAGTGCAGTTGGTATTGGCACTGACAAGTTGCGAACATAAATTACATCGACGTCGCGTCGTTGATATGACATCCTTATGTTTTTAATAGAGTGAAGACATTGTCATAAAGATATCAAACTAATTTTATAGATAATCTCGTATCGGGTTTGCATAAAAATTAAATTTAAAACAGGATTGCATCTACAGATAAACAATTAAATAATAATAAACAATTTAAATAAAATTAATACGTTACACAAGAATCAGATCGTTTTACGTTGAAACAGTTTTCTTATTTAAAATGAGGCAAAACGATTGAGTATTTTGAGCAAAAAGTCTTAATTTTAATGTTTTATCATTTGGTAATAAATGAACAAAAAATGCTTATACTAAATATGTTTTTACTAATGTTTTTACATTATCCACGAATGTATGTAACACGTGAAAAAATTAAATCTTATATACATATAGAGGTTAAGGTAGAATAAAATAGTAAGCAACAATATATATGTGCATTTATAAATACAATCATTGATACAATATAAAAAACTGTAAATGTTATATCTCATACTTTCGACAGTACTTAAACCCATTTGTTTACTGTTTGACATGCTATTTTATCTTGGTTAAATTTAGCTATCATTTGTTTAAAATTTCACAGTGACACGAACAAAATATATGGTTTTTAGCATTGTTGTCTTTACATATAACCCCTGGCATTCTTACAAGGAGATATTGTTATAACAAAGTTTTATATAAACATTTGTAATCGTTAGAAGTTAGTAGACTGTTAGAGATAAAACGTTTTTAAGAGATAATTAAATGCACGAATATTTGCATTACGTAACACCCGCATACAACGTGTTAAGTAAGAGCAAACACTATTTCATTCCATATTCTCCTTTTGAATGTGTATGTGATTTCGGATTTGTTCACCCAATTTAAAAAATGTTTTTAGTTTATTTTGACCGTGTACAACAAATTTAATTTAAATGAAGGATCACTCCCAGACATAGAAAAAAATCAACAGTTTTTGTTGTTGCAAGTTGATCTATATCGGTAAATATGACAGATTTAAAAATTAAAAAAATTAAAGTAAAACTTCTTTGCTAATTAATTTCTTTTATTTTTATCTATTGATGAAAAAGTAAAATGTTTAACTCATCAATTAAATTAATTGAAAATTAAAAAAGAAATCAAAACACCGCTTTGATAAACACGTGGATAGTCACAACGAAATTAAAGGTTAGAGTAGCTCATGTCAATATAAACGTCAGAAAAGTAAATAAGAAAATATAGTTTGCTGCGACTGTGCTGTCCCCTTTTTCGTTACGGAGCAACTTACTCAAATTTTACATTTTACCTTCGTTAAGGAAGTTTAACATCAAAAATGGAACATTTTTTTAATATTTAGGTTTATCATTGTTAAAAATAAATAGAATTAATGTTACTAAATAATTGATAGATTTCCAAACATTAAAGCACGAAACTACAGTAATAGCAGCACATGGTTCGTCCAACAAAGCACACAATGTAAAGAAAATCTTCCAGAAGATTGAAAAAGTCGTAGCAAAAATAAAAAAAAGGAGAGAAGTGATTAGTGTGAAGGTAATATTTCTATTCAAACGAGTGATAACAGTTGGAGTAAAAAAAATGAGACAAGTGAGCCTCGCTTACATAAACAAATGAAATTTTTTTGCTAGTTAATTCCTTTTAATTTTATTTATTGATAAAAAAAGTTTTACTTCAAAAAATATCTTAAACACGATTGAGCTCCCCAAATATAAACTTGATAATTTTTAAATGACAAACAACTGTATCAGCAAAGATTGGATGCAAAATAATAAACATACAGAAATCTACATTCACAGAAGTATATCAAGTTACCGTTTAAAACCTCTATGAATGTAAAAGAATCAATTGAAATAAAGAAAAACAAACTGAGTAACAAAATATGGTATAACGAAAAAATTGAACTATTAGTTCAAGAAAAAAAAAACAAATATTTAAAATTATTGAGTACACAAAACGACAAGAACAAAGTTAACCAAGAAGACACTTAAGAAAAAGCATACCTGTAGAGAAAAATAAAATATGGGCTAGAAAATGCTAATTAAATAACACATAAAGTAAAAAAAAGTATAGAACAATACAATGCAATAGAAAAGATATTGATACTTTACCGTTAAAAACGAAGCAAAATACGGAAATAAAATCCAATTAGAACTCTCTGATGAAGATGAAGTTACAGAAGAAACTCGCCAGAGTAGAAAAAGTGCATTGTGAAAAATCATGTTTTATTCGTTTTTTACTGATGGAATAATATCCTTAATCATCAAACCGACCGAACGTTATACTCAAATAAAAATTATTAATTATTTAGTTAATCTGAGCAAAAGCTTAGGCTTACTTTTGGTTATTCGTTATTACAGCTTCCCGTCTGCTAATGATTACTAGTCGACGTCTACAGATATTGAAGCACTAATGTTTGCAAAGTTTCTGAGTAAGGAGAAGTTTTGTATAACAAAGTTATACTTTTCTCTTGCTGATAATGAGTTTACCCACCCTAAAATAGCAAAAATGTTGTCATTGTATAAAAAACTAAAACACGATCTTCAAATGTTTCGAATTTTTCATAAGCTTGTTATTATTGAGGAAGTAGTAGCTCTTTAATCCTTAGCGTTGCCACCGTAAAAAGTTGATATAAAAAACCTATAAGTTTTGGTTATAAAATATTAGATCTGTTCGAAAGTAATGGCTTTTCTTACAACTTCGATATTTATTGCAAAAAAAGACTATTACTTTAAATCCATTAAGAATACTAGTAGTAAATGATTTTCTCAATGCTATTATTGTTACACAAAGTATCCACTACAGTATTCTCAACAGTAAGATCAAGGGATGCTCAACTATTGTCGGCAAGATTTTTATTTTGTATGAGCACTGGTTGCTTGGCAATTAAACGAGATGAAATTGACGAATAAGTCACAAATTTCAACAGCAAAAGCTGCTAAAAGTAAACCAATGGTACGATTTATAAAAACGTTTCAAACAAATTTTGGTTAAACTATTTCGACAAAGCCAGTAAGGAGAAAAATAAATAATATGAAGATGGAGTTAAAAAAAAGTTTATTTAAAAATTGGAATTAAAAAATACTGTTAAACCCATGTTAAGAACTGTTGAAACTGTTAACAGTACTACAAAAAATCAATTAATGTATCTTAACCTTAATGTGTCGTTCGGGTATTTTTCGACCCAGTTGCTGCTTTATTTATCTCATAATCTATTATTTTTTTCTGAACTTTAGTTGTAATTAAAAGCTTTGTACTTAGTCAGAAAATATTTGCTACAGTTTTTTAGTAGTTTAATCTTACACGCATAGGTTGTTCGGGTCACTTTTACCATTTACTGTTTACAAGCCGAAACAAGCTGAAACTCGCATAATCCCGTACAACGCGGTGTGAGTAACAGTAACAAGTTGAGACCTGCATGTTAACCTCTCCAGTCAGTATTTTATATTCCACAGCGCTTGCATAACGTTCAGTTAGTGTTCAGTCTTAGTGGCGGGTACATCTTGTGCGCAGTAACTTTTTTTATTATTTCAAAACAATCAAAATTTGTTGCACTAGCCTAATTTTTAAGGGCGATTTAAAATCTGTGCACAATAAAACACAATATGTTTACAGTTAATAATATTTATTTTAATTCTTAAGTTAAAAAAACTTTCTTTTAAAAAACTTTCTTTTAAAAAACTTCCTTACAAAAGTTGAAGTCAGAAAGCTGTTCTGAATGCTCCAACAATAATCAGCCATCATGTGTGCGTTCCAGGAGTCTTGATAGCGTTCCTCACGAAGATCCTAGTGAAACCGTTCGCTCTGTTCTTCACGTAGATCCCCAAGATTGACGGGAAAATAATCTAGCTGGTTGTGAAGAAAATGTAATTTGATGCTCATGTTACATCCAAGTATTTGAAAGTGACTTACTAGTTGTTCAGCGTGTTGAGAATAGTCCGAACTTTTCTTATTTCTCAAAAAATTTTGAACAAGCCAAACAAACGAATTCCATGCCTTTTCTTAATCTCTGTCATAGTGTCCATAAAATTTATGTCTTTTATTAATGGCCCGTCAAAAATGCCCGCTTTTATCTTTTCTGCACTTAGTTTCTGGAACTTTTTTGATAGAAAAAAGAAACAATTTCTATTTTTGTTACTTTTAGGAAATTGTTTTGTTAAGCCCTAATTTAATATGCAATGAACTCAAAATTATACGATTTCTTGATACTAAGGTGAGTTTATCACGTTTTCTTGTTCTGGAACTAGCACTTCCCGAGTAAACCAATCCTTTGTAACCCAGTGTTAATTTTTGGCTCTACTATCCCACAAACGAAGAAACAGGGATACTTTTTGAAACCACCTTGTTGGCTTAAAAGAAAGTTGACTTTTTTTAAACCAACACATATGAGCCAGTTATTTTCCACATATTTAATTTGGTCTAAAACCAAAGCAATAAATGTATGTTCTTCTTTTACTTTTATACAATGTGCAATAGGCAACGACCATAATTTATTCCTATTGGGTAAAAGAACGCATTCTAAATTCCGTTTTGACAAGTCTATGAATAAACGCCACTCACTAGAAACGTAATTTCGTAGTCCCATTGCAGCCATTTGAGCAGGAGATTCTAACCTTTTCTGCGGTAATAAGAAATATTTTAGTTTCTTTTATTACTATGTTTGTTTATTTTAGTCCAGAAACCAAAATTTCTGAAGTAGACTTCGACAGTCCCAGATTTCTAATTAGGTTTCTAGGTCACATTCAATGTCTCCATCACTACTGTCAATTTTCGTCTCAAAATCAATTGGTTCCTCCTCTGAAACCTTAGCTTGAGGTTTAGGTGTAGTCTTAAGGATCAGGACACGTCTATGTGCCGATCATATGGAAAGATATTTCTATGCGGCTTGATTTTTTTAGTTAATGCCAATATGTTCACCAAACAAAAATATCGGTTTTGTACGTGAAACTATGTTTTTTCTTATTTGTCCATAAACGTAGAAACTCAACGCACGTTTTGCATACTTTTTACGGAATCCAAAGCTTATTCTTAATTTTCAGAGAGCGCCCAAAGTAATTTTTTAAGCCTCATTTACGAACGTTGTCACATTTAAACGGTATTCTTTAAATATCTCCGCAAATGAAACAAAAATCGTTTGGATTATTCACACAAACTCTTCTTGACAATGTTATATCAAATTATAATAAAATAATCCAATAAAGTATAAATTAGCAGCAAATACCCACGGTAAGAAAACAAATAGAAAAAAAGTGAGTTTATATTTAGAATCAGCGACGTCAAATTAGTAAACATCATATGAAATAAGTCATTTACCAGTTAAAAAGTGCAATTTAGTTATCGAGTGATAGTCCAATATATTATATAGCAAGGTTGAGAAGTGTCATCGCGTGTCGCGATATAATCTGTCGCTTAGGTTATAATCATCTTCTCAACCGTGATCTATATACAGTTCTTTTCCCTACCAGAATTATTAAAACCTTTTTACCTGTTACTAAATCAAATTGAAAATTTAAGGTGTTAATTTCAAATTAAAAATCAAGTGAGTGATTGTGACAGTTGTAACACAGAAATAAATAGATAACGTAAGAGTCTTTCCTAAATTTACTAAAATTCTTTAAAAACATTGTTACTTTAAGCAATGATTATATCTAAAATATATTTAATTCAGTAATATTCACAGCTAGTTAAGCGCCAACTTCAAATAATTTAAATTTTTAAAATCAAATAAATTTGTTTAATGAACGATTTACATTTTTAAAATAGCATTAAATAAAGACTCTTCTTCCTGATAGATAGTTTTGAAAACTTTTTTTTAATGAAATACTATTTACCTGCGCTTAAAAAAATGCTACTTCACAACCTACTATTATACGTAATAATGAAAGCTTGTGTTGGAATAATCATTTACGTAACAAACGTCGAAGGTACAGCATAGCATAACGAACACGCCCGAGCATTGCATTTGATTGAGTTATGCTATGATACTTTTGACAAGAGTAACGTACATTATTTTTTGTGTTGCTGTATGTAAAATTGCATTTCTTATCAATTTTAAAAAAATAACCAAAAGTAGAATGTTGGTAGTACATTTATTACTAACTATGTAACTAACAAATGAATATTGACGTCTGCGATAAACAAGTAATTAAAAGGTTTGGTTAAAAAAAGTGCTACTTCATTACCTACTATTATATGTTATAATGAATGCCCATAGAACTAGTAAAGGAATTTATTAGTAAGGGTTTCTAAACTACCTAACACCAATTAAAATATCCTTTAAAAAGTTGCGTAACAGAAATTGCTTCTTTCATAATAAATATTGTCTTTAATCCAAATGCAACCAAAAAATGTAAAATATACTCGCAAAAAATTCAACGTTAAAGAATAAAACGAGATGCTAAAGTAAAAAAAATTAAAATTAAAAATTAAAGAGGGTATTATAAAGCCAAACTTTTACTGAAATCCACAAGATTTAATTAAAACTTATATACCTTTACGAGTTTGGGCGAAATATTTTAACGCTAGTATTGCGCTGTTAAGAGAATAAATTTAAGTTGTACATTTAACTAATTAAAGTTGTAGTTAAAAAATAGTATGTAATAATAACACAAAACGTTGGTAATGAAATTATTATAAAGCACCTACAAATAAAGAAATTTACAGAGAAAACATTTCGTAATCCATCTTAAATGTAACATATTCACACGTTAGAACTTGAGAAAAAAAGAAACGAAAATATATTTTCTACGAAATGTGATTGTAGTGGACTGTTGGCGGAAACCCATCCATTGCAAATGCCATAGAAATGAATAAAACTAAGTTGAAGTGTTTTCACTAAAACAACCTTTCTTATCAAGGTAATGGTTTTGGTTAGTAGAGTTAACCAATGCACTCATACATTTTTAACAGTTAGTTGCTGCTATCGGAATACGCGATTGGATAGAACGATCCTTTTAAGAAGAAGATACATTGAGTATTAAATTTTTATAACGCTCTTTCCGTTGAAAGGTAATTGATTGACATAGTTAATTTACGTTCTCTCCAGATACATTTTCTTTTAGCTTGATTAATTAAGTACACAATCTGTGTAAGATTTTCACACAGATCGCTTTAACAATTTAAGGAAAATAATTCAAAAATATATTTCTGTTTAGTAATAAGTGTAGTTTGTTTTAAGAAATACTTTTTGTAGCACTTAAAGTAAATTAATTTTATTTATAATGTTCAAAACATAATAAAAATTAAATTAAAAGTTTAAACAAGATTGTTACATTAATGAATATTTAAGTAGGATAAGCTCTTGAGTTGTGACTTATTTATAATTTATTGGGAAACAAAATGTTTTTTTTTAAAGACTTGAAACTGATGATTAATTTGTATTATGTTAGCACTACAACAAAAGATGCCTATTTTACCCAAGACCTGTGAATTATTTATTGAAAAAAGTGTATTTAATTGTTAAATTATTACTTTCTTAGTCTAACTCATTTAGTTAAGCATGCTGAGAATAGTTAAAAATAATAAAATGAAAAATAAGACAAAAAAATATTATTCCGTCAGTAGATGCAATTAAATTAGTAGTGTTTCTTTTAAAACTCTCGTTGTTACAGTGTTTAAAATAAAAGCAAATATTTATACCATCAATTGATCCAAATCTTTTTTTAAAATATTAAGAAAAAGTATGACTTACTAATTCATCAAAATAAGTTCTTATTTCTAGATTTTATACATTTTTACAAACACTTAGCCCTAATTAAAAGTATTTCATGTTATAAATTTCATATTTCTAATAAAAATACTTGAAATATGAGGCCTAGTAGACTCTGCAACATAGCTAAATTGTCTAGCTTAACAAACACCATGTCGCCTGGCTTAAGTTGATCGGTTGGTTTATGTGTTAATTGCTACTTGGGTCGAACTTGCATCTGCGAAGTGAATTCTGAAACCCAGCGATCCCAAAAATTTAGAGTAATTTGTTGTGTGTTCCTTAACTCAGAAAGTGTCTATGCGTTAGATGATTTAAATTCATCACTAATTGGGGATACCCATAACCCTTCAAAATGAGGGGAACGCGCGGGTATGAAATGCCAATTAATATCTAATTGTAACATAAGAACGTAAATTGGGTTCATTTTGTTTTCAAAAAATCTTGTCCTACATAATTTATCCTGTTATGAGAGTAAATTTCCAAACACAATTCCCCCAAAATATATACCGACTATAGTAAAAGGGCGAGTATAAGGAGACATACGAGCTATCCATTTTGTATGTTAAACCTTGAAGTTTTGCTTTAAAACTTTATTTTTAATTTTTTTGTTTATTAATCAGAACAATCTATATATTCTTTGAGCTAAAAAGCTAGCAGTCGCTAGGTGTACTAGCAGGTAATAACATGATAAGATTAGCATCCATCGACGCTATCTATGCAAGTTAGACTTAAGTTTGGTAAATTATTATTGTCAAAAGAAACTTGAGAATTTACTACACTCACACTAGATTTATTGGCCACAATATTTTAAGTCTTTTGTTAATTGTTGGTTCCAGCAACTGTGTCAGTAAGAGGTTTGTATGGGTTTTTAACGTTTCATGATGTTTAGTAGCACTTTCGTGAATTACTTCTTGGACCGTTGGAATATGTAAGTCTGTATGGAGTGTATGATTTATTATATACCACGGGGCATCTACAATCCGCCGGACTATTTTTTATTGGCACCTTTGTATTATTGCTAAATTTGTTTTAGAAGAACAGCCCCATAACTCTACCCCATATGTCCAAATCGGTCGGATGACTGTCTAATAAACTAGAGTTTTATATTCTGTTGATAATTTAGATTTTCTTCTTATTAGCCAATTTAGATCACTTGCTTTTATGCCTAATTCTACCATTTTTTTTAAATATGTTCCTTCCATGTTAATTTGTTGTCTAAGTGTATCCCTAAGTATTTTGCCGTTGTCATTTGTGGTATTTGCACATTATTTATAATAACTGCTGGGCATAATTGTTTGCGGAGGGCGAACGTTACGTGTACCGAATTTTTTTCATTCACTTTAATTTTCCATTTGCTTAGCTATTGTTGGAGATTAGACAAGTGAATTTGAATATAATCTGATGTTATTTGAGAGTTTTCATGTCTGGATAGAATTGCGGTATCGTCTGCAATTGTTCCTGTTATTGTATTTTGTGTGATTGGCAGGTCTGACGTATATAATCCGCAGAGTACAGGCCCCAGCACACTACCCTGTGGCAGTCCGGAATTTACCGGAAAGAAATCTGACGTTTCATCATTACTTTGGTTTGGAATGTTCTTTTGCTTAGGTATGATTTGAGTAAATTGAAGTAAGCTAACCATTTACGTAAGGTGTTTGAATCCTTCAATTGTAGGAGATGGCGACAAGAAAACACAACTTAAAGTGTTTTTTGTAGGCTACGTTTCGTGAACAGTGTGTTCACTTCATCAGGCCTCTGTTTAATAAATGAGAAAAAAGACAAAATTAACAAAACATAAATACAGCTCAGGTGTAACAAACAAACTTTTTAAGCAAATAACGAGTTGTAAAAAACTAAACAATACAAATCGTTTACATGAACAAACAACATTAAACCAAAAAAAACCAAGTCAAATGATATAAAATAGACAAATTACTTACAAAAAAACTAAGAACAAGTAGTGGTGGTCCGCCAACACAGTCGATAACATTTAAACAATAAATTCAAAACAAGGAAACACATAAAAGATGTAAAGCTTAAAATTAACATGTAACAAAACTCACTAACATCACATAAGATCGAAGAACAATAATTATAAAGAAAAATGTTGGCATGTGAGATAATTTTTCTAGGTCATGACATTTTAGTGATTAAATTATTGTAAACTGTACTAAGGTTATTAGTATCTGTGTTGAAATTCACATTGTTGTTGTGTTTGGTGATGAAAATCATCTCAGCAATAAGTCTTTTATTAAATTTAGGCTCCACATCTAAGATCGTAGGATTACAAAAGTCAAAATTATGGCCCGTATTGATGTGATGTAAAGCCAAAGCCGATTCCGCTTTCTTGTTTTTACAATCATATTGATGATTTTTAACGCGGTTGATGGTTTTTTGTTTAGTTTGACCTATATAACATTTGTTGCATCCTGTGCATTCAATTTTGTAAATGACATTGTGTTTGACGTTTAATTTTATTTTATCTTTTATTCTAGTGTAAATGGTGTTGTATATCGTATTGTTATTATAGGTCGCTATTTTTAAGTTGGTGTTTTTTAAAATCGGAATGAGTCTTTTAGTTAATCCAGGTACGTTGATGATTTTAGTGTATACGTAGTTAGTTGTAGTGTTAGTTAGGGTCGATAGTGATGGTATGATATTTGTGTTATTAGTGTGAAATAAAATTTTGTTAATTAGGTTATTAGGGTAATTATTATTTTTTAGAATGTCTTTTAAGATGTTGAGGTTTTTAGAATGAAATTGTGCACTACTTAAACTAATGATTTTGTTTTTCATAGTTTTGATAATGTTGAGTTTTTGATGGTGTGCATGTTTCGATAGATAGTTAATGGTACGGTTAGATGCTATAGGTTTAGTGTACTAGTCAGTTAACAAATAGTTGTTATGTTTAATTAACCTAATATCTAAGAACGGCAAGGAACCATGACTCTCGACCTCGTAAGTAAACCTTAGATGTGGATCAAAACTGTTAAAGATGTTTAAAGTGTTAAGCATCTCGTTCTGAGGTATACAAGCGATGACATCGTCAACATAACAAAACAAAAATGTGGGTTGGAAAGTGAGTTTTTCAAGTACAAACTCCAATAAGTCATGCATGACTAAGTTAGCTAAAGCGGGGGATGCTGGATTGCCCATTGCCGTGCCAAATTTTTGTATATAAATATTGTCTTTAAACGAAAAATAGCTGGAGTCAAAAAGGAATTTAATAATGTCAGTAAACTCTAAGTATTCAAGTAACGTATGACTTTTAAGATCTCTCCAGTATTTATGGATTAATTTCAATACTAGTTCTTTTGTGATGTTGGTGAACAAAGATGTAACATCGAACGAAATTATACAATTATCAGTTGGAATTATAATGTTTTTTGTTTTATCAACAATTTCATATGAACTAGATATATTGTGATTAAACATATAAGAAATGTTATTAATGATATTAGAAATAAATTTAGACAGGTGGTAATTCGGTGCACCTATGCATGAAACAATCGGTCTAATAGGATTGTCGTCTTTATGTGTTTTGATTAATCCATAAAATTTAGGTGGTGTGCTGGTATATGTGACTATTTTTTTATAAGTGATTAGATCAATACGTCCTTTGTTAAATAAATTTTTAGCTATGTTATTGTTTTTGTTTTGAAATTTAGTTGTCGGATCTAAGTTCGTTTTTCTGTAAGTGTTGTGATCGTTGAGTAACTTGTAAATTTTTCCTTCATATTCGTCTCTTTGTATAATAACCGTAGCGTTACCTTTATCAGATTTAAGTATCAATAAATCCTTGTGAATTTTTAAGAACCGTTTAGTAGAAGTTACCAAAGATTGAATAAAGCGGTCTTTAGTATTAAAATTGTTTTTGTTATTTTTGTTTGTAAAATTAGTAATAACATTAACTATTTTGCCTCTTAACCTTTCTTGATCTTCTTTATTGTGGTGATTAAGTATGTCCTCTGTGTCCTTTATAAGATTAGCTATAGGTAAATTTTTGTTAGAATAGTTTAAAACAAATTTCGGAGTTAGCGACAGACATTGAGCCACATCCTCGGGTAAATGAACATCTGTTAAATTGTAAATGCACCCTGCTTTAGACACATTTAAATTGTGGTTATGATATATATGTAATTTTTCGAATTTCTTTACCAATTTTGTTTTAGTTTTTATCAATTCGTTTTTATATATTATTATAAATAATTTCATCGTACCTAACCATTTACCTATTCGCGGATTTTCCAGTAACTTTAAACTGTTAAAGTTAATTTTTATGAAGTAAACCCTAAACCTTTCTACCGAGTACACTATAGCTAAAACTTCTAGCTCATACGAATGATATCTCGACTCTTCATCAGTTGTCTTCCTACTAAAATAACTAATAGGATGTAATCTTGCATCCTTTGTTGTCTAATTTGCTAGCATCCTCTGGATTATAATTACATTGGTCAATCGCACAATTTCTTTTTGATTAACTCAAACGCTTTCTTCTAATTATCTCCCCAACAAAATGACGTATCTTTTTTTAATAATTTTACCAAAGGACTAATGATATTAGCAAAATCTTTAACAAATCGCCTAAAATATCTAAAAAATTTCGCATACCTTCTTCGACCGTCTTTAATGGTTTAATGACATCATCCAGGTACGCCATTGCAGTTGTGTACCTGAGGTGCTTCAATATAGAGTTGATCAACTTCTAAAATGCACCCGGTGCATTGTACAAACCAAAACTTATTCGTTTGAAATGGTAGGTACGATCGAGTGTTACCAAGCTTGTCTTATACATCGACGCTTCTTCAACCGGAAATTTAGTAATACCCACTACGTTGATCTAAGGTAGTAAAGTACCTTTTATTGTGCAATAGATCTAGTTCATCATCAATACTGGGTAGCGGATAATGACCCTTCGCCGTTATTTTGTTCAATAACCTGTAATCAACACAAAGACGAACCGCTCCTGTTTTCATCTTCACCAAAAGACATGGACTTGCAAACAGAGAATCGGAATCTTCAATTATATCTGCTCCCTTCAACTCATTTACAATGTTTTGCACTTGTCTATGTTTCTGAACTGTTAGACGATAAGGTTTATAATATATTGGTTTATCACTAAGTCTATATTTGTCAGGTAATCTAAGTTGATGCATCTTCATAGCAATCATGTCTTTATACTCATTAAGAAGTGTTAATAAGTCCCTCACCTTCCCATCAGTTAGATCAGTTTTAATCTTATGTCTTTATCGTTCACTTCTCTTGAGTAACTTGTAGTTACTTCTCCAAGAGTAATCAACTGTCCTTTGTTTACCTTCCATTCATCACTAGCTAAATTTAATACTTTTAATTCAAATTCCATGACATTAGTTTTTGTTGTGATTCTACATGAACTTTCACCTTAGCTTCCACACTATCGATATTAATCATATCAGTAAATAGACCTACAGGTTTCACAACACCGTTACCATAACCAATTAAAAGATTTGAATCACTTTCTAAATAAGTAAAAAATATTTCTTCAATTTTTTCGGCACGTATAGTTACACAGTTGCTTCCCAAATCAATATAAGAGTCAATAAGCTTTTAGTGTTGAAAACATTTATAGGATGCTTGATTGGAAGGTTCGTGTAACGAAACGATGAAACGCTCAAATGAAACAAAGCTGGAACTTGGGGTGGTGCCCAAATTCTAAATTTTGTGAATTTTTCGAATGCAATGTTTATTATTATTGAACAAGATATTCCTTATGATACCTTCTATGTTTTAAAAATATAATAAGTCTTAATTTCACTCAGCAGTGATGAAAAATAATTATAAATTATAGTAATTGCAGAATTAGATCCGCGCGAGCTTCCGTCTTGTACGCTGCAAAAACGGTACAATATAGATGAAAATTGCACATAAACAATTTATTAAGCACAAAATTTACTACAAAAAATCCGTGGGAGTGTATAATTATATTTAATCGTTTAAAAGTTACAGAATTTTAATGTAATTTTCGTGCAACTTTGCACACTTGTATCTTCTAAACTATTGATGGTTGTACACTTCCGCTGATTTTTTTATAGTAAATTTTGTCCTCTATCAAAATGTTTATGTGCAACTTTCTTCTACCTTGTACCGTTTTAAGGTAATAGTTTATTGGTTATTTTAAATTATTAAGCAAATCATTTTAATACAAAGATTGTGGCGGTTTCAATGCAGGCATGATTTACAAGAAAAACAACTCTTACGACACCGGCAAAGCTACCCTTAGCCGCAAAAAAGCCGCGGTGGTCACCAAAAGCAACTCGACCAAAACACACATGTTCTACTAAACCAATAATTTATGTTCAAATCTTAAAATTCATAAACGAAATAATTTAATAAACCTGATTTATAAAGTTTTATAATAAAAGTTATCAACAATTACTAGTTTAAGTCATAAACGATTTTACTGTAAAGCTATCAACATTGAACGAAAGTATATAAAATAACATTTGAGTAAATTTTGAATGTTGAAATTTTATCAACAGTCAAGCAATTGTAAAAATTATTAGCGTTATAAATCAATTAAGACTAAAGAAAGGATTCATGTTATAGTAAAGTTTATTTTTTTTAATGCTTTTTTATAGTCAGTAGCGCATTTGTTTAATATTAATATGAGAAAAAATTATACAATCGGTAAATTTTTAAATTGTTAAGGGGATTCATTCTTATTGATCAATTTTTAAATTATTGAGATTTCCAGTCCACTAATAATAAATTCGTTAACTTTCAAAATGTATTTTTTACATATGTTTCGAGCTTTAAAATAATGAAGCTTATCTTCAGATTGCAAAAGATTGTTTAACTTACATTTTTTTGAAAAATGTCAAATATGAAACTTTTTAACTAGACAATTAAAAAATGTAAGTTTCACAAAACGTTAAATCTAAATTATTTTAAAAAAGAAAGATGGTGCAATTTAAAAACAAATCTAAGAAAATTTAAGTTTAAAATCATAATTGAAATTGGTTTGATCGTTCAGCAAAAAATTTTTATTTGATATTTTAATATAAATCAACTCTAGTAATTCAAGAATTTGTTTTTTATGGATGTTATTAAAAGGATAAAATAATTTGAAAGAAAAAAAGAGTATGACGATTATCCAAAACATGTGCAAATGTACGATTTAACCAATTTCAATTATGATTTTAAACTTAAATTTTCTTAGATTTGTTTCTAAATTGCATCATCTTTTTTTTTAATAATTTATATTTGACATTTTGTAAAACTTACATTTTTTACGACCAGTTCCACCAACACAACTTAAACTTAAGCAATGCTTAAAAACAATCATTGCTATGGTTTTAACAATTGCATCTCAGTTTTTAAGCTTTGCTTAAGTTTAAGTCCTGTTAGTGGAACCGGCTGTTAATTATCTAGTTACAAATTTTCATAATTGACATTTTTCAAAAAATTGTAAGTTAAAATTTTTTTTCTAATCTTAACTTTTTATTAGTTGTAAATATTTTTTGTAGACTTTTCTGAAGATAAGTTTCATTATTTTAAAGCTCGAAACATATGTAAAAAATACATTTTGAAAGTTAACGAATTTATTATTGGTGGACTGGTAATTTGAATAACTCGGTAAATTTTTATTCCATTTGAAACACGCAACGCCGCCCAAATACAACACGTCGTAACATCTTAAGGGTAGAAAGAAGCAGAACGCCGTTTTCAACAAATTGAGTAAAAAAAGGAAAAGCCTATTGACAGATTTGGTACTAAGAAGGTTCGTGAACCAATCAGAAAAAACCGTTTTAGGAAATAAAGTCAAAATTGCGTACAAAGAAGGAGAAGAGTTTTAAACGAAGGTTTTAAAAACCCTGACGCCGTGCAAAAACAAAGAAAGTTGCATACGGGAGTTCTTCTTTACGCGCTGTTTTTTTACCTACTCGACAAAGTTATTTATGCGCTGGTTTTTTCAGATACTGATGGGTAGTGTTTTTTTTCGTACTTGCGAAAGGAGAGTTACTGACGAGCAGGTTTCTTTCACGTACGTTTATTATTATTTTTCTTTGAGTGTACATTTTGTATAAAACTATTAATTAGTGACAAATTGTTACGCCCAGTCAAGACCCAACAAACCGCAATACGTGATCTTTAATTTGAGAATTAGGGGCCATATAAAACAGTCAGAGATTACTTAAATTTATTTGGATATGCGTTTGTAAGTTTTTTATTTGATTATTGTACGAGAGATGCGATGAACTGAGATACTGTCTAACTCGAGAAAATTGAGAACGAATATTTAAATTTAATTATATCGCTTAAACGAGGTTTATTTATTATTATATTATATAAAGAGCAAATTTAATATTTTCTTTTCTTTGTTTTTGGCAATTGACAAGTCGCTTATAAGATTAGTTTTACTTCTTTGGCGCCGAAGGATCACGCTAAGAACACCTACAGAATTTAATAAAAAAGCATGTCGATTATTTCGCGTTGCAAAATGTTTTTATTCCGATTCCAATCTGCTGTAAGTCTTCTTTAGATATGACAGGGAATCGCGAACGCGACAAACTGTTGAAAGAAATTCAATTTTTAAACTGTGGATGCACATTTCCAAAGGTGAAATCTTCACTTTGCAACTTTTACATCTGAAAGGATGTGGCAACGTAGCTCAAACCGTTTTATATCTTAAAAACTGTTCAACTGTGAACCGCCATAAAACTCGGATAAAATCCAGTAATCATTTAGTTTTGTTGTTTTTTTTTAAATACACGTCAACTAATTATAGTGTGGTGAAACAATTGCCAGGAATTTGGCTCTGAAATTGATTGTGTCTAGAGACTAGACTAGAGAGAGATTTTACATTTATCCGAATGCTCTCAACCGTATCTAATCCAGCAGAAAATGACAGTCAATGGACGTGAATCTCAATTTTTTGACTATTCCTCGCATAACATGCATGTCAGCGCAATATTATTATTTGAGTTTTGCGAAGGTGACTTTCTCCCTTGAAAATATTTTGTGTCAAATAATGATCGATGTTTTGAGATTTTGTTGCTTGCTTTGTGTTTCTTACCGTACATCACTTGGAAAAGAGAACCTAAGCGTTACCAACACAGCCCAAATACTCATTTTTGTGCTTCTCTAGACATTTTTTTTATAAAAGATGTACCCTCTAGTTTGCAATCATTTCGCACTAAACTATTACATACTACTGAAGCTATAAATGGAAAACAACAGCCAGGAGTGTTTGGATTTAGAGTTTTCAATATTAATTTAATGCCAAGCACAATTTCCGTTTCTCTTGGAGAGATAAAGCGCAAACAAATTGAGCTACCAAATGAAAAAAAATTGTGACGCCGGCCTATTTAAGATAACGCGATCGGGTTTCTCTTTAGATATGTCACTGGAAGCTATGCGCGCAGCAATTCTTGATAATGAACGGTCTCACACATAATTTCTTACCACAAAAAATTCTCTATAAGTCATTGGTGTTGCTGATTTATTATCTATCAGCAATGAAAAGGTTATGGGAAACAATTCTCGGGCATTTCATGAACAAATGTTGAACACAAACAATTGGTGAATTATCATACGACTCTATTTTCGTTTAATATGTACCTAGAATACTAGTTATTTGTGTTTTTTTAATTTATGTATACATTCTTATTTTTGAAAATTGTAATAAACCTTGTTCATTATATTACTTAGGTATATTGTGTTTGTTTTCAACACCTTCCAATAATTACAAGATTTGCGATATCTGTGAATTTTTATTTATAAATGCATCTTGAAAATACTTTGCATGTGGGTCCTTCAGAGTTAACATTATTAACAACATTAATAGCATTTATGCCAACTAATGCATTCGACACTTCCACCCGCTGACTGCTTTTGTTTTTGCTAGGGCATTCCCTCGCATAATGACCAGTTTATCCACTTTTGAAACATTTCACCAATTTAATTCTCCGATTTGTTGCATCACATAACTATACGTATGTGATACAAACATAATCCAATACATCCAAGAACTAAAAAAATGTGTGTGGAAAATTGTTTTACACATTAAAAATATTGTATCAAATAGTAATGATAAAAACAATGTTTATAATAATAAATATTTATTATAACGTTGATATTGCTAATGTAGGTTTAACGTTTTGCATATTGAACCCAAAATGTACAATAAATTTTGTAATTACTATTATTTCAGATACATTTTATATAAATAAATACAGAAGGAATAATCTCTCTCTCTCGAATACAAAAATAAGATTGAAATATACTGTTCTATATTAGAAAAAGAATAATAGATATAAGTACAGAGTTAAAATGTCACAGAGTATAAAAGATGACGCTCATAGGCCAATTGTAGTCAATTGTGCACTAGAGTGAGAGTTGGAGTTATCGCTTCCATAACTTTTAAGAGCAACCGGTCGCCTTTCATGTTTAATGCAATATACTGGCTTGTGCAGTCGACCGTAAAATGTGGACGGGTAAGAAAAAAGTCCCTCAAATTATGATTCTAAAAAAATTCACTTTTATTAATGTTGATAATTAAATATACTTAGGCTATATATTTAAGATATTAATCGAATTGTTTTGCTCGTCAGCACTCAAATAATGTTTATTTAGAGTATGCTTTAATAATCTTCAATTGTATAAGCCTATCAGTTTTGCAAATGTTAATTTTTTTTAAATTACAATAACCATAAACTCAAGTAGAGGTATAGTTCAATCGTATTCATCGATACAGAGCATTTAGCATACTAAACTTAAACATGTACCTTATAAAGTGGTCTTTAGATACAGAATTTAATTCGTCTTGCGCTTGATGCTGTGGCGGTCGATAAAAAGAAATCTAACATAAAAACATGTATTTTAAATTTTAAAAAAACTATATTATATATAACAGTTTTTCTTACTATAAAAATTTACGCAAACGTGTTACAGATCCATGTTATGTTCGATTCGTGTTTTGTACCTATAAGAAAAATACATACACGTATAATAGCGTAGTTAAAAAACACTTGAGTTTATTGCTAGGTTGCACCAGCAAAATTAAACAATAGAAAAAATAGTAGTTGAAGATTTGATTACTTTTTATTACCATTTTATTACCACTATCTCAAAATTGTCATAGCACATTTTGTGGGCAAATTTCGTTCTAAGTTGTAATAACTATAAAGTTTATTTAAAAAATGATATGATGTTGTTAATGTCAAAAATTATTTTTTTGTTATACATTTATTATCATTGTTATTTATTTATTAATAAATCTGAGGCTAAACGCCATTGCGTAGAAACGGGGCTACGTACGATGTCTTATATGTAGATCATTATTTTTCTAAATTTATATTTTATATTGGACTATATTCAAAAGAAACTGAATCAAAAAATTTGCCCAAGAAATTGACACCGCAAGTTTTCAGAAGATGCAAAGAACCATATTTGTGACCTCATAACTTTCATTTAAAGGAAGAAATCACTTCAGTACCAAAAAGTCCATAAAAGTGTATTTACCCGAAGAACTGAGCATCAGGAAAATGTACGGCATGTACTTAGAAAAACAAAAAGGTTTTCCAGTGTCCTATGAAACTTATAGGACAATCTTTAACAACAGTTCAATATTTCTTTAGTACCTAACAACTGAACTTGACCATTCAAGAGAAAAACAAAATCAACAAAAAAATCAGACAGTTAAACATCCCTAATGGCGTTCATAAGAAAAACTGAGATCTTCTATTCTAGAAAAAGACCTGCTCGTCAACAATCTAAAAAAAATGCTTGATACGGATACATCGATTTTCAAAAAAATCTACCGCTACTCAATATACTTACTAGCGAGGTATATTACAAACGACAGCTTTCATTCTTCTCTTTTAATATTCATAGACTCACCGACACAAATTCTGTGTTCTATACTTCTACTGAAGAAATAGGCAAAAAAGCAGCAAACAAAGGGTGTTCCTTCTTTTATGACATATTACAAATCATCTTTCTAGTGAAGTAAAAATTTTTATAATATTTTGTGACTTCTGCGCAGACCAAAATAAGAATTGCACAACTTTTCGTCTTCTCTATTACCTTGCTCATAACATGAATAGATTTTTTACAGTTAGAGTCGTTTTTCCTATTTGAGGACACTCCTACATGGAGTACGATAGAAACATGGAAACAATTAACTGCAAAATAAAAGCTGAGTTAACCCAAGCCTAGATAAAAGCCTTCTAAGAAGCAAGACGGAAACCAACTCCATTCAAAATAGAAGAGGTGAATCAAAGTCTTATTAGGGATTGGAATGCATTTTTAGAACCGCTGTATACCAAAAAATGTTCATTTTTATCACGACCAATTAAGGAATTGCTGGTGACATTGGAAAATTCTTGACTAATTAAACATCGCGATTCATACAATGGTATATGGGTTGAATCTATTGTAGTATAACAAATTCGTAAGAGAATTAAGGTTCTACAGCTTGCATCAAACGATATAATATCTTCATGATTCTTTATTTTTAGCAAATTTGACCATTTCTACTGAGAAGTACAGCAATCTGCAAGAGCTAAAGAAATTTTGTGGGGAACCAGCAAAAATTTTCAATGAAAAACTACCAAAACAACAAGAGAAAGAGTAACATAAGAAGCAAGATCAAGATGACCAGTCGAAGAAAAAGAAGAAGGAGAAGAAAAACAATACTTTACATACAGAAATACAATACTTAATATGAACAAAATTATTTGTTTAGTAATTTATCACATTTTTTCCTGTACATCGTGTAGTGAGCCTACTAAAAACCAATTCTAGTTAAAACATTACCAAGTGTCCTAAGTAGCTGGCATTTTAATAAAATTATATTCCAAAAAGAATCGCTAGGAAATACATGGTTTTGAAACTTAAAACCACTATTCTGAACAAATTCGATTGACTGGCAAAGCACGTTTTTTCCCTGTAGTCTTCATAATAACAAATTATTGTTAGACTCACACAAACATATTAATTTCTTGCAAACGATAGTTCATAAGCGCAGTGAAGCAATAACAAATCAATAATTTAAACCTTTCCAAAATCTTCAAATATTTTGTAATAATTTGCAAATCTTATATAAGTATATAACGATCAAAAATTTACATGTGTTTGTATCAAAAAAAGTAAAATAACAAAATAAACTGTAAATTTAGAATAATTGTTAAGTTAGGGTTTTGTACTAGAACAAATTTTACTTTGATTCGGTTTTGATGTTTAGCCCAAGCAAATAGCTGAAGTTTATAAAAATCGGATGTAAAATATCACCGGTACGAGACATTTTCTAATTGTTTTATTGTGTGGTTTTGTTTTGTAATTACTATATAATGTTCAATTCGTCTACTCATAAATTTAAAAAATACATTATTTTAACATAATATATTTATAATTCAATGAAATTGCATATTGACGAAGTAGTAAAAAATAAAAATCAGTTTAAATAGTAAAGTAATTTATCCTCCTGTTTGTGAAGTTGTAATTATTACTAGATCTTGTCTTTCTTAGAAGGGGCAATAAAAACCACTCTAAACTGTTTTTATGGCTACGTTTCGTGCCTCTAGTGTGCACTTCTTCAAGCCACTGAAAATTTATTTACGGTAAGTGAACAACATTACACACGTATATAACAACTAACTGAATTTGTTAACGTTGTACCTGTTAACAAATTCAGTTAATTGTTATATACGTGTGTAATGTTGTTCACTTACCATAAATACATTTTCAGTGGCCTGAAGAAGTGCACACTAGAGGCACGAAACGTAGCTATAAAAACAGTTTAGAGTGGTTTTTATTGCCCCTCCTAAAGAAGACAAGATCTAGTAATAAAAATCAGTTTGTATTATTAAAAAAAAGTCGAAGAAATCCAAAAAATATAAAAATATATAATTTAACAATCAAAACCAGTAATTTGGAAAAAATATATTTAATTACTTAACCATTTAATTAAGTATGATGCTATATTACCTGATCTGCTAAAGTGAAATATTGATATATTTACCTGGACAAAACAACACAAATCATTACAAGAAATATATTTTTTCTACTATTCAAGATATAATTTATGGTTTCAAGAGAAAACACATTTGTAAATTCAAAATCATTTTTTACGCATAAATAATAACCACAAATATAAAGCATGTTCGGAAGAAACATCTTGGTATGTTGCAAGTTGCAACTATCGATGAATGCCAAAAGATAATTGGTTTCTTCTGAATTGTTATTTAATTCAAACATACTGTTATTGCAAATTGAGTAATTTTGTTATTTGATTGATTACTAGACTTAACATGTCAAACATGCAAATTTTAGTAATTTTTGTAAAAATTCTAAACAGTCGGTTCAAAAATCCTTTTAATCAACTTCTTTATAAGGCTGCATAAGCAAAAATCCGATAAATTACTGTACGTATCATTGCTATAAAAAAAAACTAGTAGTGAGGTTGTAAATTAAATGCTTTGATGTATTTTAATTACCTTGAATTTAGTTTTTTACTAAAAAGTAACCACTAAATACCAACGTTTGCAAACATAACCTAAAATATTTAATTTAAAAACCAAACTCTGTACTCTATACGTACCGTCAAAATGAATTCAATAGCATCCACACGACCCTAAATAATTATGTTTTCAAATTTTATAATTGTGGTGTACGAAATATTTGTGCAAGTTTCCTAACTTATGCTTTCATAATTCATTATCCTGTATAGTGATGGGTTTGACCTGTATGGAAATGGCTTCAATCTGACTGGAAATTAAATGGGCCAAACAAAATGCACAACCATTAGTACAAGATTGATGGTAGAGCCAACTTATAACGTTTTCCACCTAAAAAATCAACTAACATACAGAAATGCACAACCTTTGCTTAATCGCTAATAAACACGCAGTGTGGCGTATTATCTTTTAATGGTAGAAATTAATTAACGAAATTAAAAATTAAAAAGAAATAAATATTAAGAAGGTTTTTGAAACTATTTTGTTACAGTTACCAAACCGAAAAACCCTTGTTGACACATTTTTTCAAATTATAAATTTTTTAACAAAAATACATATTTTGGTCGTTATCAGACTTTATGTTATCCTAGTGTAACACGTAAAAAAATTGTGCCTTGATCCGCTTTGATGTATTTTACAGGCTGTAATTAATTAATTATAAAAAATAATTTCTGGGCTTCTGAAATGAAAGTGTATAACTTTTAAGTTGGCACTAATACTAATCCATTATTTATATCATCTGTCTATTTGTCAGATTAATTAGTACTAATATAAAACATTACCTATGTGTAATAACACTAACAATTTCTTTGCACATGTTATTAAATTTTATTAAAAACAAATACTTAAATAACTGTTTTAACAAATTCATATAGAGGTTAGCACAGAAACAATTTTGTGCTGCCAACATCGCAGAGCGGCAGAGTAAAAATCCACACAAAAACTAAGTGTTCCAAGTGAATTATTATATTAGACCGAGTATGTGACAGCTAATAAAACCATTTAAAAATCGCGAAGCATCACTATCATATCAATGATAGACTAATGTCATGCTAATGTCAAGTACTTTGTAGTTGTGTTAACAACGTTTATGATGTTTTTTTAGTTTTTAATTAAATGCATTTAGGACATGATGGTTTGGTGTGTTTTATGTAATTGTAATATAAGGAAAGGTGTATAAAGAATGTATTATTTGAAATTACATTTCACAAGTATGTACATAATACAGGTAGACTAGTATTAGTATTCTTAGTTATTAGGAATCTTTTTTTATTAAATTTAAATTTTAAATTAATGTTTATTAATTTACTTTATTTTATTTGTTGCATAATTTTTATTCTATATTGTATATGTTTACGTATAATGGAACCAAAAGTTACTAAATTTGTTAATCAAGACGACTGTATCTAGTATATAACAAATGTAAAAAAGTAAAAAATAGTTTGCAAGGAATTTAATAAAAAAACCTTACTAAATTAACTATATGTAATTCTTAGTCTAAAACATTTTTTAAATTTTAAACTAATAAAGTTGATAAAAAAATCAAAGTATTGCTTAATTGCGTAGATCCACAAATCTCTAGTTAAATAGTTTTCTTAACAAATTACAGTATTTGAACATTATAATTATGATTGTATGTCTATAATATTGTAATTATGGCTTTTAAGTAATAACTCAAGGACTCACATGTAACGCTGGGATCGCACGTCAGGGCGTTACATGTGAGTCGCATTAACATTCGTTATGCTATGCTTTACTTTTGACGCTTGTTACGTAAACTACTATTATATATCATACGTTCTGAAAGTATTTTGCAAATATTTTTTTTTAGATTGTAGCACTTTCTGGAATAATGATATAAATAACTATTTCCAAACTAAGCCGGTCAAGTGCAGTAGAATTTTATAACTAAAAGTTGGCACTAATACTAATTAATAATTTCTTATGTTTTCTGCCATGTGTGTCAAATTTATTACTACTAATATGGACTACTAACTGTGCTATTATTCAGAATAACAACTATAATAAGCTTGCTTGTGTTTTACAATTGTTAAAAACAAAGTAATTGTTTTAGTTTATTATAAATCAAATTTAAATGAAACAATATAATTATAAAAAATGTTTTGAAAAACAAAAAAGAAAATCAGAAAAATGGTGAGAAACAAAAAAAGAAACAAAAAATAAATTATGTTAGTTAAAAAAAAAAGATAAACGATAATATCAGTAATAAAACGTTAAAGTTAAAAATGGGCCACTCTAAAAAAAATTCAACAATGCATATAGATTTGATAAATGTACTTACATATAAAGTTACAATCTTATATCATATGTTCTAGAAGAGATTCTGGTTAAAAAAATTTATATACAACTTAGGTCACTTCTCTTCTGTTTTCGAGATTCGACAAAAATAAAAATGTGTCAGTTATCAGTTAATACAATTTTTGCATGAGATAAACAAGCTATTATATCTAAATTGACATTTGTGGATAAGCAAATTGGTCTAAATTGACATTTGTTCATAAATAGAACGGCAATATTCAAATAACAACCATGCCTAAAATGTATGTATACCAACGCGGAATACGCTGCTATGGTGTTTGTGTATGAGTCTTGTAATAGAAACGGGCGTGCTGAAACTGAAAAATACCGTCGACGCTTTTGAAATCGTATAGGGCCTTACCATACGAAATGTTCTAATGTCTTTCAGCATTCGAGAGAAACAAGATCTTTCAACTGAGATTGGTAAACCCTTTATGTTAGGAGTGGCTATTAAAACTACTTGAAGAGTTTTCTTATGGCGACGTTTCGTGGAACGGTTGTGTCCACTTCTTCAGGCCAACTGAATTTATTAAAAAGAAAACAACATAAGTAAAAACGGCAGTTACAATCCGGTAAGAGCTACAAACTATTATTCTACTTATTATAATTGCTATTTTTTTATAAACATAGATGATTACTTACGGAAAACAAATAAAAAGTAGACTGGTCCGCAAACAACATCATAAATGTAAAATTAATAAATAACAAAAAACAAAAAACAATTAATATAAATTACACGTAACCTGTACAAACTAAATCACTAACAAACAATTAATGGTCGTGTGATATGAAATATGAGCAATGAGATAACCCAAAACATACCCAAGGTCTAGGAAATTTTAGAGATAAGGTTATTATAAACTGTACTAAGGTTGTTAGTATCAGTGTTGAAATTAACATTATTCTTATGTTTTGTGATAAATATCATTTCTGCAACTAATCTTTTACAAAATTTCGGCTCCACATCTAAAATAGAAGGATTATTAAAATCAAAATTATGTTGTAAATTAATATGGTGGAGAGCAAGAGCTGATTCTGCTTTTTTATTTTTGCAATCATATTGGTGGTTCTTAATTCTGTTAATAGTTTTTTGTTTTGTTTGACCAATATAACATTTATTGCAATCCATACAATCGATTTTATATACAACATTGTGTTTGTCTAATAACTTGGTCTTATCTTTAATGTTGGAATAAATAATGTTGTAAATAGTATTGTTATTATAAGTTGTTATTTTAAGGTCCGACGTTGTTAAAATAGGAATCAGCTTCTTAGTAAGACCAGGAACGTTAATGATTTTAGAAAATTTACAGATAGAATTATTTTGAATAGATGGTGATAGAGTACCGTTGTTGGTGTTAGTGTGAAACAAAATTCTATTAATCAGGTTATTAGGATAATTGTTGTTTTTGAGTAATTTTTTAAGTATATTAAGGTTTTTGATATGGAATTTGGAATTACTTAATCTTATTATTTTGTTTTTAATAGACTTTATATAAAGTCTTATCTCTAAATTTCCTAGACCTTGGGTATGTTTTGGGTTATCTCATTGCTCATATTTTATATCACACGACCATTAATTGTTTGTTAGTGATTTAGTTTGTACAGGTTACGTGTAATTTATATTAATTGTTTTTTGTTTTTGTTATTTATTAATTTTACATTTATGATGTTGTTTGCGGACCAGTCTACTTTTTAATTGTTTTCCGTAAGTAATCATCTATGTTTATAAAAAAATAGCAATTATAATAAGTAGAATAATAGTTTGTAGCTCTTACCGGATTGTAACTGCCGTTTTTACTTATGTTGTTTTCTTTTTAATAAATTCAGTTGGCCTGAAGAAGTGGACACAACCGTTCCACGAAACGTCGCCATAAGAAAACTCTTCAAGTAGTTTTTATAGCCACTCCTAACATAAAGGGTTTACCAATCTCAGTTGAAATACGCATTAGGAGGTATAAAACACTTTTCTTAAAACAAGATCTTCTCCAAATTCAAGAGCCAAAATGTCATAATGTTCTGCAAACTAATGTTGTTCTAAATAAAGTTGAAAATAATTTATTCATAAATATACCCATAATTTCTAACGTAATCAGTGTCGTAATACTTACGTTTGGCGAATTTTACATCTGAATGGATTATGTTCAGAAAGTTTATCATTTACTACCAACCTGCCCATTGCGTACAATTTTGCCAATTATTGCAGAATAAGTTAAAGGTTATTCTACGTATCATTTTTCCCAACAATTTTCAATTTACTCGTGATGGTATAAACAATACCAGGATTCTGATACTTGACATACAAGACGGTGTTCTACCGCATTTAGTTAGGCAAATTATTAAATTTTTAACATTTTTCTAGGCGGTGAATAGAAGAGGAAGCCCTATATCATAGCCTGCACGTTTTTTACCATTACGCCACTGAAGGTTTTTTTGGGGTTGCTTTAGATCCTATGTTTATAATAATGGTAAGCCAACACAATTTGATAACAAGAATAGTTGAAGCAGTAGATACTTTGCGAAATGAACTTGCGGATATTAACTGATAACAAAATATGGTTCAAAAACTAGTAGCATGTTTGGAAAGCGCAAGAAAACCATTCGAGCAACAATTATAGTAGTATTTTATGTTATTAGATAGTTTCTTTGTTTTACCAAATGCATAAAAACAATCGAAAGTTGAACTTATTAACAATTAACAGTATCTGCTACAATACACAGACCACCTGTTTGGGGGAAGACAATGCTGTTGATGGGGGAGCCATTCTATTCAATAGTCTTTAAAAAATTATCTTCGTCAGACCCTAAGCGTGAAATATTCAGTCCTAATGACATTTGGCTTTATTTGAACAAAAAGCTACAAAACGAGGAAAAAGAGAAGCTTCTAGATACGTTTTGGCAACCTACAAGTTCCTCTGTCTTGGAAAAGTTTCATAAACGAAAGCTGAAATTTCAGTTTTCATGGTACAGTAAATATCTGTGACTAGTTTACTCAGAAAAAAATAGAAAGCTTTCTGTAAATTTTGTTTTTTATTTGCCAAACATGGAGCAAGACTAAACAGCCAGGAGCTCGGTTAATTGGTGAAACATAAATTCACATAATGGGTAAAAACCCAAGAAATTTTTAAGCGCCACGCTAAAACTGACTATCATAATGCCATTACTGATTTAAAAAATCTAAAAAAGATCCTGGAAAATAGGTCTTTGGAAGTTATCAACCAGCTTGATAGTACACGCAGTAAAGCGATTCTTAGAAATAGGAACAACTTAAAGCCTGTAATTGAAACCGTCATATTATGTGAGCGACAAAGACTTTGGAAGTATTGGAACGAGTTCGGTATGTACTGATCAAAATGAAGGGAATTTTAGAACTCGTTTGAAATACAAAAGCCAAGAAGATCAAGACTTAAAAGACATGTTGGATGGAACTGGAAAATTCAAATGCCTCTTGCCTCTGTTACAAAATGAAATCATTTCATCTTGCAATAAAGTTATAAAAAATAAGCTAATCGAAAAAGTTCATAATGCAACTTATTTCTCAGTACTGCCAGATGAAACCAGTAACATTTCAAACATCGAACAAATTTCTTTGTGTGTTCGCTATGTTGTTGTGGAAAATGGAAACCATACCCTAAAACAGCAACTTCTACAGTTAGTCCAACAACTGACCAATAGGCAAAGCATTGCAGTCAAAATAATAGACAGCTTGGAATGTTATGGGTTGAACTTGAATGGTTTCAAAGGACAGGGCTATTATGGTGAGTACAACGGTGTAAAAAAATTGTGCAAGACAAGCATCCTTTATGTATGTACACTGCGCGAGTCACTCTTTAAATGTAGCTGTAACAATTGGTACTATCAAAAAATGCTACACATTTTTCAATACGCTTAAAAGTCAGGCTATTTTCAACGATGTAATTGAGAAATCAGAAGTAGATTCAAAAATTAAAACCTGAAAAAGGTTGTGTGCCACTAGTTGGGTGGCAAAATTTGATGCAGTTCGGGATTTTAAGCATGTAATTGATTTTGTTCTTGAATCACTTGACATCATTTCCTCTTGGAAGGATGGCTCTGAGGTCAACAACTTTAAGTGGGCAGTATTAAACACAGGGGTTTGTGTTACTGTACACGTTATTGTAAATGTTTTTGCTTTGGTATGCTGTTGGGGAAAGAATTACAAAAAGAAAATTTGGATTTGAAAGAAGATATTGTGTTGACCGAGGATATTCTATTAGAATTCCATCTCATGCGTACTAATGCTAAGGAAGAGTTTAACCAAGTCAAAGCTGTGGCATTGGATATAGATATCGACGTGAAACTTCCTAGATTCTGTTCGAAACAAAAGAACAGGAATAATGCCACAAGTACATCTAATGAGTGCGCTGATGTGACCAGCCAAGATGATCATGTTAAAAAACATTATAGAATAAACTTATTTAAGACATAAAACTTTCACCATAAAAAATATCTTAAATAAACTTATTCCTTTTTTTTAATGATTTTTTTATATTACAGCTAGAAAGATTCAAAACACACAACGCTATTTTTGTACGCTTTCAATGCTTGTTGAGTCTTGAACTATGCAGCAAAACAAAAACGAAGTTAAATTCTTTAGTTCAGTTTCCTCAAATAAGGACGACATTTATGTAGAACTAAAACTGTGGAGTAAAGACATTGACAGAACAGAAAATCACAAAGTTTTAAAATCGGCTGTTACCAGGCTTGATGCATGTGTAACGACATGCACTCCAGAAAGGTCATTTTCAAGAATGAAAAGAATGAAAACTTACCTTAGGACTTCTACCGGACAAGTAAGTCTAGCTAGTTTCATACGTCACTACTTACTAAATCTTATAAAATTAATTTGTTACAGGAACAATTAATTGGACTTGCCATGATGCCAGTCCATCTAGAAATTGATATCTCTGTTGACAAAGTTATAGATGACTTTGGAAAGAAACCTAGGAAGATAGATTTTGTCATATAAGCTTTAAGCAAGAGAATCAGTGTACGTTTTTAATAAATACTGTGTATTACTGCATCAAGAAGTTTTATTTTTTAAAGCAGCATGTGTTCATATTAGTTCTATTTCGTAAATATTAAGTATAACGTTCAACAAAAAACCAAGGCAATAAGGGCGTTAAAATCACATCTTTAAAAGCAAGAATTTTCCGGGGGAGAACCCCAGGTCCCACCTTCAAAGGTATTCCATACCCACGGTGGCGTCAGATTCATCACACTTCAAATTCAAATCTTATTTACGTCACTGCCAGTTTGTATGTATATAATTATTAATCCGTTTTAAGAAAAACTATAGCTTTTAAATTCAACCACGCATAAGAAGGCTCCAACACTTGATATATAAAAACGCAACAGGTGTCGATTTCTAAAAATCATTAATTTACCACAAACAATTGTACTAAAAAATTTTGTTGTTACAATAAAGTAGTCGTATTTCAAAACTAATTTATAATAATTTATTTCTTCATATTTCAGCTTATTTGTTTCAAAAACAATTATTTTTTATTATCATATCTGAAATATTGGTGAAATACTATTTTCATTAAGACCTGTTTTTATCAAAAACCCCATTTAATTCAAAATAAAAAACTTAATTACGTGCTACATTCCAATATTGATCTTTGCAAATTGTAACACTTGTGCGTTTATTTGCCTTGTAGTTGCATAAGTAAATATAAATGAATATGCAACTTTGAAGCTACAGTAAATATTTACATAATTACATTTTATTTAAAATACCGAATTACATTATTCCTACCTAAAATAAACAATTATTAACTGTAAAAGCATAAGTCTCATTTTGCAAAAATAATTAAACAACATTATGTTAATTTTGGATGTGTTTAGTAATTTATAGTCCAACAATGTTAAAACAGATGATAAAATGTCAATTTCAATGTAAAAGTGTACAGATTGAAATGAGTTAAATTGTATCTTTTTAATCCGCGCTGTTTAAATAAATTTAAATTAACAAAGTTTTAAACCATAAAACTATAAAACAAAGTAATAATTAATGTTTTGAGATTGCGGGATGTGCCGAATGAGAATATAAATTAATTAATAAACCTAGATCGTTAACGACTCTATAATTAAACAATACAATTTCAATAAAACAGTATTTGGATAAATAATGAAATTAGTGTAATCAAAATAAGGAAACCCAAACGTGATATTTTTAGTGAAAATGTACTAATTAGAACATAGCAACAAATTAAAACTACATTAATTCGGAGCTTTCTTGAGAATAGGCAATTCTTTTTTATATCCCATTTTTTTTAAATTTTTATATCCATCAAATTTTGAGGTCAAACAATGCTTAATGCATTGTTTTCAAAAAAACTCTCATTATTTTTTATTAACGAATAAATTTGTTAAAACAATAAAAGCTTTTTAATAAGTTTATGCACTCAAAACGGTTTAAAGTTATAGAGTTTTCAATGTTACAAAACATTTAAATCATATTTAAATAAATAAAACAAAACAATAAATAATTATTGTACATCAAATGTAAAAATTTAAAACCCAAAACAAAAAATTCTATAGTTGACTTTTTATGTAAAGATTCTTTATCCTCCTCTGCATATTACAATAACTAATTTCGACTTCTTCGCTTAGGACGAGCATGCAAAACCACTTTAATCTATTTTTGTGATTTGAGTTATTTATGGTAACAAAATTTTTTTGATTGCAAGAAAATATTTTTTTTAAATATATGTATTAGCAAAAACACGATAAAACAAAAAAATCAGTTTTATTACTACTTTTAATAAATTCTTAGGCAGTAACCTTTTTGTCGCGTACCAACTCATTTTAAATAAATCCTCAGCAGGAGCAGACAAATTATTATTAAATTCAACTTTTTTTGGCAACTTACCCTGACTAGACTGCCAACTTTTTGAAAAACAGGTTTTTTTAATGTTTCTGATGCCTGTTTAGCGTCTCAGGCATTAATAACTTCCAATTATTATTTATATTATCATAAATTGAAGCGATATTAAAAGAAAATGATCGTTTAAACAACGTCGTAATATGTCGTTGAACAGATATCAAGCCTTGGTGGCGTAGATTTAAGTTATGCATGTCTGTGCGAAAGCTTACTTTTTTATATAGGGGGCTTTTGTACAATAAGATTCGACTAACAAAGAAACTGAAATGTAGATTCACGGAATCATTTTCAACCAGTGTGCTGTTTTCAGATCAAAAGAGATACGTTGACGGCCACCTATACCATAAATAAAACGCAAACAACAATTTTGGATTCTATTACCTTGTATTTTGTTAATAGCATTTATTTATGGAAAACTACAAAGTTGTGTTTCATCGTAATTGTAAGATGTGTAACATCGAGAGATTTTAACATGAGTGTTTTTTCTATTGCGTGCGACGCATCTCCCACTTATAATATATCATTCCTAAAAACAGTAGCGGTTCTCGCGCATGTAATACAGTGGCGCGTACTTAGCATAATAATATAACATAATAATAATAATACAAAACATGGCCCCGGCCTTGAAACACCAGAGGCGCTTTCAAAAGTAAACTTACATCTATAAAACGACAATGAACAAGTAATATAATAAATAAAGATAAAAAAAAGGGGGAAAAACAAAATTTTTCGGTTCAAAATAGGTTCTATTCAACTATTGCACTTATAAGTTGAATACACTATCACACTATAGGTGTATTGTTGTCATCCGGGAGAGGGCATATTTTGGTAAACGCTCTCCTTACGATGCCGGCAGAGGTACGAATGGAAGCTACTCGACTGATGCCATCGCTACCAGGATGTAGATCAACGACTTGTCCAAGTTTCTAGCGTAATGGTGGTAAGTTATCATCCTTGATGACCACCAATTGCCCTAATTTTAGATTGGCTTGGTCCCTTTTCCATTTGTTTCTCTCTTGAAGAGAAGTTATGTATTCATGGCTCCAGCGAGACCAAAAATGTTGTTGTAAAGCTTGAATCCGTTGATATAATGACAAACGTGATGCAGATATTTGAGTGACGTCTGGCTCGTTTATAGTCAGTAGCGGACCAACAAGGAAATGGCCTGGTGTCAAAGGATGTAGATCCGAAGGATCGGAAGAGAGAGGAGACAGAGGTCTTGAATTGCATATAGCTCAACTTGTGAAAGTAGAGTAGTAAATTCTTCAAAAGTTAAGTGTGCAACGCGCTTAAGGTGATGTTTTACGCTTTTAACGGCAGCCTCCCACAATCCTCCAAAATGAGGAGAGTTTACTGGTATAAAGTGCCAGTCAATTTCGTACTCACTGCTTGATTGACGAATAATACTGTAATTTTTCTTTAAAAACAATGATAATTCGTGTAGCTCGCGTTTAGCCCCGATAAAGTTCGTACCATTGTCAGAGTATATTACGCGAGGTCGGCCCCGACGCGATATGAAACGTCGCAGAGCAAGCATAAAGTATTCGGTGGATAATTGTGTGACCAATTCGAGGTGCAACGCCTTTGTTGCAAAGCAAACAAAAAGGCAAATGTATGCCTTTATAGATTTAGATCCTCGACCGCGCCGCTCCTTTATTAAAAACGGGCCGGCATAGTCCACACCAGTTGTTTCAAAGGGGAATGTCGGACGCAGTCTAGTAGCAGGAAGATTTCCCATCAATGGATTTAGCGGTTTGGGGTTTGAACGAAAACAAGTAACACAGGTTCGAACCGTACGGTTTGCCAAACTACGCCCTGAGGTAATCCAGTAACGCTGTCTAATCGAATACAGTGTCGCTTGCGACCCTGCGTGTAGCAATCTGAGATGTTCCCTTTGCATTATTAATTGAGAAAAATGATGTTTCCCTGATAAGAGAATAGGATTTTTTTGTCGTAACTAAAAGTGGCATTCGATAAACGATCTCCCACTCGGATTATTCCATCATCGTCCACAAAAGGATTTAATCGAAGAATCCGATTACAGTTTTTTACAGGTACATTTTTAGCAAGTGATTTCAATTCTTCGTCGAAGGAATCTGATTGAGCTTGCTTGGCAAGGAACATTACAGCGGAACGAATTTCCTTAGGAGTAATAATTCCGTATTCCCGTGCATCAGAAATCACGCGACAATTGGGAATAAATCGCAAGCAGTAGGCCATTACCTTCTCGAGAAAGTTAAGATTTGAATAATTTTTGAACTCAACAATCCTTAAATGTGTATGAAAACAATGAGTAATATTTTTTATTTCAGGAAGAATGGGCGAAGTTTCCGCACCTTTAGGCCACAAAGATTGTTCCTTGGTTAGCCATTCTGGGCCATGCCACCAAAGATTCGAAGAAATTAGGTTAGTTGCAGTGACACCCCTAGATAACAAATCAGCTGGATTTGATAGAGTAGGAACATGACACCATTTATCATTTTTTGTGGTTTCCTGGATTTCCACGACTCGATTACACATGAACGTTTTTAAAAGAGAAGGATTTGTTTTTAGCCATCCTAGGACAATAGACGAATCTGTCCAGCAAAAACGGCGTGAAATTTGTATCTTTAACGCTTTTGTACATTGATCCAGCGATTTTGCCAAAATCGTAGCTTCACACAATTCCAACCGAGGAATCGTTACAGGTTTAAGAGGAGCAACCTTTGCCTTTGCAAAGAGAAGTTTAACAGAAACATTACCGCTGTGGTCAGTACAACGTAAATATATACACGCACCATACGCTCGCGTTGAAGCGTCAGAGAATCCGTGCATTTGAACATCGATGTGGTTACAAAGAAGTGCAAATCTGGGTATTTTAAGTGCATTTAAAGCAAGTAATTCCTTACGAAACAAAATCCATTTGACTTTTAACTCATTCGGAATAGGATCGTTCCAAGAAAGTCTTTCTAGCCATAGCTGTTGTAAAATAATTTTTGCTACAATAATACATGGACTCAAGAATCCCAAAGGATCGAAAATTTGTGAATTTTCAGATAAAATAACGCGTTTAGTTATTTCGTCCTCTGTGGGCGCAGATATAGAAAACATGAGGTCATCTGATAAACAGGACCACAATAAACCGAGGGTTTTTGTACTTTCGTTTGTGCCCAATGACATAACATTAGGATGAATATCCGATTCGTGAATGCCATTTAGAACTTCGCGATTATTCGAAACCCACTTGCGTAGATTGAATTTGCCAGAAGATAAAACTTCGGATAATGTCTCCACAATATAAGTAGCTTCCTGCAAATTGGAAGCACCGGTTAGCACGTCGTCGACGTAAAAATCGTCTCTTATTATGCGAGAGATAATCGGATGAGCAAACTCGCAATCTCTACCCATTTGTAAAAGGCAACGTATAGCCAAAAAAGATGCACTAGTAGTACCGTATGTGACTGTGTTCAAATTGTAAGTTTGAATAGGTTCCGATGTAGTTTCCCTCCACAAAATCTTCTGCAAAGGCCGTTGGCTCGGATTCACAAGTACTTGACGATACATCATTTCTACATCAGCAGAAATAGCAATGCAATGTTGCCGAAAACGAATTAGAATTGATACCAAATCCTGTTGTAAAATTGGACCAACCATCTGAAGAGAGTTTAGAGAATGTCCTGAAGACGTAGGCGAGGATCCGTTAAATACCACACGAAGTTTAGTGGTAGTACTGTCTCTTTTTTCCACGCCATGGTGTGGGAGATAATACGAAGTTTGAAAAGAATCAGGTTGAATAATAGACATATGACCAAGATTTTGATAAGTTTTCATAAAGGCAACGTATTCCTGACGGTATGCTTCACTAGCATTAAAACGTTTTTCAAGAGATAATAACTGCCTTTCGGCAGTATTTCGTGACTCGCCAAGAAGACCAACAGATTCCTTAAAGGGAATTGTCACTATAAATCGACCATCGGCTGCGCGCTTAGTGCCTTTAAGAAATTCAAGCTCACACATGTTTTCTTCGGACGTAAAGGATTTTTGAGTCGGAAATTGGTCAATTTCCCACATGCGCTCCAATTGTGCTTGTATATCGATTATGTCAGTTGAATGACATTGCACAGTATTACTATTGATAGAAAACGTGTTTCCAGAGATAATCCAACCGAGACGGGTCTTCTGAAGTACTGGAAGATTTTTACCAAGCCGAACTTGTCCAATGCTCATTAAATCCCAAAAGATAGGTGCGCTGATAAGTAAATCGATGAAACCAGGCTTATTAAAATCAGGATCAGCTAACTTGCAACTGCTAGGTATAATAAGTTTATCTTTATCAATGTAAACACTAGGAATTGAACTTGTCAAGTCGTCTAAAACTAAACACGACATCTGTGTTGTGAATGAAGAAGCTATAGATTGTATATTGACGTCGCAACGTTGGGTTGTTTTTGATGCTACCTTTCCTACCCCCGAGACAGTAATATTTACTGTTGATGTAGGCAACTTTAGTTTTTGACACAGCGAGGTAGTAATGAAACACGATTGGGCTCCAGAATCAAGAAGAGCACGACATTGATGCGAAACACCATGTCGATCTATAATCCTTACTCGTGCAGTAGGAAGCAATACCAAGATAGCACTAGATGAAAGAGCAGTTGTTATTTCGTTGGATTTCTCTAAAGGAGGTGACAAAGAACTAGGTTGTGAGACAGAAACATCAGAATGGAGAAGAGAATGGTGTCTCCTTTTGCAATACTTACAGCTGAATTTTGAACTACAACGTGGCGAGAAATGCCCCTTGCGCAGACAGTTTAAGCAAACCTTTAACTCCTTCACTTTGGTATTGCGTGAATCAATGGATAATTTAAGAAATTCCTCACATTCACGAAGTACATGTTTACCCTTACAAAGAGAACAGGTTGCATTCGAAAATGATTGCTGCCCTGCTGTAGCATATGCCTTGACATACTTCGGTTTGTCAATCGCAATCTTAGTGTTTGACTTAGTTTCCAAGGTTTCAACGAGATCTGCCTTAGCGTTAATAAATTTGCAAAAGTCATTTAAAGTAGGCAATTCAGTATATGAGTTAGCTTTGTGGGTTTCCCACTCTCGGGCTGTTCGAGAGTCTAGCGCGTTTGCGCTTAAGTGGATGAAAATGGATTCGAAAAGAGTATCTTCAGAAGCAAGAGATTTCAGCGCATGTAAATGCTTGTACAGGCTGTCGTGGAGATGACGTAATTTGGTTGCTGATTCTTTGGGCATAGGCTCAAAGGATAAAATAGACTTTATGTGATTGTGAACCAACATGCGCGTGTTATTATAACGTTCGCATAGAGTATTCCACGCAGTTTCGTAGAAGGACGATGAAAATTCAATTGATTTTATCGTTTGAGCTGCGACTCCATGTAGGGAGGATCGCAAATAATGATATTTTTGAATCGAACTTATGTTCTCATTTTCGTGTATCAATGAAATAAACAAATCACGAAACTCAAGCCAAGCCTCGGCTGTGCCATCAAATTTTGGAATTGAAATTGTCGGTAATTTAACTCCATTCGTTTTGGGTGAATTATTAGCGTTTGTACCAATGGCTGAGACAAGACTTTCGTTTGATATACTTTTAGAGATAGGTTTAGTTATAGTAAACGCATCGATAATTGATCGAGCTTTACCGCGTGCGTCATAATAAGAATCTTCGAACTCTGATCGTGCAGGTAATTCTGGTTGTAATGCATCTGATTGAATTTCTATTTTCGATTGAATTTCTTCAAACGCGGTTAAAAATGAAGCAGAATTGTTGTATCGTTCTTCTAATTCTTTGAGTTTGTGAATAGGTACTTCACCTTGGGTTTCGTGAGACTCTTGTACAGATTGTACGAATTTATGAAATGACGCAAGTTTTACTGTTATTGCAAATCGTTCCCGTTTTAAAGAATCCATTGAACAAATGCGAAATAGCACGTAACGAATATAAATAACACGAGTTACACGTCATCAAGCTTTATCACATAATAGTCGACCAAGCAGTTTGTCAATACTTGACTGCGTTTAATTAAATTGATATTGGCTGGCTAACGTTAAAAGACGCAAAATGCCTTGAGAATAAAAAAATTTTAAACAATACGACATGCAGTGAAAATATTTACTTTCACAATTGATTAGATATAAGCAATAAGCAGAATAGGTTTATAAATGTGACTTACAGGAGTTAGTCGTTGCTTCGTACCTTTCCATTGAGCAACTTAATAACTTGCTCTAATCTTCCGTACTTTCCATAAAAAACGCTTCAGTGTAAATGCCATACGACTCGAAAGGACCAAAATGTATTTTGTTAATAGCATTTATTTATGGAAAACTACAAAGTTGTGTTTCATCGTAATTGTAAGATGTGTAACATCGAGAGATTTTAACATGAGTGTTTTTTCTATTGCGTGCGACGCATCTCCCACTTATAATATATCATTCCTAAAAACAGTAGCGGTTCTCGCGCATGTAATACAGTGGCGCGTACTTAGCATAATAATATAACATAATAATAATAATACAAAACATACCTAAACAGGGACCATAAATAACATCGCAATAGTTAAAATGGCTTAAAACTAGCGTCTCACAAAGAAGTTTACGAACATACAGAAAGAGAGATTGTTGATACAGATAGATCGATCGAAAAGACAAGTAAGCATTTTTAATTGTTGAAGATGACTCCTAAACCTCAAATCGTCATCCAAGATTAACCTTAGATTTTTCGCTTCATGTTGAAATACATTATCACCCAAATTGATAGAAACCTCAGTTTGAAGGAATTTCTTCACGGCCTTGCTACAGAACAAGAAAATAGGAGATTTCGCCGGATTTATACTAAAGCAGTGGTAGTACGTTATCTGTAAAAGGTTTGAAAAATTAGTGTTTGTGCACTGTTGGGCTCTTAAATAGTCACATGTTTTAAACAAAAAGTATGATTGTGAGTTATCGGCATACAAGTGAAACTTACATGGGTTTAGGCATTAGAAAATATTAGACATATAAATGGAAAGTACCAAAGGTCCAAAGGCAGAGTCTTGTGGGAAGCCAAAAGAAACTGAAGTAGATTTAAGTGAACAATTTATTACCATAAATCCTACATTTGTACATATAAATATAAATATAAATAAACACATTACTGCATAATCACATAATTACAAACATAAACTACAGAACTATAATTAACGTAATAACAAAGTTGTGTCAATTCGATGTTTGTTAACAGGTCAAAGTTTAATAGTAATTATTGCGCAGGATAATTTGGTCCGAAGCAGACACATTTTAGTCTGCGAAACGTCGCCAAGAACTGTATCTAGATCAATTTTTTTTGCCTACCACCGACGTCTTATTGGGAAAAAACAATTATTATTTAGTGAAACTAGTGTATTGTATATTATTATTCTACTATTAATTGTGATAATCTTAAATAACCTAAATTTTTATTTAGTTTATTTCGTAGCTGTTCAAAATATTGTGTAAATGCTCGTCTATTACAATTCCCAGATATAAGTAATACTAGGTATTGTTTTAATAATTTTATTATAAATACTAATTTTTATTCTTTTTTAATTTATGTTTTTTTTATTAAATTTTGAACAAAACATAATTTCTTTAGTGTTTTTCTACATTTAAGTATATTTGATTTGCTTGTAACCAAATCTCAATATTTTTAATGTCCGCTAATAAATTATTAAATACGCCTTTATAATTTGGAATTGCTGTGTAAACAAGAGTGTCGTCGGCGACTAGATTAATCTAAGAATATTTAAGTATATGGTAAATGTCCTTTATACAATTGATAAACAATAAAGGACCTAACACACTACCCTGTGGAACGCCAACGTTATTCTCAATAAGCGATGATTCAATATTATCGTACATTACGTATTGAAAAGAATCTTTAAGATAGTTTTTAAACCATTTGTACGCAAGACCTTTCACACCATAATATTTAAATTTATTTAATAATAATATAATTTGTCTACTAATTTTTTTCGAAAGCTCCTTTAAAGTCTAAAAATAGTGAAATGACATATTTATTATCATCTAAGTATCTTTTCCATTCATTTACTACTAATTGTAACAATGTTTTGTGTTTGAGTGTTTGATCATAAACTATTACTTTAATAACTTTCTCAACCGTCGGTAGATTTGGACAATTTATCATAAGCACTGACACATTGAGACCTATTACCCAAGAATATCCTATAAAATGTATAAAAAAAATAATAGATTATGGTTGATACCATCAAACGCCTTCGAGAGATCAAGTAAGATCAAAGCAGTATTATAACCTGATTCTAAAACCGCAATTATATCATCAGTGACAGAAGCTAAAGCTGACGCGCAACTATACCCCGGTCTAAAACCAGAGTGCATTGATGGGAGAATTTTGTTTTGTTTTTCAACTAGATTTCCTAAAATATTTGATAAAGGTGAAATAATGCTTATTGGACAGAGATCATTTAATTCGTCGCACTTCTTTTGTTACGTGATTCTTTTCGTATCTAAAAAGAGCGACGACTAATCAGTTGTTCCGGCAATAGCGTCGTAAGCTTCGTGGTGTTAAATTATAAAATGAATTTAAAAAGGCGTCAAAACGATGAAAGATTAGGGTGGGAGACACCGTTTAGATCTACCCGCGGTTGAAATAAAACAAATGACAAAACAAAAGTGGCAACAAAAAGTATATTTATTTCATCACAGACAGCAGTTGACGTTAGAAGAAGAGGAAGAAGGTACATAAATATATTTATATAAATTTTATCAAAAGCTAGCACGTAGGTCGGTATCACAAACAAAATATAAACTACGCTTTCGACTGAGCAACACGTATTACGGCAAAGTGACCTAGTCGGCTTAACTTTTACATTCAGAAAATGACTTTACATTCGTAAATTAAAATACAAAAATACGAAAATCGAAGATTTAGAAAATCAATGCGCGCCGTATAATATGTGACACAGAAAAATGATTTTATAATTACTTGTATTAACAATCTAATATATACTTACTGTCGTTCTTACAATCGACTGACCACCAAAATACTAAAAAGGCATGAAATCATGTTTTAAAATTTGAAATTCTACCCCTACTCAATGGGCGTATTGAGAATAAATTTTATACTGGGGACAAACATTATACTAAAGCATTTTTAACATAACAATTTGTTTTAAGTTTTAGTAGAACAATTTTCCATGAAAGAAGGAAAACAAAGTTTATAATATGCGTCACAACTGGCAAAATGGAAAGACAACAAAGTTGTATCATTCATATACTCAATACGTCAGGCCCCACAATATTAGACCTGATGCCATATAATATCTCTTCAATTTCCTGCTAAGAGACAAGGGTAAATGAGAACATTTTCGTAATTCCATTTTTAACATTGTTAATATAGTATGATATTAAATTATCAGAAGCAGTAATTGAACTATTGTAGGAGGCAGCAAAAAATGTGTTAATTTTACCAGGATCTTGACGATGGGGAGGTAGATTACCAGCTGGCGATAGTTTTACATTGAGAGATTTAATTGTCTTCCACAGTTTATAAGTATTGCCCTTGTTGCAAAAAAAATATATTCAAAATAAGCTCTCTTTTCCCTGCGCACAGATGTGTTAACAAAATTTCTTAGCGATTTGTAATAAACCCAGTTTGCAAAGACACGATCACGCTTAAATCGGCGCAAAGCATTATCTCGCAGTTTCATCATCAATTTACCGTTATCGATGCGCCAAGGAGTAGAAGGCGTATAGGATTTGTATAACTTTAAAGGAGCGTATATATTAAAAAGTTTGAGTACAGAAAAGTTAAATAATGTTACTTTTTCGCCGATGTTCTTCACGGAATAAAAATCATTCCAAGGGATTGAATTTAAATCATTTAAAAATAATTCTGTTTGTAATGTAGCAATGAGCATAAAAAGATTGGCCTAGAAGATCAATATTCACATCTCCAAGACATACAAAATCGTTATGTCATAAGATAATATCTGGAAATACATCATCTATAAACGCAAGGAAATGTTGCACATTAACTGAAGGCGGCCTATATAATACACACGCACACCAAGTTTGGTGTTACGTAAGCGAATAGTAGTAGAAAGAAATTCGTCAAAATCTCGAATGAAGCTACAAATTAAATATTTTTTATCAAGAACGCAACACCACCTACCCGTGTAAAACAATTGACAACATTAAGATGTGCGGTATTAGAATTAACCATGGTCGCAATACTACATTATGTGAGATAACTTATAGTAACATAATAAACGATAGCAACAAAATTATTAATTATACCTATCTGTCTAAAACCAGTCATGAAAATCATTAATAGTACTTAAAAATAGTAAAAAGCAGACAATTAAATAGTTCCTTTTTAAAACATAGTAGACTTTTTTCCAAATTTGTGAATAATTTTATTTACTGATGAAGTCACTTCTGTTTAGTTAGAATTTAAAAAAAAGTAGGTATTTAATAGTTCGCCACTCAAACTTAATCTAAAATGTGATTTTACAATTTTCAATTTTGTATATGTCCTTGCGTACATGCTAAAGTTAATAGTATATTTATACACTATGTATAATTTACTGTAAGTGACAGAATAAAAATTGTACTTATGTAATATTTCTAAAAGCACAACTAATACATATTTGACATTTATGCTTTGTTTGGCTCTCGACTAATAACTACCAAAGATCAAAAGCTAGCTACTCTAATCCAGGAATAAAACTACTTACTCCTGTTCATCGGTAAACCAATGTATTGGCCCAGTGTTCTACATAAAGCACAGACCTTTTGAACTTTTTCATTACCAATGTAATAATTGCACCAGTTAGTACTTTCGTAATTTTTAAGAATTATACACCTCAACTTCATAACAATAAAATTAGGATACATACAAAAACAAAATGGAGCAACGGATTAAGCTAAACGCCAGCCTCAAGACTCGTAACGATGTCAGAACGCCCTTGATGCTCTCACAAGTACCCTTAAACATTCAGTCATGAAAAGTACTTCACCCCTACCAATAGCTAATACCAGAAAATCAATACCAATTGAAACAAAACAATTAATTGCTAAAAAATGGAAAGCACGGTCCAAGTGGCACAACTCAGGTAACTTCGTGAAAAATCCTTCACTGACTACGTTACTAGACTAAAAAGATTCGACAATTCTAACTGGGCACCAATTAAATTTAAAAAAAAAACAAAAAAAACACAATGCGTCAATAAAAAATCTTGCTGATCACAACGCTAAATAGACGAGAAGTAACCAAGAAAAGGCTGATCTTTTTGCAGATCACCTAAGATCTGTGTACAAGCTCAACATAATATATAAACTTTAATTAAATCCTTCACTCCACTCGATGTCACAACAGACAATGTTGGACCAAAAACGCTCAAGAAATTGCCCAAAAAAGACACTCTTTATAACCTATATTTTCAATGCCATTTTAAGACTGCAGCGCTGACCTTCAACGCTAAAAACAGCTGAAATCATTTTAATATCTAAGTCAATTAGTTGTGATTTAATGTTAACTCGGTTTCGTTGGAAAAAGCATTTATTGCTTCATCAAATCCATCTTATCTGTGATATGTCTGATTTTTAGTGATGCCGCTAGAGCGCGTTTTTTGATATAATAACACAAAACTGCAAAATTCTTTGAGAAATTAAATGCAACATTACTTTTTTCAATTAAAAGTGTAGTGAAATGATGCCTTAATAGGCTAGTAAAAACCGTATCTCAATATCTTATTCCTACCAAAATAAAGAAGAAAAATGTTGTTATTGTAAGATTTTAAAAAGACGCTAGTACACCGGTATTAATTCTTATTTATGTGTCTTTCTTAAGAATCAATGATAAAATTTCATAATTTTATAATTTTTAAATAGTATTGTTCTCAGTTTAAAAAATTAAAAAAAAAACGATAACAATCACTGCATATAATATGCAAGTGCAAGATAGGCAGAATATAAAGAGTAGACCGTGCAGGAAAAACTATCCCTAAAATCAACTTGTCAACAAATAATAAAATTATACTTATGAGGCGGTGTAATTAGTGTTGGTTACACACACAAGTAAAACTATTAAAATGCCTTTTACATATGATGACACTGTTGATATGATTGCGGTATATTTTGAATGTCTTCAAAATGCGTTAGTGCAAAATTTGCGTAATAGTTGCGAAAACACTAGGTTAGAACAACGGAAGAATATATTGTTAATGTCTTATAGCACACGTGGAATTGAATTCCTACGTTATTACGAGATTAATGTCTTCCGCGTTGGGTATATCACGTACTACTATTCTAAACGTTTTAAAAGATCATAGGTAAGTATTTATGTCATTATAAAGTCTTACATAACTTCTCGTTGGAATAAAACCGAAGTTTGTTCTTTAACTTTTTATTAGCAACATTGTATAACTAAATTTTTTCGTTATATTAGGTAACAATAAGACATCGAGATACAGTATCATTTTACTACATTTTTGTGGAAAAAAAGTCATATTATTGCATTTAATTTTTTAGAGCATTTTGCAACTTTCTTTTATTGTATAAAAAACGTGCTCTAACTGTATCACTAAAAATCAGACATCTTCAGGTAAGATGAGTTTAATCATTGAATAATAAATGTAAGAAGAAATGCAACTTAAGGGGCGATATTGTATCGACTGCTTGGATCGAGATATAGAGGTCGCCACGTTCGTATTGGATCGAGATTTTTCAGTTTTTGCGTGTATGTCGACTTGTAAACTTCGGGATTGAATTGAAAGTTTTTCTTGGGTTAACATTGCGATACGATTTTTGAAATTCTGGTAGTAGTAATGTTTGTTTGAACTTTTGTTTAGTTTAAGTGTAAATATATTATTGATTTTTTTTTTAAAATGGGAAAAGTTACAGATCACGGTTGTGTTTATATTAATTGTGAAAATAATAATACCGAAAACAAAGGTACTAGTTTTCTTAAGTTTTTTATTAGTGATAAAGTGCGTGCTAAAGAATGTTAGAAAAACTGTGGAAATATAAACATTGCCACAATGGAAGATTTAAAACAAAAGAAGATTTGTGAGAAGCATCTTCGGAGATAATGTATAACAACAAAAGGAAATTTTAAACACACTGCAGTTCTTGTTCTACACCTTCAATCAGGTAAATATTTTTAAATTTTTTTTTCTACCAAACGTTTAAAAATGGTTTAAATTAGCATCGGAGAATCTCCTTGTCCGGATTCTTCTTCTTCTTGTTGCACTTAATTGTACAATAACTTAAAATAATTACTGTAAATCAGTAGCTGAGATCGCTATTATTTTCTATGATCAATGATCGCAATCATGGTACTTAGAATTAATTAGTAATCGACTGTTGCTAAAAAGTCGCTTGTGTAAAGTTAGTCATAAATCTAGCCATAAACATTCGATTTTCGTTTTCCGGGATACAATAACGTTTGGAGTATTGAAAATCAACATATCTAAGTATTTTTTAATATTGTTTCTAAACAATAATTTAATTAAAATTTGTTCATATTTAGATTTAAAAAAAATATTTACAAAAATTCACAGAAAATAGATACTACTGTGATGTTTTTTTTTGACATGACGTGCTATTTGAATTCTGATGCAAACTTACGAACAAATAGTTTAAAGCATTAATAAACAACATATTAAAAAACAAGTGTCGTTCTTTCGTAAATTAAATGTTTCTATTTGAAATTGACCCTGAAAAGATTGTTGAGTAATTAGTAATAACTCGTGTTGATATTTGTCTCAAACATAAGATTTATGTATTAAAAAAAATTGTAATTCTTTTCAAATACGTATTGTCATTTGTAGTTAATGCTTATTGTTTTTAACTTCCTGTGTTTTTATGATTTACCTTGGTGTTTATATAAAGCTAGGTTTTTCCCTAAATGCTGAATGCGTGACACAAATTTTAAAACGTTCTTTCCTAGAAGAGTTTTCTAATTCTCTTTGAAAAGAATGCATTGTTAAATTTCTGTAAACAAAAAAAATATAATTCAATGTTTAAATTCATGTTACTTTTTTATTAAAAAATCTGTATGTGGTTTAAAATTCTTACGAGGAAAAGAGCAAAGGGGTTATTTACCTACAAAATTTTACGATTTTCCGTGAACTACCTGCATACTTAAAGTTTATTATACATTTATTAAAGTAAATATTATAGTGTTATATTAGTCTTATTTGTTTATGCGATAATTAAAAGTATTAATTTCTTTTCCACAACCGCAATTGTTATTTTATAAGCGATCAATGATTGTGATCGTTATTGTACAGACGCTCGATATCGCGATCATTATTTTGCATAATGATCGATTCATCGTAATTGCATAATCGCTCTGGCCATTGCTTTAAATGTTTTTTGTTGATGTTGGCATGTCGAATAAAAATATCGTTTTTGTAAATGTTAGGGCCGCATTTCTTTAGCACCTTGTCTAATAAATACTTAGTTTTTTAAAAAATAAAAAAAATTATAAACAAAATTCTTTTATGTTTATTTTAGCATGCTGAAAGCACTTCAATACAAATCCAACAATACATAAAATATTTTTACAATTGTTTAAAAAAAAATCGCAAAAATTTTGAAAATACTAATACTAATTGCATTTTCAAAACTTTATTTTTAAAATACTAACAACCTAATTTTTTTTTACTTTTTGGGCTTATTTAGTATAATTTTTTACAGAAGCTGTAATTGTTGATATGAACATCAACCTAAGATACTGAAATGTAGTAGTTTCTTAAACATATGGAAGAAAACGTCGATTGTTATTTATTGATGACGATCGTGAAGACGAATAAATTTATTCTTTCTACAGCTCCAGTTCACTAAACGAAGGTATAAGTAGACTAGCAATAATACGTAATTTTTTTAAATATATGTTTTATAGTTGAAGATACGTCCTATAATATTTTGAAGATACCGGAACGACCACAGTGTGTTCTCAAATTCGTCAAGCCGTTAAGTTTTGACTAAACTACGCAACATAGTGATACAAATGGATTCTCCGTCAAAAATCCTTTTAAAGGATGAATTGGTCAATTATTCTTTCCGAAATTTAACATTAATTTTAATTTAAAATTATTTAAATTACCAGTAATAACAAATTCGTTTACATATGTTTCGAGCTTTAAAATAATGATGCTCATCTTCAGAAAATCTACAAAAAATATTTACAACTTTTTTAAATACAAAAAATGTCATCAACATATCTTTTCCAAAATATTATTTTTTGTAAGAAAATTTGGTGTTCAGAAATATATTTACTTTCTAAATTGTTTAAGAAGATTTCAGGAAAAATAAGTGATAATTTTGATAATCAATTTTTTAAACAAAATCTAGGTCTTTCAATGGGTTCTCCTTTATCACTTTTCTCAATTTTTTTTAAGAAATTAAATAAAGGTAACGATTTCAAGATTTCTTTTTCTAATGAAATATTTATTTAATTTTTAAGCTACTTAAAGGTAGTAAAAATAAAGCTATTTAAGCTGTATAGTTGTTTCTGAAAGGTGGTTTACAGTTCCTTTAGAGCTTCTTTAAAGTTCTGCTAGTACCACAGAGAGCTGTATAAGCCCGATTTTAATGCATTAAAGGAGCTACCTAACAGCAACATAACTGAGGAATTTTTAGCTACTTAAACGCTTCATGGAGGTTTTAGTTTTTTCACAAACCACTTAAAAGTGTTCTAAAGAGTAACTTTAAAAGCTAAAGTAGTTATAAAAAAGCCGGTTTTAGCTGCAATTTGCTCACTGGGAAATTCTTCAATTACTAGAGTTCATTTATATTAAAATATCAAATAATTTTTTTTTGAACTAGCAAACCAATTTCAATTACGATTTTAAACTTAAATTTTTTTATATTTGTTTCTAAATTGCACCATTTTCCTTTTTTAAAATAATTAACATTTAACATTTTGTAAAACTTACATTTTTTTAATTATCTAGTTAAAAATTTTTAAATTTGAGATTGTTCGAAAAAATGTAACTTAAAAAACTTTTTGTAATCTTAACTTTTTATAAGTTTTATAATTTATTATTGGTGGACTGGTAATTTGAATAATTTTAAAAATTGACGAATAATAACAATAAATCCCCATAACAATTTTCTTTTAATTTAATTTCCATTGTTTTAGTTTCGATTTATATTTTACAAAAATAAATAAATATTTGAATATACATATTTTTTTGTTTTCTTAAATATAAAGCATGATATTGTTTAAGTTTATTTTACATTGACTTGTGTCGTAACAATACAAGCTATTGTTTATGATATTAACCTGTTTTGAACAGGTAAACGGTAAAGTAAACACAAATATAAGAAAAGGTTCTAACTGGTACTTCATAAGAAATAAGTAAGTTCGCAAAATAAAAACCACGATTTTGCAGATGGCAGCAGGTCTTAGTCTATTAGTTTATGAAAAGAGGGGGTACAGACGGGTAAAAAAAAGAGAAACAAGAGAGATAAAACTACAGTACGATTTTTAACACACTAGTTGCGCCTCTTCTTAAATTATTTCTCAATGGTTTAATGGAGCAATAAATCACTTTAAGAGTTTTAGATAGCGGTTACGCCCCCTGGCGGCTCTCTTGGAAGCCTGAAAATAATTTCCAGGATTTTTTTTGAACACTTTAATCTTTAGCTTCCACGACGAATAGTTTCCAAGATACAGCACTTTGAATTCTTATCTGCCCGCCCAGTATACTCATTGGATTTAAAAAATAACGATATGGACTTTTTATCAAATCATCTGAATCTACATTTTAAATTGTTTCGTGTTCATGTATTAAATCAGTTTTGGTAGTAGAATCTGTACTTGTCATTCTTTTTTGGCAAAAGACACCAAAGTAATTTAATTGTGTGACCTTATAAGTCGATGGTCTTGGAGATAAGCAACGTCAAATGTCTCTCCTCTTTTTGACAGACATTATGCGTAAATAATAAACAAAGTTTGAATACTTTAATCGCGCCGGCATGTTTAGAGTTGGAAAAACTAATATTATTGACATTTTTTCACTGTTTCTTTGGTTACTGATGCTAGGCATGGCTAACTAAGATAAATACATTAATATCGTAGTACTTAATGCAACCAAATCTTAGCACTCGAAAATGGTTTTCTTTAAATAAAATAAAATCGGTTGAATTTAGGTATAAGCATGTAAATTGAAAGTCATAGTTACTTTTGGTGCTAAACACAAATTTATTGTTAAAACTGTAGGTTTCTATCTAAAAAATTGAGATTTGCACATTTCTTGAGTAACAGATTATTTTTTTTAAAGCATCTTGTACAAAAAGCGTCATTGTATTTTGTTTACAATACTGCAGTTTTATTGCAAAACAAGTTGGCGTTTGAACAGTATTGACAACCTAGTTACAGAGTGCAACTGTCATTTTTTATCGAAAACTTATAATATTAACGGTTACAGTTAAATATAGGATATTATAAATAAAAGTTCGAAATGTTTTGTAGGATCGAAATGTGAAATAATATATAGAGAGTTCCATTTAAAATAAGAAACTTGGTTTACTTCTGCTATAACCGAAAGTGCCAGAACTTTCAAAATAGTTTAGTTGTTTTCTTACAGCTACTTTTTCGTAATTAAATTCGACGGCTTTCGTCACGAGATATCCTGTATATTCATCTATAAGAGAAACTGTATAAAAAAAAGCATTTGCACATGTAAGTATGCAAGTATACACATGCATAACTATCGCAATCCTGGTTATAAATATAAAATACCCAAAAAAAGTTTAAAAAACTAATATAAAAGTAAAAAATTAAACACTCTAAAAAACGATGTCTGAATAAATCTGTAGAAAAGAAACGCGTATAAATAGAATAGTTGCAAAAGTAGCTTCCATCGAGCTTACAAATACTTAAACTTTGTTTTCCGTATTTACATTTAAACCTAAGCATATAGAAAATCTAGAGCAGATGAATCGATCTTGACGAGTGTAACAATATTGAATTAACTAACAATGTAAGAGAATAATTTTCAAATAAAGAAATTGTACAAACAAACTAAGATTTTACGTACATATAATAAGTGGTCGACATGAAAAACGCGGGTTTTTATAAAAAAAAGTAACTAAACAAGATTAATTTTAATTTATAAAAATTAACATAAAAATAAACGTTTCAATCCACATTTTTTTGATAATAAATTTATAAGTTTATAATTTTCTGTTGACAATTTTGAAATAAAATTATCTTTAAGTTCTGTACCATAACAAAATTTTAAAAAAATTAATAAAAACGGTTGGTTTCAAGGGGATTTCAATTTATACTTTTAAAACATTTAAATAAAAAGTTAATTTCAAATGACACTTGTATTTTACGAAACCAAAGATTTAAGTGTTTGAAAGTTTAGATAAATTTGATAATCACTGAACTTGATCATCCTGCTTTAAAAAAAGTTATAAAAGTTTGCAATGCACTTTCTAAAGGATCCTAGTATCTTAAATTGTTTTAACGCCATAACATGATCTACATGCACGATGAAACTCTTGCTCACTTTGCTCGTAATGCAAGAGAGTGGTTGGATGTACACTTTCCGATTGGTCGCGGTGATCCCATCCTATGACCTGCGAGATCTTCCGGTATCAATCCTCTAGACGTTTTTGTTTGGGGTTTTATTAAAGGAACAGTGTGTGCAACGTCTTCTCAAAACGCTGATCAAGCTACACAAAGAATTTATGCAGATGTATTAGAAATTACGCCAGAAAGACGAATAATTCAGAGGATACCTCGAAGCAATTCAAACAATTTTGTAGAGATAATTATTAATTTTATGTACCTAAATATTATTCTGACAATAAATAAATTGAAGAGCAAATCAAATCTTGCGTAGTGTGTACAATTTACAACGTGCTACCAATGACGAGTAAAATGTTTTTGGAGATTGAAATATTACAGTCGTATGCTAGCGTACAGTGTTGCCAAATGTATGCTTCTTTTAAGTGGTTCCTGGAGACTTACGAAGCATAATACAACAATTTAACATTAGGATTTTCGATTCAGAATTGAACGAAAAAGGTCGCAACGTGTAGCTTTTTCGTTCATTCATAGACACCCTGTATTTACAATATACAAGTAATTCTATTAAGACAATTCTCATTTGAACAATAATTTATTGTTGCAAATATAAAATTTGCAGTTATTATGTTCTTTGCTTATATAAAAGTTCTTTGTTGGTTATTTAAAATGTCTGAATTATGAGCATTTAATTTAATTATTTGTTTGCCGTTGATTCAGCTATTTTGGATTGGTTTTGTTTACTGGAGTATTCTTAAGTCATTAAGAGTTAGTTTGTAAAAATAAGATCTTTTAGAACCTATTCGACTTTAGTAAATACATACAATCTACGCATCCAGATGTTTGAATTACTGTGTGCCCGATCTTCATTTTAATTTTGATAAGTAATTTTTTTTCCTAGTTCGAATTATGTGTTGAATTCAATTTCGTGTGAGTTATATAATTCATATTTGCTCTTGATGCGGATTAATCTTTTGACGGATTCAGTTCAGTTTTACGACCATCTGAATTATTGGCATTAAAGATCTTCAAAGGTTCTTCACCATCAAAAGCTTACCAACCGGTAACATTGTGTAAAACTAAAAGTATTTTGTAAACTACCGTTTGATAGATATTTACAATTGAGTGCGTATAAGTGGTATTTTACAGCGCGACAGCTTTGTTTGAAAACCGAGCCCACCGGGCGAGGTTTTCATTAGCTGGAGCGCTGTAATATCTAAGCACACAAAATTTGTATAATTTTTTTTAGTCGAAAATAATTTAATATAAACAATTACAAACAATTATTTGTATTCTTTATGTTGGCATTATAAGTATCTACCCACGTAATTACAATCAGTGCAATTTGACAAATTTAAAATTTTATTTTCTGGCTGTTTGCCTATTACAATTTTCTTGAATAACTACTTTCCTTACATAAAAGAACTATTACAAATAACTAAATGCTTAAATATTGCACTTTTAAATGTAGAATCTAAAATCGTCGGTAACTTGACAGTTATCAATAACAAACAGTAATCATAATTGACATATGTAGTTGTCACGAGATGGCGCATGTCTAAAAATTAAAATATAAATTCAAAGTAAAATAACATTACTTCATATAAAGTTTAGTATTCTCTAACTAATATACATTTTTGATGTCTTTAAAATCCTAGAGTTTAGTGCTTATTTTACTGCACTGCAGAAGATGTTACAATACTGTTATATAACAATGTGCGTAAAAATTAAGTTACATTTGAAGTGCAAAGAATTATAAAATACGGTTTACATTTAAGAAGACTAAAAAATAATTTTAAATTGTAAAATTATTCTGGCAACAATTTATGTCTTAAAAGCTTTGACGCAATTCAGTAAAGTTAAATGTTAAATGTTTTTGCTGCGTTATTAAGACCTTCGAATAACAACAAATTACTAAGTACTTACAATTATGAGTTTGTCCTTAATCCGATTTTGAGACGGTTTTGTTTTCTTTTAAAATGGTTTTATTGAAATTATGTTAATACCAGTTTAAGTAGTAATAATTTAAGAATTAACTTAACTTTTTTTTTGTTTGTCTGATATAATTGATTCACTTATAATCTTTCACTTTTTTTAAAAATAAATGTTATATTTTGCTTTTACATCGTAACAAAGCTTTTATGCTAAACGACCTATTGTGTTAACTTATAAATTTAAAATTTTAGCTTTATTACACTTTAAAAAATTAAGTTCTATTTGGAGTGTGATCATTAGGATAGCAAGTTTTCTGATGGGCCTGTTTTATGATACAACCCTTCTCTCGGCACCCTTGCCGATTTATGACTTGTGTTTACGTTACAAATTTTATTTTTTAACCTACACTTTTTCTCTACTGTGCATTGAATAAAAAGATTAATTATGCTACAATTTAATAGGCAATTCTGTCATAACATTTTTTTGCACGTAACAAAATTTAAAATCGATTTTTTTTAACAATTACCAATCCTTCTGTTATGCTATTAGAGCGGTTAATAACATTAAAAACAATTTGAGTGACAGATTGTTTGGAAAACTTTGCATAAAAAAATCATGGTTTTTGTCACTTGTAAATGTAGTAAATTCCATTAGCTTAGAAAAGACATTTGTCTTAAACGCTTTTATAAGCTGTTTGACTCAATAACAATAGTAAACTTTTTTTAAAAACAGAGACGAAAAACTACGTGCCAAATTGTGCACATCTAAAAATGATAGCGCTTTAACAGACCTATATAAATTACTTAATAAAATAAATTTACAATTACAAGCTTAAGCTAAACAAAAGTAAATGCAATTTTCTAACGTTGACAACGGTGTCTGCAAAACAAAAAGATTTACTTACACTCTGTCAACATTTGCATGTCCTTTGAGCTGATTTCACTAGGAAAACATAAATACACCTAATTCGATTTAGAATTTCAAATACAAATACAATTTTATAATCAAATTTAGAGAAAAAACGAATTGAACTCAAAACCAACAAAAACCAAAAGTTCTGACTTCTGACAAATTCCAGCATTGTATTCTTGATTGTGCAAAATAGTAAAGAAATTTTTAATTGCATGTTTCTTGTCGTATTTAGTTGAGCTTGCATTTTAGTGCTGTAGCAAATTTACAAACAGCACAATTTGAGACTGTTGTTGGCAACACTAGAATACACTAACCATCTTGACAGTTTTGTATTGATATTTGTATTCATTTATAAGATTTACAATAAACTTTTTTTTAGTACATTTAAGAGTAAATTTTATATTTAGGTTAAATTATGCGGTGTAACCTTCGTTTGACTTTCGTACTATTTTTTCGTAAATGACCCGGTGTTTTGAGTTGTTTTATTTATTAACAATCAGATCATTTTTTTAAACACATTTTCAAATTCATCTTGTAGTGTTCTGTGCGAGTATTTGAAAAGAAAGAATATCCCGCGTAAAATCGTCTACCAACTACGTTGCCAAAACAAAATTTAAGCTTAAACCAACACCAAAAAAAACTATAGTTCATTTCTCTGTTTTACTCTCGGACATTAACATGCGTGAAATAGGTCTGTCCATAATAAGAAAGGAGAGAGAGAGAGAGAGAGAGATATAAAAAAAAGAGATATAAAAAAACTAATACTTGTAATAAAATGTCGATTTATTTTATGACTTCCGCTATGCTCGATTACTCGATGGAGGAAGAGCATGCAAGAAAGTCATAAAATAAATCGACATTTTATTACAAGTATTAGTTTTTTTATATCTCTTTTTTTTTATCTCTCTCTCTCTCTCTCTTTCTCCTTTCTTATTATGGACAGACCTATTTCACACATGTTAATGTCCGAGAGTAAAACAGAGAAATGAACTATAGTTTTTTTTGGTGTTGGTTTAAGCTTAAATTTTGTTTTGGCAACGTAGTTGGTAGACGATTTTACGCGGGATATTCTTTCTTTTCAAATACTCGCACAGAACACTACAATCTTAATTTTAATTTCAGTTTAAGTACTTGTTAAGTATAAATGCACTTGAGTTCATTTAGGTCTATTATTGTTGTCATAGACTCAGATTGTATTTCGTAATAAATATTTCATTTTAGTCATAAAGATTTGGGTTGTAAATCAATATTGCTTTAATCCTAAGCAAGTTCTGTATATGTTATAACAATTGAGATTGTCATTTGTTTTCGGTGATACCAGTTACAGCGTTCCTTTTGTGTAATTTTTTTTATATTGTATCTTTGTTCAGTTCATTTTGTTTCTTGAGTATTCTGCTTAAATTCTACGTCATAATTTTCAAATGCAGTAAGGAAAACCCAGTTATTTCATTCCAAAAATTTTTTTTTGAAACGGCTAATACGATTCGATAATATCATACTTCTCAAGGAATTTTTCTCAAAAGATTCGCTGGTAATTTGTAGTCAGAAAAAATAAAAATTTTTTAGTGCAATTAAGTTAAAAGAAGTTATCTCATTTCGTAAATCTTACGGTCTTGACGATTCACTTAAAAGCGCACCGTGGAATTATGTGAAGTTCAGTTCATTACATAATTTATCTTTTTCTTTTTTTCTTTCGACGCATTTAATACAGCTCGTCAAACACCAAAATTTTGACATCATTCACCTTAAAAATCCCTTCACCACCAGAAAGCCAGCCTAATGTGAAAAATATGTAAGCTTAAAGTAGTTATGAACTACCGTTTAAAACAATCAATTTTGATTTTGCATTACTTCGCGCAGTTACAATTGTTTTAAAAGCTTTGAAATAAATAAGAATATTTTATTGCTTGTTTGTTGAGTTGTTATTATAACTTTCAAATTACGCCGATTACGTTTTTTTTGTAATAGGTACTCAAAAAACAATGTATTTCCGAGTTTTGAACCGATATTGTTAAACCCGTCAACTTTGTATTACTTGCTTTAAGTTAAGCTTGTTTATCTTTCAGTTTGTTACAATTTACTCATAACTCATACGCGTTAAGATTCATAACGCACTTTTATTATGTCGTGTTATTACGTACTTAATACTGATTTTTTTTCATATTTTTGTTTAGATTTAGAAGGCAACAAGCTTTTTATTTTTTTAGTATAATTCATTATTGTAAAATTAATTCTGACTAATAAATGATTAAACGTCAAATTATTTATTATTGTAGAATACTAGATATACTTGTAGATTTAGTAAAATAGAAACTAAAATAATTATTCATTTTTAGTTTTTATATTATATAAACTGAAAAATAAAATCTGGCGTTACTGGATGATTACGTCCATTGAATAACATACATTACTGTTAGTGTTGTGGTTTTTATTCAGTAAGTCATCACGGAAAGCACACAGCTATCAAATACTTGTGTTTTTAGATTTATTGGGATGTCTGCATTTTGTAATACATTTGTCAATTTTCCCGTTGCTCCCCATGTCATTCTAATGCGCCTTTACATTTCTGCGGTCTGATTTTTACTATCCAGTTTGATATGTACTAACTAAATAAACATAATCTACTTTTTCTATATTTTCATTTCCTACACTTATATTTACGAATTCTAAGATCATAATTTTTCTTTTATTAACGTTGATTTTTCGTCCAATTTCGGCTGATTTTGCTTTTAGTTCTTTTAGCATATTTTGTAGTTCATGTATATTTTGACTAAATAGGACATCCGAGATGGTTCAAATATCGACCATCAATTTTAATTCTTTTTTCATTCCAATTCAAATTCTTTAAAAACGTCTTCAAACCCAAGAATAAACAGTTTTGGAGAGATGGCGTCTCCTCTCCTCTTCTTAACGGTATTGTATTCGTTTCTAAATTTCTGTCATTTTTACTACCAATGTTCATATATATTTTGATGTAGGTTTCTATATCTTGAATCGATTTTTGCGTAATGCATGACTTTAAAGATAGCGCACAGCTCCAGTGAATTGAAAGCCTTATTGTAATCAACGAGTTCTAGATAGAGTGGTTCGTTATACTCATTACATTCTTCTATTATAAGTGATTTTAAAGATTATATATGTTCGATAGTGCTGTGGCTTTTACGGAATCAGGCATGTTCCGATGGCCGGTAGTGATCAAGTTTGTTCGTTAATTTATTTGTTACGATTTTAGTCAGTAGTTTATAAGGGGAAACAGTATACTTATAGGCCGATAGTTACTGATTTGTAATTTATTTTCCTTTATATACAATAATATCATCTGTGCGTTTTGTCATGTTTCTGATATTTCCCCATCTGTAAAACATTTATGGAGGAGTATTTTCATAGATTGTATTGTAGTGCTCCCCCCTATTATTATCATTTCAGTCGTAACGCCGTCTTCATCCGAAGCTCTACTACCCTTCATCTAAGACCACACTAATGTTATTTCATCTTTTGTAATTTTAGGTATTTCTTCTAAATCTATATTTATAATATCTTCTGACCGACATTTATAATTGTTAACGCCAAGTACGTCAATTTGCACTTTCTCCTCCTTTCATTGTTTCTTATCCTTATCACCACATTCCCATTCATTCGTTTCCTAGTTTCGATATGCAACGCATCGTAATTTTAAAACGAGAACTTTTACTGTGCGGCAGTGAAATATTAGTTCGGTGAATTCGCCTCACGTTGTCATCTGGCCAGATTGACCAAGAAGACTGCCACCATTCCGAGCCTGTGCGGATTACTCGTAAGTGATTTAATATCACTAATTTGCGACCACCAGCGCAACCTTATTCAGAAACAATAATATTTTCAGATGTGATATTTGGTGGTTCTAGGTTTCCTTTTTTGTATAGCGTAGTATACAATTCTTTTACTATTTCTTTTATTTTTTCTTCATTGTTAGGGATGTTGCCCCCTGAGTCGGTCAGTTGATAGTATCTTCATATTTTCATTGTTTTCTATTACTGTTTTTACCATCTTTGTATTGTAATCACTCACGTCTTGTCTAATTTGTTTGTTTATAGTCTTGATCATTTTTCTATATTCTGGTATTTTTGCGGTTTTTATTTAGTATTTCTATGGTGGAGAAAAGTTGCCTTTTTATTAGTTTCCTTCGTTCCATTTTGGTGTTTATTATTATTTCAGCTCTTAATAATCTATTCCACGTCCATCGTCTTTTTGCTGGTTTTTGGAAAAAAGGTATTTATACAGTATATTTTCTTACTATGTAAATAGCTTATTAGCCTCTTTCATTCGTAGAGCCGAGTCTGAATTTCCCACCTTGGCATTAAAGTCGACCATAATAATTTTGTAATGTGTGCTTTCTGGTTTTTGCGGACGCGAGATATCTTAGTATTTTCCTGTACTTCTTCTTCCTGAGAGACGCTCCTTATAGCGTAAACTTAAATGATCTGAAAACTAAATCGTTTTGTTATTTCCATAACTATATATATTACTCTTGATAATATTCATTTCGTTTTAATTTCCCGCCATTTTATGTTTTCATGTATATGATTCCTACTCATCTTTTGTGTGTGTCTATATCTTTATTGTTTTGATAAAGAGCGTGTTTTAATTTCAATGTAGTGCATTTTTCTTTGACTAGTCTTGTCTCACTCAGACCTAGTATGCTCCATTTCATGTGGGATAGTTCTTATAATTCTTCTATCCTATCGCTCGACATCATAATTTGGATGTTGTATGTGGCCTCCCCCCACTGAACCCTTGAAGCAGACCTCCTTAGAGACGTGAGATTTACCATTTAATGACCTACCCACCTGGGGTATACTTCCATCTGTTTTGAAATTCGACATAATGTTTAGGAGGTTTTTAGCCTTAATCTTTCATGTTGGCTAGACGGCTTGGAAGATGGGTTTGGATATGGAGGGAGTGGTAAATAAGGAGTGGTCAGCATGTTGGGTTAGGACATGATATTTTTAATGAGCTTGCGTAGGCAGCGTCGCTATGTTCCTGAAGCTCTCTGCTCTCCACCGGGTTCGTAAAAAGGTATCTACCCGCTGCATCGTTTACGTTGCGTTAATTTATGTATTTTTTTAACATCTTTTGCACGTAACAGCGGGAGAGAAACATTAAATTTTTTTTCTTGGGAAAGAGGCGGTGGTTAAATATATTCAAAACCACTGCATTTGGCACTAACTCATTAACAACTTTATAGAATGTTTATATTAGTCGGTACTTAGTACATTACCCTTAATACTCCAGTTAAAATAAAGATCAAAATATTTTATTAAAAATAATAGTTTTAGACACAAGCGATTGTTTTGTTTTTTTTACAAAAAAGTACTCAAAACTTAATAGAAACGAATTAACCTTTGTAGTTGATGTTAAGTAGTGCGCCCAGTTTTAAATTGCTGGATTTTTTCGACATAAAACCAACAATCAATCAATCAATCAACTACTTATTTGATGATTACTGATTGAATCTATAATAATGTTTTATTATAATTTTTAAAAACGTTTGCTCTGTGTTTTCATTTTGTAACTTATACATTAGACTTTATGGTTTTTGAATACTACAAGTACTATAAACTTACAGTGTAATTCAATTATATATTCACTGCATTAAATTAAATAAAAACAATAAAAAATGAATATACGCAATATGTAAAGACAAAAAGAGGTAGTGGTTTTACTTTTGTTATGTTTTATAAATATTTAAAATTATTAAACAAATTACGAAACATGATTATGTATAATACAGCAAAAATACAATGCTTTAAATACGTATTTTCTTTCTAACCTTTGTTAAATTAAAAAAAATAATTTTATTTGTAAATTTAAATTTTATTTATTAAAAGTAAAGAATTTGGAAAATCTTATTTGCGTTAATATTACATTAAACTAAAATGTGCTTAGGAACCTAATTTATCTTTTTCTTCTGAACACATCATTTTCTTTTGTTTATATGTATGTAATCCAATAAAATTAAAGTAATTGCCATAATATGTTATACTATTTGTAGTCAATTTTTATATAATTATGGTATTACAATCAATTATGTTTTCACTTGGAAACAATTGAATTTTGTTTGCTTAAATAATTATTTATTCTGCTAAGAAATTTTTTAAAGTGTAAATACATAAAAATGCCAATGTCACATTGCACTCTTTGTCAAAATAATAATAAAGATGATCAATCTGCTCTACATTTCGTAGGTAGATCTAAACTATGATTTCATGCAATTTGTGTTAATTTAAGTGACAAGGCAATAATAAATTTAGAACATAAAGTGTTCTGGTATTGTGATAGCTGTCAAAAATGCGTAGGTAAATAAATTAATTTTTATAGATTCATAAAAAACTTTTGATACTGTTGATCAAATAAAACTACAAAAAATTAAAAAAATGTAGAAATACGTAGAATAGCTTAATACAAAATTATTTAAACAAAATATTATAGGTAGGAAAATTGAAAGGTAGATTGAATTTTTTAAAGATAATAAGATGTAGAGTTCCATAAGGTAGTACTTTAGGACCAACTTTATTTATTATTTATAATAATGATCTTTAGAATCAGAACATTAAAGGCTATAATCAACACAGGGTTTACAACATGATGTAATTAATAGAAATTCGTGGATAAATGATAACAGATTTAGTACTGTATAAAAAATATAAAAAAATATATTGTAGAAATTCCTGTTATAAAAATTGGAAGCAAGATGATAACTAGAACAAATACCACAAAAGTTTTTGGGTTAATTATAAATTAAATATAAGCTGGAAAGACCAAATACAATGTATTATAAAAAAAATACAATGATTGAAGTCCTTTCTCGAATTAAATAATTTATATCAACACATATTCTTAACATAATTAATATAATATATTAATAATAATAATGAAATGTATAACTGTGTGTCGTCTGCGTATAGGTGTAAAAGCATATTTGGAGTAACACTGTACATCAAGTTGGACGTAAAAAAGTATAGGCCCCAGTATGGTCCCTTGTGGTACACCTCGTCGAACATGAAATCTGATATTTACTCATTTCGTTTTACATGTTGCGTTCTATAGTATAGATAATTTTGAAACCATGATAATACTTGGTTGTTGCATTTATATTACTTGAGTTTATCAAGCAGAAGTTCGTAATTTATAGAATCAAACGCCTGTAGTCTAAAAGTGCGAGCATAATTACTTTAGAATTATCCATAGCCAGAACAATATGATTTGTAAGTTTAAGCATAGCTGTTGTTGTACTATAGCTTTTTCTAAACCCTCACTGTACCGATAGTAAGATTCTATATTATATTTATATGCTCTAAAATCTTTGAAGCTACTGGTAGAATACTTATGGGTCGAAGTTGATCAAGTTGTTTGACTTTTGAAACTTTAGATAAAGAACGGATATATGATTTTTTCCATATATTTGAAATTGAACCCGTTGTTAGAGAGTAATTAATTATATCTCGAAGTGCATCTTTACAGAAAGGATAAATCAAGTTAAGCATTTTTAGATTTATATTGTCGGCTCTAATAGCGTTCGATTTGATTTTGTTTAAAAAGGTTTCTATTTCATCGTTGGTTGTTTCTATAAATTTTAGCTCTTCCTCAATGTCTGGTCTGGTTTTATTGTTGTAAAAGTGGAATAGTTTTGTTTTTCTGTGTTGCCTAAAAAATTATTTATCACATTTAAATCTAACAGCGAAGTGTCTATAACACAAACTTCTTCGTAAGAATGGTATTAAACCCATATTCAACTCGACAGGCAAAATCTCTCAGATTCTACTTTCTCCTAAAGACAAATTTCCTACACTTTCATCTCAAGGTGTATACCAAATTCCTTGTTCATGTGGTTTAGTCTACATTGGTGAACCCGGTCGTTCCGTCATTACTCGCTTTTCAAAACATGATGGTTGTATAAGAAAAAGGTATATTTCCAAGTCTGCGGTTGCTGAATATCATTTTACTACAGGTCAGAAGATAGATTTTGATAATGTTTCGTTGATTGCCAAATCTCCATTTTTTTCAACAGGAAATTCCGAGAGAGCATAGAAATTATCAAACACCAATCAATCGCGATCATGGTTTCGCCCCTTAGCAACCGTAACCCAATCAGAATCGAGCTTAACGATCCGTGACGATCCTTCTCCTTTATAAACGGAGACTATTTCTTCTTAAGTCACTTCTACGAAGTTTAGAATCTGGCTTGGTTCACAAGTTGATTACCTAACTGTGTAGTGGTTTTTTGTTAGATTTTCGTTTGCTTTTTCAAGTTGATAACCTAACTTTTGAGAAGTTCTTGTTTGAGTTTTGCGATTTATCACGCCCTGATGAAACCCCTTACGAAAGTGGGCGAAACGTTAGCAACTTGGGTTACAACAATAATGACACGGTCCAAACTCCGAAGACATTCTTATCATAGTAATATTCTAATCAATCGTGCAATATACTAATCTGTGATCAGATATGTTTAAAATATCTTTAGTACCACTGTTGAATATTTTTCGAAATTTGTTTACATGGATAACATCTATGAGTGTAGAAGAGGTTTCTGTTATTTGAGTTGGATAAGTAATAACTTTTTGAAGATGAAAGATATTTTAAAAATATGTTAAGTTATTTTTATTTGATAAAAGGTCTAAATTAAGATCACCTAACATAATCGTTTCGTTTGCTTTGAGTGTTAAATGTGCAAGGGTATTTTTTTAGCTCAATAAGATACGACGTTAGCGTATTTGGTGGCCTGTATAAAACTCCAACTGCAATCTTTAATTTCTTATTGACAATTTAACCCAAAGTTGCTCAATGTTATTGTCTGTAAATCTTCAGATTTAAATTTTAAATGTGATTTTATATATAAACAAACATCCCCTCCTTTTCTAGGTGTATTGCTTCTGAGTATTTCATAACTTGGGAGATTAATTGCATTTAAAAGAATAGTTAAAGTTAACCAAGTTTCAGATACAGCAATAACATCAAAGTCATTATTCAGCATAAAATCAGAAAAATAATAAAATGATGAGATTAGTGAGCGACAAGTTACACGACAAATAAACAATTTTTATGCTGTTTTGATTTAGTATATTCGGTAAAAGCATCTATTTTTACTGGTTTTTTGTAACGCTTTTAGTAATTATAGTAAGGATGTTACGAATATATCTGATAGTAAGATTAATTTCTCCGTTTTCTTTTATCTCTTGTAACTTCTTTTGCAGATCTCTTCTGTAATCACGCTGCATTGGTGTTTTGTCTCCATTTATTGATATGCCTGTATTGTGAGAAAGTTTATTATTATTTTTGAGGGCTAAAATAGTATCTGCAATGTTTGTAAATAGGTACTACTTTTATCGGACGTGGTTTATTTGGAGTCAATTTGCCTATGCAAAAAGTGGGAATGCTTCCTATTGATACTGTAGACTGTTATTTATCACTTCCTTTGACTTGTTCATATCATGTAATGCGCGATCATTTTCCGTTCAGCTGCTAATTCGTTTATACCCAAAATAATAATATTTGTGCTGGAAAATTTTGTTCATTTATTTCGCTGATTATATTTTCTGTAGATTCAGCAGCAGTAGCAATCGACTCTTAAATCATTAATTTCAGCTTGTCAATTTTTTGTTATTTTAATAAGATCTGCTCTTTCACAACTTTGAGTAGTACATTGGTCGCATCAATATTTTAAGTGGCTATCTTTAGACATAAGGCTCTGAATTTCTGATCTGGTTAAGCCTGAGAATGTGGTGTGTACTGGACTTTTGCATCCATTACATTTTATTTCTTCTTCAGTATTTAAATCGCTTTTACATACGTTACATTTACTACGAGATGACATAATTTTATTTGTGAATTGATATTAATTATAAATAAAAATTTATAATTACTCAATTGTGCTTCCATACTTTACTTGTTTAAATTCTTTTTGGGGTGGGGCTCTTTTGGTACATTTAAAACCATTACAAATATTTGTTTAAATACATTTTGATAGATGTATAGCATAACTATTTCAAATTCAAGCAACTACAGGCAGTGGCGGCTTCTCTATTAGGTCATTCGGACAATGACCCTCCAAAATGAATTAGAAAATTATTTTTTTTACTTTAAAATTACAAGAACCCGCGTTTAAATTAAATTATCAGCGTTTGAATTTCAATTTTCATTGTAAGCGCAACAAATGCGAAAACTTACGAATTTACCCGAGGCTGTTGTGTTTTATAGTCCCTGTGTATTATATTGTATATAATGCAACCGAATCGTAAATGATAGTTATCGTAGTCAAGAGTGCAACACGTATTATACAGTCTTATGCGAATTAGAAAAAGACAACTACATGGTTTCTGCGGTTGTCAGCCGGGTCCCATTTCGCGTACTCAATGCAATGCTTACGTCATTTATTATTATCTCCGCAATACGTGTTTGTAAAACAAAAATGCTGGAATGCACATTTTTTACCTCATACGACAAACTTTGCACTCGATTTTTTAGTTGTTTGATAATATTTGTTTATAACCAATGTCAATGACTTTCACAAGTTAAAAGAAAATTAATTATGTTTAAGTACATATTACCGTTTTTGTTTGATGAAAAAACTAATCGCTAATAATAGTTTAAATTTTGAAAGACGTTTAGAATTTAAAACCAATGGTTGTCCTCGGCCTTTACTTCAAATTCGACAAACAAACATAAAAATAAAGAAGTACACCGTAATTTTAAAGAATCTATGTACGATTTATCAGAATGGATTTGTGGATGTGAAGAAACATGGGAAAATTTTTAATTGAAAACATTGTAAATTTTTAATGAACTTGTTATCGATCATTTTGCTGATTCTAAAGATAGACGAATAGATCTTAAATATAAATAGCTTTAATGCAAAAAAGTTTTTTTTACTTTTTGTGATAATTGCGTTTTTTTGAATATTTCAAAATGACCCTCTGGTATGATTGACCACCAGCCGCCACTGACTACAGGTGCATTAAATTTTATAAACAAGAATGTTTTAATAAAAAAATGTTTAAACCATTTATAGATTACTTATGTAAACAATTACACTTATGTACGTTAATCTTACGTAGCAAATTTATAATTCAAAGACAATAAAAACAGGAGTAATCTATACTCCTGGTCTTTCAACGAGGGATTTCTGAAAGCACGGTGAGCTATAGCAAATATTTTTAAAAAACTTTGCAATTACATATATAATATTCTAGAAAAGTATAAAACGTCTGTCAAATTTATAGAATTTTCAAGATTGATATAGTGTATTATCGAACGCCTAGCTGGTCTAAAGAACCTGAGCCAAAACCAAGTTGCTCCAAAAAGAACTCAATATTTGCAGAGGCCAATTAATTTCTCCTAAACCCGCCACTTCAAAAAAAAAAGAAAAAGTGGAAGGAAAACCCAACCAACGAAAGAACTGACTAGCACGCCATTCAAAGAGGAATTAGAACCCAGTTAAACTAAAAAGAAAGCACAAAAGAAAACGATTAAGCTTGTCAAACGGCAACTAACGGACAACGTTTCGAAACCAAATAAGAAAAAAACTGAAGCAAATAATAAAACCAAAGAAACACAACGATTCATCATAAAGTGAAGATGATAGTGAAGATAAAATTGAATGTATGTACTTCCACAGTAAATTCTCGGAATTCAAATCTGAAGAAAGGTGGATACAATGTATGATAAGCAAGAAGTGGGCTCACGATGCATGCGCTAGTGTAGAAGAGAACGAGGAACATTTTCATTGTGTTATCTGCGCAGACAAATGATTATTTTTGTTAATAAAAACATCAAAATATTAGAATATGTTTTTTCTCTAAATTTGATAGTAATTTGACAGACTTATTTAATTTAACCACCATAATCTATTTAGGATAAAAAAGACAAGTGGATTTTTTTGCCCTAAGCTATGGGATAATGGGAATTAGAGTATACTAGTCTATAAACTAAAACTACTTAACCACACTAACACAAAATCATGTGTTTTAAACAAACTGTAAAAAATATGAATCATAATGTCTTAAGAGGTCTTCTGTGCTGCCTCTTCCCTCACGTCTAACTAGCACCATTTTTGACTTATACTTTAAATTACTTAGGTATATACGTACAATTCCTTAATGTCGATTAACAAATAGGCAAAACTGCACAACGTTTATTCTATCTTCCAAAGTTTCCGACAAAGAAGCGAGTAAAACGGTTAGATCTTATGTGGTAAAAATGTGATAATAATAATTATTTATTTTAATAAACAACAAATCTTATTTTAATTATTTAATTAATTGAACTCTAATGAGACCTAGAAATGTTTTGCAAACAAATTTTATACGCCTAAATCATTTTAAATGACTACAATTAGGCACAGCAAAATATTAAACTTTAACATGTTTTAATAAAGAAAAACAAAGAAATTGTTTTCTAAAGTTTATTAGAAATTTATAAAACAGAGGACATGTTTAATTAAATTGCCAGGAAGTCTGCATTTTACCAGTAACTGACGTATTAAAAGTATTAAAGGAATTAACGTAAATTGAAATTAGTTGTTTATGTACGTATATTTAATGCTCAACTTTTATTTAAATTAAAAGGTTTTTAAAGTTTAAATAGAATTGGAGTGCTAAGTACAGATAAGTGAAATGATTCGTTTATTTTAAATACATATTCTTGGAATAAATTAAAGTAAATAAAACTTGTTTATTGTGATTAGTTCTTAATGATTAGATCACTATAAAAATGTTTTAGGTAATAATTTTAAATAGAATACTAAACATTACAGAAAAAACATCTTCTGATAAAATGATGTTAAATCTTACACATTTAACTTTAATTATTCAATTACTTATTAACGGAAATTATTAATTAATACGGTACTGTCCTACGGTACTGTTTTACAGCCGTTTTTAAGTCATTTTATATTTTTGTTTGTTCAGAGCAATAATAAAATATTTCCATATTTTTGTACTACACACAATTACTTATTCATGTTTTAAAGGCTAACAGTATAGTATGCTACTATATAATATTTTCTTCACAACTGTTGCAACGCAAAAATATGTCTGCTTACATCATACATTACTATTTCTACAACATTGACAAGTTAGTGTATTAAATCAAACTGTTTTACAAGGTGTATACATATATTCCGCTTGTTAATAGATTAAAAACGCTTATTTCAAATGTATTTATGGAAACTGTTCTCAAAAATACCATCTAATGAATAAATAAAACGCACTTGTTTTATAAAGTAAGTGTGTAAAAGCTTTTATCTTAGTTCCTTGAAATATCGCTGAAATTCTAGAGTTTTATTAACTGGAATGTATAGTATTTTCATTTTTCTTAAATAAAGTTTATTTTTACTAAATTTTTTTAAACAATCTAAGAATTCTCAACGTACTTCCTTTATGGTTTTAAAAATTATTTATTGTTTAATAAACCAAATGATAAAAAATTGACTGAATTGTTACTGCTAAAATACAGCTTATTTAGCAATACAATAGAAAAGTAATAACAATACATATCTGTGCTAATAAATAATGCATGTATTGATGTGTTTGCGGTTTCAAGATGGGACTACCCACAATAAAAATAATTTTAAAATTTAAGATAAAAAGATGAATACCATTAAGTAAATTAAAACAATTTTTTTCAATTCCGTTTGTTTCATAAATATCTGTTATCATATACGTTAAATAAGAAAGTCAATTATCAAAAGTGCAAGGCACAAATTTTTTAACATATATCGTAACATATATTAATCTACAAGTTTAGGCAAGTGATAGTTCTCCAGTGAATGTACATGTTTAATTTTACACGAACATCACGTGTAGATCATGGTTTTTTCGTGTAGTTGAGAAAATAACGCTATTTTAAGAGTGCCAAGGAATCATAATATATTATCAAGATATGTCAAGCATTTGTTGACATAGCAACAAAACATATGAAAAAGTAAATAATTTGTCAAAAAACGTTCGTCGTCAATCAAACGAGAATAAAGAAGATATTTTACAATTAGTATTAGAAGCAAAGTCAAGTCAATGAAAAACATATGCAAGAAGCAACTGAAGATATTCTACGTTTGTTTTATTAGCACTGATTTTTAAACATTCTTAGTTAGAAACTCTTAAAGCTTCAACACTAAATCTAACGATATTTAAGAAAAACTCTTACACTAATTTATATATGACATTGATATTACAACCCCTCAAAAAATAATGTCCGCGGATAACTTCTGTTTATCTTAAAACTTTTTATGACCGTCTCGATGCGATGCTTGTTTTGCTGCTTCAAACCCCAAGGCATGCACTAAAGCGTCATCCAACGTCTTCAGTCGAGCTAATCGGAGAGTCTGCTGCGTTTTGCTGTCTCGGAGACCGTCTACAAAAGTTTTAATAGTCAATTGCTCCAAGAAGTCATTTAGTGCTGTAGGATACGCAAACCGTGTTAATCTGGCGATGTCAGCCTCGAACTCCTGTTGACTATAAGCAGCTTTCTGGACTCGACTTTTAATTTGAGCTTGGTACACTTGTTGAAGATGAGCATCTTTATATCTCATTTCTAAACGTGAGATTAAGAGTTCGTAATTTCCTTGTAGGTGGTCAGGAACATTCTGCAGAATTCCAAGTGCTTCTCCACGTAAGGGACAGTATTAAAGACGTCGCTTTCTGTTTGTTGCTCCAACCATTAGCTGTAGCTGCGGCTTCAAACTGCTTGTAGTAGGTTGACCATAAAACTTTACCAACAAAATTTTAAGGTATAACTTTAAGCTTGTGATGATGGTCTATTTAATCTTGATTCGTGACATTTCATTCACCGTGACAACTCATTTAGGTCATTCTTTCTTCAAGCAGTTTCACTGTGTCTTCTAATTTGTCCTATTGCTTCTATTTTGTCATTCACAGATTTGTAAATTTTTTTTTTTTTTTTTTGAATTTAACATATCTGCTTGCGTTTCCTCTTGAACAATTTTAATTTGATTTTCTATGCTCGTTCGTATTTCTTCTTTTAAACTTTTAAAATTTTCTCCCATTTTCTGAGAATTCTCCCCTTTTTTTTATTTATTAAATTGAGAATTTCAAATACTTTCGCATCCATTTTAGTTTGATAACGACTTACCGGAATAAGTTATAACACAAATAAAAAGTTTAATAACACTAAATTTATGTAACGGGCGATACTTTATCGAACTGAAACGGCTATAAGTACACTTTTTAAACAAATACACGCGATGCGCGAATTAAGCAATTGTTTATTTACACGATTCGATTTGATACCGCACACCTGTATCACCAATGTAACGAATTTATTTACACCGAAATATTTACACGTTTATAACTACACAAACTAATTAAATCTAACGACATTTAAGAAAAACACTTACACTAATTTATATACTGCAGTCACTCGAAAAATAATAACTTCTGTTTATCTAAAACTAATACTTGTTTACATTAAAGGGAACGCCGTTATATTTATCTTAATCACTTATTTATTTAAACATCTTAACATTTCCGACTTCGAATAACTGACCCACCATTTCTTTAACCCGTTTTTATATATTTCTGTTATCTTATAAAATCTTAAGCTTTCGCGGTTGTTATATTTATGAGTATAAGCGACTTTTGGCTTAGAGCGCGTCGTAGTTAAACACCAAGACTTAGTCTTGGTCCTAGTCTCTCTTTGAGAGCCAAAACAAGAAGTAGAACTTTGCCTTTGCCGTATTGTCGTTCGTAAACCCAAACAAACTGACGTTTCGCAAGACATTTCAGCTTGCATCTTCAGAGTGGTAAATGTCACTGAAGGAAAAAGTGTGATACTGGTTCAAAGAGATCCAAAACGCATGGAAAAGAGCAATCAATCCAAAAGTTAAAGAAGACTTATCACCTCCTAATAGCACCGCTTATTTACCATACTGTATGGGTTCGACAGACAAAACAAGCAGGGTGCTAAAGAAACATAATATTAAAACTGTTTTTAAGACTAAGAATACCCTGAACACCTAGTTTAGATCTGCTAAAGACAAAATTCTTTGTTCCTGTGGATCAAGTTATATAGGATAAATAGGACGCTCTATTTAAAAGCACATATGGCTGACTGCAAATACCTGTAATTTTTCGAACGTTTTACCGTCGAGCAGAAGTTTTGGATTGCAATCCTATCAACCACATCTTGTGCTCTCACTGACGGCTCAACACTGCCATCAACGTTTAGAGTTGTGGAAGTTGCAACTCCATTGAAATCGGAAATGGCATAAAGTAGTTTTCAGTAATAAATCCCGATTCTGTTTGGGGATACATGATGGCCATACGAGAGTCAGACGAAAACAAGGGAAACGACGGAATGTTAATGAGGAGATAGAACCCCAAATTCTTCCATTTCTTTAGTAGTTGGAAGACCTACTTTTCCAGGATAATGCCCGTCCCTACATAGCAAGACACTCTATAGACCTATTTGAAAAGGCCAATGGTAACCTCTTACTATGGCCACCCAGATATCCCGACTTTTCGCCTATTGAATACGTGTGGGACATTATAGGTAAAAGACTGAAGAACTTAGCGCATCCTCCACAGACACAAAAAGTTATCCGGCATGAATTGCAATTTGTTTGAGATGAAATAACTCGAGAGGAAATCGACCACCTACTGGAATCGATGCTACGAATACTGAGGAAGTGTGAAGCGAATTGAGGAAGACCAAAACATTATTAAATAAATATTGTGTTCATCTTTGTTTTTCTTTTTTTTAATTTTAATCGTTAGGTCACAATATTCCCATCCCTTCTTGGTGTTTCAATTTTAATGTCACAAGAGCATCGTAGGTTGTGAAGTAGTACCGTTTTAACCGCAAGTAAATAATATTTCATTATTAACTAATAGTTAATAATGAACATATAGCCGAACTCTCATTCAGTCAACTCCTATACAATGATTGTTTCTATTTAATGATGATTTCATTAGGATTTTGACTTTGGGCTAAATTCCGTGTAAAAACACATCTCAAGTATGATTCACAAATTCTATATTATGATATTTTTCTAACAAAGTTTTACCAAAGGAAATACGATTTAGAATTATTTACTTAGCTTTACCGTTACCACTATTACATTGTTAAGCGAATGATATGACTTATACAATAAAAAAAGACATTTACTAATGTTACTAAGAATTCTCTCCATTTATGTAAATACAAATTGTTAAGCAAACTTGTATGTTATTTTTTAAATATAAATTCTAAATAGTGAAGTTTCTACATAGTGATGTTTATGTAGAGATTTTTGAACATAGCTATATAAAAGTTTGACTGTATTTATATTTTTTGATAATTTTATAACAGTTTTAAAGAAAAAAATTTACAATTATTAACCAGGGACAAGAAACTTTATTTAATCTTATTTTAAGAATTTCAATCATTAATTAAACAAATTAATTTGATTTTAAAAATTTGAAATTCGCGTTTAGCTAAATGTAAATATTACTGAATTAGATGTAATGAAGCTTAAAGTAATAATATTTTTAAATAATTTTAGTAACTTTAATATAAAAACCTTACATTATCTATTTATTTTTGTGCTGTAAATTGCGATTACGTCTAAAGTAATTGTATTAAACTAGTAAGAACAGTCGAAATCATAAAATAAAACATTCACTAGATTTATGTTTTGAATTTAATATATTTAATTTGATTTAGTAACAGTTAAAAAGGTGTGAATAATACTAGCAGTGGAAAAAATTCTATATAGACCACGGTTGAGAAAGTTATTATAACTTGCGCGATTTGATATATCCCTTGACGCTTTGCGTCTCGCAAAATAATCTGACGCTTAGGTTATAATAATGCACTTTTCAACCTTGGTATATAATATACTATTATGCATGAGGTCTGAAAGTAATTTTTTACAGGTTGCATTTTTCTGCGATACAGTTATTCGAGTAAGGTACATATCTAAAACTTCTGGTATATTTTGATTTAATTGGATATTTGAGATTTGCGATTCTTGCGGCACCCGGTAATGTACATATACAGACCTTAAGAGCTCAGCAAAAGAACTAAGATAAGTAACTCAATATCGTTACATGAAAGTTGCAATGATTAAATGTAATCGGACATTTTTTGTATAGAAACAGATGTGCATTCGTTATCGTTGCTCCATTTTGTCCGTCCCTTTAGAAACGACGCCTGTCAATTTATAATTTTCAACAATAAGAAAAAATAAAATTGCGTTCCCATCATTTCAAAACGAAAATCGTAGTAAATATTTATTATTTTACTATAATTATAATTTTCTGCATGTATTTCAGTTTAATTTTGTTCCAAACAAATAAGCATATATAAATCATTTTTTATTTAGAACAAAAGCTCCGTTATTTGTCGTGATACGTTTCAACCATTGTATTTCAACGAGTTAGCAATTATTCCCGTTGTAACTTGCATTTTGACACATATATAAGAGTTAGCTTGCTAGCTTCGTTTTATATGATCAGTTCCATCACAACTACTCTTTGATACTATTTGATAATAGTTAAGAATAAAGAATTTTAGTAGTGATATTTATTTACCTATAGTAAGTTTTGTGTTTGTTTATTACTAAACAGTTATTACTTTAATAACGTTTTACCGCAACCTCAAATATTTTAAACTGTTTCTTTTTTTATTAATTATCACGATTAAACAATTTTTGCAATTATTACAATATGAAGCAAATTAATTTGGATTTACAGATAAAAAACTTATTAAACAAACAAAAACAAAAAAAAGATTCAGAAAAAAACGAATGCAAAAATAACGACGTTATTTCAAAAACCACATATTCTCAAGAAAACAAAGACGTTCTGTCTACATCAACGACAAAATTACAAACTGAACCCATTAACAACGAAATGGTTTGCAATTTCCTAATTCTTACAGCTGCTACAGCTACAGCTTCAATCAAATTTTCGCAAAGATTGTATACTTGATGACGTCGAAGGAAATTTTTGTCATTTTCTGACAATCAGAGTTATGGCCAAAAGTTTTATTTCCCCGTCATGTTCAATTATTAGTAAATAATGGAGCAGGTCATTATCAGATTTAAAATCATATTTAACCTAAAGTTTTCTGACATCTATGTTACTAGAATTTTAAATCATAGTAAAAAAAGTTAAACGAGAATGGTTGTTATATTCTAAAAAACAAAAGTATTGTTTTTATTGTAAAATTTTTAATGTACTGTACAAAAGCTGTAAAATTAAGTAACGATAATGAGTTTAATGTAGAACAATTTAAGTGAAGATTTAAGTTACTACGAGAAAAGTAAGTTACATTTCTAAAAATTGAACCAATGAATAAATCTGTTAAATTAAATAAAAAAGAATAAAACCATAAGTTCTGATTCAATAGAGCAACAAAATATTCGCATGCCGTTATTCTGTCCATTTATTTTTCTGGTACCGATATTCACACTCGGTTTAATTAAAAATGATTTTTGATTTAGGATACGTCGCCGTCGTGTATTATGATGCGATTGTTAACGGTAATATAGCTAGACCAAAATAAAGAGTCGATTATTTTTGTTGTATCTAAATTTCGAGTCTATGTTTAGAATCAATTCGTCCAGACATAATTTTGGCATTAATAATCTGATTATGGCCTTATTCTCTAATCATTAATTCAAAAATTACCTCGTGACAAATTATAAAATATGCTAGAAATTTAGTAGCAATAAAGATAGTAACTAATTTATGAAGGTCGTGTTATATTTAATATGATTATTTATTAAACAATAACAACGGGCAATAATCAATGTTACATCTATTTAAAATTAAAAACACAGTTATTATATGTAACATGTCCGGTATGAGTAGTTTGAGCCATTTAGAAAGCATTTGAAGTACCTGTATTTATTAAAACTTTATTTTCTTCCCTCCTCTTTAATTTGTTTACTATACTAAACACGCTGAATAGATACAAATAAGTCCTTCTTACACGTTTTTGTCGATTACGCTGCAAAATTGCATTAAGTCTGATTCACTTTGCGAAATTATAGAGCACTAATAATCGTTTTGTTAACTCTTATCAGTATTTTTGTGTACACGATTTGTTATTTTAAAATAATCTTTTGAAAGACTATCTAATATTGCTGATATCAAGTTAAGAAATACTTTGTTTTAAAATACCTACCAACTGAAATAACATTTTTATAAGTTATCTAATTCATTATTATGGATCGTTCGCCAATGAAAACACAAAGCAAAACATTGATCAGTATATGATAAAGGAAGTATTCTAAATAATGTTACTGATGGAATGAAAAACGATCTAAAACGTCTTGTGTATTTGTTCTTTTTATGTAATGAACTACCAACAGTACAGAAAGTTGTAAATTGCATTAACAAAGATGAGATGTTGCCAAATTTTAAAGTAATTACGTTACAAAAATTATTGGAGGAAGTTGGGCTTAGGTTACTTAAACAAACAAAAGTGTATTGTGTTTGTAATATACGTTGTTTTATAGATACAGAAAAAAAGAAATCGAAACAGTATGCTACTTGAAAAAAATTATATCATAAAAAAATCTAATTTCTGCAACTAAAAAAGTTGAACGTTCCAATAACAAAGTGAAGTGGATAAAATGGCAAAAACCAGTAAAATAATATATAAAATATCAAATGTAATGTATTTATTACTTGCTGTTGGTTATTGCAATTATAATATTGATTTTTTTTAATATTTAATAATAATTCTTTATATTTTTTATTAGTAAAAAACAATATGACTATCGAATAGGCAACCAACAAGTAATGTTTGGGCGTCGTTTTTTATTAATTTGTTGAATACTTTATCTGGACATCGCTGTAGATTTTGTATATATTTTGAATTAACCACCTGATATTGTCAATTTTTTTGTCACCAGGCAAGTTTTTGTAAATATAGGATTGGCTTCTACCCGTTTCTCTACTGCATCAATTTTAAACTTAAAATGTTCCTTCGCCTTCCCCCAAAATTAAAATTAATTAACATTTTTAATACTGATCTGGACAGTTTTGTAATGTTTGCTTTAAATTTTGAATTCACTACTTTGAAATAGATCAATTTTTATATCATACTTTTTGAAAAATAACTCCTGAAGTGATTTTGCCGTAGAGTTAATATACATTTTACAGTGTACACTCTATAATCATCTCCATCTTTTTTTTTATGTTGCACGTCCAATCTTTTAAAATATTATTTAACTGAACTAACGGTGTTGATTTATTTAAATCATATTAGCGTACCTCGCAAAATTTAGTAAATTGTCTCCAAATACTATTTTTGCTTTTCACTGTATTGGCAGGAACGTTCGAGTCAACCATATTGTCTATTTTTTAAGTTTATTACTTTCAAATCTACTCATTATTAATTTCACCTTTAATTTTGTAATTTAACACTGTTAGCACAGTTTACTTAATATAAGATTGACAGTAGCAGGGGTGCTATGTTGGTTGTAATACGGACGATATCTGACTGAAAAGAATCAATTAATTTACAATTTGAGGAAAAGTGTGAAATCCGTTGGTGTTGTCTATTAATCATAAAGGAAAATAATTTATTATGTATAGGTAACTTTATCACGTTATTAATATTGGTTTTTATTTAAAAGTTTGAAATTTACTGGTGGGTTGTTCTTATTGCTGGATAACATTGTTTTGGTGAATATTGAGTAAGGTGATCAAATATCCGACTATGTAGCACCAAGGTGAATAATCACTTTATTTTGTTTTGATTGGTCGTCAAAACAATTTCCAAACACGCGATAGGTTAAAATTTTAAATTTGACAGCAAAGGGAATTATGGAATTTATTGACTTGATCAATATTTTGTTACGTATTCTAGATAAATCCAGCTGGTGTGTGGTCATTTCCTTTAGACAAAACTACAGAATTAGCTGAAGCAGCCACTGGGAAATCACCGACGTTTATAAAACAAATAAGGTAAGTTTATAAATATTTAAAATATGTAAATAAAAAATGTTTTCATTAGAAGTGAAGTTTTGCAAACTGAGCATGGAGTACTAAAATCTCCCTCAAAAAAACAAAGAAGTGGTGGTTCCAATAAAATTGTTTTGGACAATGCTGATTTAGGCATCTTATTAAGAAGCATTCATAAAATTTATACCCTAGACAAAAAGGTTTCAACATTGAAGATTTTAGTTCAAAAAATGGAGAAGAAAGTTGACTACTGTGGTGGAACCGATACTCTAAGAAAATCGTTACATCAAATTGGGTTTAAATACAGAAAATGTCATGATAAAAGGAAAGAAAATTACGAGAAAACGATGCTCTAAGAGAAAAGAAAAAACCTATTACGTACTGAGATGAAACGTACATACATCCGTCATATGAGGTTAGTAAATGCTGGCAATCAGAAAACGAACCTGGTGTGTATCACACAGGCAAAGCTGGACAAAGATACATAATTGTTCATGCAGGTGGATCTTATGGATTTGTGAAAAATGGACTATTAATTTTTAAATCATAAAGTAAATCTGGCGACTACCATGATGATATGAACCATAATAACATTATGCAATGGATGGAAACGCAGCTAATTCTAAATTTGCCTCCTAACGGTATTGTTGTTATGCATAACGCACCATATCATAGCGTATCAAATAAACAAACCACCAAATCAAGGTACAAACAAATGGACATTAGACAATGGTTGGAATCTAATGGTATACCCACTATTAATGATATAAGAAAAACTGAATTATTATGTTTAGTGAAACAATGTAACATCACCAAAACTTGTGTACTTGATGAATTACTAAAGAAACATGGATATACTGTCTTACGTTTGCCACCTTATTGTGACCTGAATCCTATTGAATTAATTTGGAGTTTGGTGAAACATAAAGTGGCAATGAACAATGTCACTCAAAGTAATGCAGAAATAGAAAATTTTGTAAGAAATGCATTTTCTGAAGTTACTCAATCTGATTGGAATAAACATGTTCAACATGTTAACCGTTTAGCTGACGAAATGTGGGAACGTGATGGCCTGTTGGATGAAACGGTGGAAAGCATGTCTTTTAGAGTGAACACTGGTTCATCAGATGAAGACAGTAGTGATGAAGAAGATCACAGCAGTTAACCTTTATTTAATTAGTTTTTAATTTTTGAATTGATAAATATTTTTGAGGTGGTCAAAAAGAACAAATCGCAGTCTTGCAGTAGAATAGTTAAACTGTAACAATTAATTGATATTAACATAACATTTATCTTGTTATTTATTATAATCCAATGCTTAATTTTGGTATAATACTGTTAATATTTTAAATATGTAATATTGGTGAGTATAACGTAGAAAGTTTTGTGTCGGGATAATTACTGCCTAAGAATTTATTGTTTTTCTAATAACATCTATGTTCTGTTTTAACGTAATACATAATTGTCTTATAATTATTGGTAAAATCTCGTAATTTTTTTTAAATATAACTAAGCAAATTGTTCAAGTTTTGTAGCACTGTATATAAGGATCAACTGTTTTTGTAATACTACAATGAAATTAATATCAAAATAAATAAAAACACGAAAACTTCATTAGTAAGTATGTTTTAAGTCTGTTGTTACTAATTTTTAAAAAACTGGGAATGTTTGAATCGCTAAATTTCTATTTATGTCTTCAGATTCTTTAGGAAGTCGAAAGCAGCATGATTAATGTTTTGTTACTCCAAATAGTAGGTTTAAGCAATCTCAAAATGTGATTTCATTCTTATAGATTGTGTAAAATAATAGGTAAGTAACATAAGTTCTTATATCTGAAATTACTGAGCAGTGGTATTTAAATAGAAACTTCTTATAATGCATATTACGTAATTTAAATTATTTAAAATTGCCGCCGAAATACTTTTTACTTTGAATGTACTGTCAAAATTAAAGCGCCCTCAATCACGCCCCTTCGCGTCACTTGTTTGCTTATGTCAACTGTAACTAGCACCATTTTTGACTTATACTTTAAATTACTTAGGTATATACGTACAATTCCTTAATGTCGATTAACAAATAGGCAAAACTGCACCACGTTTATTCTATCTTCCAAAGTTTCCGACAAAGAAGCGAGTAAAACGGTTAGATCTTATGTGGTAAAAATGTGATAATAATAATTATTCATTTTAATAAACAACAAATCTTATTTTAATTATTTAATTAATTGAACTCTAATAGTCTAATGAGACCTAGAAATGTTTTGCAAACAAATTTTATACGCCTAAATCATTTTAAATAACTACAATTAGGCACAGCAAAATATTAAACTTTAACATGTTTTAATAAAGAAAAACAAAGAAATTGTTTTCTAAAGTTTATTAGAAATTTATAAAACAGAGGACATGTTTAATTAAATTGCCAGGAAGTCTGCATTTTACCAGTAACTGACGTATTAAAAGTATTAAAGGAATTAACGTAAATTGAAATTAGTTGTTTATGTACGTATATTTAATGCTCAACTTTTATTTAAATTAAAAGGTTTTTAAAGTTTAAATAGAATCGGAGTGCTAAGTACAGATAAGTGAAATGATTCGTTTATTTTAAATACATATTCTTGGAATAAATTAAAGTAAATAAAACTTGTTTATTGTGATTAGTTCTTAATGTTTAGATCACTATAATAATGTTTTAGGTAATAATTTTAAATAGAATACTAAACATTACAGAAAAAACATCGACTTCAGAATTACGTCTTCGACTTCAATAAGTGAATATTGACAGTATCATGAAAATATAAGTATGCACCCTTCTCTTTCTTCTAATAAAATGATGTTAAATCTTACACATTTAACTTTAATTATTCAATTACTTATTAACAGAAATTATTAATTAATACGGTACTGTCCTACGGTACTGTTTTACAGCCGTTTTTAAGTCATTTTGTATTTTTGTTTGTTCAGAGCAATAATAAAATATTTCCATATTTTTGTACTACACACAATTACTTATTCATGTTTTAAAGGTTAACAGTATAATATGTTACTATATGATATTTTCTTCACAACTGTTGCAACGCAAAAATATGTCTGCTTACCTACATCATACATTACTATTTCTACAACATTGACAAGTTAGTGTATTAAATCAAACTGTTTTACAAGGTGTATACATATATTTCGCTTGTTAATAGATTAAAAACGCTTATTTCAAATGTATTTATGGAAATTGTTCTCAAAAATACCATCTAATGAATAAATAAAACGCACTTGTTTTATAAAGTAAGTGTGTAAAAGCTTTTATCTTAGTTCGTTGAAATATCGCTGAAATTCTAGAATTTTATTAACTGGAATGTATAGTAAAGTTAATTTTTACTAAATTTTTTTAAACAATTCAAGAATTCTCAACGTACTTCCTTTATGGTTTTAAAAATTATTTATTGTTTAATAAACCAAATGATAAAAAATTGACTGAATTGTTACTGCTAAAATACAGCTTATTTAGCAATACAATAGAAAAGTAATAACAATACATATCTGTGCTAATAAATAATGCATGTATTGATGTGTTTGCGGTTTCAAGATGGGACTACCCACAATAAAAATAATTTTAAAATTTAAGAGAAAAAGATGAATACCATTAAGTAAATTAAAACAATTTTTTTCACATTCCGTTTGTTTCATAAATATTTGTTACGAGACAAAAACACAAATACATAAACATTAAATAAAAAAGTCAAATATCAAAAGTGCAATGCACAAATTTTGTAACATATATCGTAACATATATTAATCTACAAATTTAGGAAAGTGATAATTTTCCATTGAGTGTAAATGTTTAAATTTACACGAACAAATAATTTGTCAAAAAACGTTCGTCAAAAATGTGTTAATCAAACGAGAATAAAGAAGATATTTTACAATTAGTATTAGAAGCAAAGTCAAGTCAATGAAAAACATGCAAAAGGCAACTGAAGATATTCTAATTGCTTACTTTGTTAACAAGGTTTGTTTTATTGGTAAGATTTATTAGCACTGATTTGTAAACATTCTTAGCTAGAAACTCTTAAAGCTTCAACACTAAATCTAACGATATTTAAGAAAAACTCTTACACTAATTTATATATTACAATCACTCAAAAAATAATGTCCGCAGATAACTTCTGTTTATCTTAAAACTTTTTATGACCGTCTCGTTGCGATGCTTGTTTTGCTGCTTCAAACTCCAAGGCATGCACTAAAGCGTCATCCAACGTCTTCAGTCGAGCTAATCGGAGAGTCTGCTGTCTCGGAAACCGTCTACAAAAGTTTTAATAGTCAATTGCTCCAAGAAGTCATTTAGTGCTGTAGGATACGCAAACCGTGTTAATCTGGCGATGTCAGCGAACTCCTGTTGACTATAAGCAGCTTTCTGGACTCGACTTTTAATTTGAGCTTGGTACACTTGTTGAAGATGAGCATCTTTATATCTCATTTCTAAACGTGAGATTAAGAGTTCGTAATTTCCTTGTAGGTAGATCAGGAACAGTATGCACAATTCCAAGTGCTTCTCCACGTAAGGACACTGTTAAAGACCTCGCTTTCTGCTTGTTGCTCCAACCATTAACTGCAGCTGCGGCTTCAAACTGCTTGTAGTAGGTTGACCATAGAACTTTACCAACAAAATTTTAAGGTATAACTTTAAACTTGTGATGATGGTCTATTAAATCTTCATTCGTGACACTTCATTTAACGTGAGAACTGATTTAGGTCATTCTTTCTTCAAGCAGTTTTATTCTGTCTTCTAAATTGTCCTCTATTGCTTCTATTTTGTCATTCACAGATTTGCAAATTTTTTTTTTTTGAATTTAACGTATTTACTTGTGTTTCCTCTTGCACAATTTTAATTTGATTTTCTATGCTCGTTCGTATTTCTTCTTTTAAACTTCTAGAATTTTCTTCCATTTTCTTTTTTTTATTTATTAATTTGAGAATTTCAAATACTTTCGCATCCATTTTAGTTTGATAACGACTTACCGGCATAAGTTATAACACAAATAAAAAGTTTAATAACATTAAATTTATGTAACGGGCAATATTTTATCGAACTGAAACGGCTATAATTACACTTTTTAAACAAATACACGCGATGCGCGAATTAAACAATTGTTTATTTACACGATTCGATTTGATACCGCACACCTGTATCACCAATGTAACGAATTTTAAAACTAATTTATTTACACCGAAATATTTACACGTTTATAACTACACAAAGATAAACTAATTAAATCTAACGATATTTAAGAAAAACACTTACACTAATTTATATACTACAGTCACTCAAAAAATAATGATAACTTTTGTTTATCTAAAACTAATACTTGTTAATATTAAAGGCACTGACGTTTCAACGCCGTTATATTTATCTTAATCACTTATTTATTTAAACATCTTAACACTTCCGACTTTGAATAACTGACACACGATTTCTTTAACCCGTTTTTATATATTTCTGTTATCTTATAAAATCTTAAGCTTTCGCGGTTGTTATGTTTATGAGTATAAGCGACTTTCGACATAGACCGCGTCGTAGTTAAACACCCAGAATTAGACTTGGTCCTAATCTTTGAGAGCCAAAACAAGAAGTAGAACTTGGCTTTTGCCGTACTGTCGTTCGTAAATCCAAACAAACTGACGTTTCGCAAGACATTCCTTGTTCCTGTGGATCAAGTTATATAGGATAAATGGGGCGCTCTATTGAAGTTACAGTAAAACATATATGGCTGACTGCAAACACCGCAGAGTGGCAGAACACGTGTGAAACCAAGGACACACGCTAAACTTTGACCAAACTAAAGTGTTGACTAGAACTCCTTTCTAGTTTGGCAGACTAATCCGCGAAGCTGTGGAAATACAAAACCATTCATGTAACCTGAACCGAGAAGACGGTTTAAGAGCAAATTTTGGCTACCAGTATTATATCGTCTAAGACAAAGATCAACCTTCTTGGAAAGGACACAAACACTTACTCAGAGTAATAACGAAGTCAGTCAAGCGGTAACGGAAAGATAAGGTCCGTTAATCACGCTAACCGCTAGTGATATATATATCGTCACTTACACTTTTTCCTTCAGTGATATTTACCATTCTGAAGATGCAAGCTGCAATGTCTTGCAAAACGTCAGTTTGTTTGGGTTTACGAACGACAATACGGCAAAGGCCAAGTTCTACTTCTTGTTTTGGCTCTTAAGGAAAGACTAGAACCAACCCTAAGTCTTGGTGTTTCTATTATTATTCTTCATATAAAAATTGTTGGCTTACCTGAAACGTCAAAATGACCGTTATGAGTCAAAAAAATTTCAATGCAAAAAAAATTTTACGAAAAGTGCCCGTTGCTAGTTTTCTGCTTATAAAAGTAGTGTTGGCAATTGCGTTGCATTGAGCATGTCGGGCGGAAGAATTACGTTTACTAAAAGTAGATGATGTAGAAAATTGCAGGCATATGTTGGTCATAGCATTACATGAAACAAAAACAAGGAAAAAACAAGTTTTTACAGTTATGTCGGAAGATAGAGTAAAAAAATGAGCTTTACAAAAAGTATTTGAATTTAAGACCAAAAAATGTAGACTGCAAACTATATATATTTTATACACAAAATAAGTGCCCAAAGTAACCAATTGGTATAAACACCTTCTACAATTTACCAAAAAAAATTGTTATGCATTTAGGGCTACCGGAGTCAAACAGCTATAAAGCCGGTCATTATTTTCAAAGAACATCAGCGACCTTTTTTAGCTTACAGTGGAGCTAACATCCATGTTTTGAACAGACACAGTGGTTGGCGCAGTAGAGCTATTGCAAAAAACTTATGTAGAGAATAACATCGAAAATAAAATAAAAAGTTAAAAAAAGCTAATAGTTCGGCTGAAGAGCAATATTCGATCTCTGAAACGTTAACATCAACAGTAGAAGTAAACAAAGTAATAGTATCTAATGTGTCACTTTTCTAATAAGTATATCATAATAGAGCATTAACCTGTAATAGAAACTTCTGATTGTTCTTTAATTACATATATTTTGTACATTAAACATGTTTAGGTAAAAAGTTTAGTGAAGCAAAAATATATATATATATATCGTTTCCCTGACGTTGGCAATCACACAAGAATAATAAACAATATTAAAGATACAAAAATCATATTTCTTTACGCGCGGTAAATATAACATCATTGTTTATATAAGCCGACTTAAATTTTTATTTTTTAATTTCGTCAACATTCTTTTAATTAAAACCTCAAGAGTCTGTTTTACTAAACTTTTGTTTATTTCCGAAATCTATTTCTTTATCTTAGGCAAATCTTAAAAAGTGAAAACTTAACTTTATTTAATACAACTAATAACATTGTAGTGACCCGTAATAAATCTGTTATTCTTTAATATAATTATCTGTAAAGATAAGAACAAAGTTCTAATAATTTGAAAATCACTCAGTTTCTATCAAAGATAAATAGCAAATCTATTATTGTTAACCTATCTTTTTAGTGACTACAGATGCCATACCGGTCAAAAGTTTGATATAGTCTGTAAAACTTAACTTTTTCAATTTCGGATTATCAAGAATTAAAGAAGAAACTCAAATTTGGTACCTAAATTAACAAATTGCATGCAATTTCCGTCTCTTAGTGAAACAAAGTGCTAATCCGAAACTGTAATTTATGTAAGCGTCAAAAGTAAAGTATATCATAATAAACGTTAATGCGACGCAAGGCCATACGGCCAAGCGTTGCATGTGAGTGACTATGAAACTTTTGACGGGAGTAACGTACATTATTTTTTGTGTTGCTTTTTGTAAAAGCAGTTTAGAGTAGGAGATAATTTTCTAAACTACTCATCGGGTTTCAAAAATACTTTAACCAATATATAGAAAGGACTTTCAGTGGATAATCAATATATCATCGTGGAAATTTTATGTAGATAAAAATTGCCTTTTACACAACATTGTTTGGATAAGTAGTTTAGATTTTGCCATCATCTTTTTCAAAAAATAAAACAAAATACGCTTTGGTGTAAACGGGTAGCGAGGAAGGCAAGGGACAAGGCCCGGTCATCTACGCGATAGACAAGCGCGCGGCGCAGTCGCGTGATCGGCGTGATCGGCGTGATACGTACCATGCGTACGTGTCCGGAATAGTGCTAGCGTTCACAAATAGTTACAAGAATTAATTACAAAATTATTTTCAAAAGCAACTTTGCCTTTATTGCATTTTAGAACTGTATTTCTTTTCTATTAAGTTGATTAAGACGACGTCAAACATTGTGTACAGAGAAGCTCTTAGCCACTTATTAATTTAAATGTCTACGACAGATAACAAAAAATTAAGAAAACGCTTAAAAAAATTATAATAAACAATAAATTTTAAAAAAATTCGAAAATTAACAATCGTGTATGTAATTTTTGAATAAACATACTTAATGATACTTTTGATTTACATTATTGATGTTCTTATAATTTTGTATATTGATTTTTTTAATGATATTCTTCCTACTAATATGATAAAGATAAAAATTTGTGAAGATGGATGGATGTTTGGTTTTTTGTTATTGTTTCACGCAAAAATTACACAACGGGTTTTGATAAAACTTTACAGTGTTATAATATAGATTGTAAGCAGGATGTTTAAAAACTGTGTACTATCGTAAACATGTCAACAGATATTAGGTAAATACCGTTTTCTGCAACGCGCTAACAAGATTGTTTGACGTTTGTATATCAGCTGTACCGCCATCGCACATACATATATCGTCTTCAACACAAGCATTAAGTTAAAAGAGTTCAATTTTTTCTGCAATTAGACACAAGAAAATGAGAAAAGTGTCAAAAACTAAAAACCTACACATACGAAGTTGCACCGGTAAGCTAGTAGTTTTTAATACAGTAAAATACATATATTCAAATATCATAAAAATAAAATAAATTGAACGTACAATTATACATCAGAATAACACATAGGCGAAATGGGGAAAGCGAAAAAAGTGGAAAAAGCGGGATGTTTACAAACTATGTGCAATCGTAAATATGTCACAGATGCCGCTGTCAGGTAAAGACTGTTTTCTAAAACCCGCTAACAACATTCGTTGAACTTTGTATATAAGTTTTGTCGACTTTGTGCTTTTAACACTAGAGTTAAATGGCAAGAGTTTAATTTCTGCGATTAGACACGGGATAAAATAAGAAAGTGTCGAAAACTAAAAATTTACACGTGCAAAGTCGAGCAGGTAAGCTACCATTTTATATTACAATAAAATAGATATTTACAAATATTATAAAGATAAAATAAATTGAACGTACGGTTGTAAGTTAATATTGTAAAATCTTCAAAATACCTCTCCTAATTATAAACTTGAATACCTTTGAACGACTTTTAAATAATACATTTTTTTCACTATTAGTTGTATACGCTTTCATCATTACGTATAATATACTTTGTAACATTGAAATTGCAACACCAAGAAGAGGTGGGAATTTTGTGACCAAACTTAGCAGGAAGGTTTAACTACTGTGCGGCAGTAGATTATTAAAATTTTATTCAAATGGATAAAGTGGCATATATGACTTTTTCTACTACTTCATTATCGTGTGTATTTTGTGCGAGTCTCTTGTAGTTATTTTGTTTAACCTGTTTTGGAAGTGTGATGCATAGAGTACAACAGCGTGAAAATGACCGTCAATTAAGCAAATTCGATAAAAGTCGACTAGTTGGCTTACTTTCGTACTGGGAAATTGCAAATTGTCTTAACCAGAATCATTTGCTGTCATTAACTATGGACTAAAAAAGGTCAAAATTGTCGTATACAAAGAACTGGGAAACGGAAACAAACAAATGAGGTGCAGAACCGCCATTTTATAACAATAACATGCCAATTTTCCAGTACCAAATCAATCGCCAATTAATGGTTAGGTAATGAAGGTCGTCCTGTAATCTTTCAAACGTTTTACCGTTGAGCAGAAGTTTTGGATTGCAATCCTATCGACCACATCATGTGCTGTTACTGACGGCTCAACACCGCTATCAACGTTTAGAGTTGTGGAAGTTGCAACTCCATTACAATTGGAAATGGCATAAAGTAGTTTTCAGTAATAAATCCCGATTCTGTTTGGGGATACATGATGGCCGTAGGAGAGTCAGACGAAAACGAGGGAAACGACGGAACCTTAATGAGGAGATAGAACCCCAAATTCTTCCATTTCTTTAGTAGTTGGAAGACCTACTTTTCCAGGATAATGCCCGATCCTACATAGCAAGACACTCTATAGACCTATTTGAAAAGGCCAATAGAAATCTCATACTATGGCCACCCAGATCTCCAGACCTTTAGCCTATTGAATACGTGTGGGACATTATGGGTAAAAGACTGAGGAACTTAGCGCATCCTCCACAGACACAAAAAGTTATCCGGCATGAATTGCAATTTGTTTGAGATACAATAACTCGAGATGAAATCGACCACCTACTGGAATCGATGCTACGAAGAGTGAGGGAGTGTGAAACCAATTGAGGGAGACCAGAACATTATGTGTTCATCTTTGTTTTTCTTTATTTAATTTTAATCGTTTACTACTTCTGAGTAGATAAACCTGTTTGCCATGTTTGGTCACAAAATTCCCATCCCTTCTTGGTGTTTCAGTTTAAATGTCACAGAGCATAGTAGGTTGTGAAGTAGTAACGTTTTAACCGCAAGTAAATAATATTTCATTATTAACTACTAGTTAAGTCAACTCCTATACAATGATTGTTTCTATTTAATGATGATTTCATTAGGATTTTGACTTTGGGCTAAATTGCGTGTAAAAACACATCTCAAGTATGATTCACAAATTCTATATTATGATATTTTTCTAACAAAGTTTTACCAAAAGAAATACGATTTAGAATTATTTACTTGTCTTTACCGTTACCACTACTACATTGTTAAGCGAATTATATGACTTATACAATAAAAGAAGACATTTACTAATGTTACTAAGAATTCTCTCCATTTATGTAAATACAAATTGTTAAGCGAACTTGTATGTTATTTTTTAAATATAAACTCTAAATAGTGAAGTTTCTACATAGTGATGTTTATGTAGGGATTTTTGAACATAGCTATATAAAAGTTTGACTGTATTTACATTTTCTGATAATTTTATAACAGTTTTAAAGAAAAAAATTACAATTGTTAACCAGGGACAAGAAACTTTATTTAATCTTATTTTAAGAATTTCAATCATTAATTAAACAAATTAATTTGATTTTAAAAATTTGAAATTCGCGTTTAGCTAAATGTAAATATTACTGAATTAGATGTAATGAAGCTTAAAGTAATAATATTTTTAAATAATTTCAGTAACTTTAATAGAAAAACCTTACACTATCTATTTATTTTTGTGTTGTAAATTGCAATTACGTCAAAAGTAATTGTATTAAACTAGTAAGAACTGTCGAAATCATAAAATAAAACATTCACTAGATTTATGTTTTGAATGTAATATATTTAATTTGATTTAGTAACAGTTAAAAAGGTGTGAATAATACTAGCAGTGGAAAAAATTCTATATAGACCACGGTTGAGAAAGTTATTATAACTTGCGCGATTTGATATAACCCTTGACGCTTTGCGTCTCGCAAAATAATCTGACGCTTAGGTTATAATAATGCACTTTTCAACCTTGGTATATAATATACTATTATGCATGAGGTCTAAAAGTTATTTTTTACAGGTTGCATTTTTCTGCGGTAAACATTTAAATACAGTTATTTGAGTAAGGTACATATCTAAAACTGCTGGTATATTTTGATTTAATTGGATATTTGAGATTTGCGATTCTTGCGGCACCAGGTAATGTACATATGCCAACATTAATAGCTCAGCAAAAGAACTAAGATAAGTAACTCAATATCGTTACATGAGAGTTGCAATGATTAAATGTAATCGGACATTTTTTGTATAGAAACAGATGTGCATTCGTTATCGTTGTTCCATTTTGTCCGTCCCTTTAGAAACGACGCCTGTCAATTCATAAATTTTCAACAATAAGAAAAAATAAAATTGCGTTTCCATCATTTGAAAACGAAAATCGTAGTAAATATTCATTATTTTAATATAATTATAATTTTCTGCATGCATTTCAGTTTAATTTTGTTCCAAACAAATAAGCATATATAAATCATTTTTTATTTAGAACAAAAGCTCCGTTATTTGTCGTGATACGTTTCAACCATTGTATTTCAACGAGTTAGTAATTATTCCCGTTGTAACTTGCATTTTGACACATATATAAGAGTTAGCTTGCTAGCTTCGTTTTATATTAGCAGTTCCATCACAACTACTTTTTGATACTATTTGATAATAGTTAAGAATAAAGAATTTTAGTAGTGATATTTATTTACCTATAGTAAGTTTTGTGTTTGTTTATTACTAAATAGTTATTACTTTAATAACGTTTTACCGCAACCTCAAATATTTTAAACTATTTCTTTTTTTATTAATTTTCACGATTAAACAATTTTTGCAATTATTACAATATGAAGCAAATTAATTTGGATTTACAGATAAAAAACTTATTAAACAAACAAAAACAAGAAAAAGGTTTAGAAAAAAACGAATGCAAAAATAACGACGTTATTTCAAAAACCACATATCTTCAAGAAAACAAAGACGTTCTGTCTACATCAACGACAAAATTACAAACTGAACCCATTAACAACGAAATGGTTTGCAATTTCCTAATTCTTACAGCTGCTACAGCTACAGCTTCAATCAAATTTTTGCAAAGATTGTATACTTGATGACGTCGAAGGAAATTTTTGTCATTTTCTGACAATCAGAGTTATGGCCAAAAGTTTTATTTCCCCGTCATGTTCAATTATTAGTAAATAATGGAGCAGGTCATTATCAGATTTAAAATCGTATTTAACCTAAAGTTTTCTGACATCTATGTTACTAGAATTTTAAATCATAGTAAAAAAAGATAAACGAGAATGGTTGTTATATTCTAAAGAATAAAAGTATGGTTTTTATTGTAAAATTTTTAATGTACTGTACAAAAGCTATAAAATTAAGTAACGATAATGAGTTTAATGTAGAACAATTTAAGTGAAGATTTAAGTTACTACGAGAAAAGTAAGTTACATTTCTAAAATTTGAACCGATGAATAAATCTGTTAAATTAAATAAAAAAGAATAAAACCATAAATTCTGATTCAATAGAGCAACAAAATATTCGCACGCCGTTATTCTGTCCATTTATTTTTCTGGTACCGATATTCACACCCGGTTTAATCAAAAATGATTTTTGATTTACGATACGTCGCCGTCGTGTATTATGATGCGATTGTCAACGGTAATATAGCAAGACCAAAATAAAGAGTCGATTATTTTTGATGTATCTAAATTTCGAGTCTATGTTTAGAATCAATTAGTCCAGACATAATTTTGGCAATAATAATCTGATTATGGCCTTATTCTCTAAAATTACGTCGAGACAAATTGTAAAATATGCTAGAAATTTAGTAGCAATAAAAATAGTAACTAATTTATGAAGGTCGTGTTATATTTAATATGATTATTTATTAAACAATAACAACGGGCAATAATCAATGTTACATCTATTTAAAATTAAAAACACAGTTATTATATGTAACATGTCCGGTATGAGTAGTTTGAGCCATTTAGGAAACATTTGAACAAGTACCTGTATTTATTAAAACTTTATTTTCTTCCTCCTCTTTAATTTGTTTACTATACAAAACACGCTGAATAGATACAAATAAGTCCTTCTTATATGTTTTTGTCGATTACGCTGCAAAATTGCATTACGTTTGATTCACTTTGCGAAATTATAGAGTACTAATAATCGTTTTGTTAACTCTTATCAGTATTTTTGTGTACACAATTTGTTATTTTAAAATAATCTTTTGAAAGACCATCTAATATTGCTGATATCAAGCTAAGAAATACTTTGTTTTAAAATACCTACCAACTGATAAAATAACATTTTTATAAGTTATCTAATTCATTATTATGGATCGTCCGCCAATGAAAACACAAAGCAAAACATTTATCAGTCTGATAAAGGAAGTATTCTAAATAATGTTACTGATGGAATGAAAAACGCCCTAAAACGTCTTGTGCATTTGTTCTTTTTATGTAATGAACTACCAACAGTACAGAAAGTTGTGACTTGCATTAACAAAGATGAGATGTTGCCAAACTTTAAAGTAATTACGTTACAAAAATTATTGGAGGAAATTGGGCTTAGGTTACTTAAATAAACAAAAGTATTGTGTTTGTAATATACGTTGTTTTATAGATACAGAAGAAAAGATATTAAAACAGTATGCTACTTGAAAAAAATTATATCATAAAAAAATCTAATTTCTGCAACTAAAAAAGTTGAACGTTCCAGTAACAAAGTGAAGTGGATAAAATGGCAAAAACCAGTAACCAAGTTGTGCTATGATTACCATCATATCACTGTGTGCTGAATCCGATTGAATTAGAATGGGCACAAATGAAAGGAGAAGTTGCTAGAAAAAATACATCATTTAAAATACAAGATGTCTAAAATCTATTTCTTAAATCAGTGGCCATTGTTTCTGCAGATAATTGGAAAAAATCTATACAGGATGTGATTAAAGTAGAACAAGAAATATGCAGACAGAACTCACAATAAAGTTTCTGCGTAGTATTTTTGTCATTGAAATTTTTTAGTTGTGTTATGTAAATACTTAATTATCCTATATAAAATATCAAATGTAATGTATTTATTACTTGCTGTTCGTTATTGCAATTATAATATTGAATTTTTTTAAATATTTAATACGTAATTCTTTATATTTTTTATCAGTAAAATGATTATCGTATAGGCAACCAACAATACAAGTATGCATAATAAGTAAATTTTGTACATTCTTATTAGGCATGTATGTAAATGGCTTCATATAATTGAGTTCCTTCTATTAGTGGAAGGGACTTGTTTCCATGGTTGTATTGCAAAGGAACTACTTCAGTCTTAGCTTACTGGGAAACTGCCGTGGATCTGCAGGAATGATTAGTCATTTTTAACCGTTTTATATCTAAACCTACAGATTTTTTACGTTTTACGTCACAGGCGAGTTCTACAATCCAAAAGAATTTTCGTTTTTCCAAAACTGAGATGAAGTTAAGAAAAAGCGTAGACAAGTAATGTTTGAGAGTCGTTTTTTGATTAATTTGTTGAATACTTCATCTGGACATTGCTGTAAATTTTGTATATATTTTGAATTAACCACCTGCTATTGTTAATTTTTTTGTCATCAGGCAAGTTTTTGTAAATATAGGATTGTCTTCTACCCGTTTCTCTACTGCATCAATTTTAAACTTAAAAAGTTTCACTAAACATAAAACACCTTCGCCTTCTCCCAAAATTAAAATTAATTAACATTTTTAATACTGATCCGGACAGTTTTGTAATGTTTGCTTTGAATTTTAAATTCACTACCATGAAATAGATCAATTTTTATATCATACTTTTTGAAAAATAACTCCTGAAGTGATTTTGCCGTAGAGTTAATATACATTTTACAGTGTACACTCTATAATCATCCCCATCTTCTTTTTTTATGTTGCACGTCCATTCTTGTAAAATATTATTTAATAGAACTAACAGTGTTGATTTATTTAAATCATATTAGCGTACCTCACAAAATTTAGTAAATTGTCTCCAAATACTATTTTTGCTTTTCACTGTATTGGCAGGAACGTTCGAGTCAACCATATTGTCTATTTTTTCAAATCTACTCCTTATTAACTTCACCTTTAATTTTGTAATTTAACACTGTTAGCACAGTTTACTTAATATAAGACTGACAGTAGTATGCGTGCTATGTTGGTTGTAATATGGACGATATCTGACTGAAAGGGATCAAATAATTTACAATTGCAGAAAAAGTGTGAAATCCGTTGGTTATGTGTATTAATCATAAAGGAAAATAATTTATTATGTATATCACATTATTAATATTGGTTTTTATTTAAAAGTTTGAAATTTACTGGTGGGTTCTGCTTATTGCTGGATAACATTGTTTTGGTGAATATTGAGTAAGGTGATCAAATATCCGACCATATAGCACCAAGGTGAATAATCACTTTATTTTGTTTTGATTGCTTATATCAAAACAATTTCCAAACACGCGATAGGTTAAAATTTAAATTTGACAGGCAAAGGGAATTATGGAATTTATTAACTTGATCAATATTTTGTTACGTATTTTAGATTTCCTTTAGACAAAGCTACTGAATTAGCTGCAGCAGCCACTGGGAAATCACCGAAGTTTATAAAACAAATAAAGTAAGTTTATAAATATTTAAAATATGTAAATAAAAAATGTTTTCATTAGGAGTGAAGTTTTGCAAACTGAGCATGAAGTACTAAAATCTCCCTCAATAAAACAAAGAAGTGGTGGTTCCAATAAAATTGTTTTGGACAATGCTGATTTAGGCATCTTATAAAGAAGCATTCATAAAATTTATACCCCAGACAAAAAGGTTTCAACATTAAAGATTTTAGTTCAAAAAATGGAGAAGAAAGTTGACTACTGTGTGGAACCGATACTCTCAGAAAATCGTTACATCAAATTGGGTTTAAATACAGAAAATGTCATGATAAAAGGAAAGAAAATTACGAGAAAACGATGCTCTAAGAGAAAAGAAAAAACCTATTACGTACTGTGATGAAACGTACATACATCCGTCATATGGGGTTAGTAAATGTTGGCAATCAGAAATCGAACCTGGTGTGTATCACACAGGCAAAGCTGGACAAAGATACATAATTGTTCATGCAGGTGGATCTTATGGATTTGTGAAAAATGGACTATTAATTTTTAAATCATAAAGTAAATCTGGTGACTACCATGATGATATGAACCATAATAACATTATGCAATAGATGGAAACGCAGCTAATTCCAAATTTGCCTCCTAACGGTATTGTTGTTATGCATAACGCACCATATCATAGCGTATCAAATAAACAAACCATCAAATCAAGGTACAAAAAAATGGACATTAGACAATGGTTGGAATCTAATGGTATACCCACTATTAATGATATAAGAAAAACTGAATTATTATGTTTAGTGAAACAATGTAACATCACCAAAACTTATGTACTTGATGAATTACTAAAGAAACATGGATATACTGTCTTACGTTTGCCACCTTATTGTGACCTGAATCCTATTGAATTAATTTGGAGTTTGGTGAAACATAAAGTGGCAATGAACAATGTCACTCAAAGTAATGCAGAAATAGACAACTTTGTAAGAAATGCATTTTCTGAAGTTACTCAATCTGATTGGAACAAACATTGTCAACATGTTAACCGTTTAGCTGACGAAATGTGGGAACGTGATGGCTTGTTGGATGAAACAGTGGAAAGTATGTCTTTTAGAGTGAACACTGGTTCATCAGATAAAGACAGTAGTGATGAAGAAGATCACAGCAGTTAACCTTTATTTAATTAGTTTTCAATTTTTGAATACATAAATATTTTTGAGGTGGTCAAAGAGAAAAAATCGCATAAAGTCTTGCAGTAGAATAGTTAAACTGTAACAATTAATTGATGTTAACATAATATTTATCTTGTTATTTATTATATTCCAATGCTTAATTTCGGTATAATACTGTTAATACTTTAAATATGTAATATTGGTGAGTATAGCGTAAGCAACTGCCAAAGTTTTGTGTCGGGATAATTACTGCCTAAGAATTTATTGTTTTTCTATTAACATCTATGTTCTGTTTTAATGTCATGTCAACAAACTAAATTGTCAGTAATGGAGCGACGAGAATCCTCACAATTTTTGGGATGTGCACACTTAATACCCCAAAACACGAATACGTTTGGGCGGTAGTTTTGGGAAATTCTATCATTGGTCCTGTCATCGTAGATAAAAGTTTTACTGTTGCACTTTTTCTTGAATTGTTAGAAAATGTCATCGAACCGGAAATAGTTGAATAATTAGAAAATTAGAGCGGCATAGCTGGAAATCTTCATTTAAATGAGGCTTTACTCCATTTCCAACAAGATGGACCACCACCTCATCTAGATCGGTGGATTGGCACAATAACGCCTCTCACCACTAGACTTTTTTTCTGTAGGGTCATTTAAAGTTGGTCGTTTTTAAAATTCAACCGGAGTTGATTGAAGAACTGCGGCGTAGAATTACTGAAAAATGTCGCACCCTCACAAACTTTTGAAAAATGTTCGACAAGGGTTTGAGAACAAACTCTATCATTGTCTCGAGAACAACGGAAATCATTTAAAACACTTGTAAAACATATTTTTTTGTTGAAGTGATTTTGAAAAGTTATTGTGAATTACATTTATTTTAATAAACCATAAATTTCTTTTTAGAGACTAATTACTATTTGTGTTAAATTTTATTTTTTATTGCATTTTTTCAATTTTTTTAAATTATTAAAAAATTAAAAACAAATTAATTTGTCTTTCATTAATTTTTTTTTTAATTTCCAAATGTATTATAAGTAGGGTCGTGCTATTTAAAAAAAATTAAGGGTAGTTGCTGGGGGTCAGAGGGTTGATTTTATAAATGTCGTTTAAACGTCAAAAATTATCCCTCTCAATATGAAAATTTACCTGCACTTGCAATTTTTTATTTTCGCATTTGTTTAAAAATTAAAGCAATTGAAAGTTTTAAAAACTCACCTTGTCTAGTAACTCTTCTTAAAGAATTATAGCAAATTAAAAAACAACAAGTCAAAGTTGTTTTAAATTAATTTACATAAACATTGAATTAGTTACATTGCAAATTAACCGTAACAGTATATTGTGTAAAGTTATACGGTAGAAGTTAAGAAGTTATACCGGTCTATTGTTCTACATTTGTGGTCATTTACTTGAAGATAATTGCCCATCTGTTGAGCTCAGTCCCAGTGGACTTGTGGTTGAGACAAAAGCGTTATTGTTCTACTTTAATCTGGAACGCGATAAGGACAATTTCTTCAGCTTTTGTATTTGTTAAAAGCTTAACTTCGCTTTAATCAAATTCTACGTAGCTTTAACAAAGACTGGAAACTATAGAATTTTATTCATGCGTTCATTGCTAAGTAGATATAAAGTGTAATTACATCTTAATTGCATAAAGTAACTAAAGGCAATTAATAGGAAGTAGATTTTTTAAATGTAAAATATTAGTCTTTACACAAGGTTGTGATTTTCTTTTAGATTTTGCGTTTTACTGTTAACGTAACTATTATTAGAAGTCCTTTAAATGTGATGGAGATTTTGCTTTAATGTGGAATAAAATTCAATAATTTTATAGCACTTTATATTCTCGTCGTAAATTGTGCCATTATGTTTTGAAGACATTCCTCGCGCTCTTTTACTTCACTTCAATGAATGAATTTTTGTCGCTAAAGTAATTACGATACCCCCTAGCTATATTTCTTCTATCTTTCAGTTTTTTATTCATCGTTTTAATCAATATAGAAACATTTTAATTTTGCGTTTATAGTTTACCGGCTCTTAAATAAAATTTGATTTAATGAAAAACGGTTTATTACATTACGCATTATATTTTATTACAACTAAACCTGTCCAAGAAAATAATTTTGTTAATGCTTCTATTTTTTATATTAACGTATTAGAACTTTTTTTGTGTAAGTTAGTTTAAAGTTTTGAGTTTTTTTAAACACAACAGAAAAGTTTCTTTTAATTCAATTAAAACAATTAAACATGTTTGAATTATTGCAGTTGATTTTTATGGTTATTTATTTTATTGTAAACATTTATAGCACGAATAAATTTGTTACTCTACATATGCAGGATGCGTTACAATGATCAAGGTTATGTATACCAAATTTTTTATTACGAATTCTTTTTATCCGTGCCTTATTGACATAAAATTTATATATAAAAAAGAAAAGATTAAACTAAACATAAAGCGCTTTCAATTTTTTTGCTAAACTTTTTTTTTCTAAGCAAAATTTAAAATCACGGGTTCGCGAACAATTGCATATGGCTTACTGCAATTATCAGCTTTAAAATCTAAATTTTTATTTATTATTAGTGCAAATAAAAAAACCATCAAACAAGCTAAAAATTTAAAAATGTTGTAAGCGAAAATGGACATGTACCTACTAGTAGACATTGACGGACGTGGTCACAGTCTAAAAACAAAATCCAACTTATGAGCATGCAATAAACAATTTAATCTTCCAGGTAAATAAATAAAATACATTAGATTTTTACGTTACACTCTCTTATTTACTTTTCACGTACTGAAAACTTAAAACTCCGTTAGTTCAATTATATACATATATCGTTTTCGCAATAGGTACATATCATTTATCCATATGTGATTAAAAACCGATAAAAATGTATAGAAAACAACACCACATTGAAATTTATAAAATTAACTAAAGCACAACAAAATGACAACCGTAAGAATCTATTTTCGACTATGTTCACAATTCCCTAATACCACACAAGGTCCATTGGACGTCCAGTTTAAGTGCAATAAAAGTCTGAACCTCCATGGACCTTTAACGGATGTCCATGAAACGTTTTGTTCAAAATATTATTTATGTCCAGTGGACGTCCTTTGTAGGACATTTGTACCATCCGGTAAATGCTAACGCTATTTTTCTACAACTACGCATGACCAAGATATGATCTGCGCCATAATACGCAGATAATAGGTATGCGAAGTTATGTTTACAATATTTTCATCAGTTTTGATTCTTCAGAATTAAAATTAAATTAGTGGTTAAAAACATGGTAGTCGTAAGTCAATTGATTTATGGAAGCAAATATTCTTAAACAATGATGTTTAAAACAACAAAAATAAGAATTGCAATTCAACAACTTGTTGATGCGTATGTGCAAACATGGACTCTCTATGATGTTTCATATTTAAAAAATAGGGATTACCTAGAAAATAATACTAACGGCCGTTATCTGGTAAAGTTAAATAAAAGATACCATCTAATCGGCATACAGAAAGTACATGCAACACCATTACAAGCAGAGCTCTGTCGTAATTGTCAGCAGTTTATTCGATGACAGGTAAATATCATCGTCATGTTTATATGTTAGTGGTAAACTATAAGCAAAATTGCATAAAGATTCCCCCTTATTCCGTTAATCTTATTATTAGAGGTAACTTAACTGAACAGTTTTTTTGCATTCTCTCTGACTATTTTTTTCATATTTTTTCTTCTTTACAGGGCATTTTTTTAAATAAGTGGCAGAAAGGAGTTTAATGATACAATGAAAAGAATTCTTTAGAAATTAAATTTGTGGAGTCGAAAAACCCTGCGAAATTGACATATAGGTAAAAACAAATTTTTTATAGCCAAGGTGTATTATCCACTAATAATACTATATCTAATATTCACATTCGCACTAAAACGTTGATCAAACCTAGAAAAGAGTTATAATCGAAGTCAGAAGCGTCACTATTAACCCTCCGCGCTCTGAACGGTGTATTTAACATTATTTTGATTTTTTCATACATCCGATATATTGTCTTTTCTGTCCATCCCGCTATTTTAAGGTAGTCATATGAAAAATTAAAAAGAGACCTTGAAACATTTTTAAATTAAGTGTGATTACTATTAATTGCAAATTAATGAAGTTGGGGTACCATAATACCCCGTCTGAGTATGACGCATATATTTGTTATCAGAAATATAATACGTATGTAATTATAGCCATTAGTAGTACTTATAATTATGTTTAGACCCAATAACGATATTATAATAAAATTCCAAATACTTTAAGTGCAATTAATGATCGGATTAGAAACCAATGGTTTCCTTTATTACCTTGACGTGAATAAAATTTCTAGAAATTTTTATAGCTTATCTTGTATGGCGTTGAAGTAAGCAGTTCTTTCGTATAACAGTGAATTTCAACATGAGTGAGAGTAAAAAGCGCCGTTTAGATCTTGATAATTTAGCTGATCAAGAAATAGCTCTGAAGTGGTTTTTTGAAAGTGATTCTGATGAGGATTTTCAGATATCGGATGAAGAAGACAACGTGTATGAATTTCGCGAGGTATGTACCCACTTTATTTGCCAAAACAAAAATATGAATACTTAGTACATTTCTTCTTACATAGAGTGATGAAGATGAGGATACATCATTAGCTACCCAGTCTCACTATGTAGCAAAATCAGGATTGGTATGGAATAAGCATCCCAGTCGTTGCAGAAAGGCAAAAGCAGCTAACATTATAAAACAATGTAGTGGATTATCAAATTATTCGAAAAATGTTTCTACTATCGACGAAACTTTCAAGTTGTTTATAAGTGAGTCGAAAAAATAGTCTTATTCACCAATCAAAACGGCAGTATTTATTTTTCCAATAAAAACCGTGACTGGAAAGCGACTACTAAAGATGAAATTTATGCTTTTATTGGGTTGCTTATCGTTATGGGTGCACTGAAAGCAACACAAGAACCGCTTAATTTTTTATGGAACAAAAATAGTTTATATGCCAGGCCTATTTTTTCAGCAACAATGTCTAGAGATAAGTTTATGTATTTACTTGCATTTCTTAGATTTGATGATACCCATACCAGACAGTTGCGTAAACTTACTGATAAGATGGCACCGATTAGAGAATTGTATGAAATATTTGTCGAAAATTTCCAAAAAGGATACAATCCTGGTACTCATTTGACAATAGACAAACCACTTATCTCATTTAGGGGTCGGTGTCCATTCAGAGTATACATATAATCTAAACCAGCAAGGTATGGCATAAAGGTTTGGACATTAGCTGACGCCGATAGCAGTTACGCTCACAATATGCAAGTTTATATTGGTAAAGAAAGTAACAAACCAGAAAAGAATCAAGGCCAACGTGTAGTAATGGATTTAGTCAAGATTTTAGGACGTGGTTACGGAATTACTACTGACAATTTTTTTACTAGTATCCCTTTGGCACAAGAACTGTTATCACGTGGTTTGACTTTATGTGGAACAGTTAGGAAGAACAAACCTGACTTGCCTTCAATATTATTACCAAATAAGTACAGACCAGAGTTATCGACAATATTTGCATTCCAAAAAAATATTACGTTGGTATCGTATGTACCAACAAATCGGTGATTCTTCTCAGTACTGAACACAGCGATGATGCAGTAGGTGACGAATTTGTTCAATACAAACCGGATATAATCACACATTATAATAGTACAAAGGGTGCAGTTGACACGCTTGATCGAATAATATCTGAATATACGACAAAACGAAATACTCTTCGCCAATGGCTTTGTTTCACAATATTATAGATGTCGCATGTAATAATGCTTATATTGTCTACAGGCGTAGATTATTCCTTTTAGAACTGGGAAAACAACTAATCATTCCTTATGTTCGGGAACGCTTTGCAAATAAGAGTGGACTGCAGAGTAACATTATTGAAAATATGAAAAACTTGTTGCCAGAAGATGCTCAACCACAATCATCAGCTAAACAAGGACGTTGCTATATTTGTCCACGGAAATTGGACAAGAAGTGCAAGACTGTTTGTACAAGTTGTAAAAAATTTATTTGCAAACCGCATTATACAAATCATGTAATTTGCAAAAATTGTTAGAAATAAATTAAGATATTAACTTTTTACAATTTTTATTTTATTACTATTCGAGAATGCATTCCTAGCACAAAATATGTGTAATTTTTAGAAAATATAAACTGAGAAAATTATAAGGTTGGAGTATTTATGCACCCCGATAGAGCGCTACGTAATATTAAAGAGGTCAGAGCGCGGAGGGTTAAGATTCAATAGGGGTTAGTTGCATTTTTTAAATTTATTACAAAAATTATATTCTGATTATAACAATAATTAATTTGAAAGTTTGAAGGTAGATTTAAATGGTTGCAATTTATTACTTGATGCTGACTGCCAATTAAGATTATATAGTAGAAACAATAATTGTAGTTAGTTTTTATAAATACAAATTTGGGTAAGACATATTTTAAATTATTATTATAATTTAAAGGTTTGGTGAGATCCATTACCAAAAAATTCAACCAACATAGGAGTAGAAGACGAGATTAAGTCGTGGTTCAGGAATTCAGCTGTAAGGGAGGCAAAATAAATGGAAGAATCAAAAGAAGAGCTACAAGATTATTTTTTTTATTTTTTTTATTAAGTTACTTTTTCATTGTATTGTGTATGTTATTTTACTTTTAAAACATTTGTTAAGTAATTATTAAGTTTTGCTTTTCTATTGTTGTTTATAATATTATTTCGTGAAATGTGTAATCAATTTTTAAAAATTTGAATTTTTTGTATGATTTTGTAATGTATGAACAGTGAAAATAGGGGTGAAACTTTTATGGACGTTTTTTGGATGTCCAACTCTGTGCTAAAGTAACGTACTATGGACGTCCATACTTTGGATCTTTTGTGGACGTCCGAAAAACGTTAAGATGTTCACGAAAAAACACCCATTGGAAGTCCATAGTAAATTTTTCTGCTAATAGGGTTTGATATATAAATAATACTTATATTAAAGTAATTACAAAAAATATCTACAATGATACGTAGGTATATTGCTGGTTAATTTGGATATTTAGTCACTGCATAAAAACAATCAATTTATTTAAACAGCAAAATAGTAAACATGTAATTCCGAAAAAGTGACAGTTTTGAATGAATTATTATCATTAAACAATCAAATAAATAGACTGATTAATATTGGTTTTTGGAGGTGGAATGTGTAAGAGCTGTTCAGGTGAAATTGTACAAGTAGGATCACCAAGATTTAACACAAGAGGTTACACTGCATTTTAGAAGATATCATGTTACCTACTGTTCGTGCTTTGTATCCCAAAGGTGAGATGGTTTTTCTGCAAGATAACTGTACAGCTTATACAGCACATAAAGTGCACAATTGGTTCGAAAATCATCTGGAAGTGGATGTTTTACCATGGCCTGCCAAATCCCTTGACTTCAATTCTATTAAAAATTTGTGGGCCGCTTTTCCAAAAGAATGGGAAGTATTTAAGGTGGGCAGAGTGACAGAAAGAAATATGGAATTAAAGTAACACGTGACAAAAACGTAAAACTTCTTAAGGAACAACTAAATTACGGAGAAACTTGTAAATATTATGCGACAGAGGTTACAAAATTGTATCAATAGTAATTAATGGATATTATACAAAATATTAAATGTTAAAGTAGTAGTTTGTTTATTAAATATAAAGAAAGGTAGTTTCTAAATTTTATGAATCTTTCATTTCCTATACGTTTTTTTGGCTTTTAATTAAATGACAAAAGTGAAGTTTTAATTTCAGTGTGTAAAAGTTAATCACATTTTAACAAGTAAATTCAACTAATCTTGAAAAAAAAATAGTTTATCCGTTTTAAATAAAATCGAAATATTTAGAATAATTACATTCCTATGTTACTTTTGGAAAAATTAAAAGTATTCTGTTTGACTGGTAGACTATAATTAATATTGCTAAATTAAATTGTCCATATTAGTATGATTCAATTTTTGATATTTTTTATACGCATTAAACTATTAAAAATCATTATTTTTAAAACAAACGTGAATTTGGTTCAATTAAAATATTTTTTACTTGAAAAATATTTGTTCAATGATAATTCATGCAAAATTAGTCTTGTGCTGTTAATTACCCGTTAACTATATTGCTGTGTAAATATTGTTTTTTATGCAACCACTAAATATCCAAACTAACCAACAATACCTACGTATTAATGTTTTTTTTTAATTACTTTAATATAAAGGCTATTTATACACGGTGTGTATAAATTGACAAAAAAGCTACGCGCTGCGACATTCTTCGTCTAATTCTGAATCGAAAACCCTAATGTTAAATTGTTGTATTATGCTTCGTATGTGTTTAGGAACCACTTAAAAGAAACATAACTTTGCCAATACTGTAAACTAACATACGACTGTAAGATATGCCGTTCCTATTTTTTTATTTCAATCTCTAAAAACATATAAGGTTTAAGAGATATTAATTTTTTGCTACAGCCTACAATGATAGTAATTTTTAGAAAATACAAAAACTTATTAAAATGTATAAATTTTGCAAAAAATGAAAAAGTAAAATAAAATATATACCCTAAGTTTTGAAAAATATGTCGATCAATATTACAGAAAAACGGAGCACCTTGTATTTCAAAAATAATTTGAGTGAATAAAAAACATTAAATATGACAACTTTTATTTAAACCTTTTTTACCCCATTTAATTAATAAAAATACCAGTTAACTTTTCCAGAACGTTGAATTACTCGGTATAATTGAACTAAAAGAGTTTTCAGTACGTGGAAAGTATAAAACTGGCATAATCAGAGCCTTTAAAAAACCACAGAGAAAAAAAGCACTACAAACAAAAACCTAAAAGAAAAATGTTAATAATGTACCTACTATAAAAATATGTATATCTTTTTCAATAATTATTTTAAAGAAAGAAAACTTTAGTATCCTTATATACTAAAAATATTATATTTTCAAATTACAATTTATTTATTTAAAATAAGGCGTCAAATTTTTTTTACATTTATTTATTCATATAAAATTACATTTGCGTCAAATGGATATTAAACTTTTGATACCTACACATAACCTACCGTTTATAAAATATTTTTAATTTTTTGATATTTTATTAAATGACAGTTGGTCATTTATAAAATTATAAGCAATTAAGGCAGCTTTAAAGATTTTTTTGTGCTTCCATCCGTTTTGACGTATTTTACCGAAATTTTACTTTTCCGGCCTAGTCCGGTAAAGTGTAGTAGAATTTTATAACTAAAAGTTGGCGCTATCATTAACTAATTAAATGTCATCTGTCAATTTGTCAGATTTATTAACATACAACATTATCTGTGTTGTTGTTTAGAATAGCACTAACAAAATTGTTTTAAACAAATATAACAAATCTGCTTATATCTTACAATTGCTAAAAACAACAATAGTTTTATTTTCATACAAGTAAAATTGAAATAATGTTATGTAATTGTCAAATTAATTTCAAAAACAATTGTGTTTCGTTATTACAGGTTTCAGTTTTATCAACATATGTTATTAAATTTTATTAAAAATCAATAGATACTTAAATAACTGCTTTTAATTAATTTATACTATAAAGGTCAGCACAAAAAATGTGTATCACGCGTCCTAAAAGTATTTTGCGAGTATTCGCTTTTTGTAGGCCGAGGTGAAGCCGAGACCTACAAACATGCTCATACTTGCAAAATAACATTTTTGTGCTTTCGTCCTTTTTGACGTATTTTACAGGCATCATAATCGGCCGGAAATTTTACTTTTCCGGCCTAGGCCGGTAAAGTGTAGTAAAATTTTATAACTAAAAGTTGGCACTAGTAATCATTAAATAAATAAACGTCATCTGTCAATATGTCAAATTTATTAACATACACCATTATCTGTGTTGTTGTTTAGAGTAGCACTAACAAAAATTGTTTTAAACAAATTTAACAAATTTGCTTATATCTTACAATTGCTAAAAACAACAAAGGTTTTATTTTCATATAAGTGAAATTGTAATATTATTATGTAATTGTCAAATTAATTTAAAAAACAATTGTATTTCGTTATTACAGGTTTCAGTTTTATCAACATATGTTATTAAATTTTATTAAAAATCAATACTCTAATAACTACTTTTAATTAATTTATACTATAAAGCTCAGCACAAAAAATGTTGTGTATCACACGTCCTAAAAGTATTTTGCGAGTATTCGCTTTTTGTAAGCCTCGGCTTCACCTCGGCCTACAAATAAGCTCATACTCGCAAAATAGCACTTTCTGGACTAGTGATACAAATAACTATTTCTGAACTAGTGATACAAATAAGGGTTATTTAGTTAACAATGTACTAAGGTAACATTTAAAAAATTATTTGTTTTATTAAAATGTGTAATACAGTTTTCTACATAAAATAACAAATTAAGATATTAATTGTCGCCCTATATAGATATCATAAAACCATAAAACCTTTTATCTTAAATATCTGTTACATATGATTTTACAAAATATTAGTAAAGTATTTAATTTTATTACATTAATTAATGAGGAGCGGCACTATTTACTATAGTATTTTATATTCCAATAAATAGATTTTGTTTAAATACACCATAAACTTGTAGTTTGAGTTTAGCATTTAAGAAAAAACAACCAGCGGTCTCCAGCTTCGCGTCTCGCGATGTAATCTATCGCTTAGGTTATAATCATACACTTCTCTGATAGCAAGAATAATGTCATTGAAAATAGATACAAATTGTAATATAGAACTAGAACCAAATAGAAGCAGTTACCAATGTCAATAGTAATATCCATTTTAGAGTAATACTTAACACTAACAGAAACTACAACTAAAATCAAATCTATTTGTTGAAATTGTTCAAACTATACGTTTAGGTAATATCCATCATATTTATCAAATTTTGATTTGTTGTATAGTTTAGTTTGGTATTTGTTAGCAATTAAAACAAAACCTTAATAAAAACATACGTACCTTTGATGTTAACGCAATATTTGCCAAAATTAAAAGTAGATTAGAAGCTTTAACAATTTCTCGTATTTTTAACAACTGACGTTTTTTAAATTATTTATAAAATTATCAACTATTTATTTTGTCTTAACCCGCGTTTAAATTCTATGTTTTCATTTTTTAAATTAACCAAGTTACTATAATACATACAAAGAGAATAATAACCATTATAAAAAGTACGTTTCTAAATAAATAACCCTAATTTATTTAAATCTATACAAAACGATGCACTAACGATACTGTAGTTACTAACATCATCCAAGATGACGAGGACCTATTGTATATACGTAGCGTTCAAGCGCAAAGTCAGAGCATAACAAATCTCTTTATTGTCAAAAGTAATTGAAACTAAAATAAACAGTAAAATATCTTTAAAGAAACACTTGAAACTTATCTACATATTTGGATTAAAGTAATAATGTTGTTGGTGTTGTTAGTTCAGTTTTAGTTTAATTTCTAATTAATTTCTGAATGAAACCTTAGTACTATAATACAGTTAATGCTAAAATAATAAGTATACACGGTAATATAATTTCATAGAAAACTTCTAGCTGCATTTCGTATACTAAAATTTAAATTAAACCTCTCTTACACGATCTTTGACAGTTGTATTTAGGAAAATGGTAATTTCTATAAGTGTTTTACTAACGAATCGAATAACATGCAAAGCACCAATTATGCGTCTGCACACATAAATTAACTGTGATATGCGAATACGTTTTAAGCAAACTAGAATAATCAAAACAATATAATATAAATATATACATATATACAGGGTGGTGACGTGGAAAACCCAGCATAGAGATTTCAATGGTAAATCTTTAATATTGAATTATTTGCTTCGTTAATTATTTGAGAGAATAATTTTATTTTAAAAAAAAATACTGTATCCATTCATACTATTCTTTACAATTTTTCGTTTTCCAGAAACGAAAAATTGAAATAAATAAAACTAATTTTTTGTTATCTGCGATGCCGTGGAATTTTCAAAAACAAACATGAGTTTATAATTAATTATTAAATTCTGTATTCCTTAAAGTCTTTTCAACACAAGAAAAAGTGGAAATGATAAAGTAATTTTATGACGGAAGTGCTCGACAACTAAGTGCCTTTTTTGGCGGCAGTAGCTAAAAATCTCTATATATTTTAAAGCAAACAGCGAAAAACTTTCTTACGCATCACATTCGAGTGCTGCAAATTTTAAAAAAGCACAAGTTTCGCTTCCATAAATACCAATGCCATCAAAAGTTGAGTAAATTTGATATGGAAAGGAAGTATTTGTTTTGCTTCTATATGAATGAAAAAAGTAACGCAGATAGGGGGTTTTAAGAAATATTTTGTTTACGGATGAATGCACACTGCTAATGAACGAAACGTGCAAAAATGTAGAGTAGAGGCTACTGAAAATTCACATAAAATTGTAGAAACCAAGACCCAATATTTCTAAAAAGTTAAAGTTTGGGTGGGAATATTAGCTCATCACATTATAAGACCATTTTTCTTACACGAAAACCTAACAGGAAAGCGCTTCTTGCAGTTGTCAAAATTGCTGGAGGCAACCAAAAAGTTTGGTTCCGGATGGATATTTGTCCCGCACACAACAGTCAAGATGGGATGAGATGATTTTAAATGGCAGTTTTTCCAATAAGGGCATTAATTCAAATTGTGCAATTAACTGGTTTACTAGATCCACCGATCTTTCACCCAACGATTTTTTCTTTGGGGACATTCAAAATCTAGGAATTATTCTGGACAAACGTTTAAAAACTGGACGAACATTTAAAAATGTAGAAGAACTGAAATATTATATTGAAGCTGAGTGTGTCAAAATATAACAACAAATAAATGTTAAACGGCAATTTTACGACAAATTGTGCCATTGTCTAGCAATAAATGTGTTTAAACATTTACTATGATTTTCAATTTGCTGTAATTTTGTGTTTTCTTTTATTAAAATAAATAAAATTCTGTTTCCTATTTTATGGTTTTATGATTACTCACAAAATCAATGAAATTTAATGCCACTTAAATGTAAGTGCACTTGTTTGGTTTTGTAATACCATTGCATTATCAATTTTTTAAATATAATTTTATTTCATCCATTCATTCTGTTTTGGGAAATGTAAAATTGTAAACAATAGTATGGATAGATGCAATATTTTTTACTAAGATGAGAACGTTTTTCGGGTTTGGACCGTGTCATTGGTATAACCGAAGTTGCTAACGTTTTACCCACTTTTGTAATAGACTTCATCAGGGCGTGAGAGAAATCGAAGAACTCAAACAAGCAACCGAATAATCACGATTAAAGTTATTGGGGTGTTTGATGATTTCTACGCTTCCACGGATTTTCCTATCAAAGAAGAAAGGAGATTTAGCAATCAGCAAAACTTTATCAAAATCTATAATGTGACCTGTAGTAAAATGATGTTGAGCAACCGCAGACTTAGAAATATGCCTTTTCCTGATAGAACGAACATTTTCTAAAACGCGAGTAATGACAGAACGATCGATTTCACTAATGTAGACTAAACCGCATGAACAAAGAATTTGTAAAACACTTGAAATGAAAGTGTAAGAAATTTGTCCTTGGGAGAGGGAATAATCTGCGAGATTTTTGTTTTCCGAAAAAGTTTCCCTATTTGGTATGTAACCTTGTGAAAGTAGGGTAAAAATGACAATTTCGGATTGGATTCGGAAGTAGAATTGTCCTTAGGTAATCAAGAACGTGGATGTAGACGACGATTAATAACTATTTGAATATCATATAACCATTGTTCACTAAGGTTCTAGTAAGATGACGAAGTTCCGAGTCTAGATTCTGAGGTTGGCAAATAGAAAAAACGCGATGAACTAAAGATACAATAACATAACGGATCTTCATGAAGATATCTGTCCGTATGGGTGGGTTTACGATTAACAGAATTCCCCAAAAATCCGTCGGACTTACGACTCACAAGAGCGTTGACAAATGAGAGAGTACCATTAATTTCGATTTCCATAGTAAATTTGATATCTAGGTGTTGATTATTTAGATGATCAAGAAACATAGACAATTCGAGAAAACCATGAGACCAAACAATAAACGTACCTAAACCAAAATTTTGATTTTAATATAGATGATTCCAAAACAACTGTTTCAAAAGATTTCATAAAAATGTTAGCTAGAACAGGTGATAGAAGAGAACCCATAGCAACACCAAAAACCTGTTCCTAAAATTTGTTATCAACATGGAAGTAAGATGAGAATAAACACTTATCAATAAAAGGAACCAAACTCAACTTGCCATATTGACAAAGATTCTGTTCATTGATAATAAACAAATCGTTAATAAGAACTTTGGTAAAAAGTGAAGTGACATCAACTCACAAGAAGAGGTTCAAGTTTTATAGCTTTTGAATGCTGAATAAAATGCTAAGAGGATGTGAGAAAAGGTTTTACCTGTAAATTTGCAAAGAACGTTGGACAAGAACTTAGCTACCTTGTAGGTAGGAGATTGGATAGTACTGACGATAGGTCGAAAGAGAATACTTGTTTGTGAATTTTGGGAAGTCCATATAGGCGAGGTGGTTTAGAATCTGAAGGGTAAGGAGAAATCGAAGCAACCGAAATCTAACTAAGAACTTCTCAAAAGCTACCTGTAATCAACTTGTGAACCAAGTCAGATTCTAAACTTGAAAAGGCAAACGAAAAAAAATTGTTTTAGTTCTTTGATTACTCTCACGCCCTGATAAAGCCCCTTACAAAAGTGGGCAAAACGTTGGCAACTTCGGTTACAAGAATGACACGGTCCAAACCCGAAAGACGTTCTCATCTTAGTATAGACTCCGGTCGTGGAAGCCTTCGCTATTATGCTACATTTTTTCTCTAAAAAACACTTTTTCTTTAACATAATTAGGGAAGCAAATAACTCAACATTAAAGATTTAGAGTTGAAATCTATATGCTGCGTTTTTCAAGTCACCACTCTGTATCTATTTCATGATACATGGAACAAATTTATTTAAAATTCAGGTAATTATTTTGTGGAAAAGCTGAGACACGTCAATTAGTATTTTTGTTGACTGCGTCAAAATTCGAAGCACTTGCATCACAAGGAAAAGGGGAAAAAAGCTCAAAAATTTCGAAAAATTCGCAAAAGCGTTATTAACATTTTAAAAAGTGGACAACTTATTTTTTTATTTAATGTTTGCGACAAACTACTACAAATTTTGTCACATCCTACTAGTGATAGTGTCAATGAGTTTAGTTTAGAGAGCAGCATCGATTGGGATTGGATATGCCCAATTGCAAGAATTACTGTCTGTTGTCAATGTAGCGATAGAAGAAAGATTGCATGCAGTGGAACAGGGTAATATTGAAATAGGATGCCTTATATAACAGTTATAGTAGTATAGTATATATGATGGATGGGCAAAAAGGTCATACGGTCATGGTTTTTCATCACTATCGGGTGAGTGTGTGCATTATCGGAGCTCACACAAAAAAACTATTATTTCTTGGAATCAGAAACAAATTTTGTTACATATGTGAAAAAGAATAAATTACAATTTCATGATCATTTGAAGAAGAGAAAAAAAATTGTCAAAGTTATATGCGGAAAATATAGAAGATATACAAGAACACACAGTAGGACAACACGATAATATGAGATAGTTTGAAGCACGTCGAAAACGACTTACAGCATCTAACTTTGGCAGAATTTGTAAAAGAAGGGCTACCACACCTTGTCACGATTTATTAAAGGGTTTATTATACAGTTCTCCAAACTTAATTACTCCAGCAATCCTCTACGGAAGATTGAATGAAAACGAAGCCATAGCTGCGTATAAAACGAAAACGAAGAAAACCGTGACAACATGTGGTTTCTTTGTATTAAAAGAATACCTTTATTTAGGTGCAAGTCCTGATGGATTATTATTAGAAGACAATGGGTTAATTGAGGCTAAGTGTTTATATTCGATTGAAGACAAAAAGATTCGACGAGCAATAGAAGAAAAAACTAAAAATATCTGTGTAAAAAATGAAAACAATGTGCTTCAGTTAAAAAATAATCATGTTTATTATTATCAAATACAAGGACAATTAAATATTTTAAATAGGCAATATTGTGACTTAATATTATAGACAAATTGCGATTTACAAATAATTGACATAGAAAAGGACGAACAGTTTTGGAACAATATGTTAGAGAAGTTGAAACATTTCTTTATGAACTACTTGCTGCCCGAATTAGCCGATCCTAGAATTCCCAGAGGATTAAAAGCCAGGGATTTTTAAGAATGCAAAAAAAATCACAAAATCTTTACTTTAAACTATCAGCTAAAATAATTATTAGGCTAAAGATTATTACAAAAGACATTTAGAAATTTCAACAAGGTACCTCATCGCCTTAACGAACTGACACTTTAAGTTTTATTTGTTTAGTTTTAAATTCAAAAAATAATTAACAATCACTGCACTTACTAGAGCTCCTTGATATCGAATAGCAACAGTCACTACCATTGTCGTCACTACCCTTTATGTAAATCTAGTTGACAAAATGCGTATGTAAAGCTTACGCACGACGATTGTGAGCCTAATTCTGGTTTAAATATTCTCAAATTGATTCAAAGTAACTCAACGGGTAATTGGCCAGCGTACGCATACCAGCTTAATTACATAAAAGTTACAAATTAAAAAAAGTAACTAATATAATAAACACGCTAATGGCTGCGAGTAATTCAAATTACAAGTTACACATAAGCAAGTGGTTTCTCGGTACGATTCTTAACATTCGCAACTGCCATATAGAAATTCCTTCACAAAATGTCAGGAGGTTAATAAACGGTTATCTCCATTTACATAAATGAATAGACTTTCCTCTAACTAATAAATAGTGGAGAGAGAGCCGTTTCAATGCTAACCGACTCGCTAAAAGAAATTTTATAGTATTGAAGCAACATGGCGGCTGTTATCTTAACACATTTTTACTTACAACCGCTGATGTTAACTACCAAATTGCTGAAATTCTGTTATAGCATTATTGCTTAAACGTAAAGAAAATAACCAACGATGAAATTTAACCATAAAAAAGAATTTCTTACAATTTAACAAAAGCATAAAACAGCCAGCGATTGCAGCGACAACCCAAATTAAAATGACGGACAATATATTGAAGATCGTTTATAAATTTATATAATTATTATTACCCATTTTTAGTCCAAATAAACAGGTATTGTCATTAGTGTGTTAACGTTTTCACTTAATTGCTTAAAATTTTTCATTTAGTAATTTCTGTTTTACTTGATGCCAATCCAAGCAATGTTGACTTGTTAAGGGAATTCATTGTTATTGGTTATTTATATTATTAAAATTATTATGTCAACCAATATAAATTGATCAAATTTTTTATATACCGGGTGTCCACTCTTAAAGTCGAACATAGGCAATTAACAAGTCTATTTAATTTTTAGTTAGATTTTTTTAGCATTAGTTTTATAATAAAACGGCAAGTAGCAAATATGAAAACATTTTTTATTAAAAATTTAAAAAATAATAGTAACGAAACAATAAATTATAATAAATATTAAAATAATCCCCCGTTTTCAGCCAAGTAATATCCTAGTCTATTGTAGAAACAATTTTTTACGTCTGTCCACTGTCGTCAGTAATTAAGGAGCATTCTGCAACTATTGCTTCTTTCAAAGAATTAATATCTGGGTGGCGTCTCTTATAAATTTTATTTTTAAGATATCCCCACAATAAAAAATTACAAGGTGCTAAATCAGGAGACCTTGATGGCCAATTTATAGCACCACCTCGACCAACCCAATAATTTGGAAATGAATCATTTAAAAAACATTTACACCAAAATGCGCGGGACAGTCATCTTCTTGGAACCAGATCTCCTGATCTTCTCTTCCAACTTTTTCCAACGCAGTCTCTACTTTTATTAATAAAAGATTTATATACTTTTTCGTGTTTAAATTGCCTTTAATTTCAAATGGGCCGATAATATTATTATTAAAAATCCCAGATATTAATTTTTTGAGGATACTGAGTTCTGGTTTTCTTGAGCCCAATATCGCGTGTTTTGAACATTTGGTTCATTATTTAAAGTAAAAGTACACTCGTCGGAGAAGCACACTGACGACAGAAATCGGCGATCATTGTTCGCGCGCTCTTGCATTTTATAGCAAAACGCATTTCTGCTTTCTTCGTCCACATCTAAAATCTCTTGATGGAATTGTGACTTATACTGATGATATTTATGTTTTTTTAATAAATTCTATACTCGCGACTTGCGGCTTGACCAACTTCAACAGAAATTTGCCGCAAACTGTATGTTTGGTCTGCATTTACCATTGTCAAAACACGCTTTTCTGAGCGGTCAACAATTTGTCGATTTCCTGTGATATTTTTATTTTAGAATATTTTAATTTATTGAAAATATTATTACATATCACCTCTTTGTTCCGATTCTTGTGAAATATTTGCACATCTTTCAAATTTTTGTACATATTTTTTAATAGTACTGACAGATGGTATTGTACTATTAAAATTAACGGCAAACAAACTTCGAACTCTTCTGTAACTAGCGCCGCCATAAAAGGTTTTCACCATAAAAACCCTTTCTTCGTTTGTATTGTTATTCATTATTACATAAATAAACTTTAATGAGCGGTTTAACGTCAAGTTTTAATTGACTAACAAGCAATACAACAAACATTTGCTGTCAAATTCTAAAATCAAGGCTAATGCTATTTAAAAATTGTCATACTTTAAGTTAGTGTTTTAAAATAACTAGTTGCACTTTTAGTCCTGTCAGTAGTGTTATTTGAATCACAATAATTTTCTCTTCCTATTGATACTATTGCTTTTTCTCTAAGTTGAATTGGCAAGCAACAATTAGCAAAAACGTTCAATACCATGTTAAGTTCCTATGTTCGACTTTGAGAACGAACTCCCGGTATATATTTAAATTAACATGTTTCGAAGCTTGGTTATTAAGCTCATCTTCAGAATATTCTACATAAAATATATACCGAATGTCCCAGAGTAGGATAGTATGGGTATCTTTCTTATTATTAAAACTAGAGATTTCGATTCCGTTGAGAAACATTTCAATTTCCAAACAGTTTTGAAATTATTTAAAAATAAACAAAAACCGCCGATTTCTAAACACTCAAATATCTCTGTAATTATAAATGATATGAAAAAAAGTTTCAGATCAGAGTTGCTTACTTCGATGAAGCACACTTAAAACAAAATTCAAGATAGTTTTAAATGTTTCGTATGTATTAATAGCAACTTTCTTATTTTAAATAGGCGCCATATTAAATTTTTACACAATTCAATGTTTTTTTTCTCTATTCAACCATGTATAACAACCTATGTACATTTTAAATCTAGTAGCCATGATCAACAATATGCAAGCAAAAATGATTTATTAAACAAATTAAACACAACGATACACTGTGATATTGGTAAATGTTAAAACCATAATACATTACAATAACTATTCAAAGTGCTGGCCGTTTCCATGTACACACAACCGATACCGTTTTACAACACCGTTAGTAACTGTTTGCAATATATGTCGATGAACACCGTTAAAAGTCACCACACCACCACACACTTTTTTTTATAGTGCTTATAAATAAAAGTCCAGAGGCGTCAAATCTGCGGATCTGGTTGGCCACTGATTAGGTGTATTGGTGGCAACTACTCTATTATTAAAACAGTCATTTCAATTGTAACCGGCGTTGAAATTTAGTCGTGAATCTTTTATGTAAGACCCCGTAATTAGATTCATCTGGCTGAATTTTCTGTTTTCTGTTTTTTTTTACGATTGATTAGTTCGACGTTAGCATCGAAAACGTTTTACTCGTTATTTTATTACGTTTGATTTAAGTTTATTTGTATTTCATAGTTATTTCACAATTATTACTGGTATTTTTTTAAAATGCATAAAGTTCCGTGGTTTTGATTTTGATTTAGTGTTTTTACTTTTGGTTATCTCATTAGAATAACAACTCTATCTAATTTACGATTTCCTTTTTGGAATGTAATTTGATCAATTTTTCTTGGTATCTATACTTTTGTTTATGTTGAGTTCTTTTACGAGCGCGATTTGGACCACCTGTTAATTTAACGGAGTAAGCGTTTTCTGTGAGAAGATTTTCTTTCTTTCGAGTGCCTACGTGACAAGACGCACGTGGCAATTATAGTTTTCATCTCTGTCAATTTACTTTGTTTAGTGTTCCATCTTTTACAAAGATTTTACGGCGCAAGTTTGTTGAATTAAGTGGGATCACGAGGTGATATAAGGAGTAAAATTTTGATTTTGGGGATGATTAAGATTGTTCTTCGGTGGCAATTAAGAAATATCGGGTACCGTCATGTAGTTGAGTGGTCGGGGTACTTTTACCCTATCGTGATGTAATACCGCGGAAGTTAGATGGAACCGTGAAAATTAAGTGTAGTGGTGGAAAAGTTTAATTTTCCAAATTTCGTAATTTACGGTTTAAATAGTCTCATGGTTTCCAAAAACAAAACTCACGTTTCAAGTTGGATATGCAATCGATGGGTTGTGCTACATCCAGTCTTCGCATTTGTGCGGATTTCATTTAAGTGTTAAAAAGAAAATTCTTCCGCCGTCATTGCAATTGTTTGGGGTAGCTTTCAACGTTTTTCTTCCTGGAGACAACGGGCCACCTAGAACCAACCACAGGTTCTTTCCTGAAGTTACGACAATTCAAGGTATTTATTTTGCACCATTTATTTAATCGTGAAGTTATTATTTACGTGATTGAGTGTTAAAAGCTTTGAATTTCAAATAAAAATTACAAGTGTCTCGAATTGATTTAACGTTAATGTAACTAATTATTGTCCGTATTTATCGGAACTGTGACATAATCCCGAGTTAAAAAATTATTAAACCGGACCGAATTTTCGATTCAAGATATAGATATTAGTTTTATATTAAATAAGTTTATTTCTTTTGTAAATAAGTAATTTCGACGCGCACACGGCCGTGATAAATTAAGATTTACTAATTTGTGCTTGGTTTTATTAAATTCTGTATTTTGTATTTTAGTATTTTGTTTTTGTGCATTTATTCAAATAATTTTATATTTTGTTTTTATCAAACATTCATTTACATACCTTTTGTTGTTGGTTAATTATTTTTGTTGATTACAGTACTATTATTTCATTTTATTTCATTTTTTTTGTGTGTGTTCAAATAAATGTTAAATTGTTAAATGTAAAGAGCTTTTAATTCCGTCGGCCTCCGCGTGTGTAACTTTATTAATTTATTTCAGATTTTAGTAAGATACACTCTAACAAGGTTTAGAGTGTATCCCTCAGGAGCGGACTTGTGGTTGGCAAGGGCCAGAAGTCCATTAAGCTTTACTCCTTCCTGGCGCCCTTTGATTTCGACATTATTACTTTTCGATTTTGTGTTTTTCGTCAAGTTATCCAAATCAATCACGAAACTTTTAAATATAACCCACCCCGTCTCCACTGAGCAGCGGCACAACATCGTTTATGTTACCTCATTACAGGCAGTGACATTGTTCCAACTTTTGCATGTAACAAAATATCGGATAACATTGCCAGCATTATGTGCGGGAGCGCCATCCTGCTGATACCATATTTGAACATTTTGTGGCAAAGGTACATCTAATCTAATAAATCTTCAAGATATGTTTGCAGAATTTCCATATAACGCTGCGCTGTTAAGGTTCCATAAAACCATTAAACGATTTCCAATATGCCACAAAAAACATTAAAACCGAAACGAGTCTGGTTGCGCCGTGGAACCACTATGTGTAGATTTTCCTATATCCAATGGTGCTCATTATGGCAATTAAATAATCCAAAATTGGAAAAGTAGCATTCGTCAGTCCATAAAACTTTTTTTTCAATTCTTGGTGATTTAGTTTTCGACACATTAACTTGAGCTTCAATTTCTCGAGTGGAAATATACGTATTGTCATGCACACAAGCTAAAGTTAATTCCTCACTTTCAGTAACCACGTTTATGTTCCAATTGGGCTTTTTAAGACATCCATACTGCTGCATATTTGAATCTAATATTTCAAATATCTCTGTAAAATTTGTTAGATATCCTTGAGCATCAAGACGGGAGTTTTCGTAGCAATATTGTTCATTTGTTGGAAAGGTCGCCATTAGATATAATTAAAGAAAAAACAGTTGTTTTAAACTTATCACTTAATAATTTAATTTTAAATTCAAAATTATCTAGCTAAATAAACTAAATAAAAAAATGTAAATTTTACAAAAAATAATAAAGCTATAAACTAGAATGATGTAATTTAAATATTTATATAAAAAATTTAATAATAATTTTAAGTATTTATGAAGGCCCTGTACAAAGTACTACATAAAATGACTTGTCAATTAAATAAAATTAAGTCACTAATACCAATCTTGTAAAAAAGATTACATCAATTTTATTAAAACACGCAAAAATGTCTATTGAAACACGCGAATTGCGACATTTGGATGCTTTAATAGGACCTATTAAATACGCAAATTCTTAAGAAGACTATTAAACAAATCAAAGTATGTTGCAAAGCTTAGAAACACAACAATGACAAATGTATCGTAGAAATATAACATGTAAATGAAAAATGGCAAGAATATATTGTTGTTGCAGATATTTTATATTGCAGGCGTTGATTGAATAATTGCAGTGCAGTAGAATTTTTTTATTAAATTGTATTTTATTTTGTTTGACAAAAAAACATGACAAGAAATTAGAATTAATTAAATTACAAATGGAAAACTTTGTGTTTTCAGTTCCTTATTTGTTTTTATTCTTGTCGAATTTAAAATTTTTAAAATCTATTATTTTACTTGACTATGAAAAGGTTATTTGTCAAATGAAATGTATCGTGTGTGAACAAGTACTTCAAAAATTTGATCGCTTTTTAAGCAAACAATAAAACTTAAAAGCGGGTCAAGCAAGTAACAAACTTACGGTTTTTAAAAGAAAGCGCGAGCGTTGGTGTTAATACCAATAGCTGGCGACGGGAAATTATTTTAAGCGTTTTTATAAACTACACAATTATCAAATATTTTACAAATTCTTCAAATATATATATTCAACAAGTAAGAAATGCATAAGTGTAAAATAGTTGAGAATGATTTGATTTGCAATTAAAAATATATGGCAGACTTTATAGCAGCTATTAAAAGAAAACAATATTTTTCTTTGCCAATAACTCGACTAAAAGTTTGCTATTTACTGTTATATATCTATGTCAGTTTTACGATATGGACCGTTGCTGCTTTGTTTTTACATCTAAAATATAACTCAAGGAGCAGTAAAACTTATTTAGCAATTTCTTGTTTGAAATTATGTAATATTAATAGTTCAAACATTTGTAATCAACGAAATTTTTCTAATTTATGTTTATAGTTTAATATTTGGTTGTATGATATAAACGATGAGTTTGACAGTGACGCAATGTTTGGGGGTTATATTGAGTGTTCAATGCTGTGTGAAGAGCCCTTTGATTCTCTCGACTGAGTAATCGTGATTACTGGCGCGTAACACCGTTCAATTCTACTCATATTCAACCTTACATTTACAGCGTTGTGATCACTAGTGAGTTTTTATGTCTATTTTATATAAGTACATTTATTAATTATAACACCTTTCTCATCTTTACAAAACACGGTGGTATTATACTTAAAGTAAATCTTAACTTCTTTTTGATTTTTAAATTGAAACTCGAATCTCATTTATCACTTTATTAACTTTTATAATTTTACTAAGCCTAGCAGCATTCTAAGTGTAAACGATTTTGATTATAAACCAATTCGGCGTCTATCAATAAAGCTGTCCTAAACTGAATGAAGTTATTTAAGGTATCGACCGCAGGAGGTTTTTTTACGCTTTATGCAAACGATGTTATTTAGATTACATTCTATATACATACCATATGTAATTTCCATGTCGGTCGCATTTTATTTGATAACGTTCTATCTTATAAATAGCATGACATTGAGTTTTCGCATTTCTCTTTTATGGTTTTTCATGTCATCTAAGGTTGTTAAATGTTCCTGTCGATTCTAGAAAAGTTTAAATTCATGAATGTTGTATCTAAACAAGTTGTATGTGGATTAAAACGTATTTGTAAGATTTAGAAATAGCAAGATGCTTTAAATCCGTAAAATATATTGTATGATCATTATTTAACTAGCGGCAACAAAATATTGAAACGTTCTCGAAGTTCTTCGAGAGAATGACCGAAGGATGTTGAACATTCTTGACCCATATAACAGAAATATATAAAAGCTATTCAAAGGAAGCTGAAGTCAGTTTCTCGAAGCCGGAAGTCAGAAGAATTTGTTTAAATACATTAAATGTTTAACGCGTGTGATAAGATAAGTAAGTGTACGTGCTTTTAATATAAACAAATACCGGTTTAGATAAACAGAATTTATCCGCAGACATTATTTTCCCAGTGATGGTAACAAGTGATATATAAATTAATGTAAGTCTTTTTCTTAAATACCGTTGTATTTTATTAGTGTTGTTTAAAATAAGTCGTGTCAATATTTCATTTATAAACAAATTAGTTTTAAAAAATCGTTACAATATTTCGTTTTAACTGTGCATTTAGCGTTATAGGTTTTAGATAAAGTGATTTGATTTCACCAAACTATTCTTAAAATAATCTGCGTAGAATAGTATATTACAACACAAGTTACAGAATGAACGTGCTTCAATCACGAGACCGGATTTCATACATGAGCCGCGCAGCGGCGAGTTTCTGAAACGGTAGTGATTGAAACGTATACTATAACTTGTGTTCTTTCTATAATTTTAATTTTAAAACAACATTGGAAAACCTTTGTATTTTATTGAATTGGCAACGCTTATACTTTGACGTTTTGAAGTTTATGTGTTAACCTAAAATCTCATACGAAATGATTTCTTTATAATTTTATAAGAAAATAACTTTGGATTAATAGACGCCTTTATTTTACCTTGGCATCAACATTTGAATTTCAATTGTTAAGTTACAATAATATTTTCATGTGACATCAACTTACGATGCAAAGATACCAACTTTGAAAAAACTAACATTACTACAATTCGTGCAAGAATTTGCTAATTAGGCATTTCCACGTGACGTCACGACAGCGCGAAAACAAATCTCGATTATTACGAGTTATATAGGTCTTTTGTATTGGAATGTACATATATCATATTGTTCTATTGACTTAAAATGAATATAAACGCAACTATAACTTAGTTGTGAGATATCAGCTGTTTGGGGGCTACGTCAAATGACGTACATGGAAACGTTTTATTCTTACACGGATTTTAGTGTGCGTTTTGGTAATTCTTATGTCAAAATAGAGAAAATTTGTATCTGTTAATTTTTGTAAATATACTTAGACGTAAGACCACGAGGAAATTATCTGCAAAATTTAGTAGTATAAAAATTTTAAGAATATTACTTCATAGACAGCCATATTGCTAATGCATGTGTGTATTGATACATTTGTATAATCTACGAATTCAACATACTTATGTCTATTAGTAATATCAAGAATGTTAACCTCACATCTCCAATATTATACTGGATAGTTAAGTAATAAATTAAAAGTAAAATCAAAATAATTTGCAAGGAAAAAAAATATTGTTACAGTAGAATCTTTCTTAATCGCACATCGGTTTAACCAGTCTATCGTCTGTGTGAACTACTTGTTATTTATCTAATTACTATTCAGTTTATTACAAAAAACTAATGTAGTGATAACAACAAAAATTAAGCGTTCTATAGTCTGTACCATACTTTAAATTCAGCACGGGCAGCATAGGTCAATGTACTTATTATGGGAAAATTTTGCACAGCGTTGTCACCTGAGGCACTATTCTGAAAGCAACTTTTAAGTACTAATTTGCAGAGGTTCTCAAACGTGGTATAATAAAATTAACTAAGTTATTTGTGAATTTTGGTAATTACAATGCATTGAAGCATCCCATTAAAGTATGATCACCGTTATCATTAAGCTACACTTAAGCTAAGTAAAACTTAATTGGTATAGAAATAATTACTAGAATAATTGTTTTTTTTGTTTTACTTAACTTTAATAGCTTAAAAATGTCGGTGCCAACGGAGATAAAACAAATATGAAAAATTCATTTAACTCAAAATGTTGTTTTTATATGAGTTTAATTATTATAATTCATAATAATTGTTGCGGTAAAGTGTATATAATTAAACTGAAAAAAAATCTGTTTTTAACATGCAGTTGAAATACCACTGGCAAGAGGATGGTAAACACCGCGTCTAATACTTTTGTTTAAGCCCAAGCTAACAGGACTATATATCATAACGATGAAAGTTTTGTGTTTAAATAGAATTCGGTTGAGGTGTAGGTAGCAATACAGCAGTCCTTAAGTGCAATGCTGCATTTGAAGTATGGTACAGACTATAGAACGTTTGGATAAAGATAATTCAGAAACGTATCTGTCAAGAATGGTATGTAGAAAAGAATACCGTGAACGACTGTAGTCGAAATCGTATAGCCATTCAAAATGTTTGTACACACATTAAATCTATAAAAACACTTTTAACACATTGCGTACTTAGAAAACCTACAAATGGTTCGGTTGACGATGGTTCATAGTTATAGTTTCAGCAAAAACGTTGAAAAAGTACTCCGGCACGATTTTAAAAGAGAACGCACTTATTTTACATGCAAAATTTGAAAATTTGGAGATTCTTCAGCAAGTGATGGATGGTTACACCGCTGAAAGCTTTCTCCCAAAAAAAAGCATTTGCGACTGGTCAGGAAAACTCAGCTTCTGAATTCAAGTTAAAAAGAGAGAGAGAGAATAACTGTCGCTCTTTGTGCCAACGCTACAAGAACAATTTAAATATTATTTGTTTGTAATTGAGGTGCCAAAAACATGTCGCGCGCTTAAAATATTAACATATCATCTCTTCCAGTATACTACAAGGCGCAGAATTGAGTTTGGATGGATTCCTACTTGTTAATAGAGTGATTTATAACTGAGTTTGTTCTTCAAGTAAAAAGACACTTGACAAGTGTAAAAATTCTAGTTGTGACAACTCACAAATGTGAAATGTTGCTTTTCTCTAATGTTACAAAACTAGTGCAACCTATGGACCAGGTTGTGTTAGAAAATGCCGAAAGACAAAGACGTTACAGGCACAAACTACTTTTAGAAATTATTTTTAAACAAAAGATACTGGGGTTATTGCTGCACTAAAAACTATAAACATTAAAGGTGCTACATGGTGGCTCATTCTTATGAAGAAACGCCACAATCTACATTTGTCAAATTTTGGTGAAAAATTTGGCCAAATGTAGAACAAATAATTGAAAGAAATAAAGAAGATAACCCTGCAGCCTGGCACATTATTACCGAAATAGCTATACCACGTGATAATGACACTCTGTTCACCGATTTACGAAAACTTCCAAACTGTAATGGACACATTCAAGAAGATATACAAGAGTGGATAACCGCTAGTGAAGAACTCCAAAATGAAATCTGAACTGATGATAAAATTGTTCAAGCAGTTACTGGCAAAAGTAACAAAAGAAAAAAAGAAGAAATGAAAGAAGAAAACCAGACTGAAAACGAAAACAAAAATTAGTCATCAAGAAGCGAAAGCTGCATTGGAGTTGGCAGCATCTTATATTGAGTAGCAGGAATATCCAACGGCTGGGTATATCATTTTCGTCAAGAAATGGCAAAATTTTGCTCAAGAAAACAACGGTTCAAAAAAAAACAAAAACATTTTTTTTCTAGCTTACACAATAATGTACTGTATAATGTCTTTAAATATTTAGAACCATAAGTACTGTATCTATTCAATTTATTTTTAGTTGTCTGTTAAAATTAAGAATGTATTAGAGCTTTTTTTTCGTTCCACTTTGTGGACTGATGTCAGGCTACTACACCGTATTCCACTGTACTGTAATGGTATTGTACATTGTAATGCTTTATAATTCCGTCATTTAGTTACCCGGCCAGGGTCTGGTGTTGACATGACCAATTAAGAGAGATTCCATTATATGATTGCTTAATGACACTGCAATACTCTCATGAATTTAAAGAAATCTATATCTATAAAATGAATACTTTTTCTTAATAGTAGCTTCTAAGATATCCACAAGATGGTAGTCATCATTATACGTCGCTAACACAATTACATTGAAACTACCCAATAATAACTTAAAAAAATAAAAAAAGAACAAACTTGAAAAAAATTAAATGATCAAATATAATGATATTTTCTATATAACTAACAATTCCATAGTTTTTCTACATATGGATTAACTCGTACGTAGCTCCGTTTCTACGATATCGCCATATTAACCTCAGATTTATTAATGAATTTAAAACCCCAATGGGATAAAACATGGCAATTTGTTTTGTATAGTTATGAAAATTGCATTTAAGTATTCCAGTGCTGAATAGTCCAAATATGACAATACAGCTGTCCACTGGTCTCTAATAATTGCTTCTGCAATTATATAAACAAACTTTTGCATTTGCGTAGTACAGTTAGAATTATTATGCCGCGTTAATTTAATTCAATTTTTTGAAATTTGCGATTGTGGTATTTACTATCTAACTATCAACTTCATAGTTTCTTACATGTGGGTTAACTCGTATGTAGCTCCGTTTCTACGAGATGGCGTTTAGCCTCAGATTTATTAATAAATTTAACACCCGAACGGAATAAAACTATGGCAATTTGTTTTATATAGTTCTGAAAACTGCATTAGAGTATTCCAGTGCTGAAGAGTCCAAATAGGACGAAACAGCTATCCAATAGTCTTTAATGTTAGTTAGGTTAGTTTAGTTAGGAATATTATGCCGCCTATAATTAAAATACATTTTCTGAGCTTCGCGGTTGTAATATTTACTATCTAACCAACAACTTCATAGTTTCCTACATGTAAAATTTCTTATTCATTTGTCTCTATCAGCTGGTTGTCTACTACATACTTGAAGTACACATCTAACACAATACATATGACTAATAAACACATATCAAAATATTTATTTTTGAAGTCGATGCCATGCATGACATTGATATAAGATTAGGCTTAATTCTTAGCATTAACTTTGACAGTCGAAATATGTGTTTGGCACCGACTTCAAAAAGTAATATGATTTAAATAAATATTTTGAGATGTGATTATTAGTCATGTATATTGTGTTAAATGTAAATATCAAGTATGTAGTAGACGACTAGTTGATAGGAATTAATGAATCAGATAGGTACTTATTGACGTGTTAAATGAAATTTTTTTACGTTTTAGTGAATTTAATTTTTTGAAATCGGTTTTTTATATATAAACGAACACAATTTATTAAAATAAATGTTTTACGTGTAAACTTTAGATTTCTAGATATACTGTAATATGGTGCTTGTATCTGTAAAAGTCTTCCAAATTAACTTTTTTATTTAAATCAATGATGTTTAGATTAAAAATTTCATTACATGAAAAAGTTTAATTGAAATGTTATTAAATGTAACAAATAAATGCGTAAAATTTAATAAAAAATTTTTTTTTTTAATAACAATAGGTAGACTAGTTAAATATTTGTTAAGGGTTGGTCCTACTGCACCGGTTCGTCCGGTAATGATTTTTTCGTGTATACTGAAAGGTTTTGTAAAGATCTTTTCAGTGGCAAGTTTTTTTTTCTCGATCTGATAAATTTAATTCAGCGGTTTTCTATTTTTAATGTATTAAATTATTTTGATGCTTTTAGAAAGGCAATTTTACAGTAGCTGTGGGAGTAGAATACAGTTTTGTAAATAAACATTTTGAAAATTAAAATAAATAGTGTTATTTTTAGCGTTAAATTTATAACATCAGCAATGACAATATTAAAAAAAAACAAGAATTAAATAAAGCAATTTTATTAAAAGTATAAATGCACAACTATACTTTTAAAATAAAATTATACACGATACTGTTATTTTTGTAGTGACGAATCTGCTTTTAATAAGTTTTATAGTACATTATATTAAATAATTACAAATAGTCAAGTACCGTTTATATTTAGTTTTTAAGCAGTTCTCTTAGAAAACGAATCCTTTAGAAAACAATGATTTCGTACTTAAAAATAAACATTTTATTTTTTCATGCCGTCTATTGTCTTTCTTTTGAAAATAACAAATATCAGTTTTTTACAACAGCCGAGTTTTACTTTCCACGGTAGCGTATTTTTAATTTTAATAGTTTGATTTTTTGGAAAAAATGTAATGTAAATTTTAAAAAATTCCATAAAGTGTTTGCAGGTTTAATCTAATGTTTGACACATTTTTTTTACTTAACATTACTAAAATTTGTAATACTGTTTTAAAATAGTTAAATTGAGAGTTTTTTTCGCGAATTGCAATTTTTAAACTGAAATCCAGCGATGGTTTTAAAATTCCATTTTATTGCTTGACTCTAAAAATCTTTTAAGGATAGTTTGACGTTTATGTTGACAAGTGCGCAAAAACTGCCAGACTGTTTACAAAAACTAGAAATTAAAATTTATAACAGTTAAGTACAATAAATAAATTTCTCTATTTCGCATATACGCACAATGATGACTTTGTGCAACTATGTTATCAAAAAACAGTGTTACAAAGTGCAATCAAAAGTAGTGACTTTTGTGTGTGTAATATATTAAGTTGTATAATGTCAAATATTTTCAAATTTTAAATTAGAAAGTAGGCAGATGTGATCATTGTTCCCAACTATAATATATCAGAAATTGCTGCCATGCATATATTACAATTTGTATCAACAAATAATGTGAATTAAACCAAAATACAGAAAGTAGTATGAAAATAGTATTTCAAAACACAAATTACAGAATGAACGCGCCTCAATCATGAGACCGGGTTTCATACACGAACCGCGCAGCGTCGAATTTACGAAACGGTAGAGTGATTGAAACGTATTCTATGACGTGTGTTTTATACTAGTTTCTCTATTTCGATTCAATTTTAATATTTTTTGTATAATTTTAGTTTTTAAACAACACTGGGAAACTTTAGTGTTTTATTGAATTGAAAACACACAATCTCATATGAAATGAGCTCTTTATAACTTTATAAGTAAATAACTTTGGATTAATAGGACGTTTTTATATTATCTTGGCATCAACATTTGAATTTCAATTGTTAAGTTACAATAATTTTGATTTCTATTTCGTGTCAACGTCAACTTACGATGCAAAGATACCAAGTTTGAAAAAACTAACATTACTAAAATTCGTGTAAGAATTTGCTTATTCTTACACGGATTTTAGTGTAAGAATCGCTAATTCTCATGTCGAAATAGAGAAACATATTTTCTTGTAGATTTTCCTCGTTTTTTATAACTGGATAATTCCGTAATGTTAGTATAAAGGTCAACTTCGCCTATTGTATTGTTATATGTTAAATACGACCTATGGTTTCTAAACTGCATTTCCATTTTTATCTTTTTTGTTTGTTTTTAATTTTTTTTAGTTAGTGTTGAAAGAAGTGTTATCGGCATTTTAGTACAGAAGTTTTTCTCTTTAGCATGTAATCGTTTCGACGCCATTGTTTTTTTTTATTTAAATTTTTTGAACATATCTTTTTTTTGTGTTTTGTGCTGTATGGGAAAGTGTGCACGCTGTGGAGATGTGTAAAAACTGTCGATTGTCAAATAATATTTTGGTCTAATATTGGGTTGAGTAAAAAAACTACAATTTTGGCATTGATATGTCTTTTTATTTTTTATTTACAAAGATGCCTTTCGCTTCTAGATGCTATATCTAGAACACAAATTCCTATTTTCTGACACACAATAAATATAATTTACCTCAAAAATGTGCACGTTTGTTAAACATTTATTGAATTCGACTTAATCTGCATTTATATAGCGTAGACTTCCATAGAGCGTGATATCTTTGTTTGACATGTATGAACTTGAATATTTTTTATTGATATGTTAAAAATTGGCCAAATCCTATTTAACTTTGGATTTGTAAGAGTTTCTGGATTATGCTGCATGCATGAAATGTTAAAAAGAAAATTGTCGTGGATTGGTAACATAAAAGTATTTGCTTAGTGGTAACGGTCGTGAATTATGTTTGAAAATCTGTAACTGTTTGGAAAAATTCAAATAGCAAAGTCAAAATCAAAAGGGCGCCAGGAAGGTTAATAGCATAAATAGGCTTATGGGCCTTGCCAACCAGAGAACAGATCATGCGATGTACACATTAGAACTTACTTTTAAATGTATAGTCACTAAATTCTAAAAAAATACTCGTGAACAGGTTTAGTGATTAAAAGCTGCGTTACATTTGAACAATTTAATATTTATTATATAGAAGAAATAATATAAATAAAATTAAAATAAAATAAAAAAACAAAATTTCACACACAAACTAGATTCATAATAAAACCATCGATTATATAATTTAGTTAAAAAAAAGAAATAAAATAAATTACTTAATAAATTTTACTAAAACGTAAATTAGATTTAAAATGATACTAAAAATGCAATTACATTAAATTTAAAGACCTTTATTATCAATATTTGAATTTAAATTGTTCAGTTACAACGATTTTGATTTCTTTTTAATGTAGCGTCAACTTACAATGCAGAAATACCAACTTTGCAAAAACTAATATTACAAAAATTCGTTTAAGAATTTGATAATTCTTACAGAGAATCGCTAATTCTTATTACAAATAGAAAAACATATGTTACAATTCCTTTTTGTAGCGCTCGTATATTGTTAACATTAAGCATTACAATTGTCGTTATTTCGTTTTACAATATACTATATATTTACTGTTTGTATTGTACTTTTCAATTGGTTTGATATTTTTAAAAAGAATATTAAAATACACAAAATATGTAGTTTGTTTATTCTTATTTTGCAACAGTACCGTTTACAAAGCAACCTTTGCGACGTGCTATAGGGTTGTTACGAATACTAAATTTTATATCAATATCGATATTTTGTAAAAAAAAAACTTAAGAATACTTCTTTATTGTTATTTAAATTGCTAGTTCTTAATCATTTTAATAAATAAATTTTATTTTTGTAAATATCAAGCTAAACATTTTGAGTGCGAACATATCGAAGATGCATTGATGAGAGCGATCACGGTTTAGGTTCTAGATAAGATCGCTAACGCGGTTTACATCGATGTTCATGGGATGTGGTTTAGGTTCAAAAACACCTTCCTTATCAAAAGACTACAACTTTTTGAAAAAGTACTTCATTTGTTTAATTGTTCCAAATATGAATTAAATACATTATATATAAATAATATAAGTAGATAAATAATTGTAAGTTTGCTTGAAGTGCCAGCTAACAAACCGACGTTAATTATTATTTGTGCTAAATCTGTCCGTCTAATAACAAAAAATTTTGTCTTAGCATAACATTGTTCTAACCGCAAGGTAAGCAAGGAAGGAAGCATTTTTGGTATGCACTGTGTAATAAGAAAGTAAAGGTTTGTATTGCATAGAGATGACACCAATGTAGCGATCACAGAGTTAGGCATTATTTGGGTACATACTAATGATTAACGGCGTTTAGCAATGAAATCTTAGAGTTTTTGAAAAAATCGATTTATGGAAATTAAGTATAACCGTTGATAACTTATCATTAAATTTGAAATATAAATTTAAAATATTGGTGCAAACGGCGATAATTGATTTAGCTGTAGTTTCGGTATGTCTGTACACTTCTACATCAACATCGCTGTAAACAGTGTAGTAAGTAGCAAAAATAAACACCTTTGGTATGCATGATTCCATAAGAGAATAACTGTTTGTTTTACATATGTAGTTGTGACATCCATGTAGCAACTGCGATATAAAGCACGCTCATCGATGCATCTTCGGTATGTCCGTATGCTTACATTTTTGTTTGTATAAACTATTTTTACTTTCCTATAAGTATATACCGGTCGCAATTTAAAAAAAAATTGTTTGCATAGTTTTACGTTTCAAGATCTCCTGAATAAAAAAACTGTATTTAAAAAAAAAATTTTTGGGTGTCTGTGTTTGTGTGTGTGTGTGTGTATGTAACGATGTATCCACGATAACTATCGAACCAAAAGTCCTAGCAACTTGAAATTTGGTATGGAGCTGGCTTTTCATATTCTTTCGGTTTTATCAAAAGATGGGTCTGATAAAAAAAACCGGAAGTGGATGTATTTTTAGCAGTTTCTCTTATATAATTTTGTACGTATGTAAATTATTCGACTTATTTTTAATTTCTTATAGAGATAATTTTTCCTAACAATTTGTTCAAATCAAAATTTTTTCTAACATTAACAGTTTATTAGATATTTTATTTATAATTTAAAATGAATTCACAAATATAATCTAGGTTCGAATCCTGCATGCGACGATTTTTTTAGAAGAAAATTCCATATCTTGAAGGAAAAACAAGATACGTTAAATATAAAATTTTTACTGATTTACTACAGGAAAAAGCAATATGACGACATAAGCTCAACTTGCCATATTTTGATTATATCTTAATAAAATCGAGGAGAAAAATTTAAAAAAAATCATAGCATGCTAGGAAGTCAAATACAAACGTGTACATATCACTTCAAAGTGATTGCATAACCTTAAAAAAAATATGTAGACATTCCTTCATGATTCCTTATAAGAAAGTCGTGTGATGACCACACCAGTTTTTTTTAATTGTGTTTATTTAATTATGTTATATTAATACACATTATTTTGTATCTCAGGTTTTAGTATCTTAAAAATGTCTTTGCCAAATAGTTAGAATTCTATTTATTTAATGTTATTTCAAACAAAACATTCAGTATAATAACAGCTATTTACGTGCATAATAAATTGTTTCTCAGTTTAAAAAAAGAACAAAAAATGTCGTAAACATACATGGCAATTATCGAATAAAAGTTCGCACTTCACTTTCCGCACGTTGCTAATGGAGAATAGAATTACCGTACGTCTCGATTAACAACTGCCTAGAATGTAACATTTTATAAAGCTGCAAAAGATTCGTAGTGTACATAACAAATAAAAAATAGTAGTTACTGTCGAAGAGTATTATAGTTTACAGCCGAAATGATGGCTAGACTCTAATTTTACGAAATGCACATTTTTTACGAATTATACACTATACTTTTCTAGGTTATATTTGATTATTTAATAATAAATATTTATTTTAATAAAGTCCTAGCAATTTAACTTTCGATGCACGTCATTGATGACGTAAAATTCATACCACCGTATTTATAGTAAAAATTAAATAAACACCGAATTGTCTTATGGAATTTTTTTTGTCAAGTTGTTAGTGTGTTTACTACAGTTGCAGCGTTTTGGCATCTGTCAAAATTAATTTCTGTTTTTTACGTCAAAGTGCTCATTGTTTTTTATAATTATTTTTGATACAAAACTGTACTATTTTGAGCTTGAACGAGATAATGTTGGTCCATTGATATACGTAAATCCTGTGCGAGAGGTGCCCTTTTACATAGTATTCAAATTGTGGTAATACATACATATATTCTACAGTTAGTTCTGTATCTACAGCGGTTGCTAACAACGAGGTTCTTAGATCTGTTCAAAACGTAAGCGTAGTACACCTGTTACGAATGTAGAAACTTTTAATTAAAACGTAATTCGCAATGTAATATACAGAATGTACAAAAACAGTAGGTTTACATGATAATATCGACAACATGGTTGAATAACTACGTCACTGACGTTAATGACGTGCATCGAAAGTTAAATTGCGAGAACTATAAAAATAAATCTTTTATAAAATAATTAACCCAAACTTGAAAATATGTATAGAGATGTCCAGAATGTTGTCAAAAAGCCCTTTCTTTGCAATTTTTTTCCTATATATTTTTGTAATAAGATATTCCAACATACTGTCGTTCTCTGTACAATTAGGTTTGACAGAGAACTGTATGACCTCATTACGAAACTGTAGTATAGAAAAAAACATAATGGCATCGTAAGGACAGTGGACTGCACCCTGGAGATCTGTATTGGTAGTACCTAAAATATACTATTAAAAACAAAAAATTATATGTCAAAACTGTTTGTCTGTATGTAACGGTGAGTATCATTTATGTATTTTAAAAACATGCAATCTTGGTTAACTTCAAACAATTTACAAATTTTACTATTCAATAGGTTAATTTCACGAAAAACTTATTATGAATAAGCCTGATAAATTTGTAATAAATCAATTATTTTACACAATTAGTTTTTGCAGCCAGTAAATTAAAGAAATCTATTTATGCCAAACCTTGAATCGTTATAAGTTTGTTTGAAAAATGTGACGTTGGCATGTGGATGTTTTTCTTAGAAGCTACAACAGAATAACATGTGGACAAAAAAGTTAAACTCGTAAATGCTTAAATATAATTAATGGGTGTTATTCTTAGAAATGGAGTTTTACGAATAAAAGGTAATATAAATATCTCACTTAAAGAAGTAGTAGTTAATATCATTTTTTTGGACTAAAAACTATTTTGAACTTTTTATAATGAAGATTTGAGTTTAAAGAATAAAAGATAAAGTGAATAAATCTAATATGCTGCTAAAGGAAATTGTTAACGAAACAAATGTATTGAAAATTTTGTTACTTAAGAAAATGATACTGTAGGAAGAGTATTTTGCTAAAAAACAGCGATTAAGTGCTTTTGCTTGTAATTACTTTTAAATATATAATTTTTGAAGGTATAAATGAGTGATACATTAAAACCATAGCCATAACAATTGATTGTTTTGTAATATTTATCTCGTGTAATTTATTATAACGTAAGTACAAAATGTTTATGATTATTTTTTAACAATGCAATTTTTTTCAGTATAATCTACGAAACCAAACAAATTTTTTAACAATGCAAATTGATTTATTTTATAAGATTATAATGTAATACAGAGTAAAAGCATACAAAAACACTTACATTGCATTAATACAAACTTAAATTAATAATAACGTATACACCCCAGACATGTTCGGAAAAAAACAAGTTGATATCTTGCAACTGTCGATGAATAATTAAAAACAATTGGTCTCTTGTGAAATGCCATGCAGTTTAAAAAACTGATCGGTGTTAAATTTTCATTTCTTTAAATTAAAGTATGCATTTTGTTATTGCACATTGAGTGCTTTTGTTATTTAATCGATTTGATTACTTAACTCACTCTAAAGTACTCACAATGTACAAATAAAGTCCGATAAATTACTGTTGACTTTTCGTTAGCATCAAAAAAAGTTTTGCAAGAAATTAAAACTGGTAGTGAAATTAAATTAGGTGATTTATTCTAATTATTTTGAAAAAATGAGGGTAAAAGTAGAGGTAAAACTCCTATCGGTAATGTAAACGTAAACTATTGAGGGGTTTATTGGAGCGCCTTAATCTGATGCATGGGAGTCTCAAAAAAGTGTGACTGAAGTTCGTACTGCTCTTAAAGAAATTGAAACTTGTCCTAATTATGTTTCTAGCCGTATTGAAAGACTGGACCCTGATACTCCGGCTAAAAGACTAATTAAAACACTTTTGGAAGACTAAGCGTTAATGCAAGAAGGACATAAAACTACGCATATTTGATTTAAAATCGTAGATTTTGCTTAGTTTTCTACTTCCCGTGTATAAAGAAAGCATAAAGTTTGAGGGAATTTTTCAATCAGAATAAGTTTACAAATTTCTAAATACAGTTGAAAAATTACATATAGCTAAAAACGTTTCTAAAAAAGGTCTTTTTCGCTCAACAGATGATCTTTTTACTAATGATGCGTTGTTATGGTTTCGTTCAATTCGTTCGAAAGTCGCTTCATGGGATAAATTAGTAGCCGCTCTTAAAAAGGAATTTTTTTCTTCATTTCTCAATTTTGCCTTATGGAATGAAGTTAAATCTAGTAAAAAAATGCCTAATAAAAAAAAAGTTTATATATTGCTACTATTAAAATTTTATTTTCTCGTTTCTCAATTTATCCTGAAAACAAACTCGTTTAAAAAATATTATTTTTAATTTACAGCCATATTTTTTTAATCGTTTAGGAATCAATGGTATTACTTCTATTGAATACCTAAGTAACTTATGGCGAAAACTAGAAGAGTTTAAAATTCGTATTGAGCAAAATACCATCAATTCTTTTAAGTTTTGATTCATCAGGCCTGTATAATTTTTTTTTATTTTGCATTTTATTTTATTTAAGTTTATTATTAAAATTGAATTTTTCTTTCACCTTAATTGTTTTATTGATAAGACAACCAGCGCCCTCTAATGCCGCTTGTTTTCCGCTCTTATTATACCACCGGGTATTTTCATTGGTTACCCAGTTTTCTGGCTAAGCCTGTTTTAATCTCAGACGACGTTTGGCAGAAATTGAACAGAAATTTTTGTTGAACGTTTTTCTAATTTTACATTTAATCACTAAATTACTTACTAAATGCCAACGTTTGTAAAATACAGCTTACATAATCTGAAACATTTAATTTATAAACAAATTTCCGTTTACTCTATAGGTACCGTTAAAGCTAATGCAACACAGTTGCTATGATACTTTTAAAGAAAAACGCTTATAATAAAATTCTAAATGTTTGTAGGATATAACGGTTAAATGTAGTCTATTCAATAAATAGCAACTTACCTATTATCAAAAAATACCCGAAAGTATTCATTTAAACAAACCGCAATTGATATATTATCAAATGCATTTTTTCTTGGGTTGTATGTCGGTCAGTTGATTACATGTCGCTTTTGAGCTCAACCATAGCTACTTACTATTAGTTAATAATGAAATATTTATTTACCTACGGTTAAACAAGTGCTACTTCACAGCCTACTATTGTACTTAATAATAAAAACAATACAACTAATAGCGGAAAAATTATATATGTGTATATAATGTGTATTTTAAAAACGTAACACCAAAATAAAGGATAAATGCGTCTAAAGTGAAGGTAAAGCAACGATGTCTGTAGTTGATCTATACAGCTGGTTTCATTTGGCTGTATTTAATGAGAAAACACATTAAATATTTTATTATAGGAAACGTAAAATTGCTTTCGATCGACTAAATTTGTTTTTTATGCGACTGCTAAATCAACATGAAAATATTTATAAAACGTACGTTAATGTGTAAAGAAACTATGATACCCTAAATTATAAAATCCTAAAGTAGAATAAAGTGAAATAAAATATCACAACTTAGTAATAAAAGTATACATCAAAACGGTCAATAGAAAAAGAGTCGGCGTTTGTTATCAGAAGTAACAATAGAAAAATACGAAACTCGAAAATGCCAATGACATTTAAATAACAAAACAAAACAAACCCCAAAAATTATTTGATTTGATTATTCTCATACTAACAAAAACCCATAAAAAGGAAATTTACAGAAGACGTAAAATATCAAATATATATAAATAAAATCTGCAATGTACGTTTTTACTAAAAATAAACTGGCTAGAGCATCTGTAGAAATTTTTGAATATGTAATATAATACATAATATAATTTATAGAACAACAAAACGTTTATAAAAATGTTGCAACTTAAACAAGCATAATTACATGTTTATTTGTACAGAAATGGAAAATTAAAAAAGTTTTGATTTTACTGTATTTATAGAAACAATATTAACTGTAAATTATGTGTTTATTAAATTTTGTGTAAGACCATTTCTCAAATAATAAACTATATAGTAGTAATTTTGTACTTTGCATTACAATAATTATGAAAAATTTAATTACAAAAACTATTTATGTCATTTTTGAATAAAAAAAAATTGGAAAAGGCATTGTTTGGTTCTTCTTTTAATAGATGCAACATAACAAAAAAACTAATAATAAACAATTCAAAATTTAAATAAATGACTTATTTCAGAAACAACCCAAGTCAACATTTGGTTTCAGAAGGTGAAAAAAACGAGTTCGAGACTGAAGTTGTTTCAGAAATTTTAAAAATTGTTATAAAACCAAAAAGACTTACATTTTCTGAATTAAATTAGCTGTTACGCCCAAAAATAATAAAAAAAAGTGTAATTAACTAAAAATGGCCAATATGTGACTTGTTTCTGAAATATGCGATTCAAATATGTTATTCGCACGTTGTCACTTAGTTGATAACTATATAGTAAGTTATTGTGACTTTAAAACATAGCAACATATTGATTTAACGGTTTGTTTGAATACTTTATTTTAGACAACACTTTCTCTAGTTGATTCCAAAAATTGTTACCTTCAGTTAAACATAATTAACTCAAAGACCAAAAAACGAATGCTGCTAATAATTATAAAAATGTTTACACACTTAGTGGCAAAAAATTACATTAACACATACATTAGTATTTGTTGTGAAAACTATTAGAGCAATAGTACACAAAAACATGAATAAAATAGAAGCGGCAGCCATAACGCTTACTTCTAAATATGTAGTCCTTACTGGATATAAAAAGAAGTTAAGACAGTCTCCATTATAACAAAAAAATAAAAATGGCAAAAATGATCAATCATTTGCTACAGAAATAACAAGTAGCTAAAGGTTAGATAGCTCGTAACCATTGACTCTGTTAAAGTTGTCAAGAAATTTAATAATTACAATCGCCTTTCTCATTTTTCTTGAATTCCAGTTCTTTGTTTTTGCAAGTGTTTTAATTTTCTCAAAGGTTATATTGTGGAGAGTATCAAGTGCATGGTCGGCAATGGCAGACTTAGCAGGTTGGAGTAGACAAAAATGTATTTTATGTTCTTTTACTGAAGTATTAATATTTCTACCAGTTTCACCAATGTATAGCTTGCCACAGGTGAATGTAGCTTGGTATAATCCACAAGTATTGAAAGGAACTTTATCTTTTACAGGATTCAACAAATTCTTAAGCAAATCTTATAAACAACTTTAGTGTTATTTTATTTTTACTTGAATAGCATTCATTTGATTTTGTTTTTTTTAAATTACAGTGAAAATACAGTTTTACAGTTTTTGTAGAGCCAAAAAAAGTAAGCAGAGAAATTTGAACAATTATTCAGTAAACTAATTTTTGTACAGAGCACGCTCTTAACTAAAAATTTCTGCTCGTGTGTGAAATAAATCTAAAATATATATTTTTCCACGATGTTTAAGTAACTATCAACTAATAGTAGAATTCAAGCTTTCACGGCCGTTGCTTAATGTAGCACTGTTTTTCGGGTGTTGTCGCGTCACAAAAGAAGAAGAAATCTTCTGAAGAAGGTGACAGCATGATCAGCGAAACCTTAAGTGAAAGTTTTGTGACGCCGCAACACCCGAAAACTACATTAAAGATCAACTAGTTGAAAATAGGTACCTGTTTATTATGGACACATACCACAAGGAAAACTATAATTAGAAATGTGTTTAGTCAAAGCAAGGAAAATGTCGCCCCTGGAGCAAACCACGTTCCCGATGTGTGCAATCATCACTCACATTGCACTTCATGTAACTGTAGCCAATTCATGCTCCAATTAGTCAAACACTGTACAAAGAAGATTGGCAGAAATTAATCGTTCGAAACGTATCATTAGACGCTAAATACAGATACACCACCAATACCCCTTAAATCCCAATTTATTAATGGAACTTCGTGTTTCGCAAGAAGTAGCGACTACAAATAGGTGGTGTTGCTACAACAGTAAAGAATTGAGATGCACCATTTCTTTTATTTGATAGCGGAGCAGCATGCGAAAGAATGTTAATATTTTCAACTTGTAAAAATCTTAAACTACTTAACAAGTAATTTTTAGTTACCTGCCTACTTTCTTACTTAACTTAGGAAAAAAAGTTATTTAATGTTTGTAATTTTAGAAGTGACCACTGGTATTTCCATGGTACCTACATTTCTATCTAAAAACTCAATAATTCCGTTTATATTTGTGTTACCTAATAAAAGTGGGGCTACGCGGATGTTGCGGGAAGTAAAAACTTACATTCTTCTACAATCATGATAGGTTTTGAACGGGCTGCTAAGAATGCATTTAGAGCTGAATTCCCAGATGATTATTTAAGAAGTATTTTTAATCCATTTATAAACATAAAAAGTTATTCTTGCATTGTTACAAAATTATAGGTTGCTTATTCTACATGTCGCAAATTTTATGGCAGAAAGTACAAAAAGTCAAAAAGAAAACGAAGCAGTATACCAATGATTCGAAATATTGCAAGTACGTATGCTGTCTGCATTGGCATTTGTTCCAATTCCGGATGTGTCAGAATTTTTCGAGCAGTTGATAGAGTCAAACTACTATACATAAAAACTTGAAGATCTATGAGATATGGCTGATTATTTTAAAGATACATAGGTAAACGTTCCCTTTTCCAATATGACCTCTGGAACTCCCGTTGTGCAGTGTAAGAAATTTTACCGCAAACTAAAAATTGTGCAGAAGGTTTACAAAAGCGTTTTAAAGAATTAATTGCAGCTCGGCATCCAAATATATAAAGACTATCTAAAAAAAGAAACAGCATCTAAACAAAACCACAACTAAATAATTCATTCAAAGCAAAGATGTACTTTCCGCAAAGAAAATTTACAGAGACGTTCAACCCGGTTTCAAACTTGTGTTAAAAGATATGCAAGGGACTTACGCACAACTCAAACTAAATATTTTTAAATATATTTTTATTTCTAATTATTTTTAAGATATATTTTTGTATAAAGAATAGGTAAAAATAAATCTAAAAGAACATCCTCATTTATGATTCCAGTTTATTTATGTGAAACTGCTATTAAAGCGCATTACATTTGGAGATTTTCACCATTCGTGATTTTTGCTATTCGATATTTTTACTTTTGAAATTTTTGCTATTCGACGTTTTTCGAGATAATGAATTCCAGATTTTCATCCGAATCATCTGAAATAAATAATGATTCCGTTTATAGATTATGCAGGGAGGGCAAAAAGTGTTTCACAGTAAAATATAACACTTATTATACAAAATCAAAAAATATATTTATAAAAGTTGTAGGGTTCTTAAAGTTTTACATTTTAAAATTACTTTTAACTATACACAGTATTCCATAATATCAGGACAACACAAACCTACATTTTTTTAATAGAACACCCTGTATATTAATACATTTTTGGAATCCTTTTGAGATCTACTTTACAATGACATAAAGTTATAAGCACTTAAAGTGAGTCTTGACAAAATTATAAGCAATTTTAAAGTTTTTTATCCAAATTTATAAGGTCCAAAACTCGTTTTTTTTTAATGGAACGACCTAATTTGGAATTTAACAAATACATTCTTTGGCGGTTATTAATATTAGATTATTTGTTAGTAATTTGCTATGTTATAAAAACGATTGCGAATTTTGACAAACAAATATTGAATGCTCTATTGTGAGTAAGTGAAACAGTGTTTTCATAGTTTTGCATTAAATTGAATTTTTCTACTAAAGAAATGGTCGATATAATTTATGTGCTTAGAACAAGTGAGAAAAACTGTCCGTTGGCCAAAAGAATGTATCAAGAACGGCTTCCCAAAAGAAAGCAACCATCTAGAAAATATTTTAAAAATCTAATGGAGCGTTTTGAACAAACGTGAAATGTAAAAGAAAAACGTTAAAACAAAACGGTTTTTAAATTAAAAAAAACGAATTTAATGTGTTTTTGGCTATAACTGAATATCCCCATTTAAGTAGTAGAAACTTATCGCAATAAATAGATAAATAAAATGCACACAAATCATATTCAGCTATTGCAGAGTTGAGTGAAAATGATCAGCAAAGGAGATTGGTGTTTTGTAATTAAGCTCAACAAATGATAAATTTAGATACTGTTTTTTTTTTACTATGTCCTGTTTGTGGATAAAATCACATTTCTCAAAAATGGTTGTGTTAATCGTCATAACTTCCACTATTATTCTGATCAAAAACCACATTTTATACAAACCAAAAGTTAAGTTAACTGGTGTTTAAATGTATTAGATGGTATTATCGAACATTATGTAATAGGACTCCACTTTTTTATGGTATTGTGAATGTGAATGGCCAAATTTACTTGGAATTTTTGCAAATTCACTTGCCTCGATTACTTGTAATTATTCTACGGGGTATTCTAGAGAGGTGGTGCACTTGTTCACCACATTGGACTTATCTATTATCATCTTAATACTACATTCGCACAAAGATGGATTGGAAGAAACAATTCAATTAAATGGCCTCCACAATCACCTGACTTGTGCAAAGTTGACTTTTTTCTATGGGGTTACGTTAAAGATGTAGTCTATCAAACACCACCCACTACAATTGATGATATCAAAAATAGAATTACACATATTTTTCAAACTATTCAATCAAACACATTCAGAAATGTTAGTGCTTCTCTTGAAGTTATTCATTCAAGAATTATTTAATTTTTATTTTAAGTTTCTTTTTGTTATTTATTGTTTGTGTAATTTTTCTTGTTTATAATATTACTTTTTGTTGTTTGTTGTACTAAACGTGCAGTTATTTATTTTTAGAAAAATGCTTAATTTATTTGTTTGTCAGAATTTGCAATTGTTTTTATAGCATATTAGATTACCAACAAATAATCTAATATTAATAACCGTCATAAAATATACCTTTGTCAATAAAATAATATATCTTTAAAACCATTGCATTTGGTATAGTTATATGCCATATTATTTCAATAAAGAATTTAACTCACTGCAAGGTGTCGAATTCCAAATTAAGTTGTTCCACTTAAAAAAATCGAGTTTTGGTTCTTTGAAGTTCTGCATTTTTGACCTTTAATACAAAACATCCTGTATTACACAATTAAGTGTTCATTTACGGATACCTCAAAATAGTGCTAAACTTTATAATAAAATATCATTTTGATACAAAATTAAGTTTCTCAAAAGCATATCATTCTTTCAAGTCACAATTAAAAAATAACTTTTTTAATTGCTTATTTTTGTAAAGATTAACTTAAAATGCCTATAACTTTATATTATTGAAAGTAAACCTCAAGATAATTCCAAAAAAATATTAATACATAAAATGTTTGATTTAAAAAAATAAGCTTTTTGTTTTTTTATAATTTTAAAATTTAAAAGTGTAATAATACTTTTAAAAAAACAATTTTTTCTATTGTCGTAAGTTGATAGACACGATTATAATCCACCAAAACAAATATATAGTGAAAATAACTATATCAGTGTAAACACTGGTTCTCTCTGGCGGTAATTTTTGCAGTTGCACTAATATAGTTACTTAAAACAGCTAAGTACGCTTTAATTAGAAAATAGGCCCCGTCAAATTTTGAACCTTGACGAAATCGTTGAAAAAGAGGAGCGCCATCTTCCAGAACTACTGCTGGATGTGGTAGGGATAATGCAACTGTACTGATAGCAGCAAGTGCCGACGGCTATAAAGCACCATCACCCATTGTTTTGAAAGGAAAAAACATGTGGGATGAGTGGTTTGCTCGTCCATCACAGGCTTACCCAGGGACGAGATATGCTGCTACTGAAAGTGGGTGAATGGTATCCGACATTTTTATTTCCTACTTTAAAAATTTGTTATTCAAATTTTTTGAACCTGATAGACCAATATTACTAATCTGTGATGGACATGCATCACATGTAAATTCAAGATTAATTCAAATTGCCAGAGAATATGATGTCATTTTAAGATTAAAAAGTTTAGTCATCTGATAAAGCAAGTGTGGTTGCAAATATTGAGAAAAGTTGTCTGCAACGGTTTTCAAAAAGGAGGGATTTTTCTATATGATTTAAACGTAATAAAAAAACAGCAATATAATTCACTCGCTTATAAAAGATAGGAATAACATCGACTAGACGCCAAAAATGAATTGATAGAACATAATCACAATCAAAATGATCAGCCTGGATGATCCTTAGGTACGGTAAATACAAAAATTGCACGTTTGCAGAACTATTATTAGAGACTGTCAATCAAACACTTCCAGAACCAAACAAACCTAAAAAAAATAGGAAAAGATGCAGAGGTAATCACAAATGCCGAAATTTTAAAGCATATACCAGACCAATAAACAAATGACGAATTCATTCCAGCTACAAACTAAAACAGTTACAGTGAACTATCTGAATCAATTTATTAAGAAGACGATGATGATATTGAAGAAGAAATGCGAGAACAGAAAGATTTTGAAGAAATTATGGAGGCACTCAATAAGTTTGCAGAAGATATCACCACAGACGATTGCGTACTAGTAAAAGTTTTGGGAAAGAAAAATATTATAAATATTATGTTTGATAAGTTGTTTCTGCAGAAGATGAATTATTAGAGGTAAAGTTTGCTAAAAGGATGCCATCTGTAAATTCTCAATCATCAACTTTTACATGAATAGATGAAAATGCTTTTTTTGTACCAAGGGAGGATATCGTTTTGACGTTACCTAGGCCTACTTTGATACAGATATTTCAACATACAATAATCAATAAGTTAGTTTAGGATTTGTACGTGATAAAACTCACATTATCCACTTTTTATAAAAAAAAGTTTCTAGTTTATCTTGTTTTCTTTGCTCGCTCTTTTACACGCATGCCTTAGATTTAAGCTAGTTAAATCCAATGGTTTGCACATTCCTGAATACACACTTACCCGAATTTTCAGGGAAAGTGTGTAGAAGGCACATTAAAGATAAAGAAAAACTGTAACCATTGAAAACATGTTTTTCTTGTTCATGATAAATGTAAGAACATGAAAAGGAAACTTGTAGTTAAGTAGCAGTCAATAGAAACTGTGGTGGACGTTCAACTAGTATTTTATATATGTATTCAAGGTTGAACTCTTAAGATGTTGCTAAACGATTTGCAACACAAAAATTTTCTTATTTTGTATATGGACGTGAGTTATTTCAGATATTCCAGGTACAAGATTATAAAGAATTCGGATGAAAGTAAAACGGTTCTCAATTCTTTGAAAGTTTGTTGTTTATATCAAACAATATAGTATATTGTATAATGAGTAAGGAATGACCATTGCCAACGAGTATGACAATTTGCAATCGAGACAAAGGCGATGATGGAATTCATACGAATTTGCAGTACACATTCCTTAGAATTATACACTATACTTTTTCTACGACTACGTATTTAATTATTAATCAAAGTCTAATAAAAATTAAATTTTTTACGAATATTAATAACGCCAAAAAAACAACCTTAATTTAAAAGTTTGTGTTGGTAACACCTAAAATGACAACTAAAAAATTATATGTCAAAACTTTTATTTATTTTATGTCAATTTGTCAACGTTTTTGCTACAAGTTATAAGTGTAGCTGTTATCTAATTCTTGACTTTTAATTATTCATCATTGAAAAATGGCGAGTATAATTTACGTGCTTTAAATACATGTAATTTTAGTTAACTTCAAATCACTTACTATTTTTTTTAATACTTTAATTTCAAGCAAAACTTAACATAAATAAGCTAGATGAGTTTTAAAGATATCAATTATTTAAAACATTTTGCTTTTGCACCCAGTAAATAAAAAAAAACTATTCGTGCCGAAGCTTCAATCGTTATCAATGTTTTCGGACAAATACGATGTTGGTATGTAAATGTGATTTTCTTAGAAACTGCAACAGAATAACTCGAATGTTAAAATAAAATAAGGTAATTTGTAAATGAATAAGTATTATTCTTAGGATTATAATTTTACGAACTAAAAAGGTAATAAGAGAATTGCAGTTACAAAATTGGTAGTTTTAACTTCATTGTTTTAGAATAAAAACAATTTATACTTTTTATAACGAATATTTACGTTTAAAAAATATAACATAAAGTAGTAACACTCTGCGAATAGATTCTTTTTATAAGATTATAATGTAATACAAAGTAACATAAGCATAAATTACGTTCAGATATCAGGCATGTTCGGACAAAACATCTTGGATCTTGTAACTACCAATAAATGCCAAAAGATAATTGTTATCTTGCAAATTGTCATGCGGCAGTTCAAAAAATTGATCAATATTAATAACTCCTAACTTGTTTAAGTTAATTTGAGCATGTTGTTATTGCAAATTGAGTAATTTTATTATTTGATTCGGTTACTTAATCTTCGAACATGAACATTTCAGTAATTGTTGCACAACTAATCTTTACTCCTGCAAAAACAAAAATTTAATAAATTACTGTTGACGTTTCTTTCCTATCAAAAAAAAACTCTGCAAGAAGCTAAGTAGTGCGGTTGCAAATTAAATGTTTCAATTTATTCTAATGATCTTAAACTTATTTTTTCTAAAATATCTTCACATTTAATTATAAAGAAGTCGCCACTAAGCACTAACGTTTTCAAACATAACCTAATATATTTAATTTATAAACAAAATCTTTGTTACTTTATACGTCTTTACTGTGTCTATATCAATAAAGACAAATGTAAAATCGAGCAAAATCTGTAAAGAACCTATGATATCGTATTAAACTCTACAAAAGCCATTTAAAAAACTTGCAGCTGACTTATTTGATTTTGGTGGCAAAAGTTATTTGGTAGTTACAAATTCAAAATGATTAGAAATAATAAAATGAATTGACAAAACATTTAAAAATTTGATTAATCTTTGCAGTACATGAGGATTAAAATTTTGAAATTACAATAGCAGTCTTTGTTATTCTAAATCTAATGGTGCAAAGGGTATAGCAAAAAATATGTTAAGAAAATGTGAAAATCTTTTTGTTGCCTTTATAAGTTATAGAAACACACTTATTATTAGTATAGGAATATCTCCTGTAGGATTACTTTTTAATAAAAATGTAAAATCTTCTAAAAATAATTTGTATCATTACAAATACGATCATAACTTTGTAAAAAATAAAATAGAAGTGACGCAAAAGTCAAGACTTATTAGAAAAAAAAATCACATTATTTTAAGAATTTAAAGGAAGATCATATATGTAGTTTTAATAAAGGTTTGTGTGCCGACAAAAGTAGAACAAAAAATAGCAAATATACCCAAATGGTATTTTGTTAACGATGAAGACAATAATCTGTATCGTAGGAAGAGTATTCACTTACGAAACTCTTTGAATGTACCTACTACTAAATGAAATATGAAAACCAAATTTTGAAATAAGAAAAATTCCTGCTGTGGCTGAGAGTTAACTGTATTGAAAACAAAAATATAAGTGAAACTATATTGTTGGCTTACTTTCAAGACTTGGTATGTATTTATTCTTCCACGTTCTAGTATAAGTGATATTGATTTATTATTCTTACAGTTTAAATCATACAGTCCTAATTTCCTGTGGGCTAAGTGGCCAATGTTAAAATCCATGATTTCTAATAAGACAGATAGGAGGAAATTTCATGAACTCGAAGCATTTCTCAAACGAAAAAATAAAGGTTATAAACCAAAAAAGTTTAATGTGTTAGGTCGGGATAACGTCAAAACTTTAAAGTATGCTTCTGATGAAGAACATTTATTACATAAGATAATGCATTAATCTGTAACGATTGTACATTTATTGCTCTGTTGTACAGCTTGTTTTTATTATGGGTTATTTTGGACACTGTAGAGGTCAAGAACTTTTGAATATGAAGATTAATCATATTAAAGATAGGGGCCGACATTCAGTGAAGTAAAACAAATATCCGTAAGAAATTTACGATTGGAAGGACACGAGTTCTCTGTATTGTGTCTGGTGAGGAAGTATATGTCTTTGCGTTCGTCGCATCCAGACAACTTTTTTTCACGAAAGTGTTGCAAAATTGCTAGTTTTTTTGGTTTGCCAGATCCAGAAAGTTCACTGGAGATTGTCTGCGGAGGACTTCTGCGACTGCCTTGGTGAATGCAGGAACAAATATGACAAAATTGAAGAGGCATTGTGGATGGCGAAGTTCAACGGTAACAGAAGAGTAGTTGTCCGACAGCATGAAATTGAAAAATAAAGCTGTAAGAATGTTGACTGGTATGTTAGATGAAAAAACTCACAGTTCAACGGAAAATTATTGCAAATCGGGAAATTATTTTGGTGGAAAACTCAACAATCGTCAGTTTATTTTTGTAAATACATTAGAGCGAGTTAAAGAATCATAACTGCTTAGTATAACTCCCTTAAGGAGTTATGAATATGTTTATAGTTACGGTAACTAAGGGTTTATTTGTTTATACTCTATTAGTGTAAAATAAATAATTAAAGTATAAGATTACCAAGTATTATAATATAAATATTTATTAAATAACCTGGAGGCATCATAAAACAGCAAAGGTGTCGTAAAATTTGTTTAATAATCTTAGTTTATCGCCAAGCAAAAAAGTTTGAGAACCCCTGCTCTAATAAATAATTCTCAAAAAATATCATCTTTTTCTACAGCAACCAAAACGGTCATTACTTAGTTCGAATTTTTTTATGTAACACTGGTTTGTCAAATATGTAATGTTTTCTTAAATGTGTAATCATGTCAATCCGCACTTTGTTTTAAAATTTGCATTACTATTAAGTCTAATATTTCGTTCTTTCACTATCTAAAAAACAAAGTTGATGATCGTTGCGATTAAACGAAATGTACTATGTACATTAATTTGTAGATGAAAACAATGAGTATGAAAAAATGAAGTTTATTTAAAAATAAAAAACAGAAAAAACTGCAAAAAATTGATTTTGCTTAAATATCTTCGAAAATACTCGAAATTTGGTTTAATTTAAAAACGTTTTTGACTGTAGATTGTATTCTTATCTTAGATAACGTGCATATAAAAAAGATTGCTGCATAGGTAATATTGGTGTTGACAACATTTTTAATTAGTAAGTTTTCTAGTACATGTAACTATCTAAAGTATCTAGAACGTACAAACTATAAATTCTATCTCAAATTGTTATAGAAATTATTAATTGCGTATAGAAAAAAACCACAGTTCTTTTAAAAATATTAATTTTAAATCGGTACCTTAAATTTATACAGCTCATATGATAGGAAAGTAAAATTAAAATCAATAGTATGGCAACGATACGCTTTTTGTTGAATATACTAATGTAATTTCAATATCAGAGTGATTAGTGCTTTCTGCGATAGAGTAATTGATGTTAACGTCGTTAAACATAGCATGAATTATATTGCGATACATTTTAAGACTTAAATTTACAAAAAAATAAAAGTATGATTATATATTATATTTTGTATGTAGGTACATATTGTATTGGCGTATTCTCAAAAATTAATTTAAACTCAATTCCATTGAAATTCTTTTCAAATATGTATTAGACGATTGTATAAAACGTTAAATGTGCTTTTCGCTTATAATTTTTTTGTGAATTTAAAATTTTCATCTAATGTTTTAAAATTTTTTATTACATATTAAACTATATTAATGACTTAACTTGGTGAACATTTTTGCAATAAAACTCAAGTTTATGTAAACTCCGATTGTTAAATATTTTGCAAATATTTAAAAAAACAAACTTTTTTATTTCAGTTTAAATAAAAAAATTAAATGGTACTCACCAACAGTTGTTAGTAGCATGTTGTCTAGTAATAGTGCAATTGCTACTATAACAAGAACGAGGCGGCGGGACTCTCTGCAGCGTTGCACCCAGCCGCCCAGGCGCGTACCTGCCACCCACTCGTGCAACACTGTCATGTTGGTTTAATCTGTAAATAAAACATAATTATTAAGGTTACTAAAAATTGTATTATTAATAATATGACATTACCGATAATTTTTTTACAAGTTACACATAATTACTAAATTTAAATTTTTTATTGCCTATAGTTTTCAAGATAATTTCATAAACATTTTCTAGTTAAAAAATATTAAAAATCTCTTCTATTTAATAATTTTTCTTCAATAAATTCAATAAATGCAAAAAGTGTTGTCCATTCAGTATTTGGCAATACTCTAATCGCATTTCATGCAACGTGTCTTGAGCGTAGTGACTTTTATTTTGTCATCGTGTCAAACTGAGATCTTTAAAAAAAATCGTCCTACCTTACTTAACTAAAAGGCACAAGATTGAAATGATAATTGGATACGGGGATAGAGCAAGAACACAGATTGACATAACTCATTTATTCGGAGGTATATATTCTGATTTATCACCCTTATCGCAAAGTACTAAGATGCTCTTCAAAAATAGTCATCAAAAACCAGGACTGCCATTTCAAAAAATTATCTGTATTGTAGCACTTTTTAAAGACGCGTATTTACAAAGTAAATAAAGTACACATCGAGCAATTAACCATAAGGAATGTATATTGCACAAGCTTTATCTCGTGTTAGTGGTCTTTCTACTGCTAATTCCAGAATAATTTTTGGTACAATTTTGGCTTTTCTAATTTATTACAATTCCTGATAGTTTTTAAACATTATTTAATAAGTAGTAAATAAAAAATTTGTTAAATAAGTGTACTTCACAATCATTTTATTTATAAATTTAAAAAAATGGTCAAATATTTTCCTATTTTAAATTTTTTTCCAAAAGCCGCTAAACAGTAACATAATCGGTCTCCAAATTCGCTTTTTACATTTTGCAATTATCGAACATTAATTCCATTAGAGGTTCCATGTATACAACTTGTGAACTCTTGCAGGTCTTTGGGCATGCCTTTAATGCCATCAAATACTTGTGTGAAAAAATGTCCCCATTAATAAAAGTGGATGTCAAGTCAGGGCTTTTAGCTGGACATTTCAATGGTCCAGAACGACTAATCCATTCAACTAAAAACTTAATATTTAAAAGTCGGGCAATTTCTTGAGTATTGTGTGGCGGAGTTGTGCTGAAAAATGATGCTGTCATTAATTCCAACTTTTCTTACAACCGAAAGTATTTTTTCAGTTAGTAACTGTAAATAGTTGACGCCATTTAATGATCCATCTATCAAACACGGTCAAATAATGTGGATTCTCAGAATTCCTATCCGTAAGTTCATTTTTTGGGACAATTGTGTGTGGGTTTCTTCAAAAATATATGGACTTTCATATTCTTCTATTTTGGTTGTTAACAGTTCCATTGCGAAAAAATGATTTCTCGTTAGAAAATAAAATGCGATTTTAAACTTTTAGATTTTCGTTTATTCTATTTATCCAGTACTCGCAAAATACTATTAGTGGAAAATAATCTCTTTCTAAGATGTAGTGTACCACCAGATAGTTTCGTACACTAGTTAAAACCACTACAGTGGTCTAGTGTGCAACTAGGTAGTCTTGTGCGCTACTTAAAATTGGCAGTGGAGGTCTAGTGTATCACCAGGTAGTTCCGTGCACTATTTAAAACTGCTACAGTGGTCTAGTGTGCTACCAAGTAGTTCAGTGCGCTACCTAAAATTGGCAGTGGTGGTCTCACCAAGTAGTCCATGCACTACGTAGAATTGCTACATTGGTCTAGTATACTATCAGGTAGTCTTGTGCACTACCTAAAATTGCAACAGTGGTTTAGTGCGCCACTAAATAGTCCCGTGAACTATCTGAGGTTGCAAAGTACCATCACATGTTCAGTTCCATGGTTGATGTTGGTGATGAAGACGCTTCACTATCAGGATGGCTTTAGATGTGTCCTGGTGGGTCGGAAGAATGCTCCATCGTCAAGAAAGCCGAATGTTAAAACAATAAAGAGTATAAGACTCGACGGTTTAGTAACACGCACGTCCATATAAAATTTATGGTCCAGTTCGATACAGAACAATCTGTTATAACATTTTATAACACGAATTTATGGTGGTAACTGATTGTTCTTTGTTCTAATATAGTAGTTCATAGAATTCGTGTTTTCTTTGAACACATACTCTAACAGTATATTGAGTCATAGCAACTCACATAAATTCAATAGGGTTCAAATCCGGCTAAGGAAATCATCGTAAAACTTCGTGCTTTACATTATTTAGGTAATATTTTATCAATTTGATGCCATTTATAGGTATTAGGTTTATGAAGCGTTATTATATTATGAAGCTCTAATTTAAACAATTTTTTTGTATTCTAAAACTTCTTGTATAAGATGTTGGACATTTATCTATGTACTTTTTCATTACGATAAAATGCTTTGTCAATAAGTCATTTTAAGCTAAATTCGAAATTAATATTTTTTAACATTTTATGGTAATCTGCCAAAGTAAAATTAGATTTCAAACGTACGTAACAATTAAATATTAAGCTTTTTTACCACCCGCATTAAAAGCAACTAAACGTTTTTTAAGACCGGCACCAGCATTATCAGTTCAAACTTGGTATACCACGAATGAATATATGTTTTATCGTTTCATCCATGTATACAATTAATTTCTTTTGTGGCTGATAATTCCCAGTCTTTTTAAAAAAAATTAAGTCAGTATATACTATTTCTCTGTTATTATTCTTTTATTGTTTTTAAATTGTAACCACCGAAAACGGATACGTGTAACGTTTTTAAGATGTTTTTGCAACCTTTAGAACTGGTAGAATGCAAGGTTTCACGGCCGTTGTTTAATGTAGCACTGTTTTCCGGATGTTGCCACGTCACAAAACTTTTACTTCACGTTTCGCTGATCATGCTGTCAGCTTCTTCATAGGCGTCTATAAACGCAACTCAACAGACCAGAACGGATCAGGGAAGCGGAGCCGAAAGACAATATATAACGAGGAACGCAAGACGATAACATCAGTCTTTAGAAATCTTCTGAAGAAGCTGACAGCATGACCAGCGAAACGTTAAGTAAAAGTTTCGTAACGCGGCAACATCCGGAAAACAGTGCTACAACCTTTACAACTGTTTACGCAACAACATGTTATGTTAAAAATGCTTTAGTATAAAATTTATTCTCGGTACGCCCACTTTTCGTTGTTGGAGTAGGAACAAAAATATCAAATTTTAAACACGATTTTATTCTTCCGGTATAGTTTGAAGAACGCAGACATCATCTAGCGTTCTGTAAGCGCAACATCGTTAAGTATTTCACGCACATCTATGTAAATATGAATTAGAATATTTTTGGGTTCTAAGTGCAAGTATTTATTTGGGGTAAGCATTTATTTCTTGTATTGTGGTTTAATTTGATTCTTTCGTAATTGTCTGTAGGGGGTTTCCATACCCCCACACGCTTTTTTTTGTCTGTGGAGATATTAAGCAGATGTTATAATTAAGAAAATTTCCATGATGACGTCACGTCGCTGAAGTTAACACTATCTAAATATACTTATGTACATTCCTCTCCTTTTTTAACGTGAGTTACTATCTGTGATACCACTGCGGATAGATTTAAACATTGTCTGCCACCTTAATCTTTCATTGTTTTGGCGCTTTTTTAAATGTATTTAATAATTTAATACAACAAAGCTTAAGACTTTATCGCCGAAACAACGCTTTCTTTTAATTACGAGAAAAACCACTTAACAAACTAATAATATAAAGCAACTGTGACAATAACTAATTTGTTTCGGCTGTACTTCCAAAGTTACAAGTAATGCCTTAAAAAGAAGTTCCCACTACCAACAATAAATCTGTTACCGCGAGGCGGAAGGTCATCTGGAAAGCTTAATTACTCAAGCTGTATTTGAGATGTTATTGTCATCAAATTTGTTATAAGTAGCTATAGATGAAAAATGAATACATATCCCATTTAAAAATACAATACAGATTGATAAAAAATAATTATTTTACAACATACAAAAATTTGAACGGTGTTTTAGTATTTACACAAGAACAAAACCTTCAATAAATAATTGACAATGTTAAAGTTTATTAAGTTATAGTAAAAAATTGTCCTTGTTTATCCTCGAGCATCAATGAACATCACTTCTTTATACATTGTAATTTTAATTAGAAGATTATTTTATTCCTTAAATTATATTTTATTTTTAATTAAGGTACAATCACTTTACAAATCAAAATATCAATTAAATACATTGTAACAATAATACTTTAATTTAAAAATAAATTTAGTTAATCGGTAGATAGCGATTTGAGATTTAAGTAATTAAACTTTTTATTAGCCGTCATTTCCTTACTTCGATTTTCACAAAAATTAAATTTACTGTAAAAAATGATGAATACGAAAAAAGAAATCGCTTGATAGATTATTGCAAATGGTTCTTGTATTAATTCAAAACAAATGTCCTGGAGTAGAATGTTGAAATAATATTAATTTTTATTTTAAAATGCATATTCAATTATACCAAGTGTTTTATAACAGGTAAAATAATCAAATATAGTAGACACAGTTTTATAATCTATAACAATAATTATCGCTTTGTACTTAAAGTTACCACAAAAGAAAAAAAACCACAAACACTTATGTATTTAAATATTTCATTTGTGTTAATTATATTCGTTTTTGTTTGTAGTGCAATAGCGTCACGAAACACACGCTGTTACACTTCATCACGGCTATTATTTTATTGAAAACAAAACATTAGAGATTCCAATGGCTGTAAGAAATTCTAGTTGTAGCTATTTGGCTATTATATATAGACAAGTAAATTAACAAACAATAACATTTACAATGTGTGTAAAAGTTACAAAATTACTAACTGAATATATCTACACAGGACACTAATATTCTCCAATTATCAGCGTAAGCAATGTATAAGTCAGTCCTAATCAAATTTTGGAAATTAAATTTTGGCAAATGCTGCTTACTTTGTTAGTGTCAGAAATAATTACTTTTTTATTTTATTCTAGATACGTCCCATATAATTATAATATATACATTTAAAAGTTTAAGTTTAAGTTTGTACAGCCATCTCTGGCGTCTCTCATCATAGTTAATCTCGTAATACACGAGATGCACGACTTATAAAATTATGTAAGTACGTGATAAACTTTCATCCTAGCCTACATTTTTGGTGTGCTACGTTGATGATATCGTCATTTGCCTCCCAAATATGAAATTTCAAGTACTCTCAACGTTAATTAAAAGAAATAATATGATCAAAATCTTAACAGATTCGTACACTAAACATAAAATAGGACTATTAACCATCGATCCAGTCTTCCTCATAACCAATAAAATAATATCATTAATTCAGTGAAAAATAAAATTATTTTTGTTTGAGTAGTTTTTCATTCCAAGGGTAATAGGGGAGGTAGTCGCAGCACCGTATGTTCTTCATTACTTAATATAGAATTAAACTTCTACGTTATATGTTCCTTTTTGTGTAGCTTAATTATAATAATGAAATAATTATTTCATAAAGTTGTGGTCTGTACATCAAAGGAGTGAACGGTACCTTTTTCTCTAATAACCACTTCATCATATCTGCCTTTTTCGAATTACTTGGAGCACGATTGACCTACATTACATTATGGTAAGGCGCATTATCAATAACTAAAACCGATTGTGGAGGCAAGTTTGATAAAAGTTTCTCACGTAACCATTTTTCGTAGTTGCTACCATTCATCTCGTTGCGATAGTCTCCGCTGCTAATTCCTGATTTAAGTATCAGATTACCACCTGTTAAAAAACCCATTTCATCTCCTGCAATCATCATTCTTGGTCCTTTGGAAATTGTAGACAGCAGTCCATTAGTTGTGCCATCACTCCACGACGTTGATTGTGTGTGTCCACTCTGAACATATGTTTCGTCCATATAGATAATTGGACGATATAATTTTCGGTAGAATTGAATTTTTTGTAAGTAATTAATTCTTAGAGCCCTTATGTCGTTCTTCTCTATTAAAAATTTTCTATTATTCTCAGTTTAATGCCATTTAAATCCCAGGTCTTTTAATATAACACGTAAAGATGTAGCACCACCGTGCCAACCTAAGTTATTGTGGAGTTTCTCGCGTAGAGTAGGAATTGTCACCCGTGCACCCTATGTCTTGTGAAAATTATATACTATATTGCAAAAAAGGCTCTTTTCGAAATCTCCCAAGTTGGTCACATAGGCGTTTCTTGCAAAGAGTTGAAAATCTTGGTTTTCCCTCTTCTGTTGGACCTTCATCTTCTTTAATAATATTTGCCACTGATCTAACAGACACTTTTGTTGCTTCAGATCAGACACGGTTTCTTTTAATTGTTTTAAGGTATATGTGGGGTGTAAGTTTTTCAAATAACTGTACACATTATATATCACCTCAAGCGTTTGACCACTTATTACTTGGCCACTTTTTCCCAATGTAAAACTCATATTTCTACACTCGCTTTTAAACTCTTATATAAGATATCCTGACAATATCGCAGTAGAAAGCAAACTAACTAATAAAAACATTTTTGAATATTTGCTAATCTGTTGTTATTGATACTAAGGAATCTCAACTATTAGGATTTCTTTAATGAGAATTTAAGCAAATGCCATTAGCATTACATGCGCCGCAAAACTACTTGTTTAATTTATTATTGTGAAAATATTTGTTGTTTATACATATTTGTCTAATAAATTTGAGTATTATGAGCTTTTAAAATTTTGAAAATAAAATTCACATAGGACACAAAATGGTTCACTGTCGTTTTGTTGCAATAATTGTAATAAAGTTAAATTAACAAATACGTATGTAAATTAATAACAGAAATAAATAACTAATTAGTGTAATACATGATAATAAACGGAACGCGCTTCTGGTGGCGACGCCACTGACATGCCAAGAGACTTGGAGTTGGACGAATGCTCATCCAACCTTCAGGCATCTTTTGTGCGCGCGGGCTGTAAGTATATTAAAACGTAATAACTAAAATAAATAATCTATTATCTAAGATAAACCATATTAACAATACACAGACACGAATAAGCCCTGTAACGTAACGTCTTACTCAAATTTTATATTAAAAAATTATTAAGGCACCTATCAGTTAACTCAAAGACTATCTATCCTTAAAAAAACAAACATTAACATTAGACCTGCAAGGTAGGCAACCAAACTTACGTTATAACAGAACGGCTAGTTCAATTTGACAACATTGGCATTGTAGACATTACTTGCAGCGATATTACAAGGTTACTAACCATTCTTTATAAGCACCGCCTCATGTTTTTTACTGCAAATGTATCTAAATTGTACCATAAATATTTAAATTTTTTTTCGCCGAATTTTCTATTTTTGTATTTATGTTCTCTGCTAAAGTTTTAAATGAATGCTATAGCCCTTAATTAAAAAAGTTCTAAAATAAATTAACAAAAGTTCCATTAATAGCTCGAATAAATTTAAACTGCATGCCCTCCGTACGAAGGACCAACTTGGTTTATTTAGGACAATTTATCTATACATACGGCAGCGGTAGTTCAAGAATGGTTCTTACAACATCCAGAAGTGGAAAGAATCCGTTGGCAACCTAAGTCACCGGATTTGAACCCTATAGAGAGTTTGTGGGCGGCGGCCGTGCGTGGATGGAACGACGAACTGAACAATAACATAGAAATACGAAATATAAACAACTTGCATCGCCATATTAACACCGTGTGGGAAAGATTTCGAGGAGCTAATGTATGTGCCAATTTAATCAATTCGATGCCAAACCGTCTACGGGAATGTATAACCAATAATGGATATTACACCCATTACTAACATGTAAAATACAAATATTTAAATAAAATAATAAATACTTTTTTAATCGTGTTTTTTATTAGGATTTTCTGTATCCAGTTTTGCAAATTTCAGTTTATTACTATTAAATTTATATTCTCTCGAAATAGTTAATACTAAAATTAAATGTTACGAAGAGAAAGTGAAAAAATGCATTTCGCATGGTAGTTATGCATCACATAAATACAGACCACAATTTGGATTTTTCGAAGAAGTAGGACTAAAAATAAGTAAAAAACCCAACTGACAATAAAGGTATTAATTAATAGACCACATATTTTTTGTTTTATCTTTGTGCGAAAAAAGTATGTAAGCAAGACTGCAAGAAAACTTTCTCGCGTTTATATAGAGTTGTTAAAAAATATGTTAGACGATTTCTTACAAGCTATAATAAAGGCGAATCTGTATAATACAGGCACAATTTGATACAAGCTGAGGTGTGCTTTCAAATAGAAGACGTTCAATGTAAAGCAAGTTTGTTATTCTAGCAATGTGTTAAAAAAGTGTTTGAGTACTTCTCAGTGATAGGCGCGTATTTTACATAATGCAGAAAATGGAATTTTCTACGCGTAAAAAATTACAATTTTCTACATGACACATTTTGAGTTAGTATTCTAAAAATCTATTAGAAAAGTAAGATTTCCTTAGAAATTTATCGTAACTTTTTAGGAACTCGAAACCAATCGTAGGCCCCGAAATGTATTTATAGTAAGTCAAGACTAAATATTATTACAAAAGAAGATAATCGTAACTATAGTTTACGTAGACAAAGGCTTTGTTCTGTTTTTATATAGTGCAAGTTACTATTTTGTTAGAACTGGAAGTCATTGTCGATTAGTGTTTGTTATTATTTGTTTAGTTAAATGAATATGATTTCAAGTAGGACTGAAAAGATTTTGCAAATGTTGCAAGAGATAATAATATATAAATCACTCAACCTGAAGAAAAGTTATTGAATAATTATTTATTTACGAAGTTTTATTTTCAAGTTACTTTCTAACCTAAAAATATTTTCACATTTTTTTAAATTTCTAATCGTATTATTGTTATTTAAGACATGGAATATGTACAAACATCAAAGGAAAACTTTTCCGGAGATTTAGATGCAGATCCTGAATATTTCTCTGCAAATATTAGTCACTGTACATCTCCAGATTCTGATGACTCGTATATTAATAGTAAAACCGCAAATTATCAAAAAGATGCAGGTGTCACTTTTGGATGTTTCAAAAACATTAAACCTAGGAAAGGCAAACTAACTGGGTCGACTTCAATTGTAGACAAAAGTGCAGAATTCGTCTCACTGAAGATGAAAGGATGCAAATTTTTAAGGAGTTTTGGTCATTGGGTGATTGTACAAAGTGGTGGGAGTTTATTGCGTGTTTTGTGAGAAGTTGTAGCATAAGCAATATCCCTCATCAAAGTTGTTATGTAGATAAATTACTATCATGCTATATTCTCATACTGTTATTCAATTTTCTCTCTATCATTGTGTTTTACATCTAATTGTATCAAATCACACGAGAGGAAACGTTTAAATAAAGAAATGTTTGTAAAAATTTAATTTCTGTATTAACAAATAATGATTAGGAAAACCAGTGCAATCATGTTTGTGATAAAATATTTAATATAAGTTGAATGCTAAATTGCTATATTTATATGTTGTGCAAGTACAAATTAGAACAGGTGATATGTCTGTTTTGTGTTCGTATTTGTATTAAAAAATATTCCAATGTTGTGTATTTGTAATAATGAAAAAACATTTTCTAAAAACTGGCGTGGTCACCACACGACTTTCCTATAAGGAATGATGAAGGAATGTCTACATATTTTTTTTAAGGTTACGTTGTCATAAAACCACTTTGACGTGATATGTAGGTGAAACATAGGTATTGACTTCCTAACATACTATAATTTTTTTGAACTTTATTGATTTCCGCTTTAGTAAATCAGTAAAAATTATTGTTTTTAACGTATTTTTTTTTCTAAATAAAATCGTCACAGGCAAGCTTAGTACAATAGTACTACGTGACCCAACTCACGCAGGCAATGTTTTGTCAGCTGATTTAATTTAGTTTTGAGTTGTTTATCTTGTGATAAACACCTTTTGCTAATTATTAAAAATTAATGAAAGTATAGTTATTGTTTTTATAATGAATCAGTTAAAAAAATTTAATAATACAGATAACTTTGCGCAGGTTAAATTATGTGTAGATAATACACCTAAAAAAAGAAGTAAACTACAAACCAAACAACAAAAAGCAAAACGAACAAGGTATGTAGCAATTTTGTACAACTAAAACAAGAAAACGTTAGATTTTATGTTTGAACCAAAATTGATTATCAAAGAAGTTCCAGTGAAGTTTCGTCGGCTGTCCATCACACACTTTTGCAATTTAATTTTACTGACAAAATTAAAATAGTTTGCCTTGTTTGTGATGGTTGTGGTGCATAAAATGAAAATTTTATTGTTATTGGCATGTTAATCTATTGACTACAATATGCAGCACCTTCAAACATTGAAAAAGTGTAGCTGATATTCCTAATTGTTGGTCATTCCTACATCCCACCTGACCGTGTTTTTGATCAAATTGAACAGATATACAAAAAACTAACGGAAGATTTTCTAAAGACGGAAAAAAGGCAAAGCATTCTATAGAAATTCCTTATGTCAATCCAAGAGTTTATGCAAAAGAGAAAAAAAACTCTTTGATGTACCCTAACCAATTAGATGTTGGAGTACCTATGAAAAAAAGACAAGAAAAAAAGCATCAAGAAGCTTTTAGAAGCACATTTTCGAAAAGAAATGCAAAAAAGAAGAAAAGCCTATGGTTTTTTAAGGGAGGCTTTCAGAACCACTTAGAAACAGAACCGAATCCAGAGGAGGAAAACCAGTGTGAAAAAAAACTTTGTAATTTAAGGTTATACGGTTTCTAATGTTTGTTAACAAATAAAACTAAATTTTACAATAATCTTGTTTTTTTATTTACTAATCAACCTAATCTTTAGTGCAAAAACATACATATCCATAAAGCCATTGGGCTTTTTACGATTTGTAGGAATGGGAGATTTCTGAAAGTATGTATTTTATTTTTATGCGTTTTTAATACCCTATCGCAAAAAAAATTTCGTTTAAAAAAACGATACAGGTTTTCCAAGTTTTTCTGCTTTTTCTTACTTTCAGTTTAAGTGGACTTTTTTTTGCATCTAGGCTTTTTATTTGTGTGATTTTTAGATGACAATAAAAGCAATTATTTGAAACCATTTTTTTGCAATTTTTGTGTTTTTTGAGAATTTTTCTATGAATGGATCTAATTTTGAAAATTCGGTTTTATTTAAATTTTAATTTTATATCATATTTCCGTTATTAATTTAATGTCGAAAATTTTGAAATGTAAGTATAGGAATGCCTCAACAAATAAATTCTTAGTTATATAGGTACAAAAGTATTGTATTTTAGATAAACATTCAACCTTGGAAATATTGGGCGATTTAAGTACTTTGAATTGATTGCAGCATATGTATACATTTCAAGATTGAAGAGATTTCAAAAATTGGCGGAACTAGTGCTTCTAAATTCGTTAAACGAATGCGGTCCCAGTTGGTAATCAACAGTTTTTGTCATCGTACAGCTAGCTGGATTGAAAAAAAGAAAGACTTTTCTTAGTTACTCATCTCGGAGGCAGTAATGCGTAAGTCATATTTGCATAGTTTTCCATCATTAGACAGACATTCCCATTAAATTAATTTGGTTTAGACCAAATTTTTATGAAAAAACTTAAACTTAATGTATTTGCAGACTGACGTGTGTTAGCAATAAAACTTTTTAAAAACAATGAAATAAACAATTTTGGGCTGGTTATAATGTTCTTTCATCTCCTATATTTTATTATTGATTCATTTAATCAGCAATTAAGTGGCCAATAAAAGAGATCAATAAATAATTTTACAAAATAACAAGAAGTATTACTTTATCAATTCTTTAGTTTAGATAAATGTCAATTCTGACAACTACATAGAAATACCAAAATGTTGTTTTGTATTAACTACATTACGATTACCCTCTAATGTGGTTGCATTATTTTAGGCGCCACAAAACCGGATAACTAAGAGAGAAACTATTAAACAACTCGTTAAGAAGAGCCAAAAACGCTTTAGAAGGAAAAAAATAAAACAACCTGTAAATCCATTGCAATTTAATATAATAGGGATTATTACTTAAAACTATAGTTTTATGTTACAAAATTTGTATTTTATTTAAACTTATTTTTGTTTATCACGTAAAGTCTCAGAAAAGTAATTTAAATATCCTGACCGAAAAAAAAAATAAAAAAACATTAACAAAAACTTAAAAAGCACACAACTTGGGTACCTTTTTTTATAAAAATAGACTACTATAGTAGTCATTACGAAAGTTCGAGTATGACTCATTGCTTGAAAGCATATGAATTAAACAACAACGATAAACATATTATTAGTTGCTATTTTTTTCTATTATACAAGTCTTCAAAGTGTGACAGGGGTAAATAAATCTTATCGGTCATACTCAAGCTCTTTTAATTATGACTACATCTAAATATTTTTCTAATTTATATATTTTTAATAATGGGGGAAGAATGTCCCCTACATATTCTATAGCTATTTAAAAAAGACGTCCCATAGACATCCTATGCAGATGCACGCAGTTGTGCTAAAAGAACATCCCATGGACGTCCTTAGGACGTACACAGAAGTAAAAAGGAGTGACTTTGTGACGTCCACTTATCCGCAGCAAGATCTCCCAAGGACGCCCTTGGGACATCTTTCCGTTGGTTGTATAATCGCATGTGAGATGAAAAATTATTGAGTTAGACAACAATGCAGACACTACACATGAATTATGTCATTTTTTCACTTGCCTCACTCGTATCATACGCCGTGTCTATTCAAGTTATTTATATACATTGCACTGCTAGTCAAGTAGCAGCTTTCAAATTTAAAAAGATACGAGTAGTAAAGCATTCATCGGTATCACAAAACATTAATAAAATTAAAAAGCATTCTAAAATTGTGTATGCACTTATTTTCAGAAGTTTGTTATTAGATCTGCAAATATTACAAAACCATTGACCTGATTGACAGAAGATAGTCGCTCGTATAAATTATATGCGGAATGTAACACAATGATTCCCAAGAATTGAAAGCGACGTTGTAACAAATAAGCATGTGTTACGTAACATTTTAGAAACAAATACCAAAAACGATGTCATGTGTGCTCTTTTATCATAAGAGCAAGACAGAAACTGTTGCGTTACCCGGAAGAAACAATTCGTCATTGTGAAATGCAAAAATTTTGCAATGCTAAAAAAGTTATTCTTAAAAATACATAAGCAATTGTTCGTTAGAATCTGTTTTAGAAATTAATTAAAGAAACATATTTTGTACTACACACTGTGTTCAAGATAAGAAACACTACTATTGGGATTTCGGAAACGGTAAGATAGTGTTTTGGTTAAATGGAAGAAAAGTTGGGCATATTAAAGTTTACTAAAATGACTTTTTTAAACTGACGAAATTTCGAACTGTATTGAGATTATGCGACATAACGCGAATTTTCACGATTTGGTTTTTGACAAATTGTTACTTTGTGGTTGATTCTAAAAGGTTTTCCTAGTTTTTATTTAACATCAACCACAAAGTAACAATTTGTTAAAAACAAAATCGTGAGAATTCGTTTATTGTCGCATAACTTCGAAACAGTTTGGAATTTCGTCAGTTTAAAAATGTCATTTTACTAAACTCTAAAATGCCAATTTTTTTCCCATTTAGTCGAAACTCTATATGTTACCGTTTCCGAAATCCTTATAGTGGCCCACTTTATCTTAGACACTGTGTATAACAGGATATGTTATTACATACTTACTACAGTGAGCACAACTATTACCATTCAAATAGCACACTTTACTATATAGGTCAACAAAAAAAATATATACTATTAAAAATGTATTTATTCGTAATAATCTTTATGAGAAATAAGAAAGCTGTTTTTTTTCTGTTATATTAAATATTGCTTAATAAATAACTTTAATCAATACTCACAAAATGTTGGTACGAACAATATCAATCTTTTGGAACCAGTAAGAATAATTACAAGGTTTATACGAATTTAACATAAATATTGTTTTTCGGCGGTTATAAGGTTCTAAACAATGAAAAAAGAGCGTACGTACGTATTTCTAATAAGTTTTGTATATAACTTGAAAAATATTTTATTATTTACCGCAATTCAATTATTTATTAAATTTGCTGTAACTTATTTCATTTAAAAAAAAATATTTTGTTTAGACAAATTTAAAAGTTATATTGAAACTAAAATATTCGTTGTAGAACGACTACACAATTAAATTAATTATTTAAGATTTTTTAGCCACGTTTTGTTGGTCAAACGCACAACTTCATTAGCCCGATCTGTTTAAGAATATTAAGAAATTGGTTAATTGTGATTATATTAAAAAACCGGAATTAAGTTAATAGTTAAAAGATGTTAATTTAATGATAATTTACGTAATAACTTTGATGAGCACAATTTCTTTGATTTCATAATGTTATTGATCTCATAATACCAGGATACAATTTGTCGTTATTCTTAAATATATGAACAAACGATTTTGTGTTAAAAATAAAATATACGATAACGACTTACCTCTGTACGTAATTATTATCATAATTACGACGGACACGTACTTTTCTATTTTTAATTTCTTTTGGTTTAACAACTTTTTGTGTACATAGATAAGAAACAAATCTATTAATGCAAAAATAGAATTAATATAACTGCTAGCTATGTGATAAAACAAATACATTAGAAGATAATTCAACCTTTATGCTTAGATCTGGTGTAATATTATAGTCCTGTAATTTGCAGTTTATTCAAATGGCAACTACTTGCCAAAAAAATAAAACTTGTAGATATTTGTGATGTTTTTGCGTTATCAGTCAAGCAGCTAAAAAGTTTTTGTTATCAGAAATACAGAAACGGACTTAACATTGCCGATTGTAATAATACTTTTTCAATTATTAAATATGTACATATATTGCAGAATATTTATACAGTCCATTTTTATTATTTCTATATCATTTAACCGCTCCTAAAAATATTGTGTTTTTACTGTATTGTGACATACATTTATTCTGATCACCAAATATACTTGCATAAAAGAAAAATATTCGGATTAGTTTAACTTCTTAACGATTAAGTTCGCTTAAAATTGATATTAAAAGAAACCTGAAATTGGTATCCAAATAGAGGATTGATAAAGTAACGCTAGGGAAATTTATTCCGTTTAAACGGGAGCTTTATAAAAGTAATAAAATTTCATCTTTTACACAATACAAGTTTTATGTATATATAAAAGATGTCTTTTGTTATTCTAGCTTCATTGTTAAATATATCCAGATTTTAAAGTACGTTTTTGAAGTAATGAATCTGGAAGTGAAAAGAATAATTGTCAGTTAACGAATAGATAAGCACAAAGGTTTTTTAAATTCCTATTATGTATTCTCAAAGGATAAATTATTATGAATATCGACTCCATTATGCTCACAATAAGCTTACGTATTATAGTCTTTAGATTGACAATTTTCATTTCTGGCATAATAAAAATTGATACTTTGTAGAATAAAATATAATGGACTTCTACTGACAACAAAAAGTGTGTTTCTACAAAGAAAAACTAAAAATCTATGTTTCGTATTTAATAATTTAATAATTTTTTGAAAACGCTGTATTTGAATCGAAATTTGAAAAAAATATAAATAAAAAAGATTATTAACATATTTGCAAAACAAGTTCAAACTACTACTTATACTTCATAAAAGTTTTTAGGTATTATAATCTAACCTATCTGATGATGATGATATTTGTTTTTTTATACTTGGTTGCTTAAATTTATGTTTAAGTTAATTTTTTTTCTAAATTTTCTTGATGTATCTATTAAACGTATTAATAATAATCTAAAATCATCGTAAACGTACCACTACTAATCACGTTATTTCTTTTTCTTCATTCCATCCACTCTCACACAAATTAGCAGCTTTTAGATTTTTCTTTAACTGTTTATATAATTTTCCTCTTGATCATGATAGTTTTAACAAAGAAATAAATATTATTTATTATCTAGCAAATATTAATGGTTATCTTTTACACATTATTAAAAATTTACAAAAGAAAGTTTTGTCTTCTATTAAAATTAAAAATTGTTCATCTCTTACACCTGTCGCTAATCAATCAAAAATATATTTTTCTCTTCCTTATATAGGCTCTTCTTCATTTCAATTTCAAATTCTATTAAAACATTTTAACATTAACATTTATTTTTTATCAAAAATAATAAATCTTTATTATTTAATACTAAAGATAAAATTAATGTTTTAGATAAATCCGGTGTTTATAAATTAAAATGAATCAACGACATCGACTGCAAGGACAAATCGCTATGAACGGAAGACAATGCTCTGTGTTTGGTGTGAACAGAAAAGTGTGATCTATTATGAGCTACTAAAACCTAGCAAAATCGTTAACAATTAACGCTTCCGTCACCAAATGATCAATTTGAATCCAGTTTTGTGCAAAAAAACGACTTGAATATCATATGTATTAGGCAACACAAGGTGATTTTGCTTCATGATAACGCACCATTACACAGCAAAACTGGTCAAGAAAACGATTTGGGTGTTTGGTTAAAAAATACTTTTGCATGCATCTTACTCATCAGACTTGGCGTCGTCTGATTACTACTGATTTGAAATAATGGGACACGCACTTGCTCAGCAGTGCTTTACTTCTAGATGACTGATTTAGCTCAAAAAAGCAACATTTTTTTTGACATGGCATCAATAAATTGCCAAACAAGTAGGAAAACGTATAACCAGTGATGGACAATTTCTTTATCATTTTTATGCAATAAACGTGTGTTTTCTATTACAAAATTCAGGTAACATATTTACACACCGTACTATAAATCAGAAACAGAATATGTAACAATTTTTTAGCTTAAGTATTAAAAAGGTTGAATATACTCAATTAGACATCAGTTATACACAGAGTGTTCAGAATACACTTGCACCTTTAAACACGAAAAAAGCATTTCGTTTGATAGAAAATTCTGTATCAATTGAATTTTAAAACTATGCGAGAATTATCAATCTGATGATAATTTTTCTATAAAGGGCCGTTTATATTGCAATTCTTGGCATGGCATAATTTAAGGTAACTTATTTTATTAAGTTAAGGTGTTTTTTAACAAATAATTAAGCATAAAAAAGTATTGAAACGTACACATTTCAAATTTGTTTTATATTCGCGGAGAATACAAAAAATAACCCTATAAACGTGGTGTGTTTTTAATAGAAATTATCCGAACTTCCCGCTAATAAACAAAATAATACATTTAAAACAATTGAAACGAGATTCATGCATATCAACAATTTGCTACAGCAAGCCCAGGCTTCCATTGCTTCATCTACGTCATCGCTCCATGAACGTCAGAATCTCCCTCTGTCTCTCCTTTTATATGGCCATACCATTTTAGTTGTTTTTCTTCGATATTGTTTATTGTTCTCTTTTTAATGTTTATTCTATTTCACATTTTTTTGTTAAGTATTTTATCTATGCGCATTCGCATATTTTACTATTGTTTGTGTTGCTGTGTGTCATGATGCGTTCTATTATTGATTCGTATATTCTTATGCATGTTCTCGTCTCACTTAATCTTGTTTTAATATTGTTTTCTGGTGTTACATTTTTTTAAATATTACTCCCTAAGTATTTGAATTTATCTGTTCTAAGTTGTCTTGTTATCCACTAGATTTTCTGACTCATAGACCTTTTGTATACCAATAAAAGCTAGATCAACATCCTTATTTTTTGCAAGTTTTTTTTTCATGTTTTGCTTTATGGTGTGATCTATATATCATTTTTTGGCCGTAAATCCTGATTGATCTTCTCCAATTTTCTATATTCCCCCATCTTATTGTTTATAATTTCGTCATACAAACTCTGTAGCTACTTGATATTTTGCTTGTATATTTTCTGCAGCCTCGTTTTTTTAAATATAGATTTTGTTCTTACCAATTCTTCTGGTATCTTTTTGTTTACCGCCTTTTAGAACATGTTTTTCAGCATTTGGTATAATTTATTATATCCGTATTTTTAATTTTTAGAGTTTTTATGCGTTTTTGCAATACCTCTTAGTTTGTTATTTTTTCTATTCTGTTCTTTTCAGTGTTTTGTTCTTGGAATTGTTGTCTATCCTTTACTAATAGTTTTCTATAAACCCTTTTCATTCACTTTTGGTAATATACTGTCTGTATGCTTTTTGTCTACGGTTCGTTTTTACTATTTTAAGGATTTTGTAGTTCTTGTTCTACTTACGTACTGTTCTACATGTTCACATGCTTTTACCCATTTATTGTTTTTTTTTGTTTAGTCTCCTTTTTGTTTCTGTTTTTTTTTCTATACTTTTTTAAGAACGAGTTTCATAAATTTGCAAAAATGACGTGATGCTATGAAATCAAAACCAATGATAAAATTGGGAAAATGGTGTAGTTTAATAGTAATCGATATAATTTTTTATCCTCAGATTTAAACATCTCATACAGATCTGTAAAAAAAAAATTCAAGAAACATAAGATGCATAATTACAAATTCTTAAAGACTTTTCATCTAGTCGACAAGATGCTAAAAGTACAGTTTTTGTACAAAATTTTTCGTACAAACTCAATTTTTACCAAAAATTATTTAGGTGGATAAAACTACATTTAATCTCAAAAATTTTCAAAACAACTTCGTGTTGCTGTGTCAGACAGGCGATGTTTGGGGTATTCGTATTATGCCGTTTACAAAGAACTGATTCGTATGTTTTGCAATTTTTACTGAATTTTTATTTGTCGAAGATAAGTTTTACTTTAAATCGAGGAAACACTAAAAAAGAAATAGAACGAAAACTGAGATTGAATTGTCATCATCAAAATTCTAATAAAACTACTGTAATTTCAATGAAAAAAACAAAAAAACCCTATTTTGATGTATAATGGTGCACCATGGCACCGTGTGTAACCGTCGTTTGATTTTTAGACGTATTATTTCATGAAAGACCCGGTCTTTAGCGTTGTTAATGTTTATTGATATACATTTCATCTCTTTTGTAACATTTAGAGCTTTAATTTTGAAGTATCTAACGCTTTCAAATTCATCTTAATTTTAAGTTTTATTTTATAAAACACGTATTTAGTGCATATGCACTTGACTACTTTTGGTCGATATTATTGTCATACGTTTCAAGTATATTTTATTACTTCCGATAGTTTTTATTATTGGGTTTCAACGATTAAGACAGTAATTTTATATTCTGTTTCAGTTATTTATATTTTGTTATCGCTTCAGTTTTCCAACGTGAGAAACGTAGTCAAGCACACGTGTTATTGGGTTTTGATTTAATTTGGCATATTACTCGACGTCTTTGTTGTACTGTTGAGCTCTGTCGTAAAGAATTTACGTCACAGTTTTTAAATTTTCGAAAACTTCGCATATATTTTAAATGTAGTTTTCGATGCATTTCTGCCCTTAATATTTGGTAGTGATGTTCGAATGGTTATAAATGGGTTTACTGAAAGTTTAAGTTATTAGAATTATCCTAATTCGTATGTTTTACGGTTTCAACGTTTTACTTGTACTCGAATTTAATTATCGTATCAAGGAATTTACTGTGTTAAATGCCGACCTTGTGCCTTATAATTCAATTTTTCCTTGTGGCGGTTAATCATTTTTCGACGGACCATTGCACACCTATAACAACCCAATACAACCAAACCAAAGCCTACCTCTTAAAGCTACGAAATCGATTTAAGGTATTTTTAATGACAGTATAAAATCAATTGTAATTTTACTTTACTTGCAAACTTGAGTGCTTTAAAAACTTTTATTTTAAACAAAATAATGATTGTTGCTTGTTTATCGCACCATTAAGAGAGCTTTTAATTAACGACCCGAATTCTTAGTCGTTTAAATTATTTTGAAAACGGGTTGCAGCGGATTTATAATTTTTAATGTCGACGTTAAACCCGTCAAATTAAAACGTATAAAATGTATTAAATTTTTAATTTTGTTATTTAAATTTACGAAATGTTTATTTTTTTGCAAAATTCCATTGGGTGTTTACGGTTGGCAAGGTCCAGAAGCCTTTTTGAGCTATAAACCTTCCTGGTCCCTTTTGTATTTTTAGTTTTCCAAATTATTCAAGGATTTCAGAATTTAACTTACGATCGTCTTCACTAAGCATCGGCAATTACCTCATTTATGTTTATTCAGTCAATTTTTTTTTTACAAGCTTTTGCAGATAACACGTGCTAATAAACACGTTTTTAGTTAGAAGAAAGTTCACATTCTCGACTTACCAGAAAATTCTCCCGACGTAAATCTTATAGATAACGTTTGCCTTGCAGTATCTCTGTTACCTGTCAGAAGTAGTGACACAAAATATTAATTGCAATAAAAAATTGTATTTTAATGTAATAATAAATAATATTCATTTAAGTGTCAAAACTATAAATATACATCTTTAAGTACTTATAGCACGCGCAACAAAAGCTGATTTGGAAATCAGATGCGCATTTGTCCATTTATAAATATTCTACTCGAGGTATTTTAGTAGCATTGCAGGTAAATTGTTTCAGGTGTATATTACGTCATTGTATACAAATTTAATACAAAATAAGACTTCAATACACATCATTAAATTCTCATTAAACGGCTTCCTCAGATACCAAGTTCTATGAAATGTGCTACAGATTAGAAAATTAACTTTTATTATGCGAACAATATTCCGCGAATATGTGAAAAAGGAGGTTTCTAGTAATTTTTTTGTTATTACTTATGGATTTTCTAATTATGGTTGCAATAACTTTTGATTATAAATGCAAAACTGCGTTCATTCTCGTTTTAAACTTGAACAAGGGTAATAGTGTAATACGATATTGTGATTATGAACCCAACGCCTACTTTAGGTCAGCACGGACAAGTGATACGCTAACACGCAAAGTAGTGTACAATTATTTTAAAACCATTAATCCTTTGAACACATTAAAAGAACTTAAAGAAATAACATGCGCAGCAACTAAGGTGTCTATTATTAGGGTGTCGAAAATTATCAAGGAAAGCAGAGCTGACGTAGAAGAAGAAAAAACTCAATTTTTGATTTCCGGAAAAAGCGTCCACGTGAATCTCCGATAACCCACCTACAAACATACTTAAAACAATTTTTTGCAACTTTATACATAACTTCCATAAAACAGAGGGTGCTAGAGTGAGTGTAAATACTTTGCATAATAAACTTATGGTGGATTTAGATTGGAAGGGTAGTGCATCATGGTTACGGTCTATTTTCACGGAACTTAGTTTTACGTGACGTACAACTAAAAGCAACCGAAAACTACTTATAGGAAGAAACGACATTCGAGCACTGAGGATTTCTTACTTGCACCAAATGAAATACCACTGGGAATTAAAACGCCCCATTGTGTACTTGGATGAAGCGTATGTCTGCAGTGGACACACCCATTTAAAACCATGAAGTGAAAATCGGCTAAAATGTAACATATCTAAAGAACCACGAATCATTGTAGTTCAAGCGGGGGGGAAAATGGGGTTTCTAGATGTTTGTAGTTTGGTTTTAAATCTGGGCTAAAAAGTGGAGATTACCATGACAAAATTCTTTTCGACAAACTATGAAAAATGGTTGCAGGAGAAGCTTTTACTGGCTACTTGTACTGGTGATATACAACGTGCCTTATCACAACGTCCAAGTGAATCGAGCTCCAATCAGTACTTCTAAAAAAACTGGTGTGGCCACCACACGACTTTCCTATAAGGAATGATGAAGAAATGTATTTTTATAAGGTTATGTTGTCATAAAACCACTTTGATGTGCTTATGAGCTTATGTTGTTATATCGACTAACCCTTATGTTTATGCGCTTGGATATTGCTTACCTTTCTAGTAAATCAGTCAAAAAAGTCGTCGCTGGCAGGATTCGAACCTAGATTATATAATGGAAATCACTTTAAATTATAAATTAAGTATCTAATAAACTGTTAATGTTAGAAAAAAAAATTGTTTGAATAAATTGTTAGGAAGAATTATCTTTATAAGAAACTGTAAAAATAATTCACACACACACACACCCAAATTTTTTTTGTCAAAAATACGTTTTTCTGATTCAGGAGACCTTGAACGTAAAATTCTTCAAAAAAATTGTTTTGGAAAAAAATTGCGATCGCTATACTTTCCTTATAGGAAAGTAAAAAGAAATGGTAAAAAGAAAGTATCATTTACTCCGCAAATCATTGTTGAAACCACAGTTAAACGATATTATTAACGAACACCCTAATATAAGCAATATACTAATTAATGCTATCTTCTTCGTTTAGGAGAGGCAATATAAAACCACTTTAATTTATTTTTATGGCAACGTTTCGTGCTGAAGGTTAGCACTTCTTCAGGCCAACTGTAATTTATTGAACTCGTAAGTCAACACATAGTAACAACAAAAAAATGAAATTAACAGATAATTTTTAACACATAAAACTTACAGAATAAAATCAAGCGGAATAATCCACCGACCAAGGACATTGGCAACTTTACGAGTTAGTAATTAAAATAAATACAACATTAAACATACAATAGTCAATATTTAAAATTTTAATATAACGTAGGACATACACGTTCAACAAACAATTGACAAATGTTGTGTAATCAAAAATTTATGAATGTCAAGGGAAAGATAATAATAAAATGATAAACAAAACTGAATAACGATAGGTCCAACCTATATAGTTATCTCACAATTTTGGATATTAAATTATTATAAACGCTGCTTAAATTGTTGGTATCGTTGTTAAAATTAATATTATTGTTATATATATTGATGTATACCATTTCGGAAACTAAACGTTTTTTCAAGTTGTTTTCCACATCTAGAATTGTGGGATTGATAAAATTGAAATTGTGTCCCGTCCCGTGTCTATATGATGTACGGCCAAAGCTGTATCGCCTTTTTTTGTGTTACAATCGTATTTATGGTTGGCCATCCGATTTTTTAGCTTCTGTTTAGTTTGACCAATATAACACGCATTGCATCCAGTACAAGGGGTAAAATTGTAAACGTCATTACCAACTTTGTCAATAACAAATCTAAAAAGAACTTGACACCTCAAGACTTATTTATTAAAAACTTAGTGACATCTACAAGAAAATTTATTAAAACACATAACGACCTTTTAATTACTAGAGTTGATAAAGGCAATGCGACAGTTATTATACATAAAGACGAATACCACGAAAAAATACTAACTTTGCTTAATGACAATAACATCTATACACAAACAGACATAGACCTTACAAATAAATTTCAAATTAAAAACAATAAACTTAGTAAGCAACTTTACGAAAACGGACATATTGACTTCACTACATACAAAAGACTAACAACTCACACAAGCACACCACCTAAGTTTTACGGTTTAATAAAAACACATAAAGATGAACACCCAATAAGACCAATTGTCTCATGTATAGGAGCGCCTACCTATCAATTATCTAAATACATTTCACATTTAATACAAAATATTTCATACATTTTTATTCATAACATTAAAAACTCATATGAATTAATTGATAGAACTAGGAATACTTTGGTACCATCTGATTATAAGATTATATCATTTGATGTTACATCTTTATTCACCAATATCACTAAAGAACTTACAGTTAAATTACTAAATGAATATTGGGTCGAGCTAAAGAGCCATACCACATTAGAATTAGTTGAAGTTGTACAAATCATTCAATTCCTGTTTGAATCTAGTTATTTTACTTATAATGACAAAGTGTATATTGAAAAATTCGGTACTGCCATGGGAAATCCGGCGTCGCCTATATTAGCTAATCTCACAATGCATGATCTGCTAAAATATGTTAAAAACAAACTCACTTACACTCCAACATTTTTACTATGCTATGTTGATGATATCGTTGCATGTATTCCAGAAACTGAAATCAATAATACTTTAAACGTTTTTAATAGTTACAATCCACATTTAAAATTTACTTTTGAAATAGAAACACAAGGATCTTTACCATTTTTAGATGTTAGATTGATCAGGGATGTTAGTACTAATACGATAATTACTGAATGGTATACTAAGCCGATAGCCTCTAATAGAACGATCAATTATTTATCTAAACATCCACACCACCAAAAGATTAATACTATTAAGGCCATGAAAAATAAAATTATAGGTTTGAGCAGTCCTCAATTTCATGAAAAAAACTTTAAGATTCTAAAGAAAATACTTAGAAACAACAACTACCCTAACAATATAATAAAAAAAATACTGCTACACACTAACACAACTAATATTATTCCACCACCAGTTAACCCACCTAGTACTAACCTTAACACTACCCTTAACGCTAACCTTAATACCAACATCACTTACACCAAAATCATAAACGTCCCAAATCTAACACAAAGAATCATTCCGATACTAACAACACCTAACATCAAAATAACCATGTATAACACTAACACTATCTACAACATGCTGTATAGTAATACCGAAGATAGAACTAACACTATAGATAAACATGACGTAGTGTATAAGCTTGATTGTACTGGATGCAATGCGTGTTATATTGGTCAAACTAAACAGAAGCTAAAAAATCGGATGGCCAACCATAAATACGATTGTAACACAAAAAAAGGCGATACAGCTTTGGCCGTACATCATATAGACACGGGACACAATTTCAATTTTATCAATCCCACAATTCTAGATGTGGAAAACAAGTTGAAAAAACGTTTAGTTTCCGAAATGGTATACATCAATATATATAACAATAATATTAATTTTAACAACGATACCAACAATTTAAGCAGCGTTTATAATAATTTAATATCCAAAATTGTGAGATAACTATATAGGTTGGACCTATTGTTATTCAGTTTTGTTTATCATTTTATTCTTATCTTTCCCTTGACATTCATAAATTTTTGATTACACAACATTTGTCAATTGTTTGTTGAACGTGTATGTCCTACGTTATATTAAAATTTTAAATATTGACCATTGTATGTTTAATGTTGTATTTCTTTTAATTACTAACTCGTAAAGTTGTCAATGTCCTTGGTCGGTGGATTATTCCGCTTGATTTTATTCTGTAAGTTTTATGTGTTAAAAATTATCTCTTAATTTCATTTTTTTGTTGTTACTATGTGTAACCTTCAGCACGAAACGTTGCCATAAAAATAAATTAAAGTGGTTTTATATTGCCCCTCCTAAACGAAGAAGATAGCATTAATTAGTATATCACACAGAGGAGGATAAAGAATCTTTAATAAGCAATATACTACGTATAAATTTGATGACCTATTACACAAAAAAAATCATAATGTACTTAGACTTCCACCTTATCATCCTGATTTAAATTTCATCGAATTAATTTGAGCACAAATAAAAAACAACATTGCAAAAAAAACGTGACATTTAATATTAACAAAGTAAAAACTTTACTGAAAAAAAAATTTCAAATGTTACGCAAGACCAAGAAAATGATTGAAAATGAAGACAATTACTTAAAAAACGAACGCATTCGTGATATTTAAACGCAATGGCGTGTACTGCGCGTTATACTGTAAATATTTAAATAAAATAATTTTCTTTTGATATAGTAAGTTTAAAAAAACTACAAACTTGTATTACACTTGATTACACTAAACAGTTCTCTTAAGCAATTAAAATTCAAGTAATTCTTTTTGTAACAAGATAATAGTTTATATAATATAAAAATTTGCAAAAACTTCCAGCAGAAATTTGTTAACAAAACATGTTATTAATTATTTTTTTACAGTTACTATTTAAAAGAAAGCTCAAAAATAAACAAACAAAATCTCTAAAGTAAACACTTTAAAAGCAACAAGGAGTTTTAATTAATATACATTTACTGCAGTTATTATAAAGTATATTCTTAAATAATCCATATTTTGATAAAAAGGAATTGTAAAGTTAATTAGCAAAAACTTTTTTTTATTTCGTATTTTTTAAGCGCAGTAAGGCAATATAATTATTTTTAAATTATCAGTTTAGCTTAAAACTTTCTTGACAAATATTTTATCTTTTTTGAATAAATTATTAATATTTTTTTCGAAGGTATCCATCAAGTATGGTTGAAGGTTAATAAATATTACTTCTTAAGTCTTTGCAACCAATAACGTTTTATTATAAAGTTAAGTTAATTGATTTGACGCGACATGTTTCGGCTTCTTAAAAACAATTAAGTCATCTTCGTTAATTATTAACGTATTAACTAACAAGACAACTGACAAATGCTAAGAAACCGAAACATGTCGTGCCAAATCAATTAACTTAACTTTATATTAAATTATTAATATTCGTTTAGTTTCAATAATTTATTTAAGTACTGCTAACGATTTGTCGATGATAGAACATATACGCATGTAAGCAAATACATTTTCAAAGCAAATATGTTAATTCTAGTCACGGCTTTCTTTTATGCAATAAATATAAGAATTACAGAATTAAAGTAGGAAATGTTGAATTATTTGAAGATGACGAATTTCATAAAAAAATGAGTAGATACTTTTTAGGATTAAGTCGCAGAAAAGAAAGTATATTCGGTTTGAGTGTTTTAACAATATGCGTTCGAGCACGTGAGTTGATTCACTAACGTAAAACTATACATTTTTCAAACGTTCAGTTTTAGTTCTTTCTATATAAATAAAAAATCCTAACACCTGTGTAAATTACATAGTAGTCGAATCAATTGTATTAAATAACATAACAAAATATACTAAAGAATTATATAGTAAAACTAAAATAAATCTCGTAATTTAAATATTTACGTTACTTTACTACGTTAAAAGAACATTAAAATAATTTCTAAAAAAATGAGGTAAATTATTGTCTATTACTAATAATATTATTTTCGTAATAACAAAAAGGAAAAATCTCTAAATTTAAAGTACTGTTGAAACAAAAACAAATAAATGTTTGTTGTTGTAGGTACACTCAACTCATAAATAAACGAGACAAAGTATTTGTGTAAAAATACAGCATTAGTAGCGTACTTCAGGTTTAACAGCATGCAGGTTTACAATACATTTAAATTAAATATGTAAATTTGTTCAGAAAATACAAAGTTTATAAAAATGTTTGTATGTATACTTAATTAAAATTATCTACGTACTATTATCTGATAATGGGCTATTTATAGTATCGCCGTATTTAGAAAAAAATTAGATATATAATTTTTTTCCAAGAAATGTCAATATTTTTATGAGTAATTATTTAACTTAAATTTGAATAAAATCACAAAAGGAATTTAAAACAGTTAATGTTCGTGATATTTATGCTATTTTTTCACGATAGAAAAATGTTTTCCTTGATCTTATTACATTATCTTAATAAACGGCAAAATGACGTTTTTATTTATTTTTGTGCTAACCAGGTGTTTCTTTAAAACGTTTAGCTCAAACTAGTTTGCTTCTCAAGTGTTACTTGTCCAGTACTTACCGTTCATGAACGGCAAATAAATCAGTTATTGACGAGTTACGTCTAGTACATCAAACATACTGTCTTAAAAACAAGTAGTAGTGCAAAAAGTACATTTATTTTGTTGAAATTTTGGTTTGTTATTTTGGTTTTTCATATTATTTTTTGCTTTTACATTTGAATTTATGTCTTTGCGTACAAATTTCTTCTTTTGGAACAATCTATTTCAATTTAACCCAAAATAATTTATTTATTTTATTTACCAATAATAATTATTAAAAACTTTTTCTATTGCAATTTTTATTCATGGAAAACAGAACTCAAAAAATTTATCATTCCGTAGCACGAATAAAATAATAAGTAGGTTGTCAATAGATAAAAAAAAAGTTTTTTAACATTTGGATTTCATAAAAAAATGCTGTAATACACGTAAACTTAATGCAATTGAATCTACGTAGAGTCTAGGGAAAAGAAAAAGTGCATTAAATAACATTGCACAACAAAATATTAATATTAAAAAGTTAGTTCAAAATTCATTTTTGGATTTAACAAATAAAGATTGGGAATAGCAGTGCAATTATGTGTTACATCTTTGTAAAGAAGATTTTGTAGTAATGCTGTCATTGCTTAAAAAATACATTGTTTGTAAACTTTGCGCAAGACGTACTTAAGTAGAGAAATGGTCCACGTATTTCCGTTTTGTAAAGGCATTGATGCTTTTCGGGTGTGCGAAGAACGAAAGTCGTGCAAATTTAGATTAATTTCTGTTGAGGTTACCAGTATTTATAGAAGTTTTTGATTAATCTACTATCATCAAGACGAATATAAGGCATGTACTTTCTGTATTTATGTTTTAATAATTGGAATTATCTCATTAAATTTAAGGTTAACACACATGGCGATTAATCGAATTTTGTTATCGCGCTTTTGCAATGATGTTAAGTAGTGGTCATAATTATTGTTGTAATTTTGCTTTTGTTGTGACAATTGCCGCATTCGTCGTAAAAGAATACTATCGTTTTTGTTGTTTAAAGAAGTTAAGTAATGGCATTCTGGTTGTAATTAAACCCTATCCATCATAAGAGTATGTATAAAGTCGTAATATCGCAAGAGGTGTCATATGACTAATTGGTAGGCAACAAAAGGTTTAAGGTTTTTGAAACGTATGACCTTATTGACTAGCACGCGCATAATAAGTGATACCTGTAATACCGATAAAATCAAATATTGACAGATGTCAACTTATGTAGCAAGAATAATTCAGTGAACTAACAACAAAACTAAGTTTTTAGATGAAATAAAATGTTTTAAGAATATATGGTACATAGTTACTTAAAAGTCATATTGATTTGTATTTTTTTTATAATTGCACACGTGAAGTTAAAATTTAACAACGCCAATAACCGGAAAAAAGGAATTAATTTAAATTTGTAGCATAATAATGACACAGTACTAGTTATATAGTAGTATTACTAAAAATGTATTTTAAAACAATAATTGTTGTAATCAAAATAACTTTCATAGGTTTTGTAGGTTACAAGTATGTGACTTGACCCAATGAAAAACCATGGCTATTAAATGTATTACCTGAAATTTACGTACTTATTATGAATGTGTACTTTTTAAGTCAAAAGCTAGTATTGAACTGTAGATTATTATACTACTATTTGTATTAGGGAAAAAAGCTCAAAAATAACTTTATACTCAAAATGGGTGTGAACAATTATAACATAATATTACAATTATTTGATTAACAGCTAATTTAATTCAAAATGTATTAAACTGACGCATAAACTGACAGAACGTTGATTAAGTTATTGGCGTATGCTGGCGTTATAAATAACCTACGTTATAGAGATTATTACGGACTTTCTAAAAATTAGTTATCTTTCTTAAACTGCAAAAAACAAGTGAAATAAGTAACTATATTTTTTAATTTGTTATTCGGACAAGTATGAATCATAAGATCTTAGATCAATTGTTACGTTATAATTTAGATTAATCAGACGGATAAGTCAACTACTTGACTTCATTTGTCAACCTAATTGTAGAAGCGGAGAAGATTCGAATTACAGGGTTGTCATATACGATACAGTATCTTTGATTAATTTTGAATTTTGTTGTAATTAATTTCATGTTAAAAAATTATTGTAAAATTAATAAGTGCTAATCGAGAAAAAACTAACCCTAGTAGTGTATATAAGATAAAAACGTAACTTTAATTATTATATACAGGGTGTGTTAGCTTAGCTATTTGTACACAATTAATTAACTATCCTAAACTTTATTGCGTTTTACTAGTCCGCACAGTACAGTTAATTATGATTTACGTATAATAATAAGCAGGTGGGGACTTCCAAAATTTTTGATATTGTGGATTAATTCAAACTTCTCTTTTTTTGACTTTGAATTAGTTAAGCCTATGAGTCTGTAGGTTCCGATGGTTGGATATATTAAGTACCGTTGTATTTTATATTAAAAAAGCCATTATAGTTTATAGTGAATAATGGTGATTTAGATGGAGATGAGCCAAAAACTGAAGAAATTGAATTTTTCGGTAACAATGATCAATCAATTATTGACCTCGGTGGTATTGTATATCATGTGTTGTTCATACGTTATAGGAAAACATTTTTTCAACTACTGCTTATGCAACCAATAATACATTTGGGTTGTCTTACATTTTCTAATTTAAAATGGTAGAGTCTTAAAACATTTTAGTCTTTTATGAAATAAAATAAATAATAATAATAATAAGTTTTAAAAAAATAAAAAATAAAAGATATATCAACAACATGAAATGATATTTATTTTATTTTAAGTTTAATCTTTTCAGTAATTTCTGGCACAAACGGCAAAAAAGTTTTACTTTAATTGCGCGTCTTCACGCACTTAAATTTTTTTTAGTAAGCCAACCAAACAAAACGGTTATTCTAATATAGTATTATAATATTCAATACTCCCTATTGTGATCAATACATTTCTGTTGTGGTTTATGTATTACTGAATTCCGCAAGTTAATTTTTTTGAAGAAAAAGAATTCGTATAAATACAAATAATGGGTTCTAATTATAGGGCATAATAGTTAAATTGTGATTGAAAATGCATCCTCACACTAGTATTAACGTAAATGCATAAATTATTGAAAAGTTATTGAGCAGTCATACTGTTCGAAAAATCGTTGAGATGTTGGATGTTTCATTAGCAACCGTGAGTCGTGTGCGTATCAAGTGACTACATAAGCACACTATAGATAGGGGAGTTAGTAGCGGTAGACCAAAAATATCTACGGAAGCAGATGATGCGGCGTTAGCTGAATATGCCAAGAAAAATCCATTTTCACCTATTCAAAATGTCATTCACAAGATAAGTTTTCCTGGAAGTTATCATATAACTTGTTATGTTAAAAATTGTCTAGTATAAAATTTATTCTCGGTACGCTTACTTTTCGTTGTTGGAGTAGGACTAGTATGTCAAATAGTCAAACACGAATTAATTTCATTCTTCCGGTAAAGTTCCAAAGACGCAAACTTTGTATAGCGTTGTATACGCTCAACAAGACTTTCCTTGTTAAGTGTTTCACGCACATCTATGTGGAAATGAATTACAAGATTGCTACGATTTAAGAGAAGGTGTATTTGGGATAAGCACATATTTCTTGTATTTCGTTTTAATTTAACTTGTTCGTAATTGTCTGTAGCGGGTTTCCATACCTCCACCTGTGTTCTGTGAAATTGATAAGCACATGTTCAAATTGGAAAATTTCCATGATGTCACGTCACTAGAATTAACACTACTTACACTGCCGAGGGGTTGAATACAATTATTTTGGAGGAAACAATTGTCCAAGTTAATTGGAGGGAAACTCTAGGTATGCTTATTTTCAGTAATCGTATTAATTAAAAAAGGAGTTACTTGTGATAACGCCGTACGTACATTTTCTTTTGTGTTAGAATTCAATTAAGTTTTAGGTAATACTGGTACAGAACTAGCTATATGCTGTACGACGTGTTGCTCATTCGAGGGCGTAAGTTATATTTTGCTTGTGATACCGGCCCATGTACTAGTGTTTAGAAAATTTAAATAAATTTACTTACGTATCTTTTTTAGAACTACTGTCTGTGATAAAATAAATATATTCTTTGTGTTACCACTTTTGTCTTGTCATTTGTTCTTTTTCAGCTGCGGGTAGATTTAAACGGTGTCTTCCATCTCAGTCTTTCATCGTTTTGGCATCTTTTTAGATTCAGTTTATAATCTAACACTACGAAGCTTACAACTCTATCCCCGGAACAAGTGAGTTAGTCGTCGATCTCTTTTTTTTGTTACGGGGAAAACAACGTAACAAACTGTTCTATCAACCCTCCAGGAAAACGGTATAAAAAAATATACATCCGCCCCTAAAGACGTTTTCAGTAAACAAAATCGTCTACAATTTACTCATAGTTACACTAATAAACCGATGGAATTTTAAAATCGGGTCATTTTTAATGAGTTTGTTTTTTTGAAGATATGATGGCTCAAGAAAAATATTCCGAGCAAAAGAAACTCGTTATGACGCAAATAATATCAGACCTATAAAGCATAGCGGTTACTTTTCAGTAAATACAAGGGGTTGAGTAAGTACTCGCGGTCCAGGGGCATATTGAATGATAATCGTTTGAATTTCACTGTTCCTCAAGAATGGTGGTTGGATGAGAGGTAGTAAATGATTAAAGTTTTATTCAAATGGATCAAGTGGTAACGGCATATCTGAAGTTTTGTTTTTGTTTCTACTACATTATTATTGTGTGCATTTTGTGTGAGTCTTGGTTAATTTTAATACTGTTTATTCAATCAGCTATTAGATAGATAACGTTATCTCCCACCGCTGATAAACTCCAAAAAGGCATTTTGACAATAACATTGACATTGACTTTTACGTTGTGGTTTTATTAAAAACTAATTTTAATTAAGAGGGTATAAAATCAATTTGCCAAGTTTTACAGCGCTAAAGCTATTTGCAGTTATCTATCTAACTTGCAGTAGCTTTAAACTACAAACTGGCGTTGCCATCACGTTTTATTTATGAGAATAATAATATGCCGCTAAAAAACTTGATATATTTTTATAGGTTTCTGAAATTTTTGAAAAACTGAAATCCTGTATTTATTGTTTTATTGAAAGTTGCTGACTGTAACTTTTGTGTCTAAAATGCTTTAGAAACGATCGCATATTTGGATTCCTTCTGAATAATTGTCTCAATAATATTTGAGTTGGAATTGTCTACTTTTATCGATTATAAAACAAACTTTAAGTTTTAGTTTTTTCCAAAAATCTCAGCAACCCATCAAAATATCTCAAAATTATTAACGTCGTATTATTACTATCCCAGATGAGCAACTTTATCCTAATTTAACCGACCTCGTATCTTTTATAGCTGCGGAGATCCTGAAACGGACACTGTATATATCGACGACATTTTAGTATTTAGAAAGACGAAAAGATATGATTTTTTTAAAGCAACTAGAAATAATGGGGTAAAGTTCAAGTTAAATAAGAGTAAATTCAATCAAAATAATGCTTATGAGTCACCTCATCAATCAAAATAGAGTAGCAATAGACAAGGATAAAATCAAAGCAATTACAGAATTTTCTACGCCAAAATGAAAAAAAGGCTATTAAATATGCTAACTGATTTAAGCAACAACATTGAACACTTTTCTAGTGATGTAAAAATTCTTAGGGAATTAAAAAAAGACCCATAATTTATCTAGGATGTAAAACATGAAAAAAAATTAGACGAAACTAAAACCAAATTAATACATTTTATAACATTAAGAAACTGACAGTAATTTCACCAGACAGCTCTCTGTATAATTTGAGTGCGATCATTCTCCAATCGAATATTTCGTGTGGATGCGCATCAAAAGCATTTACGGAAACAAATGAATTACGCACAGATTGGAAATGAACAACTAGCAATATGTTTTGAGAGAAATAAATTCCATGATCTGGTTTACTGTTTTTACTGTAAAGACAGATTTACAAACCACTACTAAATATTGTTTAAAAACCACTAAATAAATGTCTCATTGGCCTAATAATAGTAATTAATTAAGAAAAAGTGTTAACAATATAGTAAATATAGAAGAACCAAACGAAAATGTTAGAGAAAGGTTCACATGGGTTCAAATAAATGTATTAAATTAACAGAGGAATCTATATTCTGACCCTCGATGAAAAAAGAAAATTGAAATTGAAGATGATTGAAAGGTGCAAAGTGTGAAATAAATATGCATACTCATAAGTAGCAGAACCGTTGAAGTCACATGGCTTCATTGCAATCTGATGGTACAAAGTAAGGAATAATATTTTGAAATGAATGGATTCAAGTATCTATTAGTAATAATTACTATTTTACATAGATAGAAGTTGAGAAAGTAAACAAAGCTAACCTTATATTTTCGTCTCTGTTGTTAAATGATATACCATTGAGTTATTATAAAAGGAGATAACATAAAGCATCTATTTTTTATGTACAAAGTGGAACCACTGGGTGTGGCTTGGTCTACTATTAAGATGGAAACTTTGCTTAGAAAAAAAGTCTAACTGTTACCGACGTATAATCATAATTATAAAGTTCATATTTTGCTAAGATAATTATTTAACTGGACATTTGTAGATCTACTCAATTAAACAATATGTACTTTAATTTTTTTATTAACTTTATTAGTTTAATGTAAAGAAAACATTTTTAGATTATAGGTTATAGCTAATTTAGTGAAAATTTTATGAAAATCGTTGATAATATCCAACAAATTAAATGAAACATATTAAAACACAGTAATCAGTAATTTAAATTTTATTCAAATAGATTCTTACTAACTAAACTAATAAAAAGTTAATCGTGGTATCAATGTATACATTTCTTTAATACCAGTCTGCCTACATATATTGTGTACATATCTGTGAAATGTAATTCTTAATAATACCTTCTTATTTACACCTTTTCTACTATTACAACTACACAAAACCATTATGTTTTAAATGTTTTTAATTAAAAAATAAAGAACCATATAAACAAACACAAAAAATCACTATAAACGTTGAACAAAGGCAACTACTAACATTTGGCATTAGAATGAAATTAATCTAGCATCAATATGGCGGTAGTGGTACTGTTTTAGAATACAAAACGTGGCTTCCCTAACTTATAACTCAATGGAATATACAGACTAGATTATTGACAAGCGTTTGAATTTCTCGAGGGTTCATTTAATTTTTACAATCAGTAAGTAGTGATTAAAAATTCATTGCCATAACGTGAAATTAATTGTCAGTTACGTATTGTTCACATTAAATTAAAAAGAAATCCTGACAATTAATATATTAAAATTGGAATTTACTATGTATTAATTACCCAAATCTTAACTAAGTGAACATTTGTTAATAGGCTACTTGTGTTAAATAATGCGACTTTTATATTAAGCAAAACAAAGTGATACGTATTTTTAAGAAGAAATTGGTCCATCAATTTCGAATTTTGAATTTATTTATGGCAAAAGTTTGAGTAGCGTTATGGTAAATAGTACTTCTGCAAACTATTTACAAATTGCTTATTTCAGAAAGGTACTACTCTAAGGATTGTTTAATATAAAACTACTGCAAGCTTACTCAGTTTAAGATACCCTTTACAATCAAACAGCATCGACAATATAGATAGAATAGAAATAAAATATTTAAAACTGCATGAGTAAATAAAACGTAATTGATTAATAATTAGTACTCAATAAATAAAGTGTGGCATTCATACAGGTTCTTATGGTGTATCGCATTTTAAAAATCGGCAGTTGTTTACTGTAGTAATTGTGGCGAAGTTTGAAAATAAACTAATGATTGTGTGTGGTGCATACCACTTGTCTAAAAACACTCACATATTTAGTGATCTTGCAATGCAACATTAACGCAAAGTCTGTTGTATTCTAATATTGCAAGCAAAAGTGTGTGTGTATCGTTAGCTCTTGTTTTCATTGTGAACAACTAATATCTTACTTAAATACTATTATAATAGCAAATATTTATAAGATTTACATAATAAATGCCTAATTTAAATTGTGTGTATTGTTAGACTACAAGATCACAATGATACTATAAAAGTTACTAAACAATTTTAAGTTTACGTACTTGAAAACAATAAATATATGTTTGCCGTAAAAAGTAAATTACTTCATTTTTGATGTATTTAATTGATAAAAAAATAAATTATTTATATACTTTTTGGACAATACCTACAAACTTCAAAACGTAAACACAAAAGTAAAAATAAGAACAATAGAATATTTCTTTGGAAATGTTTTATTCTAATAATATAATATATGGAAAAGCATTTCAACCTAAGAATCGACAATGAATTTAGCATCTTTTAGCGAAACGTTTGAACTTTTAATTTCCTGCTTTCAGACACACTCGATTTTGAGCGTGACAAAAATATGCCTCTGTCAAATCGAATCTTACTTTTATCTTAAAATTAAATTGGCGCTATAGATTTAAGTTTTATACAAAAGCTGAATATTTTTGCGGTCAATTAAATTTAAGTTGGAATTTTAAACAATAAGAAAATTTTGAATAAAGACGTATAAGTAAAAATTTGTACTCAAATCTAAATTTTTTTAGAATTAGAAATTAATCTATAAAAATTGTGTGATTTTATTTCATTTTTCCTTCAAATTAATCAATTTAAGAAAAGAAATAGTTTGAATTAATACAAATACTTTCATAAAATCAAATGTTTTTACTTTTACGTTGCAGAACTAACTGATGCGAAAGACAAAAATGTCAGCAGCTAAATCTTACGTTTAATAAAAATTTGGCAAAAATAATTTTTATGTTTTATGTGTTGTTACAAGCTTTTTCTGAAAACCAAAGCTTAATTTTAGCACTTTATAATCTTTAAGTTTCTAAGTTTTTAGGCACTACATAAGATTTACTAATATTATTTGTGATTCCAATTTATTGTGTATATAGGTTAGAAATTACATTTATTAGTCGTTTCTTTGTGATTTAATAGTTTTGTGATTTTGTTTGTGCCGTAGAACGACAAGAGTATTACTTACACCTCAATTTACAGTCGGCATAGTTGGATTGGGCACTTAATAGTACAATTAGTCCCCGAGAAGCATCAATTTCACTTTATATGTAGATACGTTATTTCCTCATCGCAAACTTCATCAGACATCGGTTTTGTTCAAATTTCTTTTGTAATGAAGTAATGGTCAGCAGTTTACTTCGAAACCTTTTCCTTGCTATTTCAGTTCTGCTTCTAATTGAGATATGTTGTAGAGAAGGCAAGTCTAAGGTTGGAACCCCTCTTTTTGTTTAACTGCCGGGCAGTATGTCTTAACATATAAAATCTGATTATTGACGCTAATGTAAAATTATAATAACACCTAAATACATATAAACTCTGTTTTATAATTGCTAATTATGTGCATTTTTTTCTAAAATATACTTAAAAACACAGAAGAAATTCAAAATGAAACAACAAATAATTGTGTAAGCGCATTATGCTATCATTGCAACGGTAGTTTAAGTTTTTGCCGCGAGTTGGCGTATCACTTAGTTTGAATCGCCTATTGACCCAGTCGATGTTAAAATCATCAGAATAATAATACAAGTATCAAGTACATACTTTTAAATTTTAACTTAGAAAGTAGACAGATGCTGATCACTGTTACCAACTATAATATATCAAAAATCGTCGATACACATAGTGTATAACAATTTTTATCAACAAATAATGTAAGTTTAAGCGAAATCGAGAAACTATTCTCCATTTATTTTTCAAGGTATTATAATTAATGTACATTTACTATAATCAATAACTAAATTAAAAAGTGACATTTCATAAAGTTGGCCAAATACCTTCAAAACAGCATAAAAATCATTTGCAAAGTATTAATTAATACCGAAAACCATTTAGTTAACCAGAATTGGCATTATTAAAGTAATTGTACTCATTGCACTAGTCGCGTTTATTTATTTCTATCAAAATGTTTGTCAACGGTAAAAAAATGGAATTTAAAATAATATAAAAGCTGTTGTTTGACATTTAAGTTATTTATAGGGTTTAATTAAAAAAATTAACCTTTTTTTGATCAATTTTAGAAAACACGACATTTAAAAAAATAAAAAAGTGGGTACTATGTGCAACTGTTTTTTTCCAAAAAAAAATAGTATTATAAAGTTCCACTTTGTGTCAAATCAACGTATTGACTTTAGTTAATTTATCAGAGCAATAATGCAAATGTCAAGTAGTATTTTTAAATTATGAAGTTTAAAAGTAGGCAGATTATGATCACTGTTACCAACTATAATAAATCAAAAATTGCTGCTATACATATAGGTAAATTTTATAATTTTCATCGACAATAATGTAGATGTACATGTCAAAATGTTGCTATCATCCGTCTTACAAAAAGTCGTCGGTGCATTTTTCATAACTTATCTTGCTTTTCTCGTTTGTTTGTTATTAATAAGTCTTTACGTATAATTATAAGTAAACTAATTTTTATTTAATATATTAATATGTAATTACATATTTTTAATTTTTATTAAGGCCACAGTTCACGACATAACAAAACGCCTCCAAATTAAAAAAAAAAACAAAAAAAGAAATCAGTATGAAAAACATACGTTACAATTATTTATTTGAAACCCCCGTACTTAAAACACTTTCAAACAAGTATGCTCATATTCTACTAAGCTACGAATTAGAAATATTAAACCAAAATGTGAATAACTGGACGTTTATAGCGAGTCCTACTATAACCAAATTAGAATTCACGACCGAGTTAATCAAACAATACCACTAAACCTAGAATTACTGTTCACCATCCAGCGTTCCGACAAAGAAATATAATCCGTTGATTTCATTAGCTACTATCTTAGTCTAGACGTTAATTTTTTTGTAATGTTGTATTTCTGCTTTCATCATCAAATACATATTTTCAATAGCCCAATAACGGCAATTAGCTTATTAACGGTATAATTTAGGCAAAATGGCATCATCAAAAAAGACGGTGTTTTAATGAACTCAGGATTTACATAAGAGTTCTATTACTATCTCACAAAATTGCACTTATCAATTTAAATTATCATTGGGCAGTTTTAGCACCAAGTGCACTTAGAAAAGAGTCTTAAAACTGCATTTTCTAATTTATTTAAATGTGAAGCGTAAAGGTTGTGCAACAGGTTGTTATTCTTAGATTAGTGCTAAGTCTAGTTTTAATTTAAAACACTTGTTTTTTAATGCTTTTATCACAACTTCCATACTACTACCCTACTACAATGCAAGTGACATCATTGCTTCTTACTTAACTCCTACCAACTTACATCTTACTTCCTTTTTTACTCAAATGTCCTCTGCGGTTCCTTACTATTCTACCTGTCTCAGTTTTTTTGCAATTCATGTTTTTCTACCTGAGACACCTCTACAGTTTTAAATCTGTTATGTATTATAAATATTAATTAAATTATCTAGCATTTAAATTTCTGATGACAATGGACTGCAGTCATAAGGTATGGCTGTAGACGTTCCAAATATAACTTTATTGTTACCGTTTCTATTTATATTTTCTTTCCTTTTCACAAAATTGTTTTATCTAGTTTCATGAGTTTTCTATTTTTAACTAATACAAAATTATTATTTAGGTTAATCATATATTAACGTAAACCTAATTTTCGGTTTTCACGGTTCTTGTAGTTTGGCTTGTCTATATACGTTTAACGAACTGAAAAATGCCGATGTCAAATTTGTCATGGCTTTCTTAATATTCACTTTACAGAGCAACTATAAAACGCTTTGCTTTTACAGCACCACACTATGTGCTAATTTATGAAAAAAGTATAAACAGATTTTAATGCAGTTTTTTTACGTAAAGTGCAGTGGAGTAATAATTTTTTATATAAGTTTAGTTTCTGAGATATGCATTTTTAGATGAGACACATTGTATTTATTTAACATTAATTAATCATAACTTTAGCTTTTCACAAATTTATAATGGTTTAAATTATTTCTAAAAAAACAATCTAAAAATTTGATATTTTTAATAACTTACTTCTTAGTAACCGTCGCCATTTTAAAATTATTTAATAGTAATTTACGTAACAAGCGTCGAAAGTACAGCACAGCATAACTAATAGTAATGCATGTAAGTGAGTTATACTATGAATCTTTTGACGAGAGTAACGTACATTATTTTTTGTATGCAAATAGCTATAGAGATGGAAACGTTGAAAGCTGATTTTATACATCAAAACATATAAACATTGTAACGTAACAATGTTAATACAAATGTAAAAATGCCACCAGAGTGAACCACTGGACGGCTGTTTTGTCCTCTTGGGGCTCTTCAGCAATGAAAGAACACTCTACTGTAGTTCCACAAATGCATTGACAGTCTTATAGCTTTATATTAACAAATGATGTAAATTTCATAAATCTAAGGCTAAATGCCATTTCGTAGGAACGGAGCTACGTACGAGTTAATCCACATGTAGGAAACTATGAAGTTGTTAGTTAGATAGTAAATATTACAACCCGAATTTCAAAAAATGTATTTGAATTATACGCGGCATAATATTTCTAACTGCACTACGCAAGTGCAAAAATTTATTTATATAATTGCAGAAACCATCTTAGAGACCAGTGGACAGCTAATGCATTAAAGTATTCCAGTGCTGAGGAGTCCAAATAAGACGAAACAGCTGTCCACTGGTCTTTAAGATGGTTTTTGCAATTATATAAACAAACTTTTGCACTTGCGTAATACAGTTAGAAATATTATGCCGCGTATAATTCAAATACTATTTTGAAATTTGCGGTTGTAATATTTACTATCTAACTAATAACTTCATAGTTTCCTACATGTGGATTAACTTGTACGTTGCTACATTCCTACGAGATGGCGTTTAGCCTCAGATTTATTAATCAATTTAACACCTGAATGGGATAAAACTATGGCAATTTGTTTTATATAGTTGTGAAAACTGCATTAGAGTATTCCAGTGCTGATGAGTCCAAATAAGATAAAACAGCTGTCCACTGGTCTCTAAGATGATTTCTGCAATTTAATAAAGAAATTTTTGCACTTGCGTAGTACAGTTAGAAATATTATGCCGCGTATAATTCAAATACTTTTTTTGAAATTCGTGGTTGTAATATTTACTATCTAACTAACATCTTCATAGTTTCCTACATGTGATGTAAATTTTATACATAGTAAATTTATGCAATGCCCTTTGTAAAAGTAGAAACTTTAAAAAAAAATTGAAAAAACACCACAAATATAATGTTGGTACTACATTTATTGCTGAATTTGTCAAATTTGACATCTTTTTTCAATTTTAACTGAATTTCTAGGTTTTTAAATAACTTTTCTACCTGTCGCATACACGTTCTAATATAATAATTGACTTTGGTCACACTAACAAACGAATATTGACGTTTGCGATGTTGGCAGCACAAAAACATTTTTTTTTACGTTTAGTGTAGTTGTTTTAAAGTTAAGTTTAGGTATAGTATATAACGCTGTTCTTGTTTTTTTTAAAATCATATGTCAATATTTAGGTTTAAAATAATAGTATAAGCAATTCAAGCTAAGCGATACGAGAACTCGCGGCGAAAATTTGAACTACCGTTGCAATGATAGCTTAATTTGCATTTTTAATTTGTTGATTGTTTGATTTTGAATTCCTTCTGTGTTATTAATTTCAGAAAAAATTACGTAATTAATAATTATGGAACTGAGAAGCTTGTTGAACGACATACAGATCGATGGTGAAATTAAAACTTGGTAAAACTTCTCAAATATGAAAATTAATTCACAACATCTTTAAATAGAGGATTATTTTTTTCATACAAGCATTCTATTTAAGCGATATTATAGATTTAGATTAGCGTCAATAATAAAATTTCAATTTTGTTAGGACAAACTGCACAGCACTGCATATATACTGCAGTTAAAAAAATAACGGTTCCAACACTACACTTGTCTTCCGTACAACATTACACAATTAAAGCCACAACTGAAACATCAAGCAAAACATGCTGGCCATCGCTCTAGTACACAAAAAATATAATAGAGCTGATGATGAAGTTTGCGATGAGAAAAGAACATACCTACGTACAAAGTGAAATTGAAGATTCTCAGAGATTATAATTGCACTATTAAATGCCCAATACAACTATGCTGGATGTAAATTCAACTGTAAGTAATCATAAGTGTTGTTTTACAACGCAAAACTAAACCACAATAAACGACTAAATACAATTTCTAACCTATTTACTACACACTAATTTAAAACCACAAATATCATCAGTAAATATTATGCATGCTAAAAAACATAAAAAAACTATGTAATAAGGCTATAAAGTACATAGATTAAGTTTTAACAACACGAAAACCAGAAGTATAAATAGTACAGTAATAAATGTGATTGTAACTTTTATAATTGCAACAGTAGTTTGCCGGTTCTGCTAGTGGCGCTAGAACCTTAAATTGAGTCGCCTATTATTCAAAGTAATGACAAGTAAGTGTTATACAATCAAAAATATTTCAGAACATTTAGACACATTTTGAAAAACTAAATATTGGTAAAATATTGTATTTGTTTCTAATAAATTAGTCACTACTTACTATTACAAAATGAAGTAAATTATTAAAAATATTAAATGTTCAGTATGTTTTTCAAAATAAATATAACTGTACATGAAAAGCAAAAAGTATGGTTAATAAATGTATAAAAAGTATGCAACGTCCTATTTAAAAAAGTATAAGCTCTCAAAAACTAAACTTAAAAAAAAAACGCCATGCAATCCACGTATAATTAAGTATTTAAAACAAAGATTTTCAAAATCACTTTGTAGACCAAAAACAAAGAAAACCATGGCAAATTTGACATTTATTTTGTTAAAAAATAGAACACAAAAACAAAAACTGTAACACTCATATATCTAATAGTAATTCCAGAATTTCTAAAAAGTGTCGAAAATGGGACACCCGACACATACTATTGTCAATTATTTAGGTCTGTAATTATTTATCAGAATGGATCTATTTTTCTTGACGTAAATATTCCACTAAAGTAATGCTACGTGCACGTCTTTACCGTCGACAGAAACTCTTTTCAATAATATTTTTTTAGTATGAATAAATGTTTCGGCCATCTTATTCTATTGCGCGTAAATTTTAAATGGTACTATAAGTTTCCCTTGCTACTAAATTTTACTGAAATTGGTGCAAAGTAAATGGTGGTCACCTGTCTGTTGGTAAAGTATTTGGGACCCATGGTTAACAAAACTAGCTTCTGTTGTCTCTATTTTATCCTATTGCGTATTTGATTTTGAATTTTTTATTTCAAGATATTTGCAATCGTAATTAATTAATATTAAATATTTATTTTCATTTAGTTTAAAAATATTAGACTTTATATGAAAACACGGCATTTTTATTTCGTGCGGAATTAGAGGTTCTCTTACTTGGGAATATAAATATTGCAAACATAATAATTGCTATCCAATTGCTCTATTTTGTTCATCATTGTAAGCCAGAACAAACATTCGTTTGTTTCATTTACATTTATTAACGCTTAAGTGACTACAGTAAATCCTACCCTACATTTCTTTTCACAAAGTCTATGATATTATCGTATAGTTACTTTTGAATATTATATTATGATGAACCGTTAACTGTCCTGTACATTTAACAAAAACAAACTTCAATCAGTTTTTGTTATTCCAGTCATCAAAGAGTACTTTATTTAATTTAATTGATTGTAGGTTATTATTTGTTTTTTCATTAATTATGGTAATTTATACTCAGTTACTTTAATACTTGACATTACTAAACGTATTTGTTCTTTTAATTTTTTATCAAACTCTTCACTTATGGTATATAGCCCATATCGACAAATTTTTTGTGTTGGTGACCACACGACTTTTCTATAAGAAATTATGAAGGAATATCTACATATTTTTTTAAGGTAATGTTGTCATAAAACGATTTTGAAGTGATATGTTCACGTTTGTATTGACTTTCTAGCATACTATAATTTTATAAGTTTTTCTTCTCGATTTCATTAAGATATAACTGAAATATGGCAAATTGAGCTTAAATTGTTATATCGACTAACCCTTATGTTTGTGCGCTTGGATATTGCTTACCCCTTTAGTAAATCAGTCAAAAAAAAAACATGGCAAGATTCGAACCTATATTATATTTATGAATTTATTTTAAATTATAAATTGAATATTTAATAAACTGTTAATGTTAGAAAAATGTTTTATTTGAATAAATTATTAGGAAGAATTTTCTTTATAAGAAACTGTAAAAATAATTCGAATAATTTACATACGTACAAAATTATATAAGAAAAATTGTTAAAAATATCGGACACAACCTCTTCCGGCTTTTTTATCAGACCCATCTTTTGATAAAACCAAGAGAATAAGAAAAGCCAGCTCCATACCAAATTTCAAGTTAGTCGGACTTTTGGTTCGAGAGTTACCGTTGGTACATCCAAAGATAATTTAAATAAGATGCAGCACTCCGTATATAAACAAGTCCAAAGAATATAGAGTTTTTTTCTTATTTTTTAACGCATCTTGCTTTCTCTTCAAGATATGGATTTTTTTTGTAAAAAAATCGTCGCTAGCAGGATTCGAACCTGGATTATATATGGAATTCACTTTAAATTATAAATAAAATATCTAATAAAGTGTTAATGTTAGAAAAATTTTTTATTTGAATAAATTTTTAGATAGAATTATCTCTATAAGAAACTGTAAAAATAATTTAAATAATTCACATACGTACAAAATTATATAAGAAAAACTGTTAAAAATGGCGGATACACCCACTTTTGGTTTCTATATCAAACCCATCTTTTGATAGAACCGAGAGAATATGAAAAGCCAGCTCCATACCAATTTCAAGTTGCTAGAACTTTTGGTTCGAGAGTTATTGTGAGTACAACGTTACACACAGAAACAGACACACACACACACACACACACTCACACACACACACACACACACACACACACACACACACACGCACACATACACACGCGCGCGCGCGCGCACACACACACACCGATAAATTTTTTTGTCAAAAATACATTTATCCGTTTCAGGAGACCTTGAAACGTAAAATTATGCAATAAAAATTTTTTAAAAAATTGCGATCGCTAGACTTTCCTAATAGGAATAAAACCAAATTAAAATATTTTAATAACGAATTTTTCAAACAACATTAACTATAACATTTCTTAGTCCTGGTAAAACGTTTCGTAAATTTTGTTTCTTTAAAACGAGTAGTTAATAATAAAATATTGCTTATTATTTCATTCCTACGCTACTAATAGAGAATAATAGTACATTATACACCATGGTTGAGAAGTGTATTATTATAATCTAAGCAACTCAAGCAGGTTATAATAATTTTATCAACCATGGTCTATCCACAATTTTTTCTACTACTAGAATTATTAAACCTTTTTAACTATCACTAAATAAAATTTAAGATATTAATTTCAAATTAAAAATCAATTGTGTGTATTGTTTTGCGACTGTGACAGCCGCTAGTTTAATACAATTAATTTTGACAACACAAAAATAAACAGATAACGTAAGTTTGCTAAAATTACTAAAATTGTTTAAAAACATTGTTTCTTTGAGCAATGATTATATTCAAAATATATGTAATTCGGTAATATTCACATTTACTTAAGCGCGAACTTCAAACAACTTATATTTATAAATTCAAATTCATTTCTTTAATTAACGATTCAAATACTTAAAATAGCATTAAATAATATCTTTCGTTCCTGGTTGACACTTTTGTCAATTTTTTTCTTTCAAGTTAACTAGTAGCTAATAATAAAATTTACCTTCGGTTAAAAAAAGTGCTGCTTCAGAATCTACTTTTATACATAGCAATCAACGTTTAAATAGCTTGAAAGGACAATTTATTTTACTTGCTTCGATGAAGATAAACATTTTTTTATTACCTTCACGTATTGATTATTTATTTATTACGATTAAAAATAGCTTACCAAGATCGATTTCAAGAACCGACTAAAGGAAAAAGTAATCAAATCATCATTTAGAGGTATCTAATCTTTGTTAACACCTTTTTTATAGCGCACTGATATGTTCAACGTTCACCTTGTCGATATTTGTTTTACCGATATAGCACCATTAACCAAAAAAAAAATACCTCCCAAAATTTGTTTTAAAAAATTAAAAATGAGATTTATCGTTTACGATGAAATAAAAAAATTAAAAAACAAATCTATATTCTAGTTTGCATTTAACTGTATCATGCTCGATCAATGCAGAATTAGATTTGGCTTATTTTGCTCCCTTATTCAATTTAGATCAGTAGATGCGAACAGATGGTTTCCTTTCTAAGTCGAGATTCTCCCTGTACAATTAGACGTCTTGATCGGCTTTATTCAATATTAGTGTAACTTGTATAAATTTAAACGAAATCAAATTTTCACTTTTGCAACTACTCCAAATAAACTAATTAGTCTGTGATTCAAAGTCTTATTTAAATTATTATTCGATTAAACACTTCTAACTCATATAATTGCAGTAATACAGCGCGAATTGTTCTTTATTAAATTCTTTAAAGCATTAATTTATTACTATTGTTTTACAACAATATTTTTCTTAAACTTGTTGAATTTATAGAATTATTTTTTAATTCTTATTTGTTTGCAGTTTTTTGTTATCTTTTTATTTTTGAGACATTAAAGAATGAATTTTACAAAACTTCTTACTTTGTAGTCAAAGTAAGCTATGTGTAGTATAACTATAAAAATCAGAAACAAAAGTTTTTTAACCTGTCTCGATAATATCGGGTGATTTTTGCTTCAACATCTGTTAAGAATTGATAAAATGTCTATTTTACAAGATTTCTTAACACTTACGTATAAAATTAAGTTAATTTTATTTTTACTGTTAAGAAAATTTTTCGTTGCAAAGTTTAACCTTTTCGGTCCGGCGTGGGGAGAATTCTCACCCCAGGTTAAACTTTTTTGACGATATTTTTTGTCGCCGTTTTATTCTGTTTGTATCTCGTTACATTGTTTTTTTCACTTTTAGGTACTTGTTAAATCAGAAAATAGTCGAATCCAGTTAACGGTTTCTTTAGATTTACTTGAAAAATAGTGATGATGCGTTGACGGGGTTTATATGATGACTAAGTATCCAGAATTACTTCATTTGGTGTATTCTGTGTAATGTAGTTAGCATAATTAGAACAAATTCACGTAATACGTTAATTACCTAGAAATCACTCTGGAAGCTCATTATTGTAGAGTTGTGCCGATGTAATTAGAAATTCCATAAAGTGGTTTCAAAAAGCGATTAGTATTTTGACTTATGATGCGGAATTCACTACAAAATGTACACATTAATTATTCCGTTAGGTTTATGAAAGTTTGGGAAAATATTTTGAGACTTCTAAAAGGGGTATAAACACACCTAAATGCGCTATTGGAGTTTATACTGAATCCTAAATTGCCAGTGTAAAGTCTGTTCAAATGAAGACGAGATAAGAATTTGACTGAAAAAGCGCTTCAACCAAAAACGCTAGCGATCGAAAAATATAATTTCATTTGTCCCGAAGTATCTAAGTCCACCAGTATCGCAGAAGCGTTCAAGTTATTTATTTCTGATATGGTGAATGAAATAGTAAGATTCACAAATCAACGAAGGGCTTGCAAGTATATTTGGAAAAAGAAGGAAATATTTCAGAACAGAACCAGTATAAGAAAGTGGTACTGAATTTGGTGGGCTATACTTTGTAAAATGCTTGTAGATAATGTAAACGTTTTCAAATTTTGGAGTTAACTAATAAATTCTATTGAGCAATGTATATGGCGTGCAGAAACTTTAAATGTTTTAAGTCTGTACCTACATTCCAACCACGCCCAAGTTTTAGCAGCTCCATCGGAATAAAACAATAAACATGGGAAACCAAACAAAGCATTAATCGTATCATATTCACATGCCAACTTATTTTTATTATAAACTGCACTAGAAAAATTTCTGAGAGATTTTATTTCAACTTTTTCTTGGCTTACTCTTTAGTGATTTATCGAAAGAATACTAATGCTAATGCTAATTATTGTGCTTTTACAGATTTTTTCTTGGCAGGTAAATTGTTCCAAAAATAATAAGATAATTTTGTTTAAAAAATCATAATAATTATGTGTTTACTTCTAGTTTAAGTTTAATATATAAAAATGTTCTTAAAAAGGTTTCTATTTTAGAATTTAATATTTGTTTTTAACGTTTAAAACGTTTTCCTGCGCAACTAACCAAAAGTTGATACGGAACGTGTCACGAGGAGATGCGATTATGTAACGATTACAACTGTCATTTATGTCCATAATTCAAATTAAACATATATGTAGTTGTGTCAAACAAACATAACCTTGAATTACTTACTATCTTATTATACTTATTATAATGTGAATTATGCCCTTGAAGCAAATAATATAAAACTTTTACAAGTGTTTTATTGGATTATATTATTTATTTACATACATAAAATTAAGAAATTAAAACTTGTACACTGCGCAACTATCTGGGAGTTTATCAGGCGTACTCAAGTATGAGGAAATCATTAAACCTAGACTGATCCTACGCGCGAGCCCTTTTTGCATATTAAAACTGCATTTAAAAATATAATAGTGGGGATCGTGAGGTCACGTTACAATGTTTTGGTACATACAAGGCATGAGCTCCAACAATTATTTAATATACGTTGTTTTGAATGACGACCATATTAAATTAATGTTTTAGAGTAGGTAATAAAAAGTAGATGATACCTATAATTATGTTTATGTTATATTTTAATTCATAATAATTTGTACCGTTTTTTTGTTGTAATGAACGTCTAAACGGCTTGCGCCTTAGAGCCCTTATGAACCAGCAGTCACTAGGTCCTGGATACGGGGTCATGCCATGAAGTTGGCTAAAAAGATGCTAGACCAAAAACTTACAGCGTGTAGAAAACTAAATAAAATAAAGCTTGATTACCTGCAGAATTCTTGCCACAACGGCCACGTCCTGTGCATTCCTCTATTTTTGCATATCAACTAGAAGTTACAATGGTAGAAGACACACACGTTATTTTATTATTATCTGAACATCGCGATGGTATCGTTTTGGGAAAAAATGCAAGAAACCAAAGATCATATTTTTATATAATGCTTCTAAAGGTGCAATACACTAGATAAGATGGTAGTGGAATACAGAATACATTTTATCGACATTGCTGCAGTGAACGTTTTTTTATTATGGAAACAGCTGCACCTATGTTAGAAACCATGTTGCCGCCACAAAAGAGGATTGTTCCTTTAGGAATTGGGGATGGAACTAGTAGAACTGCATATAAAGAGGAAGATTAGCAACGCTGCCATATGGTCCAAGCTAACTAGAAAAACAATTCAAGAAATAAACGCAATATTAAACGTGGTTAGTTGACAACCCAACGCACATCAAAAAGAACAAAAAGTAGAACCGGCGTGCAAAACATGTCTACGTTAAAAGACAATAAAGTGCAATTAAAATGAAACTTCTGTAAAATATGTCCAGAACAAAACAACAAAAATGTGTAAAAAAATTATTTAATTGTACACGATGTACTCAATTACATTTTGGCAATAGACGCTTTTTTTAAATTCTTTTTTTGTTAAATTACCCAAATAACCCAAAGTGCACCTAAATATGACCAACAAATAATATATAATCATAGTTTCTTTCCATTGCAAGTTTAAACTGTGAACAAAAAAGCGGGTCCCGGAAATTTACCACAAAATTTAATTTGTGTTATTTAGGTGGTTTAGTACTTCACTAATTTAACTAATATTAATATTCAACACATACCAACGATAAATAATAAATAAAACAAGTGGATTGGAAGATATTTGGCCCCGCTCCTTAAGTCCCTAAAATTAATTTCACCAAATTTTTTCATAAAGGTACATAAAAAGAATTGTTTACAATACGCCACCGGCAACACCACACAATATCAAAAGACGCATAAGAGACACTTTTAAAACTGTAACCTCGCAAATGTTGCCCAAAGTTCTCAAAAAATCTTAGAGCATGTGTTATGCTTTATGTTATCGTTGGTATATCATTATCATTATTGCTTTTATAGCCTGTTTGATTATAAATTACGTTCCAAGTTTCTAAACGTTTGTAAAAATATTCATCACTATTATTCTAAGGCTTGCTAATTATCTGATATTTCTAAATACAACAGACGACTAGATTGATCAGAACTTTTGAACATCAAATGGTTTGGCGTATTGTGTAAAAACGGGAGGACTTAGCTATAGAACATTATAATTTTATTCGATAGGTAATTAAAAATCACATTTTTTGGTAAATTAAAAATATAGCGTTCTATTTAAATTAATCAAGTTATAGTTACTTAAATTTCTTAATTGATAGGTTTTAATTTTTGAACACCTTGTATAAGATGTAAAACTTATTATAATGGATATATATATGATCTACTGTTATACTTTACTGTAAATTTTGCTCCCGTAACTTAGATACTTCTTAAGTATCTCAAACATGAAAATTAGGTTATCTTTTGACAAAATTCTAATTATTTATAGAGCCTTAAGGTTTAGGCCTAATAACCGTTATTAAAACACAAACTTATTTTGATTGGATAATACAAAAATGCTATAATATTAAAAAAAGCACACCTTGATACTTTTGCTGTTTTCACGACACCCTGTATAATAAGGAAATAATTTTAAAAAGTAATCATAATAGACTTTTATATATCCCAAAAGTGAAATGTTTTGAAAGTAGCGTATTTTGGCCATAATATTCTGAGCCGTATAGCGTGAATAACCCTGTATAGCTTAATATGGTAGGATGTTAATAAATTATAATATTAAGAACTTAAAGACCAAAGCTTTTAATAATCACAGTACAAACAAACTTACTAACTTCTGAATCACAAGCAATAATGTACTTTTTTACTAGTAGATACAATTTTTATACAATCTGTACATTCAGAATATTAAGTATGAGTTAAACGTTATCAACTTACCATTTTATTAAGAAAAAGACAACATAGTGCTATATAAATATTAAATTCCTATTTTTTCAATTTAATTAAAAGTCTAAAATACCTTTACGCTCGCTCTGAGTTTTTCAAAAACAACTTTACTTACAACTAGTACGCATCCATTTACATCATGAAAATTCAACAAACGGGACATCCCTAATTTTTAATTAAAACGAAGCGGAGTTTGTTTGTCCAAAATATACACAAAGATTTATTGTATACTTTGATTTTTTCAAATTTAACTTAAAAATCTTTTATTTAAGTAGCACGCATTCTTTAATTCAGATTTTTCTTGTGCTATTACTTATTGGTTCTTAACTTATTTTATTTAGTTTTTTTTATTCAAAAAAAATTTGTTTTAATAACTATTTGTACTATTTAATTAACACATTTTTTACTCTCGCTAATAAAAGTTCAAAAATTGTTTCAAATCGACACAAAAACTTTTAATATATTTAGTCATTTTCACAACAAACAATTTTAAAATACGACATTCAACTAAAAAATATGTTTGGATTATGTAATTTTACTGATTGATCAACACGCATTCGTGCAAACAAGCGTTTGCACAGATATGTGTCAACAAGAATGACGCACCGGCATTGAATAGGGCTTATATGAAGTGATTCAACAAATTTCTATTCGAGGTAGGCCGTGACAATTGAAAGACACGTGCATAATTTGTTTACATACGGTTTTGAAGTTTGTGAAGCATACTCAAACATGACCAACAAGTACACATTTATATTAAAAAGTTTAATATTTAAAAACAAAAGTAGACAATGATTAACCGCGTCGTTCGAATTTAATTTAATGTAACATAATTAGGACTTCGTTTCTAAAGTATATGTGTATAACCCATTAACAAAAATGTTTCGGCAAGAAGAAATAACGAAAACTGAGATATTATAAAATGTGTGAAGTGGAATTAACTTAGAAAATCGATCAAGTCAATTATCGATAATAATTAATAATCTGAAGTAAAAACTATTCTTAAATAAAAGTATTTTTTATTAAAATAACATTTGAAAAGTACCAGCTTAAATTTTTGTTTTGTGAAGTATATAAAATGTAATTTATTGATTCGTATAATACAATAAAATAATGCACAAAATAATTGTGCCATTTGTAATAATGCTCCGTTGTTAAGTTTAAATGGTTTCGAAATGCACCAAATAGGAATAAACAAAGCAAATAATGAAAACGTTAGTAAATTTACGATTGACATAAACGTATACCAAATGAATATCATTTACAACCACATTTTATATGCTAAGCCGCGTACTGATTTACAAACCCCTTACCGCATTTTCACCCTACTTTTATCTACGAGTACACTAAATTCGCTCACCAGAAAGTCGTTTACAAGTTTAGTGTGTCAAACGTCTAAAAAATCGAACGTGATAAAGTTTTCTACGTCTTCAATTCGAAATTCCATGGCCGTAACTGTTCTGACATATTTCAATTTTTCAAATATAAATAGCAAATTTGATCGCTGAATTTAATAATATCTGTTTTAATATCCATATTATTATGTAACTTTACAATATTTCAACAAAAAATACCTTTTATATAACACTAAAATTTTGACACTGTATTAGTGCTTTCAACGTGAATACTTTTAATACCTTTTAGAAAAACGTTACTTGTCAAAAACACACAGAATTTGAGGTTTTTTTGCACTACGTTTATATTTAATATCAAAACTACAATTTTTGTAAAAATTATAGCTTTGTATAAATTTGATTGACCAATTTATTTTACCGTTTGTTTCCCTTATTAATAATTACTAAAACGTTTTTCAAATTAACTACTGCAAATTCAATAAAGAAATTATACTTAATATTTTTATAGTTTGACATATGTATCTATATTTAAAGTTTGTTAAACAATAAAATTACATAATAGTATATTAAAGAACGAGTGTTTATTAAAGCCTTATGATCGAGTTTTTTATACTATTTTTTTGTGCCAATTTTAAATTATAAAAATCTAGTGAATTTCGTAAAGATTGGTACAAAGTACTATGCTACTTGTCAATTGATTAAATTTAAGCGTATTTAAGTCACTTATATCAATCTTGTGAAAAATGACACCAATTTTATTCAAAGTTTAATAAGATCTATTAAAGACGCAAATTCTAAAAAAAATTAAACCTGTATCAACGGGAATTCTTAGACTTTTGTGTAAGTTTGGTGCATACTTACTGTAATGTATAATGTATGTTACCGTAAAAGAATAAACTAGGGAACAGTGTAATATATGAACGAACAATGGTGGTTAACCTATGTATATAAATTCATACATTAAATAATAGTAATAAATTATCTTCTTATTTTTATGTATTAACTTTCTACAAATAAAACATAAACACAAACGTGGTGTCAGAACTGTTATATTGTGAAATCAGTGAATAGTAATAGGTGTGAACATTAAAAAAAATTGAAGTGCTACCGGTATAATTGCAAGCAATGACCAATGTCATATACGCATATACCAGTGCGCATGCTGAAGCCCCCGAGTCGTCCACAACAACGTATTTAAGACCACCATCGTTATGAATGAGCGAATTTTGATTATCAGAAGGAACGATTGTCAAAGATTATTTTAAACGTTTTAACTGGGCTTTACAACTGATCAGCATTCCTACAACCAGCACGCTAATTTTGCACGAGTTCACATACGATCAGGGTTCAATAATGCTCTAAAATTTTTGACAAGTCCCTAACATTACTAAATGCAGTACGATGAACTATGCACTACTCTTATAAACCATTTCGATCATGCAAGAAACAAATTTGTAGAAAACATAAAATTCAAGCAGAATATACATGCCTGATTGTTATATGTAAAAGTACGTATCATCAATTGAGGTGTCCGGGTGTAAAACCTGCTAAGTGACATTTTTCATATTCAGGTTTTTCTTGATGTATAACATGTTAACAATCATAGGTCGTAGTCAACTGGGTCCGAAAACCACAGGTGGCGCTGCTTGACAATATTAAAAGCATGTTAACCACATCAACAGTTTTCTCTATGCAAGTAAATCTGTTAAATAAAAAATAAACAAGCCAATTGCAGATAACAGGTTTTAGTGTTGTGTGAAAACATTAGGAACATGGATATTGAAAGTAAATCTGACGTATCTTTCGAACAATTTGGTGACTCAGATGCCGACAGGGATTATGTACTGAGCCATTCATCATCAGATAGTGGGAATGAAATTTAGGTTAATTACATGTACCAATCTCAAAGAACAGTTAAGTCCATTACTTAACAGGTTTTTCGTGCAGCATGTTGTGCTATAAAAGATATTTTTGAAAAAATCTTTTTTAGAAGGAAATACATAAAATTGGAAGAAAACGTGTCAGAAATAAAAACAATCAAACGAAAATTTAAAAAAAGAAATATAGAAGTCAAGCTTATAAAAAGTATCGCGGAAAAGGAGGCAATGTTACTCAGAAACAATTTGGTGTGTCATGTCAGTGCAAGATGAAGTGTTTTGAAAAAATATTTTGAGGAAATCATAGCCTTTTTAAATGGCTATCTATTTGGACGTCTCAAAAGGAAATCTATTAAAAGATAAACTCCAAATTCTGATACAAAGCGAATTTTTTCTATCGACTATACCATTAAAGCCAATAATACCATTTACAAAAGTTATAAGCAAACGTTCATTTCTATGCATGGTATTAAACGAGGCCGAAATTAGTATACAGTTCAACAGCTACGTGAGGGAAATGTTATACCACAACAGGACGGTAAACATGGTCACCACAAAAAAATACTCTAAAAAAATGTAGCTAATGTTGTCAACGATTCATAGAACTGTGACCTAAGTATGAAAATCACTATAATAGCAGACACAAAAATCGGAATAACCAATATATGGGATTTGGGCACACAATAGAGTCTCTCTACAAATAATATGTGAGAAATCGTACGTTCAGAAGACTCTTCATGGAAAAATTTAACATATCTTTTAAGAGTCCAAATCAGTCACTTGCGCAATATGTGATGAGTTTTCGGTGAGTATCAAGGTAGCCAAGGGCAGTGGAAATATGAAAACTTTGACAAATCCTTTGCAGCGAAAAGAGTATCATTTGCAGAAAACAGAGGCAGCAAGAACTACATTCAAGAACCCAAAAAAAATCAAATATTCACGTCATTGTTTTCGACTTACAGAAAGCGCTACCAACATCCAAACTGAAATATGGATTTACAATTCAGCATTCACTGCTGTAACAAACCTGAAAAAGGATACTTCTTTACTTGGGACGAAGCCGCGACAAAAAAGAGATCTGATAAGATTGCCAGTTGTTTGCTACGCTACTTCAAACTGTTTGATATCAAGAAAGATACCTTGTATGCCGTACCAGATAACTGCTGTGGACAAAATAAAAACAAAACAACGGTTTCATTTTGGCTATAAATTTTGTCTAAAGGTTGTTTGAAAAAAATACATTTTTTCCCGCCATTTAATCACACAATGTTACCAACTTACAACTGGGTTACAAAGTAGGATTTTGTTAAAAAACGGGGCAAATCAAATTCTACTTGGCAAGAAGGATTTGATGTTACTTAAGAACAAAAATATGCAGAAGTCTTACGCAACGACGAATGAAAGCTTAATCACGTGCTGCCTTGCTTGCAATGGATTCCTCCTGTCTATCATAACTTCTATTACAGTCTTAAGATGGGGGAATGATATATAATATATGAAACATAGATTTTTGTAGAGAATATGTTGTTTTTGAGTTTCATAAAGCACTATTAAGTCTTAATTTTTTGGGTTTCGCTAGAAAGTTGCTGAATAATATGATTTTTGTTTGCATTGTTTATGTTGTTGATGTCTTACTTAACATAACATTTTGCCATTGTAGTGTTTTTTTTTTTCACGTTAGAACCAAAAAAAACTTTTTTGTGCTTTCGTCCGTTTTGACGTATTTTACAGGCCTAATTGGCCGGAAATTTTACTTTTCCGGACTAGGCCGGTAAAGTGTAGTAGAATTTTATAACTAAAAGTTGGCACTAATAATCATTAATTAATTAAACGTCATCTGTCAGTTTGTCAGATTTATTAACATACACCATTATCTGTGTTATTGTTTAGAGTAACACTAACAAAAAAACTTTAAACAAATATAACAAATTTGCTCTTACAATTGTTAAAAACAACAATGGTTTTATTTTCATATAAGTGAAATTGTAATAATATTATGTAATTGTCAAAGTAATTTCAAAAACAATTGTATTTCGTTATTACAGGTTTCACTTTTATCAACATATATGTTATTAAATTTTATTAAAAATCAATCCTTAAATAACCGCTTTTAATTAATTTATACTATAAAGGTCAGCACAAAAAAATGTTGTGTATCACACGTCCTAAAAGTATTTTGCGAGTATTCGCAATTTTGTAGTCCTCGGCTTCACCTCGGCCTACAAATATACATATACTCGCAAAATAGCACTTTCTGGACTAGTGATACAAATAACTATTGTTTCCATTTCTTAATGACGTCTTTCAACCTTTTCTTGCAAATGGTCAAAACAAACAATTTTTACAAAAACTTATTTTATATATGTATTATAATGGTTTTTTATTTTACTGAAAAATTATGTTTATGCTGCTTAACATGTTTTACACCCGGACGCCTCAATTGTACATAAGAATTTTAAAATATCGAAAACTCATACTACTGCAAATGAAGTAAAGTTTTCAGACAACCAGCAACTGTTCACAAACTTGGGTATGTACTACCTCAGATAAAATACAAAAAACAGCTACCACATAGATCTTCCTTACGTGGCCGGAGTCGACGCCGACGCCCTGGTAGTACATCGCGCTATGGTAAACAAAATATGCGAGGCAAGCATCGTCCACGCCACTACAATAGTGGCGGAGGTGAACAGACACGGGATAAATGCAGTTTCAAAGATGCAACACGTCACACATGCGGTAAAAAATCACATGTAGCTAAAATATATTGATTCAAAACACAAACATAAGAGTATTCAACTCAACCAGTTAAGCAAATAGATTTAGTACAATGCTTCAATAAATTGAATGAAATCAACGCCAATGGAACTGGACTCAGGCGTGCGGCATAATTAACAAAAACAACTTATTTTATATGAAACCGAATTGTAAACTACGAAAAACGGACAAGGCATTTTTTGACTACACCAAAAATCCTGTCAACTGCATTGACCGGCTTTTGGTGAACTCTACGCTAGAGTCAACGAAACACTGTCAATTTATATATCGTCGATAAAAATTATGATACCCTTTTTGAAAGAGAATTGATAACAAAATTTGTAAATGGAATAAATTTCCATAAACTTTTTGCGGCTGTTTATGAAATTTGCTCATTAACAATTACTTTTCTCAATATGTTACCAAATCAAAAAAAACAGCTTGACAAATTCTGACTTGTCAGAAGGATATCGTCAATAACACAGCCGGCAAAGTTATTGGACTACCAGTTAAAATACACTTAAAATCCGATGTGACTCCAATGTTTTCACGTGCACGCAAAGTATCCCTATCGTTGCGCAAAGCGTACGCAAAAGAAATAGATGCCAAAATTCATTCAGGATTTTACAAACGTGTGGATCGATGGGTATCAACTACACACGTCGTCATCGATAAACGCTCCATACGACCAAGTTCTTTTGTCACCTAGACATTGCTGGCGCCTTCACATATTTGACAGTAAGTAAAGAGTTTAGCCATGCCTTAACGCTTAACACACTCACACATGGATCGGTTCGCCCGTGTCGCGCAGTATATGGTGCCTCAAATATTCCCGCAGTTTGGCAGCCATGATTTTGATAATTTTACAATGTACCAGATTAAACAACTTCCTGTTAGTGCCAAAAATATAGCCAAAAAGACATAAAAAAAGTGTAGGCAAGATTGTCTAGCTGGTAGAAACAAAACAAAACCTAACACATTATGGTTATAAATCACCGAAAACTAATTACACCTTAACAGCAAATTACTTGTTACTGATGCCGATATCAAACGTATTACCAAATCGTGTCCCAAATGTGCAAAATGTTACACCTAAATTCAGAGATCAGCATTGGGAATATCCAAAAAGGACCTGGCAACGTATTCACATCGACTACGCAGGCCCGGTTGTTAGATCAATGTTCCTAATTGTCGTAGATGCCTACAGGAAATGCCTGGAAGTGAAATGTACTAACTCAACAACAACCGCAGCAACAATTGCAATTTTTAATAAATTGTTTGCAACGTATGGTACTCCAGTTACTATTGTTTCGGATAACGGTTTATAACAGTTGCTGAATTAAAAATATTTTTGCAAACAAGTGGTGTAAAATACCACAAACTATCTACTATATACCATCCATCCACTTATGGCCAGGCTAGGCCAGGACTATGTCTACAACAGAGTCATTACAATAAAACTTAAATGAGTTTATGCGCCAATACAAGAAAACTCCACATTGTACAACTGGTCAACCACCAGCAATGCTATTCCTGGGAAGAAATCGAACGCGTTTAGATTTGATTAATCCCGATTACTTCTATACTAAAATAACCGAGAAACAGCAGACTAAATTTGATACAACATTCAGAGTTTTTCAATCTGGTCAACCTGTTTATTTTCTTTATAGAAATCTACAAATGGACAAATGGATCGTCGTTAGGTGATCTTTATTACGAAATCGACTACAATAACCAGCGATACAAAAGACATATTGAGCAAGCTCGAGTAGATTCAACATCAATAGTCTCGGTTTCATCTGAACCATATCAATAAATCCGTTTTTATGGAGACATTACACCACCCGCAAGACAATCTCAAAAACTAGCTACCACACAAAAACTAGTTTTACGGCCAGCACCGCAACAACAGACAACGGATCTCCTGACCATAACATCAATGATACCTCGTAGTACAGGACGTTTTCGACAACCCCCACAACCGCATTCTCCTTGAGTAGTCATGTGTGTCAATGCAGCCTTAAGGAGAGAGGAATTGTTATGTATGTTACCTTAAAATAATAAATTCGGAAAACAGCGTAACATACGAACGAACAATGGTGTTACACTATTGTATGCAAGAAAAACAATAGTTATTGGCCACATGTCTCATTTAATTATAGTAACGATTACGTCTTTAATGATACATAATTCATAACTATGTACGATTTTGTCACTTTGTCACTAGCAACAAGCGACACGTTAAAAGTTTACGCCACTAAAAAATTGAAAATGTCTTGGTCAAGAATGCTGAAAACGAAATTGCTTGAAAAATCTACCAAAAATTCTACGATAACTATATTAAAATAATTTTTTGACAAAAATAAAATGAAAAGGTATCAATCCGGTGCAGAGAAAAGAAAAGAAGCAGAGAGAAAGCATGAAGTTACAGAGAAGCTACGCGGTTCTATGCGAACATTTTAATTTTTTCCTTCACTTCTTCTACCTCTTATGAAGTGCAGGTGAAAGAAGTACCACTTGAGGAAGTAGTACCTGAGTCGCTCAATGATAAAAAAACTCGAACATTTGTGAATATAGTAAATGCGTTGATCTAGTGGTATTAAAGAAAAAAGAAAATGGTTAGTGTTCTCAGCTACTTTTAAACGTGTATATTGTTTTCCAAAGCTCACATAAAAGTTTCAGAAGGGTACCAAAACTGGAAAAATATTACAGCGACCTTTTCTGAACATGAACAATCTAAGGAGCATATGGCATCGATGTGCGTTGTCATAAGACATTAATCGCAATAAATCGCATCAACGCTAGTTTTGCAAACGAGCCTCTCAAGAAAATTATTGACAGAAGATTCTGCTCTGAGTGGTTTCTACTATTAAGTTTTTGACACGCATTAGTCTACCATTCAGAGAACATGACGAAAGTGAACACGAAAAGGTTATAGATAATGTTTAGAATATGACGAGTTTTTGAAAATGCACTTGGAGAAGTACAATTACCGTAGAAATGAAACGCAAATTACTTATCTCATAGTATTTGTAATGAGTTTCTTTCAATAATTGCAAAATATTTAACTGAAATAACTGTACAAAGAATAAAAGATGCTGGTTTTTACAATATTATCATAGATTCTACACCTGATATTTCTTATGTGAACTAACTGATGTTTATTATAAAATATGTTCATAGAAATGATATCAACGAGAGATTTTTACAATCTTCGCAAATTTCAAACCATTCGCTCTATACTTGAAAGACTACAATCTACAAGTATTGTCTATTCTCAGATTAGATATAAAGTTATGTAGAGGACAAAGTTACGACAATGCGTCGAATACGGATGGAATGTATAATGGTCTGCAAGCTCAAATTCGAGAAATTAACCGCAATGTGCTAGTTATTCTTGTGGTTACCAACTTTTCAACCCAAATCTTAATACAGCTGTTATTTACTTTATATTTGTACAAAAATTATTTGTATTTTTCTCTCTGCTTTTGCTCATCGATGGAGAATTCCATCTGAAAAGCGAAGTAAAAACGGCAGAACATTAACCATCAAAAATTTATCACATACGAGATGGTCCGTTAGAGCTGATGCAGTTTTAGCACTCCACGTTAGTTATCATGCTATAAAACAAGTTCTTCTTACAATAAAACGACTACTACGGTAAAAGCATCTTCCCTCTTACGAAAACTGGTTAGAAGAAACAACATCTTATTAACTGTGCTGTGGAATAAAATACTACAACGTATAAATGCTACCAGCAAATCTTTACAGGTAAAGAAAACAAAGCAGACTTGCATAATCTCATTTTATTATTTTACACGTATTTTCTAGTATTTAAAGAGGCAAAATTAATTACACCACACAAAGATTTTAGAAATCTAACTCGAAATAACTTTGATAATGTTAAAGAAAAAGCGAATAAGATTACTGTTCTATTGAGGGCAGTGAGCAAGAAGGAAGACAAAAAAAACAAGAAACGCCTTTTTAAGGAATCTAACGTTTCGAACAACGATGTTCACCTTAATGAAAAGAATTCTTTTAATGTCAATACACATAATGCAATTTGTGATAAATTACTAATTCCAGAATTAACAAGAAGGAATAAGATATACAAAGATAGCCAAAAGTTTTAACGTATTGTCTAACATAAATTTACCTCTTGACAAAAAGACAATAGTTATTTGTATCATTAGTCCAGAAAGTGCTATTTTGCAAGTATGAGCATATTTGTAGGTCCAGGTGAAGCCGAGGCCTACAAAAAGCAAATACTCGCAAAATACTTTTAGGACGTGTGATACACAACATTTACATACATACATACATACAATTACATAATATTATTACAATTTCACTTATGTGAAAATAAAACCATTGTTGTTTTTAACAATTGTAAGATATAAGGAAATTTGTTATATTTATTTTAAAAAAATTTGTTAGTACTACTCTAAACAATAACACAGATAATGGTGTATGTTAATAAATCTGACAAATTGACAGATGCCGTTTAATTAATTAATGATTACTAGTGCCAACTTTTAGTTATAAAATTCTACTACACTTTACCGGCCTAGGCCGGAAAAGTAAAATTTCCGGCCGATTATGATGCCTGTAAAATACGTGTGAAAACGGACGGAACCACAAAAAATATATTTCAAGGCTTAAAAAAATCTACCATGATGATATTGATATCAACCACTTAGAAAACAAAATTTTTCTTCTTTCAAGTACCATGTCGGGTCTTCCTGACGTTGCAAATCACTTCAGCTAGCGCACACCGATCTTGTGCCACGCAGAACAGCTATTCTACAGAGAGCATACCTGTCCATTGTCTGATATTTCTTAACCAGGACTGTCCTTTTCTTCCAATACCTTTCTCTCCATACACAAACGTGTATGAGGTATATAGAATAGAAAAACATATGTATTCAACTTTTGTAAATGTGAAAACGTTATTACAACTATTTTTGACGATCCCTATATCAAATACCAGTGGGGACAGATCTTTTTTGACTTTGAAAATATTATCGTAGAAATGTAATGCCAGAGGAACGTATAAAATGTATGGCTCTTTTTTTATATTAAACATGGTTTATTAAATAAAATAAATGTATCTAAAATAATTGACGATTTTTAAAAACAAATCGAGAAAGAAATTTATTTAATTCCAGACCCAAGCACAAATTTTTGTTCGCTTTATGGATATAGTATGTTGATTGTATGCACTTTTATTTCTCAATTATTATTTCTTCAAAAAAAATAATAATTATTATTATTAAACTTAATTTTACCTAATTGTTGATATTATTATAATTATAAAGCGTTCCAAAAATGGTTTTCTGGTTTTCTTCGTAACCGAATCTGATTCCCATGTTACGTACTAAATCTTAGATTTGTGCAGCCATTTTAAGTCTGTGCTACCAAGTATATTGGCAAAAAATGATCCTTTTCCCATGCCCTATCAACCCTGAAAATAGGTATGCGAATTTAATTCAATGACACGCTGTATAAACCTTCAAGTGATATGGATGCTGACATTGTCGCCAAACGGCTGACTAAATCAAAGTTCATTAAGGTTAGAGAAAGTCTGGAGTTTTATAATTAACCACTACTACAGTAATACAGTATTACATTTCTAACAAATAATACATCTCTCTGTATGACTTTGTTTTTCAGAAAACGTGTAGAATAAATCAAGCTAGATATAAATATTGATTTTATGATTAAAAAAAAGATCTTTTTTCGTGAGAAAATGTCAAATTAAATAATAAAGTGGTTAATAGCGTACTTATCGTGCGGGGGAGTGTAGTAGATGACACTATTATTGTTTTTAAGGTTAAAGAATTATTATAAACATTTCTAGACTTATATAAAGTAATAAATAAATAGTTCAAGTAGTTTAGGAATAAATAAAAAATGTTCAATACTTCCATTTTAAAACTATTAATACTGATTGTGCAAGGTTTGTTATTTATTAATAACAATAAAGTCATCTTTCATAGGTACCTACTAATTAGATAATTAAGTTTGTATATGTTTGTCTATTTCATTCTGTTCATGTTTATTAAAAAGTTTAAATTAGAAAATTTACTTTGTCACAAACACGGAATAAAGCACAATATCTACAAAAATTAATCAAACGCAACGTACTTTATCAGCGAAATTTGAAATATGTGGCAAAAACAAAGTAATTCCATAAAACAAATCGTTGCAATACATTTTTCGTCATTTTTAATTCCTGCATAATACCTAGTATTCTTAAAATATAACCACCTTGCATACTTATTTGTTTACTTTAATTTGAATTAATAAACATCTATTAATTACTAATGCAAATAAGGTTTAAAAAAACTTACCTCTAAAAAGTATAAAACTTGGCAACACTAATTACTTTATAATCCCCGCAGTTGTGTGACACTGCTTGACATTGAAATTTGTTAAAATTGTCTTAATCAACTTCTACGTAGGTTGGAAGAATTAGCATTTAACATTAAAAATGTATTTATTTACATTCAGTAACGTACAGCTTTTCAAACCTCTTAAAGGTTGGTAAGTGAGTGGTTTCCGTGGTTAAAAAAATGCGTATGTAATGAAACCCCACGGTCAGTAATGTACACTTTCCGAACCTGTAATTTGTGTGTGTTTTGTTTTAACTAATTTGATAAAATGTCAATCATAAATTAAATACTTATATGTCAATCGTGAAATGCCTAGTATTAATATTTTATCGAAATAAACGATATTTTGGAAATAGGTTTTCATTCATTTATTATTAGTTTAATGTTATTTATTTTATTTAGTCGCTGATTGTGAATAAAATAGTATACAAACATTGGCAAAAGTATTCCATTCGTCTCGAGAACTAGTTCACCATAGTTCTGTCGACAGGAATGGAATACTTTCCACCTCGGTGTGTAATCTACTATTATGACATGTTTTCTAAACACATAATATAATAAAGCACAATACAAACTTATTAAAAGATACTATAAGCTAAATGCTTTAAGTAACGTTATCAATAGATAACTTTTTGTAAAAGGGGTACGAAGTGCGTAGCGATAATCTTTAGACAATTACAAAAAAACTACCACATATAAAAAGTCAACACATTAATTTGTTACTTTGTTCACATTTGTATGAAATCAGTAATAAATCGTTGCTTTAACAATAAGAATACTATAAAAAAAAATAATTTTAAATATTAAAGTATTTATTAAAATGATAATTTAAAAAAATATGTTAAATGTTAGTTGATGTTTCAGTTTATAAGGCAAAAATTGTACGAGTATGGTAAAACAAGAGTTTTTCTTTAAAATTCATACGTTTTAATAGTCCTTTAATCGAATTGCCTTTAAGATCGCCTCATATTGCACCAATTGAATTGCTTCTTTAGAAAACCATAAAATTTGTTATATATGTATCCAGTACACGAACTGTGTCAAAGTGTCCGAGTAACTTGTCGAAACAATTCTCTAGAAATGTTGATCCACCAGTATCAAGATGTGTTCGTTCTGAAAACGCTCGATCGATACAACACCCACGCCGACTTTCTTTATCAAAATGAAAAGAAACCAAATAAATAATAACGGATATGAAAAGACAAAGCGTGGTTAACCTTCAAATAATTCACGAGCGTACCCATCAATAAAATTTTGCGTAGACACCTTAACGAAGTGAGTAAAAGGAAATACACTTTACCGAGGATTGACAATACTTTAGACACTTTATTAAGATCCCAGTGGTTTTCCACGTTAGATTTGAAGAGCGGCTACTAGATAAGTCGAATTTAATTACAAAAAACAGCTTTTACAATTAGAACTGGTTTGTGGTAGTTCACCGTTACGCTGTGTAACGCTCTTGTAGCGTTTAATCACCTTGCAACAGTATTTTGGAAGACGTGCCATGATTAACTGGACAACATGTTTAAGAAGGATATTCAATACCTTGGCAACGTCTAATCCAGAAATAGAAGTGTGAGCAATGCATGCATGGCAAACATTATTTTCGAAGTTTTCTTGGGTTGTGCATTTGCTATCGACAATTTATACCCGGATTTGCCAATATTACCATATTTTAACTGATAAAAATCAGAATATTGCTTAAATAAAATTCTGAGAAAAGCTTTCCATTATTTAAAACATGCCCTAGTCACTTTACCAATTTTAAGTTATCTAAAAGAAGATGGAAAATTTATGTTTGATACCGATTCAAGTAATCTGGCCATAGGTTTAGTCATATCACAAGTTCAATGACTAAGAAAAAATAATTGCATTATTTGGCAAAGTTTTGTTTACGGCAGAGAAGAATTATTGGGTCACAAAAAACCTGTAGCAGGTGTCAAGTTTATAGAACATTTTTACAAATATTTGTATATATGTGAATTTTTACTAAGAACAGACCACGCCGCATTGGAATGGCTATTGCAGTTTTGTATTCTAGAAAGATAAATACCCAGGTGGACCCAGCTATTACAAAAGTGTGACTACGGCGATGTTTTTCTGCCGATTCGAAATTCCGTTGGAAGTACTTTTCGATCAAAGCCTAAACGTTGAGTTTGCTTTATTCTAGTAAGTTTTCCGGCTGTTACAAATTAAGAAAGCTAAGACAACGCTTCTTCATCCTCAATTTGTTAAAATAGTCCAACAGATGAATCAAACTATAGAAAAGTACTTAGCAAAAATGGTGTCCGAACATCAACGGGACTGGGACCAAACTTGTACCTGTTATTAAAGGCGTATCAATTATTTGTTTACAAAAACATAGGTCAAAAACCTTCTCGTGTCATGTTTAGTCGAGAAATACAACTACCATGGCTGTAAAATTATTACGACTAACATTTATCGTGCCATTTTATAACGTATAACATAATTAAAATAATAATAATAATGATGATAATAATAAAAATAATGCACCGTGCTAGCTCTTATGGCTTTATTAACATATAAACAACACACAAACATTAAATTAGAGCGATGAGCTATATACAAATTATAACCAGGGTCGGGGTGTTCTAATCGTACACTAATATTTACAATTCTAATTTGACATAATTTGAAATATAATTTGGACTTCACAATATTTTTTATTTATATTTATAATGGTTAAATATTGAAACCAAAAAAGCAAATAACAAATCTTAAAACGAATACTTAATTAAGTTATTTACATACGTGTCATTGAAGGTTAGTTATCACTTGTTGTTCGTAACTTCAGCGCATTGGGCGTGGTCATCACGTGACTTAATTGAATTACGCGTTTCTCATCTGATTCATGCGATGACGCAACATTACGAAATTCTTGAAATGCATATTTAAACTTCCAAATTTTCCGTATTTATCCTGATTGATCTCATACTCGTACAGATCCTTTAACCAGAACATCGTAAAACAAACGTAACGTATGATAATCTTCATTCGCAACATCCAAATCACATTGCATCAGACGTAACCATGAATAATTATCGATTTTCACTCATGAAAATCATAATTCGTAACGGAAATTCCTCGTAAAAGCGACGTTGTGACTAACATCAAACATGCTGCGTAAACCATATCTTAATATCGCATTTCAATCATCAAAATCGTAAAAAGGCGTACGTATCCAAACCAAATTTTTGTAACCACAAACGAATTCATACGTACACAAATCGAAAAGCATCGAATAAATCAGAAATCGTAGTCGTATATCAAAAAAACTTCTAGTTCGTACGTACAGAAGAAAAAAACTAAAACGCAAATACCAAAGTTGTATCACCACGTGTAAGGAACAAAGAAATCACTTACCCCTTTTAGATTACGAGTTTCTTTAAACAAACGAAAGCGCAAAATAAAACAGACGAATGCAGATTATTATTACGTACGACGAACGTAGAATTCCACCGTTCAAATTTAACATGTAGACATTTTTCTGCACGTTGTGTAGGACAAAAACGTCCTTACGCGGCAAAAACCGCACCCAAGATGGCTTGTGACTTAAGAAGAAGGCTCATAACGCATGTGTAGTGCGTCAAATGCATTGCGCAAAAGAATTTATATAAACAGTGAACACAAAAATGTTAATTAAAATCAGACGTATTCAATCGAAAAAAATGTGCACGTTACAAAATACCCAAAAAAAGCAAAGGTAATGGAACAATACTTATGAAATTCTGCAGCGCATTAATGACACCGTATAGATTATTTTAGAAACTACCTAGAAGCAAGCGAAAAGAGGCTCTTGTTGACCGTTCAACCCCGATTACTGGTGATAACAGTGTTGCCCAAAACTACGTCCGAACAAAAGTAATTACAAGCAGATCCAAATATGACGTAGATGGAATGAAGCTGGATAGATTTATAGATATATACGAGGGTTGTATAAAAGCTTAGTTTAAAGTTACGACCGAAATGCAACTAAACTTGTCCTAAACACCAGGAGATTACGCCAATGCGCACTGTGTCGTGTAAATACCTTAAAATGTTCAAAGAAATTGCGGTTTAAGAAAAAGCTTGGACGGTTCAGTTAATTACAACAACAACCGGGAATCGGTGAAATCTTAAAATTAAGTCACGACCGATGCTCTATCATCTACCTAGTCGCCAAGAAATAGTCACGTGCAAAGTCGTTTTACGAAAATCTATGGGAAACAATATGGAAATTTCAAGACAGAAATGAAGTTCCGTGACTAAAAAAATGGTAGCACTTGAGCTTAGTTGCAGTTTAGACCCATTAAATTGGAGGACAGTGAAATATATTAATAGGTCGTTTTCCAAAGAACAGAAATGTTGATCTGGAGTCAACATCCTAGCAGAACATCAGACTAAGAAAATTTCTTTGATTGCTACTTTTATAGTCAAATAAGTTAGAAAAATGGAGAGAGCTTCCTGTTCTGAGACAGTCTGAATCCTTGATTACTAAACTATCGTATAAATTAAGACGGCAAATTACGATTCCCAGAAAAAACATTGTTTACCTCATACCTGCGTCCCCCGGTTAGTACCGTCCTAATTATAGCAAATGCAGTCGTAAAATTTACGAAAGATTAGTGTTTCCGTGACTGTTGTTTTTATCACTTATTGATAAAGATTTTATATATTTATATATATATTTTATATATACTTTATAATATTGTTTTAGATGTATCGGTTAGTTCTTTGAGATCTGAAGATTCAAACTAGTCAAGACAGACCACAATAATTCCAACAAAAAAAATTATTTAATGCAAAAATGGGCATAAATGAACCAGAAGCCTAGACAGCGAAGAACTCGTACGACTTCCAGAAACATCTTTCGTTTCATTGAGGGGTCTCAACAAGAAGCTCATAATATTCTGGAACCGTATATTATTTTTATTTTTTAGCGATAAAATGCTTGAAAATATAGGCAAATACACATATGTGGAAATTGAGTAAAAAAAATACTTACACTTAACAAAAAAGTACAATAACAAAAACAGTTCTCTGTCTGACAGATTTTAGTTTTTGATAAACAGCTTGAGATTCAATAAGAGAACACGTTCAGCAAGAAGAACTAATGACAAGTTGTCAGCATTTTGAGGTTTATGGGAAACTTAAGAACTGCAAGACATCGTATACGCCGGTTGCTTACGTGACCATTAATGAGCTATTGCTTGAATTTAGATGTCGTTGCCCATTCAGAATGTACATGCCTAATAAACCAAACAAATATCGCATCAACATTGTAATGATAGCTGATGTGAAAACTAAATATGTGTTCAATGCTACACTTCAGTTCGGTAAAGAAAATACGCGAAGAAACGAACCACTAGCTGATTATTATCTCAATAGTTTGAATTCTCTACTTTACGGTACAATAGAAATGGTACGATGGAAAATTCACATTTGTACATTTAGCTGCAGAACTTCTCAAGACTCCGTACAATGTGACGCTTGTGGGAACTTTACGTAGTAATAAACGAGAGATTTGAAACGAAATAAAGGATTCTACTAGTCGTCAAATTGAGACATCTGTTTTTTGCTTTGACAAACAAAAGACTTTATTAAAAACCCAAAAGGAAAAAATATTGTCAACCACACATGGCGATATTGCAATAAATGCTACGAGTAAAAAATCACAAATAATTTAGTTTTTTAAGTCGACAAAAGGAGCTGTCGACACAGTGGATCAGAAGTGTTCTGCTATGTGCTGCAACAGAAAGACACATAGATGGCCATTGTGCTTGTTTTATAACTTGATTATTATTGTAATTATAAACTCATACGTCATTTACGTTAGCAATAACTGCAGGAACAGTAAAAAAGCGAATCCAGGCGCAACTTTGTTTTGGAAATGGCTGATGACCTTATGGAGCCTCGCCTGAAAGAGAAAATAAATAATCCAAACGCATGAAATAAGATAACTCATAAAAGGTATCTTACTTATCGAATCTGTTCTTGCAGCGACAATAATCCAAAAACCAAATTCAAGAGAAATATGTGCCTTGTGTCCAGCTAAGTCAAGAAAAATGACAACAAACTTTTGCTTGAAATGCAAAGGAGCCGTAGGTAGAGTGCATAAACAATTTATAATAAAAAAATACTATTTTTATTATTACATGATTTCTTAAACCTAAAGAATGTAACTATTACTAACATCTAACATTATTAAAGTTTTTGATTATTTATTTTGTTTATTCCGATTTTATTTCTATGTTGTATTTTTTACAAATGTTTAGTAGCGACGTCGCCCGCAGTGTAGTTTAGTAATCTAGAACTGTGAAACATTCTCAAACTTCGAGAATATTTAAAGCGATTTAAGAAACCAATAATATCTTCTAGTAGAAAATAAGGCAAATATATCAAAAGAAAATACGATAAACGTGAGTCTTAAAGAAAAACTATAAGTGTTAAATAATGAGTGCAGATTCTGTGGTTTCATGCGCGTGTATAAATACAAGTAATTGCAGATTATCTTATCGTAAACGTAAAGTAAACCTTGTTAACTATAATTTTTAATTAGTTTTTTGTGTTGTGTTTTAATTTCTGTAAAATACTCAATTTAAATCAAGTTTTAAATTTGCAACAATATTAACTTTTAACGAAACAATAATGATTTTAAAAATCTCAGTGAACTATGTGGCGTCAACTTCTTTTAAATTGAGTGATGTGCACATACTTTCCTATAACCGTATTCATCGACATTAACCATTACAAAAAAATTACCTTTATGCACAAAACAACAGAATTAACCAAAAACAAAGTAAAATACTGTGATACAGTCATTGTCAATAAAGAAGATCCCTGCGTTATACTCGTATACATTAGGTAAAAACTTGCTAATAATATCATTTACTTTAAAATTCGGTTGCTAGTTAAAAACTAAGATTTACTACATATTTAGTTACAATTCAAAAGTGTATGATGGCAGAGCCATCTCATAGTATAGTTTCGTTTATAGTTTCGTCGGGCGTTTGCACAATTGCATTGACATTGCTTACCCCCAATGTCCTTTTACGTTGTGGTTTTATCCCGACGAATTTTTCAAAGCTGATTTTGAATTTCGCGGGTGTTAAACTAATTCAACGTATTTTCCGTCGTTTATAGCTATTTACAGTTACATATTTAGTGTTGGCAATGCTAATTGCTTTTAATCTAAATACTAAACTACAAAGTTATTATTTGCTAAAGAATAATTGTTTTTAATGCATTTGTTATAATCAAACAAAAAATACGAATTAATATGATAAATGATTATATTAATTACACATACGGTGGTTTAAACTGAACTGTATTCGTTTGTTCCTAAGCTTTATATACTTGATGAAACTTTGTAATGTAAATAAGCAGCTTATGACAAATGTCAATCAACGATCAAGTCAATTTAACGATTTATTCATAACACAAACAAAAAATGGTGTTATCTCTGTTGTTCTCACAATTCTCTCTTTTGTTCAAACAATGGAACGTGGTTTCTAAATTCTCACGGTGATGACGCAGGGATCAACTTTCGTGGCAACGACTATAAACATGTGTGTTTATTTATTATTAGTCGAGATATTACGTTTGCATTTGCACCAATACAATTTTATCATACAAAATTAAATATAAAAAAAGAAACAGCTTATATTTGTGTAGAACTAAAGGAATATTGGTAAATATTTCTGTCTAATACCTACGATAATAATACCGCAGTAAAAATCTGTCTTCACGTTTAAAAAAGTCAAGGATACATGAACAGATTGTAGATTCCCCTTTTTTTACAAAAAGTTAAAGCCAACAATGTTCACAACGTTATGTAAACAACAACACTAGCGGTTTTCATTAATTTGAAAAAAAAAGAAAAAAAGTATTAGCATTTATTGCCCTTGACAGTAGTTAGTTAACTTTAATTACAGATTTCTTGTGTTCTTGTATTTTAGATTTAAACGTTTTTAGAGTACTTAAAAACATATTGGCATTATACAATTATACAAACCATTTAATTTAATTATTATAATACTATATTTGCTTAAAAAACAAAAATTGATAATTAACTATACTGACTATCGTATTGTATGAACTAAATTAAACTAAAAATATCGAAATACTTTAATTAGATCGTTGTAAATATTTAAACAGAAGGTTAAAGTAAACTGTGTTAAAAGTAAAACAAAAGGATTTCTAAATTAGGTTTCTAAATAGGTGAAAATGCGCGTATGTCATTTACAAAAGTAAGAGTTGGTAGGATATATTCAAATCATCTGCTCCGTAAGGAAATGTACAAAACAGAAATACACCTGCCAATATTATAAAGCTAGAAATCCGTTTTAGTTCAATAACTTTGCATTACTCAATAAAGAAGCTATCTTGTCTCTAAATAGAAAAACTTGGTTTATATAAATTTGGTCAACAAAAATACTAATAGTTACATTTTTTGATTTGCAACTGATTTTTAGTAATCGAAGAGGTATTGATTTGCAGCTATATTAAATTGACATATTGTTTATTTTGTGTGGATATATTCAAAATATTGGAATTCATTATAGAATTAGTAAACACAAACTTAAATTAGAAACTTATTACTGAAAACGTATATTTACAATCGTGTTATTGAAATACAAAATTTAACAAAAAACTGTGTTTGGAGGCATTGTTCCGGTAACATAAACCCTGCTGATTTGTTAACGCGCGGTGTGCGAGCAAGTGAACTTAGTAAATCTAAAATTTGGCTTAATGGACCAGAAATACTATCGCGTTTAGACAGTAACTGGTCAATTGATAATAATAATTGTGACGATTTTAACGAAACTGTAGTTTGCGCTGCTAGTTTAAACCAAACGGAAACACATGAGTTAGAACCAATTTTTTCTCTTGAAAATTACGAACATTTAGAGAAATGTTTAAGAGTTACTGCGTATGTGAAACGCGTGTTTTGTAAAAGAAAAAAATTATCTTTAGTATAAGCTGCCGAAGAGCTTAACGATGCCGAGGCTTATTGGATCAAGCACGTTCAATACAGCATTTTTAATCAAGAAATAGAAGATCTAAAGAAACATAAATTTGTCAACAAGAAATCGTCTATTTATAAATTAATGCCTTTTTTGGATGAAACTGGTGTCTTAAGGATTAAGACTCGACTACAAGAATCAGAACTCTCTTATGAAACCGCAAATCCGATTATTTTACCAAAAAAATCAATTTTTGTGCAAAAGTTAATATGGAAAATTCATAATCGTTGCTTCCACAGTGGAATTAATTTAACACTTGCCGAAATTAGAAAACGATTTTGGATTATACACGCGCGACAAACGATCAAATCACTCCTAAGCAAGTGCGTCGTCTGTAAAAAGTTACGTGGAAAGCCAGGACAAGAATCTTTTGCACCTTTACCGAGAGAAAGAGCTTTAATGTCACATCCGTTTGAAAATACTGGTGTAGACTTTGCAGGACCATTGTATGTGTTAAGTGGAGTTAATGAAAAGCAAAAATCTTATTTAATGATTTTAACCTGTGCCGTTACGCGCGCCGTTCATTTAGAGTTGGTGCTAGACATTACTACCGATAGTTGCCTCCGAGGTTTTCGACGATTTGTTGCCAGACGAGGAGTGCCGAGTACCGTGTTTTCTGACATTGCAAAAACTTTCAAACGAGCTTCACTCGAGATAAGCACGCTTTATAAAAATCTGGAAGGCGAGACTGTATCTAACTTTTTTTCATACCAACGTATCAAATGGAAATTTATAATTGAACGAGCCGCATGGTGGGGTGGATTTTGGGAAAGGCTTATTAAAACGGTTAAAGATAGCCTCAGATTCGCCTTAGGGAAATCCCTGGTTTACGTCGATGAGTTGCAAACGATTCTAACGGAAATAGAAGCTACGGTGAACTCGAGACCGCTGACATACATTGATAACGACGTAGATAACTTATCTATATTATCTCCTTCAAGTTTTTTATTGGGAAATACACGTTCATGTATTTTACCTAATGTTGAAGTTAATGTGAATCGAGAAGCAATTCTGCTAAAATGAAAAGAACGTCAGAGAATTGTTACTAAATTTTGGAAGAAGTGGTCCGTTGACTATTTACAACAACTACGTACTGCACACATAAATCTTTGGTCTTCCCCAACAAAAAAATTCGAACTTAACGATATCGTACTACTGCACGATCAAAATTTACCACGTCTAAGTTGGAAGATGGTACGTGTTATAAAAATGTATCCAGGCAGAGATGGTAAGGTTCGCGCTTGTGAAGTTCAGTTGCCTAATAAAACCGTACTAAGACGACCGGTGCAGTTTTTGTACCCACTTGAAATTCCTACTGCCGCCCGGGAGGATGTAGAAAAGAAGAAGGACGACTTCGTGTGCGCCGCAACTAATGAGTTGATGCGTGAAGACAGAAAGTGGGAATAGTAAATGATAAGAAATTGAATTATTAGAATTACCTGTGTTACGTTAAAACGAAACAGAACGTATTCTTTAGTTTCCTTTATAATTACATATTTAGTCAATAAATTACTTACTAGCAAAACCTTTTATTAGTTTGTTTACTATTTATTTCACACAATCTAAACGGAATTCTCGAAATCAAAAACGTTAACTAGCTACGCATTTTTATTTATAACTATTAAATAATTTTAAAAAGTGCGGCAATGCTACCTAATACATTACATAACATTGCCGCAAGTAGAACAATCTGTAGGGCAAACACTAAAAACAAGAGAATAGCGCACACAGATGCTAAACTGATCTAGGTATTTTGATTTGTTTTATTTATTCAAAATTAGTTCATTTTTTTAATGACGTTTTAGCACAATTTCGCATTGTAATTTCGAAGTTATTTAACGTTTTTAAATTAATCTTAATTTTTATTTAATTGTTTAAGTATTTGTTTAGTACAATTGCACTTTAGTACATTTAGGTGTATTAGTGTTGTCATAAATTTAAAGTGCATTTATTAGTTTCGTCAATCATTAATATTTCGTTTCAGTCATGAAATTTGGATTGTGTTCTATATTGTTTTAATTCCAAGTAAGTTCTGTTTATGTTAAAAGCATTAAAATAATCATCTTTTTTCGTGGACACCAGTCAGAAATGTTCTTTTCCGTGGGACGTATTGTGCGTAATGCTTTTTAATTGGATCTTTGTTCAATTCATTTGTTTCTTGGGTATCTCTTGTAGAAGATTCTACGTCATAATTTTCAAATACAGTAAAGGAAACCGAGGTTTCAAATGAAGCAGAATTTTTTTTGGAATGACTGTTCTTAAGTAGATACAACCCGATAATGTAGCAATTCTCGGAGGGTTTTCCCAAAAGATTCGGTGTTGTTTGTAGTCAGTCTTTAGTAAAATTAAGTTAAAGGAAGTTATTTCATTTCGCAAATGTTACGGTCTGGACGATTTATTTGAAACCTCGGCAACGTGTTTACCGTGAAATTATAGAAAGTTCAAGTTGTGTTATTTTAATTCATCTTTGTCTTTGGAGCAAATTAGTCTTCTTCTGACATATTCAGTACAGCTCTGCTAAAGATTTTTAGCAATTTTAGATTTTGCATTAGTTTGTGCAACTATAAGTGTTTTTAAAAGCTTTCAAATAAACAAGTAAAGGTGTTCCTTATTTCTTGCGTTGTTATTACTAGTTTCGAATTATGACAATTACGTTTATGTTTTTTGTTTATATTACTCAAAAGACAATGTATTTCGATTACGAGTTTTGAACCGATGTTGTTATACCCGTCAATGTTTGCTATAGGTTTAAATTGTTTATTTTTATTTAGTTAACGAAATTTTTATTATTTATGCAAAGTCTGTGATTTTAATTATTTTTTTGTTAAAAAATTGATCCGGAATTATTGTTTTTGTTGGGTTATTTTATTCTAATTTCTTTTCATTTTAACTTTGTTTAAATCATTTATTTACTGTCATATTTTTTATGTGTTTTTGTTTGTGTAATTCAATGAATTCAACTTATAATCTTGCCTTTAATTTTGTTTTATTTTAATTTAATAAATATTGTTTTTAAATTGTAATTATAACAAATTCAAATGATTTATCGCGTTTAGTGTAACTCAAAAATTTCAGAAATCAGTGAATTGATCACACACTGAAAGGTAACTCCTAAAATAGTGTACACCGAACAACAAACTTTTGGATGGTAAGGTCCAGAGGCCTATTTAAGATACAAAACTTTTTGGCGCCGTTTTAGATTTTGATTTCTGATTTTACGTTTTGAGATTTCCAAGTAGTCATGAGTTTTTATTTTTGATTCAATCCACCGCCTCCATTGAACACTAAGCAATCACATTATTTATGTTACTTCCCAAGCAACACATTGGTACAAAAAAACGTTCGAATGTCCGTCTGATAAACGATAATTACACGTTTAAAAACGTTTTAATCTCTAATAAACGTTTATCAGCCGGGCATTTAAACGTTTTTTATACCAATGTGTTGCTTGGGTTTAGTTTACGCATTTCTTTTATAAAATCTTTTGCACGCAACACTACACACGAAAACAGAGTTATTCATGCTATACGGTATGGAATATTGTAGCCAAAATACGAGACTTTTAAAACATTTCGGTTTTTGGATATATAAAAATTTATTATGATTACTTTTTTAAATTATTCTCATAACATAGACTCTCTATATTATGAAAAAAACCCTAAAAGTATCAAAGTTGGGTTTTTTTAAATGAAACCTTCTCCCTTCTGTAACTCCTTGCGTTTTTGGATTTTCCTATAAAAATAAAAGCGTGTTTGAATACTGTTTATAAGGGTTAAACATTAAGATTTTTAATTTGAGTTTTATCAAAATATAACCTAATTTTCATGTTTGAAATACTATCTAAGTTATGTGAGTAAAATTTACAGTGAATTGTAACAGTAGATCATATTTGATATTACAGTTATAATACATTTTACATTTTATACACGGTGTTTAAAAACTAAAATTAAAAAAAGAAATGGTATTAGAATGTTTTATAGCTAAATCTTCTCATTTTTACATAACACGCCAAATAATCGTTTTAATTACGAAATGTTTCAATATCTACTTTGCTTACAGAAAAGAAATATAAAAATGAATTAAACATTTAAATATCGCATAATAAATTGTACTTTACAATGTAAATCTAAAATCGTCGGTAACTTGTCAGCTGCCAATAGCGAACTGTAATCATGACTGACATAATTGTTCATTATGTTCTACTTAACATATGTTTTAGATATAGTTAAAGTCTAGAATTTGGTAATAGTTTTACCTGATTGTGCAGGAATTTACAATAATGTCATAATAATAATGTTTACGTAAAAATCATTTTTGACCTGTATATTTAAGAATCTAGCAACCCATGTTTTAGAAACCAAAATCCAATTGGTAACAGCAGAAATGCGTTGTGTTTTCCAAAAAATTTAAACTTGAAGTCAATTTAAAAGTCGATTTAAAAAAAAGTTGATTAAAGGCAACCCCAGGACAATTTTCGTGATCTCAATGCCTTATCAGATAGTTATTCAATCTTCTTCTAACTAATTCTAGTCATGGACTACATGACTGTACAGTATTTTTGACATTAGATCTGTCAGTCAGTGCGGTAACGGGTAGACACTTCTCTACGAACCCGGTGGAGAGCAGAACTGTTTTAGGCGCTGCCTACGCAACTTCACGATCTCACCCACCTCTTTATATGGAAAAGATTATGTCCTAAGCCGATATCTTAACTACTCCTTATTTATCTTTCTCTCCATATCCAAGCCCATCTTCCAAACCGTCTAGCAAACGTGGAAGAATTAGGCTAAAAACTTCCTAAAGATTACGCAAAATTTCAAAACAGACGGAAGTAAATCGGTAACTATCGGCCTATAAGTATACTGCCTCACCCCTATACACTAATGATTAAAATCGTTTAGATTAATGGGTAAACTATATGACTACCAGTCACCGTAACAGCACGAATTCCGTAAAAGCTACAAGATTATCGAACATATACAATCTCTAAAATCACTTACAACACTGGTAGTTAAAATAACAGACTATTTAGAAACAAATAATATACCGTTAAGAAAAAGAGTTAGGCAAGGAGATACCATCCCTCTAAAACTGTTTAGTCTTGGGTTAAAAGCCGTTTTTAAAGAAACGAACTGGAACAACAGAGGAATTAAAATTGATGGTCAATATTGGAGCCATCCCCGATTCGCGGATGACATTGTCTTATTGTCAAAATATACATGAACTACAAAATCTGTGAGAAAAAAAGCAAAATCAACCAAAATTGGACTACAAATGAATCTTAATAATACAAAAGTCATGACTTTAGAAAACGTTAATATGAGTGCAGGAAACGAAAATATAGAAAAAGTAGAAAAATATATTTACTTAGAACGTAATATCAAACTGGGTAGAGAAAATCAGACCACGGAAATACAAAGGCGCATTAGAATGACATGACAACAACGGAAAAATTCAAAAATGTATTACAAAATGCAGACATTCCAATAAATCTAAAAAGACGAGTATTTGAGAGTTGTATGCTCCCCGCGATGACTTACGCAATGGAAACCACAACACTCACAGTAAACTCGGCAAACAAGCTCAGGACGATAGAATGAAGAATGTTAGAAATAAGTCTCAGGGATCATATTACAAATAAGAAAATTAGACAGAAAAGTGGAGAAAAGGACGTCATAACACATATAGCGGAGCTCACATGGAATTGGGCTGGACATGTCGCTCGACAAAACAAATATCAATACATGAAACGCATAATACAGTAAAGACCAAGTCTGCATACGCGGAGCATGAAAAAAACAAGGGTTCAGAAGAAAAAAAGATCTAGTCATATATCATATCATCATCAAACACCGGTTAAAACTAGCAACATCAATAAAACATCTACATGTCGACAGCATTTGAGTTCATGCTGATAATTTTCTATTTTATTAATGTATCACAAACCTTACAATTTATTCTGCTTTAGGTAAATTCAATTTTTATTTTTGTTGTGTTGATTAATATATTGTCAAACATAAATGAGTACCAATCATGTTAAATGTTGATAAATGCGTATGAAATAAATAAACAGTAATTGTTTTTAATGACGCCAGCCATAAAAAAAATGTATGGATTTAGTAGTACATCTGACACCGCAGCCGGTTCAATACCCGTAAAAATGAAGACAGTTAGTGAGTAGCACTGTATACACCACCGTAAAAGAAGAAATTCTCAAAAAACCATACCGACATGGCATGAATTGAATTACAGTTACAAACATGAACGCAAAAAAATGCATTAGAACAAACACATAAGAATTCCGAAATGAATATATAAAATAGCCTCGAAATTCTAAGCGCTAATAGCAACAACTAGATGAGGAAATGGATAACAATTCAATTAATTGCAATTCTAAAACAGAACAATTATCATGTTCTTTAGGTATTAGACAAGATGATTCTCTAAGCTTAGTAGAACTAGAGGGCTATAAGATGACGACAATAAAATCAAGGTAGTGTACTATGCAGACGACATTGTATTAATAACAAATAAGTGCAAAGAATTACAACAGTAATAGTAGTAGTTAAAAAACCAACTCGCTGTAAGCTGGAAATTTAAAAAATTATATCACAGGTAATAAAAGTTAACTTTTTAGAAGCACTGGTATTAAGTGAGCTACAATTTTAAAAAAAAATAGCGCCTATTTCCAAGTACCTTAGCGATATAATATGGAAAAATAAGTAACTAAACGTAGAAAGGAAAACTAAGAGATATAAAACAATTGCAAGACTAATGGTAGACGAAGAAAATAATTTTTTACACGTATATGCGTAGATCATGTAGATAATGGCATATAGAATGTAAAAAAACATCGTTTTTATCAAGAACCTGGACCGCACTGAAACAATTATTTTTAATAAAACTGAAATGAGAATCAACATTTGTTCAAAATAGATTTATTGAACTAGAACGGCAATTTATTTATTGGTTTCATTTTCAAAATTATAAACATAACTAATGTAACATACTTATCTTAGTTAAAAACTTGAGCTGGATAATAAATAATTTAAAATGTTTAAATAATGAATACTTAAATAATTTCTAAGCAGCTGAGTAAAATTACTCGTCTTTTCTCAAGCAAGAATGAATAACAAGTTACCATTTTTAGGTAAACCAAGTTCAAACTTGCTAAATCGTCAACACTGTCTTATTTGCCAGTCTTCCAGGGTCCCTTCTTCCTACTGGTCTTTGATCTCTCGCTATTCTTATGAGCCTGGTCTCGTCTGCTTTTTGAACGTGCTCGTTCTATTTCCTTATTCTTCCTCTAACGACATCTTCGATTCCACATTCTTTTCTTATATGTTTGTTCCTGACTCTATCTCTTCTCGTTTTTCCTGCTATTGTTCTTAAAGTATTCATTTCAGTTGTTCGCATTAGTTGCTTAATTCTGCTAATATCAGCTCTGGTTTCTGCTGCATATGTCATTATTGGTCTTACCATGCCCTTATATATTTTAGTTTTGCATTCAATTGAAAGGTATTTATTTTTCCAGGTAACATCTCTCAAATATCCAGATATTCGTGCTGCTTTCAAGACTTGCTGCTTGACTTTCCAATAAGTGTTCCTTTCACTCGATATTTCTACCCCCAAGTACATAAAGGACATCACTTGTTCGATGATTTTGTTGTTTATTTCTAATATGCATCGTATGAGTCCTAGATTAAATAATGTATGAGTTAATTTCAGTTTGTTTATTTGAATCATAAATAAAATGTGGTGTAATTTGACAACTTTTATTTATTTTAGAATCTACGGAGATAAATAATTACTTACTAATGCAATAGTTCAAGTAATTATATTGTTTATTCCTCAATAGTAACCTAGAACTGCACCTGTTGTTGTCGAAGACATTTGTAATTGCATCGAACAAAGTCCTAACAAATCGATAACAAAATTATCTGCGGCACCAGATATAAACCCATTCTAACTTTAATTTAATTTATAAGCATTTAATCTTTAAGATTCTAAACTAAGGACTTGTCACAAAGCATTAAAAAAGAACAACGTTACGGTTTATTAAGAACTATGTGATTTCAACTTCTTGCAACGCATACCATTTTGTGAAGGGTTACTCAATATTTAAATAATCAAACATTTTGGATTTAATTTTATGTACGAATTAAATAGTTTCATTTAAGTGGATATGAAAAAATTCAAAATTATCGTACTTGGGCAACCGAAAATTAAATGTAGTTTTTTGGTTTACTTTATACCAATCTAAGCAATGTTGGTTGCCATATATTTCACGTATATTCAATTTGATTTGCGTAATAACATTACTCACCGGTCAAAAAATTGTAACTACAGGGACTTCATTAAAACCGACTTCCCACGTGATCTATGAGTTGGGCATCAATATTATTTAAGGTTTGTAGTTTTACCACAGGTGTTACCGTTTAGTTACATTTTTTGACATTCTCGTTTGACGTTTCGTTGACATCGGATATTATTTTTAAAAAAAGTGATCGATTTGATTATCGTAATCTGTGTGAGTTTAATTAGTATTCTAATTAAAAATTTGTTATTTTTGTCGTTTTCCTTATTCTCTATTTTTATATTTTACAATACTCATAACTATTCCACATTTTCCTTGTTTCTGTTGGTAAGTACTACTGAATAACAGCTGTAATTTTGAGGTATAAATTTTGTAGTATTATATTAGGTAATAACATTTCACGATGTTTAGTCCTGAACAAGTCACTGTTATTGTAAAATGACGCATTTTCAAACTGAAAATTGGTACTCACAATCCCAATGGAACTTGGTTGTGTTCTCTTCGTTGATCAATTTTACTTACGATGCTTTCCGACAACGTAAACAAGTTTTAATTAACCGATTTTTAAGTAAGAATTGCATTTGCAAGAAGAAACCTACATGAAGGCCTACTGCACTTAGTGCACTTATTGCGGAAAAATTCGCAATCCCATGGATAAAAGTCAACAAATATATAATATATATATAATATATAATATAATATATATATAAAGTCGTTTAAGTTTGATTTGGAAATTATACGCATTCAATTTTTAATATTATTACAAGAAACTTGCCACATAGCATTAATAAGAACCTTTCGATGACTGCGTACAAGGTTACGGTTTATCAAGAATTACGTGTTTCTGACTTCTTGCAGCGTGTACAATTTTGTGAATGATTTAATGAACATTTAAGTAACCTGTTGGATTTAATTTTGTTTATGGACAAACACGGTTTTATTTAAATGAATATGTAAATAACAAAAAATATAACACGTTAAAATTGATTAAACACCCGCGAAATTCAAAACAGCTTTGAATAAATCTGCGGGATAAAACCACAACGTAAAAAACATTGGGGGTAAAGCAATGTCAATGCAAATGTGCAAATGCCACCTGAATGAACTATTGGACGGCCGTTTTGCCCTTTTGGGACTCATCAGCAGTAAGAGATACACTCTAATATAATCCCCACAATTGTATTGACAACCCTATAGCTTTATATTCAATAAACATTTGATGTGTGATTTACTATGTAACAAAGATAACTATAAATAGCTATAACGACGGTAACACGTTGAAATTGATTTAACACCCGCAAAATTCAAAACAGCTTTGAATGCTTTGAGAGTTGGTACATAGATTGCAATGTCAAAGAGAAGGATAATTGGTTCAATATTTTTTCACAATACTGTAAATGCAGAACGTTACCATAACATTTTGGATCAATTTTTCGAGCAGTTAGATGAGAAAAAACTTTAACTTAATTACTTTCAGTTGCGGTTCATATTACTCAAGCTACAATTGAATTTATTTTAAAATTTTACAATAAAAGATTAATAAACCAAGGGTTATACGCTCCACGATCTCCAGATTTTACGCATCTAAATTTTTACCTTTACGGACATTTAAAAAACACAGTACATAAGAATCAACTGCGCAATATTAAAGACTTGGAACATGCAATTACTGATGGTATTCAAAATATTTAATTTGATGAGCTTTGTAATGTTTTCCAAAATTTAAAGAAAAGAGTTAACACATGTATCGCAGCTTAAGAACAACATATTTAAGATCGGTTATAAATTTTAAATAGTTGTTATTACCTATTTTTATATTTTCAAATAAACAAGTATTGTTATAATGCGTTACCGTTTTTAATAAATTACTTAACCTTAATTCAAAGGTTAGAAATCAAATTTCTTATTTAGTATTTTTTTTTACATTATACCAATCTAAGCACTGTTGGTTGACTTACTTTATGAAGTCCGTGTATAATTATAGTAATACAACACAGTTTTCGTGGGTTACTAATTGCTAAAAACAAATGTTTTCCATTATTAGTTTATCGTAAATCAAATTTGTGTGTAATTTTATAAAATCCAGAAAGTCAATTTTTGCAGAAATGTACTTAATAATAAATAGTAAAAATAGATTTATAAAGAGTATATGTTAATTTAATGTTGATAAGTTCATTCAAATCGTATAGTATAACAAACACTATTTTCAATTATTGTAAATTTAAATACTCGGTAAAAAACATCACTAAAAAAATAACAATATGTATTAATAAATTATTAAACTAAAATTGTTTACTTTCAAAAGTGTAACAGATGCGAACACATTAAGAAAAGAAAAAATCAAAAATTAAAACACACTCTTTAGTAAACTTTTAACAATCCTATAATTTTAATTAAATGAAGCTTTACACGCAGTTGAAATTACAACTTTATTATTAATTATAACAAGTTCATAAATTTTACATTAACACATTGTTAAGCTGAAGAATATTATATACTTTATAATAAAAGTTGCAATAGATTTATGTAAAACGTGACAAATAAAAAACCAAAAAATTACATAAAAACCTAATTAATTAAAACTATTTAAAATTAAAAATGATTTTGCAAATTAATTTGTGTTAGAAAACGATTTCTACGTATATTATATATTATTTAGCAAAACAACGGCACCAATCCTGACGTAGATATAAACTATCCAATATTAAAATACAAGAAAAATTCAACCCAGACAACAGCTGATAAAGCGTAACACCAAAGTCCAAGAAATTAAAAAAACTGTTGCAGATGACAAAAATTCAAAATAGTACAAAATATTCACAAAAAAACTATTGAAATTCAAAAACCTTGTGTAGACAACAAAAAATATTTTTATTCAAAATTCGTTTCCGTATTGCTATATTAAAATGCCACTGAAACTTCTGGAAAAAAAATTTGATCGTGTTTTGATTTTTTGGTTAACGGATCGACGTACGTCTTCCGTCATCTTAATAATACAAAAAAATTTAACGGCACTATTACAAAAACTATATAATTCTACAGAGTAGAAAAAAATTTCGATTATCTAAATGAGAAAATAAAAGATTTTTTGGTGCTGTTTAAAAGTAAAATACACACGTCACACTCGGTGGTATAAAGTACTCACAACAGCTGAAGTTCTTGAATAGTTTACACAAAATGTTAACTAAAACACTGTACATACCTATACGAGGTATTAAAAAAATTTGATATAGCACACAGTTTATTTTCCCGATTTTTTTAATATTCTGTAAACTAAAAATAATTCAATGATTAAGAAACTAAAACAAAAACAACAATTTAAAAAGTAAACAAAATAGTATGTGGTATTTACAGAATTCTAAAAAAAAATTGTTTTTGAAAAAACAAATTACAGTTTAGTTTATAGAAAGTATAACTTTTTTACACTTTTATATTTGAAAGATAATTTGCAAAAAATCTAAATAAAGGTTTCAATTAGTCAATACTTCAAATTAATGTAAAAAATAAATACCTACAGTTTTTAAAACATTATTTACGCAATCTTAACTTCAAATGTTTGACAATAAAAGCATGTTTAAATATTTCATGTTTTAATAAACACTAAATAAAAATGACAAAATTGGATAACAACGAGAATGTATATTATAAAATTAAACTGTTAAAAATTAAAAAGCACAAGTTAATATAAATAATAAAACTTTGAAAATGAATAGTAGCACACCGCCTGAAAATATTACAAAGATTTGATGAAAACGATTCCGAAAAATTATTTTATTATTGCAAGAAATTATTTCTTCTCATACACTTGTAGAATTTGAAAAATATCACCAGTATTCACACTAAGTTAAAAGTTTACTAAGTAAAAATTTTATTTTCGAGTTCGCGTCGTTTAAAAGTTTCAACTTGAACTAAAATAAAAGCCATGCATATACGTCTCTTCATTGAATGAAAGAGATTGCTACCAACAGGTTGTTGAAGTCAGAAGTATATCATGCTGGGTACTTACATACGGATGGACAGACAGGTGCCGCGACGCTGGACTGGCGTTAGTCCATGGCGGGCAGGTCGCCCAGGCGCCTGCCGCCTCGCCGTGCCCGTCGCCTCTGACTCACGCCTCGACAACGCTCTCAACTCCTACACCTCGCGATTGCGCAAGGACACGATAACCACGCGCGGACTGGCTTCACCAGGTCACCAACGTTAATATCATCCCCGCCGGTCGTGTAAGCTACCCTTCATTGGCCGGCTCACGCATGCCACTTGTTGCAAAGATGTCATAAAACACTTAGCGCTTTCTTTTTAACGCCGTACACTGTTAAATAGCGCATAATTAACGAATATAATAACGTCATCAAATAATAACGAAAATTTATATCACGAATAATTTATACTATTCTCTACAGAGTTAAGATGAAAACAGGAGAAACTTCAGCACGTTTCTAGTGGTTTTACTCATATTTTCTAAGATGCGGCTTTTTAATAATTCAACCGCTTCTTACAATTCTAAGAATCATAATGGAATACAAACAATGCAACTAATTCATTTCTCCATTAAATTTTATAAATAAATCGTAATGAATGAGTGTTAATATAAATTAAAGCTTTAATAACTATTTTTTATGTAGATAATTTCAATTTTAAGTACTTTTCTTCTCACTAAAAAACATTTATTCAAGAAAAGTTTCAAATATAACCTGCGCTAACAATCCTACAATAAAATATTTGAAAATGTTATAGTCAGTAAATTATATTTTAATTATATAAGTTAAAATTTGCTAATCGTTTAAAAATGTTTTTTTAACAGCTAAAGATTATTTACCGTTACTTTTTAGGTTTGGTGTCAATATTTGAAAAATTTGCAAGTACAGATATATAGCAACAAAAAGGTACAAATTAAAATTTCAGTCAAGTGTCGTTGTGTTAGATGCCAAAAAACATGTATGTCAAATCATTTAGTTAGAATCCATTTAAACAAAAAAAAAACTTAAGTATGTGTAGGTAAGTACCAAAAATTCAAAATCACAACAAATAGGCAAATATTAAAATATTAAATTGAATCATTAAAGTTAGCAGGTATTTTAAAACTAGTACTCGAGTAAAAAATCAGTATCTTATTGTAAGATTAGAATGTCTACCAGGTTTGGACTGTGTTGATGTTGTAACCGAAGTTAACAACGTTTCCCCAACTTTCAATTTAACCATGGCATTAAAAAATCGCAAATTTGAAGAAGTAAACTATAATCTAACAAAGAATCATGAACTTATTATTATAATTAACCAACCCAGATTCTTAACTTTATAGAAGTATAGCATAGCATAGACTCCAGTCGCGGAAATCTTCGCGATTACATCGGTATCCTCTTGTCAAAAAAATCTTAATAAAAGAGAACATAATACAAATGCAAATTCACAAATCAAAGTATAAAGAAAATCATATTATCATAACATAAGATTAACAAAAACAAATATTTTTGCACAATTCTGTTTCTTGTACAACAATTACAAATATTTTCAAGATAGTCATTTTCAAAACCGCAAGTTGTCTTGTCACTTTAGTTGAAATTCAAGTAGATACGTATTTTGCATAAAAGCAAATCGTGTGGTATATGACAATGCGAAGAACTTATAACTCCAAAATAGAAAATTTTAACACAAACATAACCTGTGGAAACTTAAATTCTACTATAACAAACCAGTTCATTACAGAATCTGAAGATGTCCCCGTGGAAACTTGAACACAAATTACCTTGTAAATTTCTAATTTTTAAATACTCTTAAAAACAGTTTTCATGACATTGCAAATAATATTAATTTTAAAATTGATAATACTAAAAAATACAAGAAATTTCTTGGATTTCCCACCTTCCGTCGGACGCATAGTTCTCATTGCTACAAGAGTTACATTACTTATATTATTAACTACTTCAGACAAATTGTTTGCATGTAGTGCCGACATATCAGTATATCTCATGCTTCATTTAATTCAATGTACACGATACACGTACACTTTAGTAACATTATTGTCTAAGAAACCGACGGCTGTCTTTGTTATTGTATAAACTGCTTACGACGTGTAAGCATCTTAAATTTTCAGTTAGATTTAGATTGTAGTACATAGTATATGGTACATTGACTAGCTTGTATTGTTAATCAATTACCAGAATTTAAGAAACAAGTGCTTCGAAAGTTCTACAAATTAAGTTTAATTTTGTTTGTCTAAACGTAAGCCCAGTTAGTTACCATATCGTAACAAATGCAGAATTTACACTAAACGTTCTGTCAAACGCAAAGTGGAACCAACCAAGCTTTGTAACTTCTTTGTTTTTGTTTAAAGTACCTAACTAATCAAAATTTTAAAGAAATTTTTATTTCTGTTTAACAATTTATTTAAAAAATTAAAGACTGTTGAGTGACACTTTTTTAAGAAACAGTTTTAAACAATACTAATTCAATTAGCAACATGTTAAAAAAACGTTTAAATGTTTACGAAAAAAACATTTTTGAAATTTACCTTAGATTTCTTAAATCAATTTAACAAAAGTTGTAAAGGAACACATATATTAAGAACTTTCACTTTGTTTATGCATGAAGCTTAATAGTAGATAAAAAATTTTATTTTTAAAAGTTGGCAGTATATTGAAAATTACGTCGTTAAAACAAAGGTTTTGCGAAGAAGAGAATAAAAAAAGTGACAATTACATAACTTTTTTTACTATGAAATTAAAAAAATCCAAGAATTGCCACAGGATATTTATTTAATGATTAAAGCAATTTTGTTGCTTTAAAATTTATATTTTAAAAACTAGCTTATCTTTGCTGCTTTGCATGCGTAGATTTTAAGTTTTTAACACTTTTTCTATTTTTTTTGTCACTTAACTCTTGTGGTCTTGTGTGATGAAGGCAATATATGAGCAAGGTCAGCAAAGCTTATATAGTTTTATAAAACAGTATTTAACTAACAGCGCCATCTATTGGCATGTTTATGATAGTATATAGTTTTTCAATATCCTGTTTTTCCCACTTTGTCAACACTATTCCGGACAAGTACGTACAGCCATAGTCATTGGAAATGTCCCTAAAATGAACATTACCGCATTTCAGTCACATTCTAATAGTATTACCAATACTTATACTTGTAAATATACCTTGAGGTCCTATTGCTTGTAAATAAAAAAGGGATTACCATTACTAAATTTTACATGTATTTCTCAAATTATAAGAAAATAGTATTACTTTTATGACCGTATTTATATTTTTATGCGAACAAAAAAACACACATTTCTTTCTATAATTTTAGATACATACTTATTGATAGTAAAATTTTGAACCTATAAAATTAAGGTACATTGTAAATAATAATCTAATTACTGATTTTATAAAAACAATTTTACATAGGTACTATTAATATTTCGCTGTATGTGCAAAATTATTTATAAATAAAGTGAAACTTTTATACTTTAATTTCGTTTAAATATAAATGATACTATCAAACAGAATTTTCCGGTGTAAGAATAAATATTTGTGCCAATATGCATGCTTCTAATTTAGACTGCATAGAGTTTACTAAATTTTCACACAACTGTGATCCCCGAAAACGTTCCCAAACTAATTGTGAATGTTTGATAATATTTTCAGGTGTTTTAAATTGAATATCACTATCCCAGTTTCTGATCATTGCACCCCACATATTTTCAAATAGGTTCAAATCTGGTGATCTCGCTGGCCATTCAATTATTTCATCTTCGTTTTCATCTTCAATCCAGTCCCTAACAATTTGTGCTGTATGAATAGGAGAGTTATCCTGGACTACTTGAATAATTTCCAGCCTATCTTGTGGAAATATTCTTCTTACAGAAGGTATCAAGATATTATCTAAAATATTCAGGTATTGCTCTGAAGTAAATCGAGGTGGTGTCACTTGCACTAACTTTCCTGGACCCGCTTGAGATATCCATCCCCACACTCCAGCTGTCACTCTACCACTTTGCCTATTGGGCAAAACATGTGGTAGAAAATACTTTTTCATCTGTAAAGATAACAGTACTCCAATCTAAATTTAAATATTGGCGACAAAAGCGCAACCGAGCTGCAGCATGACGCTCTGTAACGTTAACTTTACTTGCCGGTTTTCTACAGTGTAAATTTGATTCGTGTAAACGTCTCTGAATGGTGGAAACAGAGCAATTAATATTCACCGTTTCCTTAATTTTTTAGCAAGTTGTAAAAGGATTTTGTAATGTATAGCCGAGTATGTACGCATCTTCTTGCCGAGAAGTAATTTTAGGCTTAGGTGGTCTGTTGCTTACAAGTAGCCTATTACCAACTTCCTGACCTTTCGTAATCCATCGCCAGATTTGTTTAATGTACAAAGTGTTAAGTTCTTAGTATTAAATTACATTTATCATTAGTACTATATTAAAAACCATTATACATTATATATGTATTAAAAAATTTCACGTCAATTTAATATATTCCAATATCTTATAAAATAGTATTGTTGGTGATCATATTTAATACATGCTGACTGTGTTGCAATGCAATGTAAAAAATGTACTTTAGAAAAATGCTTACCGATAAGTCAACATGTTGTGATATTGTTCGAGGTGACATTCCTGCTTGTGCCATCCCAACAATACTTGCTCTTAATTCTAAGGTAGAATCTATTTGTCCTAATCTTTGAGGCATATTCACAAAATATTCTAATCACATAAACAATGATGTTACCACTAGGAACTGCCAATTTATCAATTTTGTAAATGAAAAATTTATATTTATACGACAAAAGGCCATAACCTGCTGATATAATTACAAAAGGTAATTATGAAACTCATTAATAAGTGAGGTATTTATTAATTCGCTTAATCTTAAGATGCATATCCGGTAGAATTGTTTATTAATTTGCACAAAGACATAAAAGCAGTTGTGGTTTCATAAAACGCTTGTTTCAGAGTAATATTTAAGTCTCCTCGTATGATTTTAAGAAACACATATACAATTTAATAATGGTAATCACCTTTTTGTATTTATACGACAAACCTCAAGGTATATTTATAGATGTCAATACGAGCAATACTATTAAATGTCTTTAAAATGAGCATTACCGCACTTTCATTGCAACACATCATTATTAAGTAAGGTATTTGTTAATCCGCTTAACTCTAGGATGCATATCCGGTACAATACCTACTGTTACATAAACCGGACCAACATTCAAAATTGAAAAAATTAACAGTTATTTTATAACAAAAAACAAGTATCGTTGTTACTTATTAACTATTATATTAGAAAAATTGTTTATAAATTATAGAAACAAACGCTGCATATTCTTATAACCAAACATTACTCCGGGTCTGATAAGCCAGATTTATACATCCTACATACAAAAATAATGTGACTTATCAGAACACACATTTAAATAAATTACATTAATAGTTAAAATTTAGACGTAACAAATACTTTTGAAATAATTTTGCCAATATAATTTTGGCATTTTTATTCAAAACATTTATTACCTAAAAATTTGACGATATAGTATGTCCTATGTTTATTAAAAATATGTTAATAAATTGTTTTTCAAAATTAGAAAAAAGTGTTTGTTTTTTAATTTGCACAAAAAAAACAAAGAACATTTTGGTTTTATAAAACGTTTATTTAAGAATAATATTTAAAAGCCTTTTCGTATGATTTGAGAAATACATACAAAATTAAGTAATTGTAATCACCTTTTTGTATTTATACGACAAAAAAAACCATAACCTTAGGATATATTTACAGGTATAAATACAATTAATACTATTAGAATGTGACTGAACATGCGGTATTGCTCATTTTAGGGACATTTCTAATGACTATGGCTGTACAATGAGTATCTACATATCTCGTAGACAAACGAACCTTGTTCCTTGTTTTCCACGCCACCCGGTCAACCCAAAACGTGTTTTAATTTGTTTTTAAAGAATACCTATTTAAATTCTCCGTGAAAGATTAAAAATTATTTTAAATAAACCTTTTAGTCATATTTTATCAATTCGTGTATATACTTCAACATATATTCAATATATACTTCAACATATAGATATCCATTCTAAATATTGGTAAAAGAATCTTAAAAATCCTATAAGTAATTTTGGAGATTACCTTATACCTATAAACTTACAAACTTTATCTCTTTAGAATATAAGTGTATTCTTACGTGATTAGTTAATAACCTTACGACATGTACTAATGGCTACCATCTTCTGAATATCTCATAAAATACTATTAAAGAAAACTATAAACAGAGTAGACTGTGCAATCGAAGGATTGCTTCTTAACTATTAAAAACGCATCATGACAAATTTATATCTTTTTAAATAGTACATCTTGTATATTTTTGAATTTTTTCGGATTTTCTGTTCCATATAGAATCAAAAGTTTATAAAATTGTCTTGCTTAACCGTTCTGAAGATATTAACATTTTAATGCTGAAATAAAGTTAACTTTGAAGCCACGGTGCCAGAGCTTTCATGAAAAGTTTTAAATATGTTTGAACCATTGATTTATTGATAATCGAGTTTTAAAGTAAGCATTACACTTTTTGAAAAAACGTAAAATTTTTGATTCTAAATGAAACAAAGAATCCAAAAATTTAAAAACGCACAAGGTGTCCTATTTAAAAAAAACATAAGTTTGAAACACGTTGTTACGTGCTCTAAATTTAAATTGCGCTACCCTGTATATTTTTGGTTGATTTGAAGTTAGCCTTTTACTACTCGACGCTATCTAACGAGTATCGTTCTTGTCACTTCTGTTCAAGTCGTCATTTTTCACTATCATTTTTCCTACACGTTCTGGTACATAGGATATAACTGCTTGAGTTTAAAGAATAGGTCCACGTGTTGTGGCGTTATGTATTTCAAAAACAGCTTTAATTAGTTAACTTATTCAGCGCTAAGTAAGCCTTTTCTATTCTTTTTCAGATTAAGTGCAATGTCCATGTCGATTTCTTAACAGCATGTGTTACCTCCAAATGTGGGTCACGATCTTCTACATATAAAGGTTAAGCATCCCTTTGGTGGGTCTAGAACATTCAGATCGACTGTGGAAAATTTCTAAAGCAAAGCATCGAACCTATAATTGACTCCTATATGATGTGTATGATGTGTATATGTGATTGATACCTTTACTACAAAGGATGCACATTTATTAAAGTATTAAAGTACACATGTAACAGCATATGATAAACTCTGCATTTTTTACTTGTCATAAATGTTATCTTTTACTTTTTTGTAGATTTCATTATAGTTTGACACGATCTTTTAGTTAGCCTAATTATTGGACAAAAAGATTTTCTTAAAATTAACACTGGATTTGGGTAAGTCAAATTTTGATTATAACTAGAGGTTACTACGGTGCTTTTCACAAATCTTATTTGCTTATAGCTTCGGTACTTTCACTACGATTTGTTTGTTATTACTAGTAGCTTAACTTAAATTGTTACTGCATGCTGATCAGTAAACAGGTAATTATCATTTGAACCTTAAAAATTTGAATCCTTTGAAAGCTTTGAACTTTCAGTACTGATCTAACAGAAGCTGTATGTGCAAAACGAAATCTGGCGCCCATTAAATGAAAATTTTATCACTGGGACCTTTCTTCTCTCTTTATTTCTATTGCGAGTTGACTGTGCAAAGTTCGTAAATTTCTAGTAGCTTGTAACAAATTTTGGCGCCCAACGTGTAGCTTGATTTTCTTATAATAACTTTGTTGTTCTCTATATCTTCTTAGCAATTTTCTTTAATTATGATTTCCTTATGATTACTATCATTCACCGGTAGTTAAGTTAGTTCGTTAATTTAGAAATAGTTTAGAATATACCATTGGGTTAAGTTTGCTTTGGTTGTCGATTTGCTTTTGCTTTGATTGGATTTTTAGTCACACGTGTGTTAATTATGTATTCTTTAGACAAAAAACCACCACTTCTTACTTTATCGGACTCTGATTCGTAAAGTAAATTGGCGGATTGGAATGTTATCGAGTTTCTTATTCCTATTGACAAGTTGTTTTTGTTTCGTAGAGTTTCACAGCATCGACTTTTCCTTTCAGCTCCTGAAGTGTCTTCTTGTGTACGCATTCGTTCTATAGATAACTGTAATATATTTTTCTTCTCTTTTTTTATTTATTGAAGGCGGTTAGATGGGCACCGTATGGTGGTCTCTCTTTTCGTTCTTTTACAGGGAGAAGAAGGAATCAGGCATCAAGCCTTATGTTTCGCCATCTTTCTTTATCTCTATCTTTCCTAGTTTTCATTTTTTTCTTCTTGGGTCTAAGGTGGTTGGTTGGGCATTGAAGGGTTGGTCGCCCCTTTCGTTTCTTCTACGGAAAAACGAACGAAACAAACATCTACATCTTGTCTTAAATTTCTCTTTCTTTCTCTGTATCTACACTTTTTTTCTTTGATCCGCAATGTTCTATATGCCTGAAGGTTTGCCTAGGACGGTTGATTGGGCTGATTGAGTTACTGTCTCTATGTAAATTTTACTCACATTACTTAAACACTGCTTAAGTATCTCAAACATGAAAATTAGGTTTTATTTTGACAAAATTTAAATTATTTAAAAAAAATTATAGTTTAGGCCTCATAATCGTTATTAAAACATACCCTTAAGATGGTATACATAGTCGTTGTCACGAAAAAAAAAAACTTCATAGTTGCATGCACTATTTGGTAAACAGTTGTTTTTAATATATTTGTTCTAATTAAACAAAAAATACGAATTAATCGGATAAATAATTAGCTTAATTACACATACGGTACACTCTTTATATACTCAATGGAATTGAAACTTTAAGATGTAAATAGACGGTTTATGACAAATGTCAACTAATGATAGTCAACGATAAAGTCAGATTAACAATTTATTCATAACACAAACAAAAAATAGTGTTCTTCCTGTTGTACTCACAGTTTTTTCTCTTTTTTTTTGATAATTTGGACGTGTTTTTAAATTCGCACGGTGATGACGCAGGGATCATCTTTTGAGGCAACGACTATAATCATTATTATATGTTGCTAACACGATCACATTTTGCCTACCTTACAAACAGCCGGATTGGGCTTTGCTTTTTTTATAAGCAGCTAAGATTCGAGTTAGGAATCCAGTGTATTAAGTAGTAGAGATAAACATATTAAATTAAAACATGTAGGGCCAATTCTACCAACTTTGATTAAAAGCTTAATGTCGGTTCTGTCCAAGTTTGTATCATAGTTAATGCACAGAAAAGAGACAGATAATCACGTATTTATTTCTGTTCTTATTAATTTTGTTTCTTTGACAAGTTCTAATATATAAAAACTTGGATGTTAACACAAAAAGTATAAAGTAGAACAGGGTTTAAACGCTGCGCCATTACTTGCTTTTCAGCTCAGCAGCTTCTTTTTTTTACTTTTCTCGTTTGCGTTTCAGACTCGCCCTTGCTCTGTTCAATGCAGTAATTTAACTTATTCTATTTTTAACTTCTTTAAATTTTTCAAAATAATTGTTTACAATGCTTAGAACTAAGTAAATCTGCGCTGAAAATGAAAACACAATTTTAACTAACGGTAATACATATAGTAGAAGATAGGGTCATTTTTTTGTATATTTTATAGAAACGTCAGAATACGTTTCAGTTGACTATATGTCACCAATTAGCATAGCTATCGCAAATATAAATATAAATCGTTTCAGTACTTGCAATTTCTTTCCAATAATCAGCAATCGTTTAAAAACTTATTTGTTAAAACCGAATATTTTTTGAATAACTGTAGTTGGTTAAAGATCGTTTAATTAAGATTGAACTATTTTTAAAACAATACAATTGTTTTAAAATTGTTGTAGAGCTTACAATTTATTTTCAGTAATCAGTAGTCGATTTAAAACGGTTTTGTTAAAACCAAATATTTTTTGAATAACTAGAATTGTTTAAAGATTGATTAAATAAGATTGAATTATTTTCAAAACAACAGAATCGTTCTAAAATTGTTTTAGTAAAAACGAATATTTTTTGATTAGTCAGCGTTAGACGTTGCTATCCTTTTGATTAGTGTCGCCAACGCTTGCGCTGCAAGTTGATATTTTTTCACTTTTCGTTTGATAAGTGATGCTGTGTGTACAATTACGAAATGGAACAATAAACGGTAAGTCGAAATACTTTATTATAATCCATAAATGTTCTCAATATTATCATAATTTCTGTTCTTTATGTATCATGTTTCAATTTGTATAAAAAAGAATGCAAATTTACACACATGGTTGCGTTAAGGTCGATTACTGCGTAAATCTGATATGTTAGGATTGTTACAGTGTTATTAATTACAGCTCAATTCTTCAAGTTTTCTATACGATTATGTACAGCTAAAGTATTCAGTGTTTTTATAATTTTCTTTTGATGGCCAAATTAATATTATATTTAATTTGTTTTTTTTTGTGAAAAAAATGTAATTAATTTTATTTAACTCATTGATTATATGTATATAAATGAAATATTTATTTCTAATTTACAGATGCGGTTAAAAGTAGCTACCCAACAGTAAGTGATGCAGTTTTTAAGGCTTCCGTAAAAAGGCCACATTAAAGAAAGTTGCAATATTAAAAAAATTATTGATAAATAATCTGGTTATTTGCAAAACCTAATCCTACTGAAATTCAATGTGATATATTTAAAAATATTGTACAATAAAATTTAAAACGTGCATTCAAAATATTATCAATTTAATTGTCATTTTAAAACCAAAACTAATGTATGATTATATTCTCGAAAGAATTGTTTCAGTTTATTATTGAAACAAGAAAATTATATATTTGTCGATCATTTAGTATTAATTCAAGAACAAACCTTTTAAGACGTAAACCAAATGCAACATTTATTTTGCAAAAGATTTGAATTTAAAATACCGAAACTATACTGATTCAAATAAGTGAAACAGCGATGGTCTTATAGCTATTTTATTGCACTTAGGTTTCTTTTATGTTTGAAACAAGACTGAAACATAATTTTTTTGTTTTTTACTAAACATTACCAATTTTGTGTTAACTGGGTAGCTGCGTTCCTACGAGATGGCGTTGGCCATAAATTTTGCATAATATCTAACGTTGGATGAGGCGGCTTTGTGCACAGTAAAACTACGTCAGTTTTAACATTTACAAATACGAATCTACTGATTTACTATTTAGTAGACAAGATAAACGAACAAAACTTCACAAATTGTCTTAAATAAGTTAATATATTGTATACCAAAAAAATAGTCCAATAAAGTGCTAATCATTATATTATTTGTCAAATTTGATGACGAGTTTTAGTTTAATTAGGTATAATTTTTTTGTTGTTGCTTTAACTATAAAAAAGTTGTTTTACAAATTAAAAGAAAACAAATACTTGTTACTTAATTTTATTCTTCTGAATTGATTTCACAGTTAAGTGGGTTATGTATTACAATACTGAATGACTGATTGGTTTCACTAAATTTAAGTAACAGTTTGAGGTATTGTTTTCAAGTCTTTTATTTTAGCTTAAATAACATTAACATTCGAATCCAGTTTATATAAAATTATATGTTTTTTGTTACAAATTTAGCAAATAAATAACTTAGATACAAAAGATACTAATTTTTTTTGCTATTTTATGAATTCTTGTTCTGTGGAATTTACCATTAAAATTGACAAAGCTATTTCGATGCTATAAGTCATATTTTTCGTTAATTTCCAATGTTTTGTGACCCCTGAAAAATTTGATTTTCCTTAAATATCAAAGATTTTTTTAAATTACACTGATTGACATTTAATCTACATTCAATATCAGTTAATTTACTGTCAAAAATAAGTTTATCTGTATACTTTCTTAAAAAAATTTAATTTGTTTTTATTGATTTTGAAATATTTTGAAATAATTATTTAATACCCATTTAAAAAAATAACTTACACATTTTATTTACTAAATACGCATAAATATAAATATTAAAGTCATCTCATCCCATATGAATAATAGAAATAAAGGGCATTAGAACAGGAGTAAGTTTAAATTTAACGTGTTAAAATATTTTCAATTATTTGTAGTAGAAAAATCATTAATTGTCAACAGTAAATTATAAATAATTTAATTCAAATATTCGAACATTTTGGTGAGTTTTTTCAAAAACGTTAAACATAATTTTAAAAAGAAATTATTTAAGGTGCACATTGAACGCTTTAATTTTTCGAATTGTTTCTTTCTATTACATTAAGATCAGTTACACAGGAATAATTTAATAGATAGCAAATTTACAATATCTAATAACCCTTTTTTGCCAAAACCATTTAAATTTATGATTAAATCTGGTTTCAAATTTGATTTAAAAAATCATATATTTAAGTAACTAACTTTTTTTAATGCAATTATGAATAATAGAACAGAAAAAATATTCTGATGTGTATTATGTAGTACTCAAAATATTCATACTTTTGTAAAATCAAATAATTTATTGTTTTTTAACTTAAACAAACGATCATTTTTTAGTGCCTTATTAGGAATATCTAAAAATACAAGATTATTTGGTATTTTACTAATGCAACAGACGTATAAACAAAATACTAACGGACAAGCTTCAGATGTTAATCACAAGAAAAATGCCTTAAAATGAGTACATCAGGAAATACCTATAAAAACTGCACCTCAAATTTGCATGTCAATAAACAATTATTTAGAGACTGTTATAACGTATTTTCAATAAAACAAAAAAGAACTGGTAAGACATCTTGAATTTTGAAAATTGAATGTATGGGTTAACCACTTGCGATTTCTATTAAATAGCGTACCAAGAAGTTGGTCACAGAAACAAATTAAGGTGACTTCAAATAACTTCAGTGACGAGAGCAAAAAAGCTTTCAATAAACTAATGGTGACAAACTTTTTCAACTTATTAAAAGAAATTTTAACAAAAAATAATTATGGTTCCTGAGAGTTTTTAACGTAGATATCAACTATACCCACGTTTCCTAGAAAAAAAATTGAAACATTGACAAAAGAATTAGCAAGAGAAATTTCTGCAGAACGCAAAATTTCTACAATAACGGGTTTGATCACCTGCAAGAAAGTTTTACCTATATACGCAAATTTTTAGTAAAAAAGAATGAAAGTTAAACTGGTAGTTGGAACTCCTTTAGCATTCTTTTTGCATGTAATGACAGTGGGTAAATGCGTACAAAATTTTAAGCAGTTGTTTGATCATTTTGGTCTTTTTAAACCATATATGAACGACTCAGCGTTACGTATATTGAATGGTAAAAAACCTTGTTATGGTTTCTCGCGCTGTATGAATTTTGGCTAGTCGCAAACGTCATCTACAAGTTTGGATTTGCTCGTTATTTCCGTTTCTGTCAACGTTAAGAAAACACCACGTGTTAACGAAATGCTCAGTGATATTTACAGTTAAGAATCTTAGAACGTTCACATTATTAATCGCATCGCTGGAGTAAGAGTGCATTTCTGTTTTATGGCGAAATTTAATTTTCTTTTTTTTTATTTTAACTGCAATTTTGGTTGCCCTCACGTGTTACCTCAAAAAATTTTAATTACCGTCTAATTATTTCTTCCTCTAATAGTCCATAACTAAGACATGCACGGATTCCAGTATTAAGTCGTTACTTATTCAATGCAATCATGTCAGCAATTCAATATTCTCTGTGGGGAAAATGATCACAAAGACTTGGTGACCTGTTAAATATCAATTAATAATTTTGCAACTTGACGCACATTGTGTATTAACATCGGATGATATTTTTGCAGCTTATTTGTGATACCATGGCAGTACATATACTCGTTTAATTTTTAGCACTTGTAGAGGGACGATTACCGCTAATTGCATCTTGGAAACAGAGTAAACACCCTCTTTCTCTATTTATCTATTTGTTCTGGTATCAATCGTATGCACGAACGACAAAATGTATGTATGCCTTCAGAAGTAGCTTACGCAAATCTTTTAAATTCAGTCAAATTAAATTAAATTCCTAATTTGTGTTACTTTAGATTAGTTATTATTCAATTTTTTGTATTTACTAAACTTAGCGTTAGTACCATAACTACCTATGCATACAAGGTATTGCATAACTTAAGAATTCAATATAACTGTAATTATTGTGTCATTTCTTTGCAAACAGTTGTTTGATGTGTGTTCTTTTCTGTTCTTTTAAGTGTTGCCATTGCAGTAAATGTACTCATTCTTGGATTAATTGTGTTCGATTTGCATACCTTAGGTGCTGTCAGGTGAAAACGGGCCCCTGGAGTTTTGACCTTCTCGTTTTGGCGTCTTTTCAAAAGAATTAAAATCGGCACACATTTTTACAGAACAAATATTCTCGGTTTAAAGTTAATACAGATTCAATGGCTAATAGAAATTGAATCCCAAATATTAGTGAAAAATAAGCTATTATTACGAAGTATCTCTTAAATCAATATGGAGTTATAGGATTCAGTGGGGGAACAGAGCAAGTAACTTTAATCTGGAGATTCTACAGCGCTTCCAAAACAAAATGCTAACAGTAAACATCTCATTCAAGTATGTCATAACCTCGGTATTAGGATATATATATTAAAACTTCAGGTACTTCGTACAAGCTACAAGTTATTTTATTTGTACTGTAACATTCTCAAAGTTTCAAAAACATTCGAGGCGATTTACAAAACAGACAGAATATTCTAGTCCAAAATAAGGCAAAAATATAAAAATAAAACGAAAGAAGTCGGAACTTTGTCAGTCTTCAACAGTCGGTGTAGATAAAAGTAAGCATTAAATGATTATCTTATTCGTGTACAGTGTTTATAAATCTAAAGTGACAGTGATATATAAATTATTAGTAAGTTGTTTTTATGAAACTTAGTACGTTATAAATTTTATTAGTATTTATAGTATTCTGTTTTAGTAGAGTAAAATTAATTATTTATAGTAATCGATAATTGTGTAAATAGTTTATAATGGCCGCCCAATTTGTCAATACAAAGAAAATAATTAAGCAGGATAATAAAACTAAACTAAATTAAAACGGTATTTATAATAGTCAACCATCCAACTCTAAAGTTCATGGCCTAACTAACTTGATAAACATTTTTTTCGTGCATTTTTCATTAAATGAAGCTATTGTTAATTAATGGATTTTTTTTACTTTTATTTACATTTAAAAGAAATTCATTAATTACCAATAGCCTCATTTAATGAAAAACGCACAAAAAATTCTTTTATAAACGGATTTTTTTTTCTTTCAAGTGTCTAGATGACAGTAATTTTTTTAAATCTTTAAATTAATATTTAATACAACACAAAATAATTTTTGTAATTAACGGCCGGTTTTAAAGCAGCGTAACGTCACTAAGCTCGCCGCGCGGAACCTTATTGTCAATATTAAATAAAAAGTATTAACAATAGAGCTCCTCCTCTTAAAGAATCTGTTTGCAAAATTTTTCTAGTACCAATAGTTTTTTGAGTGATTTCCAAAACAGTAGACCCCCTTTTTTGAATCTTTAATTGTTTATAACTTTGGCAATTGTTTATGCGCGGGTTTGAAATTTGTAATAGACGTCATCGCTCGTTGAGCTATCGCAAATTATAAGTATTTCACAATTAGCTACACTGTACAGATTAATAAAACGAGATAAGTTTAAGATCGTTAATTGTACATAAATAACTAAGCTAACACACCCTGTATATAATAATTAAATCACATTCTTATAATATATACACAACCAGCGCTAGTTGTTTATTATACTCATTATATCATTGTATGCGCTAAATTAGTTGACACCTCAATTACCACTTATCAGTTTTAGAATAGTTTTAAACATAAAATTAATTACAACGAAATTTTAAGTAAATAAATATATTGTATCGTATAACAACACTGCAATTCGAATAATCTCCGCCGTTACGATTAAGTCGACAATAGAATATGGTAGTTCACCTATCCTGCTAATTAGTGTTGTTATTGGTTTATTAGATTTAGCTTGACCTGTTATTAAGGATGATCCATGCAGGTATATCACGCTTATCAATACCTCAAGGTTTATCAGGAATTTTAAATTCTGCTGGCTCCCAAAATCACTCTAGATACTAATTATTTGGTATTCTAATTTTATATTGGACCCCTAAAATTATCCGGAGTCCTAAAGTTATCCAAAGCCCTAAAACTAAATCACCACGTAGCAATTGACCTAAGAACCTTATTATACATACCACTATAATGAATAAAGTTTTAACCATCTAATTACAATCAGAATAGAATAATTTCTTACTTAACTTCTTTTATATAACCAAAGCGATAGTTTCCTCAATGAAACGGAATTTTCCTATTACGACCAATGCGATAAGTTTTCTTAGAAATGCGGAGATTCATCGTCTCGATGAATCCGAAAATTGTCACAACGAAAGCCAAGTAACAATATTAAATATCACAACAAAATGCAGTGCGATGAACCAAGTACCATCATAACAAAAGTGCGATAACAAAATTCGATTAACGGCCGTGTGTGTTAACCATATATTTAATACGGTAATCTTACGTTTTCTAACTGCCATTATTAAAACAAATACGGAAAGTACTTGCCTGATATTCATCTAGATGACGTTATATTAATTCAAAACGCAAGTCTAAATAAATTTTCAACGTTTTCATTTCTATAGCCATTTACATACTATTATTCATGCATAGTAAATTTATACGATGAGATCGCTCTGCCATCGTATTCCAGTCATTTAGTAATATAAAGCTATAAGACTGTCAATGTATTTGTGAAAATTCTCCCACTGCTGACGAGCCACAAAAATGTGAAATGGCCGTCCACTGATTCACTGTGGTGACGTTTTCACATTTGCATTGACATTGTTTATTTTACAATGTTTATACGTTGTGGTTTTGTACCGCGACTTATTCAAAACTTATTTGAATGACACGGGTATAAAAGCAGTTTTTAATGATTCCATCTCTATATCCATTTATATACTATTGACTTATTTTCTCTTTGAGTAGTTTTGGTTTTGGTCTCCTACTGCTTCTATTTTGTCATTCATTGCTTCTTTTCTCACATATTTTCTCTTAAATTTAACATAGCTGCAAACGGTTTTAATCTTTTTTTTTTCAATGCTAATCTGTATATATTCTATTTTTGTCTAATATTTTCTATATTTTTTGCGAAGTTTCGTAACATTTTTTAACTATTTTGTTTAGAATTTAGAGTACTAAAATCCATTCATTCAGGAACTTCAAACAAATACGAATCAATCTATACCGTTTTATTTTAGATGTTTGCAAATTCGTTGTTGTAACACAATTTTCCAACCATTAACTTTTATATCCCATTTTCTAATTCACTCAATATTTAATTATTTCAAGATCAAGATATTGTGCCGCTCTTGATGCCACGAGTTTAACACTTGAAGTTATTTTATTAACAAGACACAACAAACGCCAAAAATTATAGCTAACTAATTTAATAAAAACAACTTATTCGAATAATAAATAAAATAATAATCACTAACGTTTATTTATATACGGTTCACGCGTGAACTGGCTTTGCACTTATTTATTTACACCGCACTTTATTCTTGAAGGTCGAGTCTGATTTAATTCGTCTTTTTTATATTTTTACCATATCTTAGACTAGAATATTCTGTCTGTTTCGTAAATCGCCTCGAATATGCTTGAGGTTTCGGGAATGTTTCACTGTCTTCTAATTTGAAATACAGTATAGGAATAATAATTATGAAACAAATAGTTCAAAGAAAAATCAATTGATAAGAAATAACAGTAAAGAAGAAGGAATATTAAAAAAAACAATGTATAGTAACAGAAAACGCACTTAGAATTTATGTCCAGATTAATAAACTTTCATGTTTTGCAAATTGTCGAAAATGCTCTGGTGTTACATAAAAACGGATATTTAAAATTACACAAGAAGTATTTAACACTAATAGTTTGTCACAATAAATATGTAAAGTTTAAATTAATTATACCAAGAGAAAAAAAATGAAAGAAAAATGTTATAACTGCAATTAATTCTATGTTTCCTAAGTTTGATATTCCATTAATTCTAATGCCTCATAGAGTTTTACTTACAATCAACTTCAATAGATTGGAATTTTAGACATGTAATTATTCCTAACAAAAACTTTATGTACGTACCGTTAAAAAACGAATTTGAAAAACTAGTAAAGTTAGAATTATTACAATATATTATATAAAGAAATACATTTATTGTTAATTAAAGATAGATCTTATTTATAAGCAAAACAAATTTCTATTCAATACTTTAAAATAAATATAAAATCAAAAATATGTAACATAAGAATTAAAATTTAACTAATAATTTAGTTAAAGAATTAACAGACAAACATTTGTTTTAGTTAAATAATATAAGAACTAATAGAATAATGAATTAAAAAACAAAGCATTTCAGTTTTAAAGTGACCACAAATTCTAATAAAATTAACAACATTGTTAAGCCCAGTTTTCCAAAAACCGTTTAAACTACGGTTAATTTTGAAATCCTGCCATCTTATGGGTTATCATAAAACGAATAACCAATAACATGACAGTATTTTAAAATTAAACTGAGTAAATCACTTATGAGTTTAGAAAATTACCACGACTATAGATTTAAAAACCTGTTATACCTAGGTTTTGCATTCAACACAACACAAAATAATCGTTTATATTTTTTTAGCTTTTTAAAACATCGGTAGGTAACTATGATAAAAATAACTTCTTTAAACTATAAAAATAGACCAACGTATAACAATTTAATTATTGATAATTGATAAAACTAAATAAGTTCTAAAATTTATTTAGGCCGCAATGAGTTTAGCGTTTTAGCAAATATAACTAATTTGTAAAGTTTAGAAAGAGGTATATAAATAATAGAAGATAATAAAATATAAAAACTTGTATATTACGACATATACTTAAAAAAATGGGTTCATATATTCGCTTGTTCTTAAATAATTTAGAGCTTTTTGTGCAGGTATGCGTATTACGGTAAGTTGATATCTAATATATTAATTAAAACTTTACGCACCAAGTTTTCTAACTATCAACAAACGATCTATACAGAAACTCACCAGTAAGGTAAATGAGCAGGTGTACTTTATTATAACACTAACTAATGTATAAGTCACTGTTTAACACTAAGAAAACTTTAGTTAAGAACAAACTACAGAAACTGAAGTAATAGTACCCTGCTCATTACAGTTTGAATTTTTATTGTAGCGTCGGCGCATCATATTGCAAAAATGCAATAGCAGCCACAATACAATCAATGAATAACATCAATTTTGTGTTAGCGTGGAATGTAATTATATCATATTAAAGTTTTATTTAGAACTACAATTAATACTTATTACTAGAAATTACATAATGGAATGTACTTTAACAAATAACAGCATCGTTAAAGCAATACTATTTACACTTCACATTTTCGATAAATATATCATCACAATTATATCTAATAATTTATTTATCAAACTTTAATTGATTGATGCTAATATTAAAGTTTTAAATAAATGTTTTTTTATAGAAAACGGTAAGCAAAATAAATCACAATTTCAGTATAGAATATTAAATTAAATTTAGCACTGTTAATCAATCTTTGCAAAATACTTTGTTAGACAAACTACTGTTAATTGAATTTAAATATACAGTTTCACCTGAATTAAAACAGTACAATCCTGAAAAACAACACAATTTAGTTGGTCTAATCAGATCCCATTTTAAACACGTTTAATTGAACTGAACCAAATGGAACAAAAAAATATTACAAGAATACAATAATACTGTTATACAAAATCAATAACTTGAAACAATGTCTAAGTATTACCATTTAGACACTATTTTACTATTTTAACACAAAATTACGTTTTAATAAAACAAATTAAAATTAATTAAGCAGCAGTTTGTTGAAAACTGAAAATTTAAATGTTTTAACACAAAATCAAAAACAAAGAATGTTTAAAAATAAATACAAATTTCCTATAATTGCTTCAAAAATTCACGTTCGTGCGTACTGAGAAGATCTGAAAAATAAGTCTTTTTGAAACGTGCGAGGCAAACATTGAATGTTGAAACCAAATTTTTTTCATCAAACCAATAATATATTTCAAGAAATTGTGTTACAAAGAAGAATAATTTTGAAATCTTTAGACGACACAACCGATAATTAAATCAAGTCGAGTTATTGCTTTGATTAGTGTTTGATTTAGAAAATTACTCATTTATTGTAGACTGCGTTACATGCTAAAGAAGAAAATTGCCTTCAATTACTAACAACGAAGTGATTGTCGGAGCGCAGTAGTAACATTATACTCAAAAATCCGTCTGTTTGAAAAAATTCAAAATGTAAAAATCAAAATTCAAACTCAAAAAGACACCAGATGGGTTATTAGCGACTTAATAGACTTCTGGGCCTCGCTAACCAAAAAAACACGCCATGCAATGTACACACTATTAGGACCTATCTTTCAGTGTGTAAAGTCACTAAATTGTAAAAACAAACAAACAAAAATTAACTTGCGGATAGGTTAATTAATTAAAAACTCCGTTACATTTGAACAATTTAACATTTATTACATAGAAGAAATACATGATTTCATTAAAACCCATTTCCCACATGACCTATGAAACATCAACATTGTTTTAGATTGGTAGTGTTGCCCGCTATTAATCCTTTAGTATCATCTACTTTGACATTCTCGTTTGACGTTTTGTTTACATCGAGTACCTATTATTTTTCGTTGTTTTCCTTATTTTGTATTTTTATATTTTAAAACAGTTATTATCATAGGTATTTAGCACTATTTGGGGTTTTCTCTAAGTAAGTACTGAATAACATCTGTGTTGTCTAATTTTTGTATTCTTTATTTTATGTTTATTGTTATATATATTTATGTTTACTTCTGAACAAGACACGGTTATTGTAATAACACATTTTCAAAGCGATACTCGTAATCCTGATAGAACAAACATTTTCCAGAAGCTAACTTTACTTACGATACTTTCCAACAACGTAAACAAATTTTAATTGATCAATTTTTAAATAAGAGTTGATTAGTAAAAAGAAACCTACAAAAAAGCCTACTGTACTCACAACATTTTAAATTCCATTTTTAAATGACACGTTTAATTTTTAGGATTGTTAGTAGGAACTTGCCACAAAGCATTTTTCGTTTCGTTTAAATAGATATGTAAATAACCAGAATTGTTGTGCTTGGACAGCTGAAAATCCACACACTTTCATAGAAACAACAATGTTGGTATATGGATTGAAATGTCAAGCAGAAGAATAATATTTATTATTTTTTTATAATACTATAACTGCAAAACGTTGGCGTAATATGCTGGGTAAATTTTTTGAGCAGCTAGATGAGATTTTTTTAATTATCTTTTCTTAATTTATCTTTGCTCTGTAGCGGATCGCACCAAATTATCGTAGCAACTCTGAGAACATCTTTGACTACCTTGTCTAGAGACTGCGGCTAATTAGAACAACACGTCTTCCAAACATCATGATTAGAACCAGGTATTTATAAGTAACAATATACCATTTGTTTTGCTATTAATAGCAAAAAACCTTTGACGAAATATTTAAGTTTGTGAATTATCGCCTATTACTATTTTACATATCAACGCTTCAGTTTGGTGTAAATTCACATTTTGGTGATAATGTACCTTCGACTAAATTGGGAATGAGAAACTAAACTTTCTATACATAGCCATACGGAAATATTTGATTTTGTTTGTTAACAAAACGAAGACGAAGCACTAAATTTGAGTCTTTCTGTAGTGTGATACTGCTAATGGCGATATTGTTAGCGCTAAGCGGATATAGTCATCAGTCGATGGCAAATGGCATCAGATAATATTAAGTAATGTTTAGTATGTACACAAATATTCATAAAAATTTATTGTTACGTATTTATTATTAAAAACTAATTTATTCAAACCATTAAAACTACGTTTACTTATTATAGAAATATGTATACTTTTAAATTAACCGAACTAATTAAATCTAATAATAAAAACACTTACACTATAATTTATGTATAACCGTTGTATAACACTTAAGATAAGATAAGATAACGTCCTCGGATTTGTTTACACTATAATCACATACACGATTATTCTCGATTTATTTATGTAGACCCACGTGCTAACGGTTTATTTTCACTTGATAATCTTCTTAATACTGCTGCATTCGCGTTTCGACAATAACTGACCTACGATCTGTCTGGTAGCTATATATAGACATACGGAAATCCTTCTCGATCGTTCCTCACTTTTCGTTATAACTTCTAGAAGATAGATAACAGCCTTCTAGAAGGCTCTTGCGTTTGCAAGTAATTTCTCGATCGTTTCATTATTTTCTGTACTGGCATATCCAAATAAGCAACCTGATAGTCAATTTGTATCCTCGTCTGAGCTTTGTAAATTGGTAGTTGGACGATAAGTCCGGTTGATTGAAAGAAGAAGAAACCGGGGACTAATGACTTTAAAACAAATTAGGTCTAAATTAAGTGCTTATGTAGTGTCAAATGAAAATGTGTAAAAATGTTCATCAAAACAAAAAGCATGTCAAGGCAATTATTTCTTTAATTGAGCATTGAAGTAAAATCAAATAGTAAATTGTGTGAAAAAGATGCCTTTTTGGAAAGTCACACAGGTTAAAATTTGGCAAGCCTACCAAACTAGATGACTGCTTTTTTTAACTGCTAATATGTGTTATACTCCAATATAAAATTTAGCTGAACGTGAAAATTGCACTATTATTGAAACAACCGGTGCTATAATGCATTCAAAGGGAAAACTACTGTAACTGTTATGGGCGGAAATTATAAATGTCGTTACTTATGTTTTAAACAGAAACAACAGATTACTCTTTTTATGAACTACAGTTTAGAAAAACACCATATATAAAATATTTGAGTATTGTTGAATTTGAGTGTTTTGCTCATATTCCTAAGCAGAAGAGAAAAAATATTTCAGTTGGGTATGACACGGATGGATATAGAATGTGGTGTTAAGAAGGAAATGTGTTCACAAGAAGTCGAGATGTCACTTTTAATTCTTTCTAATAAGAACTCAATAAAAATTGACTGAACTAATGATTAACATGCTGTTCTTCGGGTTGTAAAGAATGGCACGGAAACAAATTCAACTTTTAAAGTTAAAGAAAGTTCAACTACTGAGTTGGAAGAAGTATTAGATAAAAACGAAGTTGACTGTTTTAAGTTAAGAAACAGGACAACACTACGATATCCTGATAAATATCAAAAATAAAGCTCTAGAAAGCCTGTGGGCTAAATACGCGATGTTAAAATCAAAAATTTGTTTTCACGTAAGGTTTGTTGCTTTTTTGAAAAATAAATCTGCCAATGTTTTTACAAAAAAAAGATTTTATTAAGTATTTATTTAAACCTCTAGACGAAATTTTTTTTGCGCATAAGGTAACTTTTGTAAAGTTTGTATATGAAATAAACATTCCTACTTATTCTTTAAGTAGAATGATATTAGGAATAGTTGGTGCATGTAGACGAGAAGAGTTATATAATACGATAATTTGAGAGATTGAGGAACGTGGCAGATTAATCAACTTCTTCAAACGAAAACACGTATTCAGCAATCATTCGTTGACAAAAAAACTTGATGTACAAAAATGTTAACAGTGCTGATGTCGGGACAAACTTTTTTTTACAAAATATAAAATTGTTATTTACTGTAATTTTACTTTATAAATACCACAAAATATGATTTTTCTGGCATTATATAAATTTCGACGCGGGTTCAAATACTTTTTAAAAAATCTGGTGTGGTCACCACACGACTTTCCTATAAGGAATGATAAAGGAATAATAAATCTATTATGACTAATAAAAACAATTAACACGTTTAAATATGTCTCTTTACTGATAAAAATTAATTGTCGCTAATTTAAAATAATAATATAATTAAAATAACATAAACCGCATTGTGCTTTGAACTTTCGTACGTCGCGGCGATAGTACCGCAGTGGTGTGATTGATGTCACTACACTAAAGTGACCTACTCATACGTTTTTTACATACGTATTTTAAAACTAACCTTTTTACCACGCCATACATTTTTAAAAATATTTTAGATAGATATTTGTTATTAAATTTTGAAAATTATTACGCAAAACGTTCTTGAGTACACGTTGTCATATGTTCTAATACTGGACATATTTTAAAAACACTTTGGGGACATATAAATAAAAATTTTCAAATTCCCTATGTTAATCTGTATCCTTCAAAATTTCTGAGACACACAGTATAAACAAGTCAAAAAAATATAGAGAAAAATTGTTATTTTTTAACGTATCTTGCTTTCCCTACAAGATATGGAATTTTTTTTCTAAAAAAAATCGTCGTAAGCAGGATTCGAAGCTAGGATTATATATGGAATTCACTTTAAATTATAAATCAAATATCTAATAAAACTGTTAATGTTAGAAAACATTTTTATTTGAATAAATGATTAGGAAGAATTAACTCTATAAGAAACTGTAAAAATAATTCGAATAATTTACATACTTACAAAATTATATAAGAAAACCTGTTAGAAATGTCGGATATACTCACTTTCGGTTTCTTTATCAGACCCATCTTTTGATAGAACAGAGAAAATATGAAGTTTCTAGAACTATGGGTTCGAGAGTTATCGTGGGTACATCGTTACACACAAACACCCAATTTTTTTGGCAAAAATACATTTTTCTGATTCAAGAGACCTTGAGACGTAACATTATAGAATAAAAATTGTTTCAAAAAAAATTTCGATCGCTATACTTTCTTTATAGAAAACTAAAAATATTGTTAAAAACATAAAATTAAAATGACGTGCTTTAGTTTAAAAAGACGAGAAAAAAAGATTAGCATCTGAATTCGCTTATAACGGTAAATTATCTCTTTTTTCTTTGTATCTTCCTTCACTTAAGCAACATTTTTCTCAAAAAACTAAGAGTGTTGATTCTTCAATATGTGTAGAATTTTTTGGTTTTTGTTAGAAGTTTTCTATAAATTAAAAAATACAGCAAACATCTTATAATGTATAAATAAAAAGAAAAAAATCTAATATTTTTATATACATAATATTATTATTAAACAATAGTCTACTAAAACGACATTGAGACAAAAATAGTTTTACTTTTCATTGTGGCCAAAACGTAAATAAAACATTTTACGATAAATGTTTTGACTTAAGCCATTATAGCAATCACTTTGACATAAAATAGAATTTTAATAATTTAAACAGTACCTATATTTGTTAGTAAACTAGTAAAAAATTAGAAGTAGAAGTGTATTCAATAATAACAAGTAAATAAACAATTAAAGATTAATATTAATGCAATCTGAATAAGGGATATTAACATAGAGCAAAGAGCGTGAAATACGGAATAGTTTCATAAACCTTAAGACATACTTGAAACCATCATTGGTATGTACTACGAGTATTAATATTCCCTTAGAGGAGTAGTAATTACTTTATGTTTACTCGTTAACTTGAAGTAATAAGTCAGTAGTGTTAAATTAATTACAGAGTGAACGTACAAATATGATGAACATAACATTATTCAATTTCACAGAATTATTTAGATAAATATTGTTTTATTTTCAACATTACGTACATGTTAGCTTGCTAGATTGTTGTTATTCTTTAAACTGTAAAACACAACATATTTTTAGTGCTGCCATCATTGCAAAGATCAATATTTGTTCGTTAGTGTATTTTTTTTTAATTTAAAAAAAAACGTTTTAAAAATTTTATACATTGAAATACTAGAGTATTATATATTTGAATTTAAATTCGCTTGAAATAGCACAAAAAATGTACGTAACTTTTGTCGAAAGTCTTATAGTATAATTTGCTCTCATGTAGGCTTACAGCCTCGCAACGCATCAATGGTCGACGCTAGTGACCTAAATTACTATTGCGTACTTGCAACTGCTAGTAAGCACGGTAACTTGCTCATACCAAAACTGTTTACGTTGGCACTCGAAGACATATTTAAGAAATTGAATTGAGATGATAAGGGAATAAATCTAAATAGGGAACGATTGATTAATCTACGATATGCCGACTATATATATCGTACTATTAACTCATAACAAGAACGACTTACAACAGATGCTTGACGACTTACACAGAAAATTAATTAAGGTAGGATTAAAGATAAACCGAACAAAAACCAAAATTGTGCACACAGAACAAGCAACGCGAGTGACAGTGGTAATGGATAAAACAGAAATAGAAAAAGTGGAACAATCTACATATTTAGGACAGAGAATGGAACTGAAAAGAACAAGAGAGAAAGAAGAAATAAAAAGAAGAATAACATTAGGTTGGCTTGCATTTGGAAGATTAATTTTCATACTAAAAGTAAGAAAATTACTAAACATATTAAAAGCAAAGTGTTCGAACCGTACGTGTTGCCAATCATTACATATGGAGCAGAAAACTGGACAACCACAAAAGGTAATATATATTGAGAGTTACTTAAAAGGTAACGGAGAGATCTATAATGAGGATAACAAGGAAAGATAAAGTAAGAAATGGCAGAATAAAAGCCATCGCCAAAGTGACAGATGTAGGAGAAAGAATCCTTAAAATGGAGATACGCTTGGCATGTAGCCAAAAATGATGTAACCCAATGAAGCCGTAAAATAATAAACTGAAAACCATACGAACACAAAAAAGGAAGAAGACGACCATCAATGTGCTAGTACGACGATTTCAAAAGATAATCAGGATTAGCATGGATTAGTATCGCACAAAATTGAAAGCGATAGAAAGAGTTGCGGAAAGCTTATATTTAAGAATAGATGTGAAGGCTTGGGATGATGATGATGATGATTACTTGCAAATTCAGTTTTATAACGTAACCTAAGAAAAATCCAGTTCACCTATCTACTACAAGATAAAAACTAAATAGAGAAACACAAATATTAAAAATGATTAAAAGCGTCATAGTGCAATACAACTTACTAAAGTAGACTATAAACGGCGATATTAAAATTGAAAACTAATTGCATGAATAAAAGTTTGTAAATCGCTTACGCAGGTATAGAATCAGCTTTCAACGTTTCCATCTCTATTGCCATCGAATTTCACTCATCTTACTAACATCATTTAATATTCGTGTACTTTATTGTTCTCATAAAGTATAGAGTACAATTACCTAAAATAACGTACAATACTTTATTATAAAGTACGGGTGACAACCCTAAGTAAGACGTCTGGTTCAAAACTTGAAACGTTTTGGCACATTTATCAACTCTGAAGTCAGAAAGAAAACTGTTGTTAACAATGAAGAAAATGAAGTGACAACTTTAGCGTACTTTCGTGTAAATCCTCACAATTCAATAAACAATGTTAAAACTGACATTGGCTTGGCACCACTAACTATCAGAGACATTTTTAAAAAACATAATTTGAGACCACATTGTTTACACTTAGTACAACATTTAAAGAAAGCCGATTTTTTAAACGTGTTCCTTTTTGTGAAAATGTATTTTTAAAAATACAAGAAATATCCAGTTTTTTGAGCAATATTATTTGAACAGACGAATTTAAATTTACAAAGAACGGTATGTTTAATTGTCGAAACACGCATTTTTGGGATGACGAAAATAATAACCTTAAACGCGATTGGCAATACCAAGAATTTTGGAAGTTTAACGTGTTTTGTGCAGTACGTGGTAACGAAATTTTTGAGTTTTACATTTACAAATAAAATTTGAGAGTTAAAAAATAGTGTACCTATGAATTATAGCAATTTATAATTATCTATATTATAGGAGAAACTTATGTTGAAATTTTGAATACCAGAATTTTACCCCGATTAAACAATATGCAAGATCACAAGAAAAATCTATGGTACCAACAAGATGGTGCACCTCTTCACAATATCAATGATGTCTCTAGAAAGCTTTATGAAATTTATGATTATAAGCGAATTTCGGCTTAGACCGTGTCGTAGTAAAACACCCAGACTTAGCCTTGTTCTTAGTCTCTACTTGAGACCCAAACCAGAAGTAGAACTTGGCCTTTGCCTTATTGTAAACCGAAACAAACTGACGTTTCGCAAAACATTGCATAAGCTATACGTGTGTCAGATAATGAAAATCTACCAAAGGAAAAGAAAACACTGTTGGAGTCCCTACAACAAAGTGGATACGGGTTCAAAAAAACGCATGGAAAAGAGCAATAAATCCAAAAGTTAAACAAGACTTATCACCTTCTACTAGCACTAGCTTATTTACCATACTGTATGGGTTAGACAGACAAAATAAGTAGGGTGCTAAAGAAACATAATATTAAAACTGTCTTTACGACTAAGGATAAGCTGAACACCATATGGCTGATTGCAAACACCGCAGAATTACTAAATCAGCAGTGGCAGAACACGTGTGGAACCAAGGACACACGCTGAACTTTGGCCAAACTAAAGTGTTAGCTAGAACTCCTTTCTACTTTCCCTGACTAATCCGCGAAGCTGTGGAAATAGAAAAACATCCATGTAATATGAACCGAGAAGACGGTTTAAGACTCAGCAAATCTTGGCTACCAGTATTATATCCTCTAAGACAAAGATTGACCTTCTTGGAAAGGACACAAGCACTTACTCCGAGTAATAACAAAGTCAGTCAAGCCGTACAGGAAAGATAAGTTCCGTTAATCACGCTAATCGCTATTGGTATAAATATCGTCATTTACACTTTTTCTTTCAGTGACATTTACCACTCTGAAGATGCAAGCTGGAATGTCTTGCGAAACGTCAGTTTGTTTGGGTTCACGAACGACAATACGGCAAAGGCCAAGTTCTACATCTTGTTTTGTCTCTCAAGAAGAGACTAGGACCAAGTCTAAGTCTGGGTGTTTTACTACGACGCGGTCTAAGCCAAAAGTCGCTTATAATCATAAACATAACAACCGCGAAAGCTTAAGATTTTACTTTATGAAATTTTTGAAGATCGTTTGTTTGCCAATATTGGTCGCTTTTTATGACCACCTAGATTACCTGATTTTACCCCAATGGATTTCTATAGTTAGGGTAGAATTCAAAATATTGTTTATGCTACTCCCTTAACTACCAAAGATGATTGCATTGCAAGGGTGCGTAATGCAATCAATTCACTTTTTCTAAGAGTTACAAATGGAGCTGTTACAAAACGTCTTCAACACTCCTTGAGATGTAACGTGCAACATTTTGAGCATTTCTTGTAAATCAGTTTTATATTTCAAGTGTGTTACTGTAAATTAAAAAAATATATTTAAACTGTTTCCATTAGAATAACAAACATTAATTTTTTTACCTTAACGTAAAAAGTAGAGATTTTGTATCATTTTTGTTCAGTTTTGTAAAATTCAAAACTTCAAAATAAAATTCAAATACATTGATTGTTTTCTTTTTTAATTTAATTTTTTTATAATAATAAGTTATTTTTTTTATAAAATAAATTTCATTTAATCAATTTAACAGTTTTTTAAATAATAGAATTTAGGTAAAAACCTGCGAATAACAAAAAAATATAAAAATCAACTAAAAAACAATTGAGAATTGTTATTACGTTGTGTTATCAAACTCATGTTTATTTTTTATTAAGAATCCAAATCCATTAGTAAAACATCGTAGTTATATTTGTGGTGTTTGGTAAACAAATGGTATCAGCTCCCAAAGGCGGACCCTTACACCCTTACAATGTTTGTTTCTTTAAATTATTCTGGCAGTTGTAAATAACATAAACAATTATAAAATGAGTATTGTTGGCCCTAAGACGACGATAATTTATTTACAAAATACTACAACATATTTGCTTTTTTAAACCAAGAGAAAGACTGTGTTACAACAGTGAAACGTATAACATGTAGCATAACTAAAGATTGGATAATATACCTACGTTTCATTATTGTAATACCGCCTTTCTCTTGATTTAAAAAAGCAAACATTATTATTGCTTTGTAGGCGGGTCAAAAATGTTTATTTCAGTAATGAAGCAAAAAGAGAAAGAAAACGTTTGTTTATATTATTATTTATATTATAAACAATTAACTGTAAATAGATATAAAGGCGGAGAACATTGTAAAGTTCATTTTAAACTAGCGCAATTTAAAACAGTTTGGAACAAAAATCACGGGTTATAAACAGTATTCATTAATATATCAGGACGTTGTAGTTGCCACTGTTTATTTTTGAAGGTCGGTGAGAAAAGAGGATAAACACAGTGGCAAGCATATTCTTATACTACATATAAAACGGCACATTGTAAATCCTTATTATAAATAAAGTGTTCTGTTTGGGGTCAACTTTTCCATCAAAGTTTATTCCCAATTTACGCACACATTTGCATACTGCGATAACTGAAAAACGAAATGTTACCGGTGATGTTGGCTGGGAAGTACTTTGTTTTCTGGAACACGTGAGGATATTTGCTGAACGTTCTCCGGTTCGTAAAAATTTCATGATATGTGCATTTATTTTGTTAACGTTGACGATTGTTTCTAATTGATGTATTTTCAGGGTTTGGATCGGTTTCCGGAACATCTTCCGGTGATTCAACAGAATCAGACATCTTAAATTTTTTGGTGTGGGGTTCTCGAGCGCATCTAAAACTGTTAATTATTAATTGATACTCATTTTTGGGTCACAGTTCCAGTCCCTGCTCGGGTGCCAATTTGTAATCCTTCGGCTTAGCTCAGCTCACGGTAGAGTGTTGGCATCAATTTTGAATTCACGGAAAGCTAGTAAAATACAAGTTTATTAAAAGATTAGAAATAGTTTTTACAATAAATGTAATATTTAATTTGTTTTATTCCGATGGATTCCGAGCAGGTCCACAAGATACCGTTACTTCTGGTTCCTTTTTGTTGTTTTTAATGATGTTTGCTACAAATTATTTATTCAAACGAAACGAAAATGGTGGCGTTACTTTGTGAAATGATGTTAATTAGGTGAATGGGGTGTTAATTCGAATTTATAATCGTGGATTAATGACTGGTTGTTTGAGCCCTATTTACTTCAGATAAATATAATGTCGGTTGGCTTAATAGAAAATTAAAGACGGTAATTAAGAGTACACGTTATCACGGGGTTTATCGAATAAGCTTTATTGAAGTTTTAATGAAGATTACGGGTACACTGATTGACAACAGGTAATTATAATTGTAACGACAAATTTAAAAATAAAAATGTGAATTTATAGGCGATTGATGAAAATACAGGTTATCATTGAAAATTTGAGTTCACTCGACTTTAGAAGTAAATTTGGAAGATTTCGAATACAGCTACCAAAATTACGCGAACGAAAGCTTGATCTGAATAATCCAAGTACAAGAGTTTTGTTTAAACGAGGATTATTGTTCTCGCTAAGGAGCTATTTTTTGTTTATTCAAAACTAACACTTCAAAAATATATGCATTAGCAACGTCTAATTTATCATTCATTTTAGAAACGGAATTGGAATTACCGCGTTTTATTATGTAATAATATTATAAATTAAAATTTCGTCGTAAAAAACAAGAAATACAAGTGCAGCTGTTTAAATCGTGAAACAGCTTACAATAAAACAATAAAACTTCAGTAAACAGTAAAAGCCTACTTGTAAAATATTGGAATACACTATTTATAAATGAAATCTGAAAATAAAAGCATTGTCCGTTATCTATTCAAAAATAATAAGGAACTATTAGTAATAATTCAATAATGGGTAAATCCACTATCATTTCTGTATATATATCATGTTAGATATTGTTTTGAACTACCGTCATCAGTTCCTTGTATTTACCTTCTTTTTTTTTCTTTACCTTCGCGTCTAAAATTATGACGTTATATAATAATTATGGTTGCTCTTCAACATAATGTCTAGCAAATTTTAACATCTGTCCCTCATTTGTATTGCAATTGGTTTTTGTGCTGTTGTGTACCTTTTGATGCCATTTTGAACTAATCAATTCATCGCGGTGCATCGGTGTCCCAAAAATTTGGTTTCCAAAACAGTAGAAAATGAATGTTGTTTTATATAATCTATAAAAGCTTTGCTTTGTTGAACCGTCAACACTTTTTTGTTATTACTTTTCTCATTTCTATTTACAGTTACATCATTTTGCCTCTTTCACTTTCAACGATTTACGGTTGATTTTAGTGCAGTTTCTCTAACAAACCCACGTACTAAAAGAGACTTGCAATTTATTGATAGTATAGTAAGCATATACGTATTGTAATTATAACCAGAAAAGTTTCTTATACTATGAATAAAAAAAAAGGATTTTATGTAGCCAAAAAACCATCTTATTAGCTATTTATGCACTTATGCACTGTTACGTGCAAAATTTTCATAACGTAATACCCTGTATATCGAATTAAAATTAGATTCCGGTTTTGACGCCCTCTGCCGATCTTTCTGGTTACTGACATGTTGCGGAATTCATTTTCAAGCTGTCAACTACCTAAGACAGTCTGTGTCGTGAATTGACCTAATCCAAAAATTTAATAGTACATCCACTGTGATGGACAGGAATTTGTAAGTTAATTACAAATTTAACGTAATTTATTCGGCACAGGGTAAGATATTTGCATCCGGTTTGTTAGGATTCTTTTGTAATTTCTTTCTTAATTTGATAGCTGTTTCGCCACGCTTTGGCCACATGTTCCGGTTTAACTAATTAAGTACAAGAAGGAATAAACTGCGATAAATAATTGAAGGCCTATTAATTATCCACACCGAAAAGGAATGTCACTTCTTCGACATCAGTCGATTACGATACTCACCTTTTAATAGTTAGAAGAAACAGCATTCGATATATATCGGGTTCTTATACTTAATTTCTTATATTAATAATTTTGTAGACTTCGACTTTCGTGAGTCATTGCGTTGACATGACTTACATTCGTATTATTCCAGGCTCACTTACCGGGGAATCGCATGCTGTGTACAAACGATATTTATTACGAAATTTTCTTCGCTATTCACTTCGACTCAACTTATGTATTGTGTGTTGCCGATAGTTCTGACACTTATAGATGTAGAATTAAATATACTCCTGTTAATAATCTACGTTACTAAATTAAAGTTTTTATGCTTGTTTAATCTTTCTTTTATAGTAACATACCTTTCTCTTTTATTGTGGTTACCCGAACATCACAGTAACAAGGTTTACGAACCTAAAAATTCGTTACAAGCTTGGACCGTCTGTCTTGATCGAGGCAGATGTGTTAATTGTAAAAGATCTGGCGCCCTTAATTATTATTCACTTGAACCTCCCCTATCTCCGCTGCGTGAGTTCGCCGTGCAAGGTTTGTAAGACCTATCAGTTTGTAACAGCACTTAGGGCGTTATTACCTGGATTACGCCCAAAGAGCCACTTGATACAGCCCGAAAAAATCTGGTCCAAAGAATGTATGCTGCTCGGTGGGTGTAATGTATCCAGTTATGCCAGCGGTGAAATCAAGATTTTATTTTTTACTTTGTATAATATAAAACTTTAGAATAAACAATTGCTTTCGTTTCTATTTTACTAAATCTACAAGTATATCTAGTTATCGAATAGTTTGTAATAATAAATAATTATAAATTATACCCAAATATGTTGAATAAAAATTTAAATTTATAGCTATAATTCCACAGCTGCACTTGTCAAGTTTTCTAAACGGATTATAGAATATGTAACATTGTTGTTGTTGGGGCCGAAATGTCCCAAAATTAGCAAAGACAAATAATAAGTAGATTAAACTTAAACTTTACAAAAAAATTGATTAATTATATCTTGTTTGCATGTCAACAATCATATTGCCTATTAGAAACATATTTTAACATAAAACTAATTCACAAGCCGCTCCATGCTACCCTTTTCCCCCTGGACGAGTCACTTTGGAAAGGCCAGTACTAAGAGTCAGATGTTGAACAGTTTGGCAACCGACATAAACTTCTTAAGGCTCGAATTACTTCGTCAGGGGTCTACGAATCCTGGTCACTAGTGATCTTCCATCGAGACCGGGAATCGATTCAAGTATTTGTTCCGATGACAACAACTTGTCCAACAAATTCAATGGCCTTATGAAAACGCCGCAGATCTTTTGGCGGCTCCATGTTTCCCTCAGAAAAAAAATATCCGTTAGTTTTCTACCAATTAAAAACCGAGAGTAACCTCTTTTAAACCGTTGCGACTGTTGCTCAACGGATCTAACGGACGACTATTAAGAACAGCTTCAAGGCGACATAGCAAAGTAGTTACGTTTTTATAGGTGAGACAACAATTATGAACAATTTTAGCCAATGAATTCTTACATGACTTTTTGATTCTTAAAAGTCGCCAAATTGCGGTGTTCTAGATGGAATAAACTTCTATTCAATTTTTTCCTCAGCAAGACAAGTAGACTTTTGATTGAACACTTAAAAGTAAATATAATTCTTTGAGCTTTTGAGCAGCTCCTACAAAATTTTTCGCATTATCCGTTATGAGTTCTAAGTGTACACATTTTGTGATCATACAGACAAACAAGCAAATATACGCCTGCATTTTTTTATTACCTCGAATTTTACTATTTTTATCAAAATGGGATTTGCAAGAAAATGTATAAGTTAAATGTACTCTTTCAGCAGGTAACGCTGCCAAACAGTTATTGAGAAAGGTATCGTACATTTTCAAAATTAGATTAATTGTACACGATTTTATGTGATTGTGAGGCGGTTATTAATTCAAAACAATTCGTGTCGGATGACCAAGAAGATTAATTACCGTTAACGCCAGTAATGTTTTTATGAGATTTAAAAGAGTCTGACGTGCCGGAGTGTGATGTTATTGACGCTACGCCGTTGAAAAGGCGTCTTACGTATTTGCAATAGTTGCGAAATATATTACGAAAACGGTTTCGGGTCGACTATTTGGGGCAATTGATAGGTGACGTTGTGTTAATTGGTAATGATATCTCAAAACGCTAAGATTGCTCATTAGGGCGTATCATCGAAGTGCTTCCTGGTAGAGACAATGTAATTCGGTTAGTGCGTATGCAGACGGATGAAGGTCAATTGCTTAAACCAATACAGCGAGTTTAACCCTTGGAGTGTGCGGAACCACCTAAAGAATCGACAGACGATGAAGCGGAAGAAATGGTTCAGGATTCTGCTCAGTAGGAGAATACTGTTAGTGCGCGAGTTGTTGCCGATAGTTTTTATGATGTGCTGTTAAAGCGTCGCGTGGTGGACGGGTAGTTAAGCTCTATCAGAGATATTCAGACTGATTGTTTGTATTGTTTAATAATGCTTGTTATTGGTTAGTTAAGTATGTCTTTTAATGTGTTTGATAGTTTGACATTTACTGTCAGTTTACAGTTTGGTTTTTGGATATAGTCTTTAATTTTAGTGAGACGCTTAATTGATGTTTTCACGTCTCAGGTGGGAGAATGTTAAATGTTAACAGAAGTCACGATACGTAGCTGTGGAAGGCTAGGTGTGTTTAATGAAAATTTTAATGTTGCGTGTACGTATTTTTAAAATTGTTTTATCAAGTTTTCGTTGATTAGAAAAAAAACAAGAGAACAGTTTTGAAAGGTGTTTTTTGACTTTTTCTTTTAAACGATAATTTGCAAAAATCGTCGGTGAAATGTGGCTTTGGTTGCTGTTTTAGTCAACGTTTCTACATTAAAAGCCATTTGAAACCACACACAGCAATTTTATTTGTTTACGAAACAATACTCTTGATACCAAAATTCCAAATCTTGATATTTGAAAAAGACTTTTATTCCAACCATTAGATCAACTGTGTAAAGTTAGATGATGTTTGTCTGTGTAATTTATTATATTTTTATCTCTACACTAACTGTTAATGTCATTGATTGTTTATTTATTGAATTTTAATTTTGTGACTAGTTCTTCGGACATTGGGCCCGTTTTTTATTGGCCATGATGAAGTGCGCACAATAGCGTCACGAAACGTCGCCTATATAAAAATTTACCAAGTGTGAGTTTTTTGCCTCTTCTACCTAAAGGTGTTATACAACTACTTAACAATTATTACTAGGAGAAAATTATACAAACCGTCTATCGTTTGGTATAATTTTCGTTGTCTAATATGTTCGATAAATAAAAAAAAATAACACGTTACACGCGGTCATTAGACAAATTGAATTTCAAGCAGCTGATTTCACGTACAAAATATACAAAAACAGCTACAACTTGATATTATGCAATTTTAGTTTTTAAACTATAAGATAAAACTTATCCGTAATACAGATTGACATATACTGTTCTTAGGAAATAATAATGCACTCATAAATATCAAGTTAAAGATTTAAAAGATAAAAAGATATGTTTTATTTCATGTACGTTATTTCTGTTTTTATACAAAAAAAATTGCTTGCAAACATAAAACTAAAAGTAAGATATGTTTTAGTACAGTTAGAAAGGCATATATGAAATAACAAAGTTAAGACACAGTAATTGGAAGTTTAGTTAAACACACATACTACGAATAATGCTTTGAAAGCGTTATCAAATGTGTGCGGTCATTTGTTACTAAGTCTTCAGGGCATTATAATATAATAGCAAGTACATTGTGAATTTCTCTTATCATTTAAGCTCGCCTTACCTTAGAAATCATGTCATTACCAACATTTATTGAAACTATTCAATATGTTAAAAAATATTTTTAGTATCCTCAAGATTTGTAGTATTATAGTTAATTCTAAATAGTTTTTACGTTTGTTTAAGAATAAATTGTGTTAAAAATTGAACAAAAAGTCACTGCTAGTAAAAATGTATAATTTATTTGCGTTGTATAACTTTTAATATTAAAAACATTCCAATTAATTGTTTTTGTTTGTGCAGCTGGTACGAAAATCAAACTTTTGCTATGATTTATTACAGCGAAAATATAATTCACATGTCACATGGTACATTTTTGATTAATTTTATTGATTATCAAATCGTTCATAATTTTATCACCGCATATTGATTGTCACCTGTTTTTAATGAAAAAATAATTTACTATCAAAGTGACAGAAAATTTTCTAAGACGCGCCGAAATCACAAAATAATGCTGAAAATGTTTCAGTCAGTGGATAACCATCGGATGGGGAGATGCTAGCGAGAAATATATTCAAAAGATGATTCAGAAGAAAATGCCAAAAAAACAAAATTAGTAAAGAATCTCATTAGAACCAATTCATAGAATTTTGCGCTTCAAATAAAATCAAAATAACGCAATTGCATTAATAATTAGGAATTAGGCTTGCAACATGAGAAGAAAAGACGGTGAAGAATATCAACAGTAAAAATTCTTTACTGTATACAATATCGATGTGTTCTCGGAGTAATTGCAAACTTTAAAACAATGATCGGAAAACGTGGAACATTTTGGATGCAGATAACGGAATAATATAAAAAGTATTCGAAGAAAACTGGTTAGTTTTTTTAATCGAGTTTAGTGAGAACAAGAATTCGGTGTCGGTCTAAAGAATGGGCTAATGAAAAATAAATACGGTGTGTAAGTGTACGTGTTGTTAACATAAACAAATACCGGTTTAGATAAACAAAAATTATTTACAGGCATTATTTTGTCTAGTGGTAGTATAATATATATATTAATGTAAGTTGTTTTTCTTAAATATCGTTAGATCCAGTTAGTTAAGTTTATAAAAATTTGATCTAATCGTGTAAATATTTTGTGTATAAAAATAAATTAGATTTAAAATTGTTACATTGGTGATACAGGTATGCGGTAATTAAAACGCGTTGATATCGTGTATCGATTTATGTGTGTTTATAAATACATATGCTCAATTGCACCGTATTTATTAGGTTATACTTACTTAGTGTTAAGTCGTCGCTTAATTACGATAGAAACAATTATTCTTACAAATATTTTTATAGTAAATAAGTATTACTTAGCTCTAAGCATAACAAAAAAATACGGTGCAACTGGGCAATTGTCTTACAACGTTTTCGCGAAAATTTGGAAGAAAACGGAATAGACGTTGATTCGTATTTATTTGAAGTTTCCGAAGTAATGGATTTTGGTAGCAATATTAGAAAAATTGATGATAATTCTCAGAAAATCAAATAAAAACTATTAAAGCCAGTGTAGAAAAACAAATTAAAATTGTTTAAGAGGAAACTCAAGCAGATATATTAAATTTAAAAGGAAAATATTCGAAATTCTAGAAAACAAAATAAAAACAATAAAAAACAAATTAGAAGACAGAATTGAACTACTTGAAGAAATAATAAATCGAATTAATTGTCACGTTAAAGGAAGCGTCACCTGTAAAGATTTAATAATAGACCATCGGAAAGAAACCACTAGCAAATTTAAAGTTATACCTCCAAATTTTGAAAAAAAAAGCTTTTTGGTCAACATACTTCAAACAGTTTGAAGCAGCAGCTACAATTAATAGTTGGAGCAACAAGCAGAAAGCGGCGTCTTTAATATTGGCTTTACGTGACAAAAAAATTACAAACTTTTCGCTTCACGTTTAGAAATGAGATATGGAGATAATCGTCTTTCAACTACGTCCGAATAAAAAGTCGTGTTCAGAAAACCGGAAAGTCTTCAAGAGTCTGACACTGACTTGCGTATCCTACAGCACCTTGGAGCAATTGGCTATTTAAACCTTTGTAGACGGCTTTCGTGACAGCGAAACGCAGCAAACTCTACGGTTAGCTCGACCTAAGACGCTGGATAACGGAACACCGGTAACAATGCGACTTCAAACGGACACTCACAGACAAGAGAAATGGAGTACTCGACGATCAGGTATTGGTAGCCGAAATCACGAAAGAAGTTATCCTGAGAATGGAAGTTAACAAAAAGTATGAATTCCATTTGGATATGAAGAACGATGTTCTAAAGATCGACGGCAAAGAAATTTCTTTTCATTTGTCAGAGAAGGCAGCCGTACAAGTCTTATTGTGTGAAGACGTGACTCTGTCTAAAAGGACTGCAGGTATGGTAATGGCACCCCTGGATGGAAATCTTCGTGAAGCCTACATTCGCGCAATTGAAACAATCGAAGGAAATTGATAGAAAAGGAACTACTGGTTAGCAGAACATTACGACGAGTAAAAAACACGATGCCAGTAAGGATCATGAATGTCAACTCAAACCCAGTGACGTTGAAAAAGAAGACCGTGGTAGGCCTATGCACGCCAGTATCAGAAAGAAGTGCCCACAGCATGTATTGGACATTCTAACGTGGTAAAGCATAAAATTAATACCGGAGAAACTCGGTCAATACGACAACATCTACGTCAACTTTCTTTGGAAAGAAAAGGTGTGGTTAAACCCTCAAATAATCCTTAGATGTTCAAAATTATATTAGTAAAAAAAATAGATCAACAAGGTTTTGCATAGACTACAGACAGCTTGACAACGTGACCAAAAAAGACAGCCACCCTTTACCGAGAATTGACTTTAGAAACTGCGTCAGGCCGCTAACGGTTTCCTATGTTGGATTTAAAAAGTAATTACTGGCAGGTTAAATTGGAACTCAAAAACCTTGAAAAGACGGCATTTACGATTGGATCTGGTTTGTGGCAGTTCACGGTGATGTCATTCGACCTGTGATTGATGGAGATTATCTTGCGCGGGTTGTCTTGGAAGACGTGCTTGGTTTATTTAGACGACGTGATTGTGGTTGGAAGATCGTTTGAAGAACATTTGAACAAATTAAAAGAAGTGTTCCAACGACTAAGTGGTACTAAAATTGTCTTACAACAACAACTTTGCGAAAATTTGGAAGAGAATGGAATAGACGTTGATTCGTATTTATTTGAAGTTTCAGAAGTAATGGATAATGGTAGCATTATTAGAAAAATAATTTTTAGAAAATCAAACAAAAACTATCGAAGCTAATGTAAAAAACAAATTCAAATTGTTCAAGAGAAAACTCAACCAGATATGTTAAATTTAAAAGAAAAATATGCGAAGTTCTAGAAAACAAAGTAAACACAATAGAGAACAAATTAGAAGTCAGAATGAGATTACTTGAAGAAAGAATAAATCGAATTAATTGTCACGGAAAAAAAATACCGTAGTAGGTCAATGCACCCCAGTATGTCAAAGAAGTGTCCACAGCATGTATTGGACATTCTAATGTGGTAAAGCACTAAATTAATACGGTCGGTCAATACGACACCATCTACGTCAACTTCCTTTGGCAAGAAGAAAAGAAGCCAAACAAATAATTACGGATGTGGAAAGAAAAGTGTGATTGAACCCTCAAATAACCCGTGGACGTTCAAAATGGTATTAGTAAAAAAAATGGGATCAATGAGGTTTGGCATAGACTACAGACAGCTTAACGGCATCACCAAAAGGGCAACTACCGTTTACCGAGAATTGACTAAACTTTAGAAACTGCGTATGCATCCCAATGGTTTCCTATATAGGATTTAAAGAGTGATTACTGGCAGGTTGAATTGGAACTCAAGGACCGTGAAAAGACGGCATTTACGATTGGATTTGGTTTGTGGCAGTTTGATGGAGACTATCTTGCGCGGGTTGTCTTGGAAGAGCCTAAGAAAGTGGCATGTATTTAAAAAGGAAGTGCAATACCTTGGCCACGTCGTATCTAGAAATGGAGTATAAGCTGACCCAAACAAATTCGAGCAGTGCAAGCATAGCCAAGATCAATCGGCAAAGTCCCAAGTTTCCTTTTTTCTTTCCTTAGATTTTGCACCGAATTGAATGCCTCCGAAGAACTGCAGTTGATGACAAATGGAATCTTAAGCAGTTGGGTTACAAACAAAAAACAATTCAAAAATAATAATACTCTTGAACTGAAAACCAAACAACCGACGTTTATCCTGGGAAAAAGTTAGTGCTTTGAGCAGAAACCTCTAAGCGTACTGGGCGCAGTGGAACTCTTTAAGAGTGAAATACAGTTTTTTTAAACTATCCTTAGAGAGTGTTGAAGGCACAAAAAACAGACTGCAGCTGGTAGTGCCGAAGAGTCAAGTGTCAGAAGTATTACAGCACTTGCAACGATATTATATCAGAATGACCCTTGCGAAAAGAAAACACTAGGGAAAGTTTTAAAAAGTTTCTACTGGTTGAACTGCAAAGAGGACGTCATGGAATAAAAAGTGTACAGTCTGCGCATTAGGAAGTAGTCCAACAAAAAAGCACAAAACACAAATGTATTGTATTACGTGAAAAGCCCTCTAGAAACAGTAGCGATTAACATCGCAGGGCCATTCTCAGATACTGATTCAGGAAACAAATACATTGTGGTGGCGATGAATTATTTCACAAAATAGATGGAGGCTTATTCCATACCCAATCAAGAAGCAGCTACAAGCGCAAACGTATTAGTGAAAGAATCAAGTTGATGAAATAGACTTTGATAAGTTTATGAGCATGTACCGAGGTTGTAAAAAGGCTAGGTTTGGAGTTACATACAATAAACAACAAGACCTATTTCAAACACAAAAAAACTACGCCATTGCACATTGCGTGAGCTAAGATTTTAAGATGTTCAAAGGGGTTGCAGTCGTATTTAAGAAAATATTTTTCGGCTAGATGAACTACAACAGCAACCGGCGCTCAAAAAAGTTTTAACATTACGATAACCGACTCTTCGTTTTCCATCTGGTCACCAAGAAGTACTCACGTGCAAAGCCGATATACGAAAATCTATCCCCAGCATTATGAAATCTCAAGAGAGAATAGAGTTCCACAACAATTAGCAGTACTAGTTTGGTAATAAAAAATGACCCTATAATTTTTCTTTCCACGATTCCCACTAGACCTTTAGCGATTCTGACGTTCTACTTGCTACATCCACTGTGAGTCGGACCAATAATGCATATTAGGTAAATTTACACCTCCCTTCGCTACTGAAAGTCGCTTCATCCGTCTATAATATTAGCAATAGAAAATTTAGATTTTTCCGAATCATATTTAAAAGCCAGTAACAATGGTTCAGACAATTATCAGTAGCTTTTAATGCCTGATGTAAAATAATGTAGTACGGATATTATTCTTAAGAAAAACCTCATGGACAATTGTTTTAGAGATTTGCAGCTTATTGGAAAATTTTCTGATTCTTAAGGTAGGATCGAGGCACGTAGGTCAAAATGTTAATAATATTTTATTCAAGGCGTGTTTTACGAATTGTTACAGATGTTTGAATCAGCTGTATGTTGCCAGTCTCCCAGAATCGCCTAGTCAATATTTAAAACACTTTTCGAGAAAAACGTTTTCTGTGGAAATTGCATACTGCCGCGCCTTAATTGCAGCATTTTCAAAACATTAAAAATAAATGCGTAACATAATACCATACGCTTTTGCGTTAGTAAATGGCATGTTTTTCCAAAAATGGATTAAAAAAGAAATCTAAACTAAAGGAACTACCAGAACTAACTTTTGGCAGTTGACATATCCGTAATTTTCATTCCAGTGTTTTGTTTTTCTCGCTAAGTAACTTGATCCAATCTTCTAGTTTATTTATTTTTCACTACACGGTTCAACAAGAAATTTCAGTCGAAATAAAACGAGATCAAAAATATTCAAATAGGTTGAATGGTTTAGAAGATATTAAAATGTAATTATTGAAAATTCCATTGGGCTCACTCTTTCTTATTATGACAAATACGAAAAAATATTATAAATCAAAATGATACCGTATCATTCAAGCTAACAAATTATGTTTTCAAAGGTATAGCTCATCGCTCAACTTTCCGAGATACCGTGAACTTTGTCTCTTCATAGTGGTTACTTTTCCTAGCGGTGGATTTACAAAATTCAAATAACTTCCAGTAATTTCTCACTCTCAGTAATGCTCACATTATTTATAAGGAATTTTCCCTAACCTCTAAGCCTCAATATTGTTAAAATATATCCGTTGCGTACTCTTATACGGACACCCGGTATATACCAGCAACAAACTCTACTTTTACTTTGTAATTGGTATTTTTCGACCTAGCTAAGCAATACATTTTTAACTCGAAGTAAATGATTTTTTGTGATACTTGATTATTACATTTTATCGTTACTGTCTCCATAGTTGTTATTTGTCTGATAACAGCCACGGACGTTAAAATTTAACAGCCGTGGACGATATTTTTCAACAACAATACTGTTCACGAAAATGTTTTTTTTATAAATTCTTATTTTAATAACATATTACAACAGAACATTTGTAGAAAATTAAACTATATTTATAGTACAGTTGGCATTTCTTAAAATTTTTTCTAACACAATTTTGTCTTAGATTTTCTCGTTTTTTATTATTTGCACAATACGTAATTTTGTTGTTCTGCATGAAAAAATTGTTTATAAACTTTGATTTTCTTACTGACTGATTCTTCTACATATTGTTCGGCTACCGATGAAGACTTCCAGCTCCTAAATTACACCACGTTTATTTGCTAACATAGTAGCACTCGGTCTTCGAAATGTATACCCTGTAAAATTTTCAGGGCTTTCCAACTTTAAAAATTTCGTTATCCTCCTAGGAACTTTACCTATTTTTTGCACACCCACGAATTGTCTAGTACACATGCCTTTTCTAAAATCGACAAACAACGACCACTTTGTAAATCGGAAGCTCTATAACTCGCAGCCTTTGAAAAGTGTATCATCATCAGAAACTGTAAACCTTTGTGAAGATTTGTTTTTCTTGTTTTGCAAGGTGATTATTATGAATTTGGCACTTCTATAAGCGCCATATATTCCAAATAATAAAATTACTTTCTCCAATAGAAAAACTTCAATTGCTGCTTCCATAAAAAAACGTATTTTTTTCCTCTGAGAACACTTTTGTTTTCTTGGATTTTTGTTTTAAAAACTTTTACATACCTATAAATCATTAATTTCCATAGTACATATTACACTTCAACATTTTCATACATCTTCAAGCAGGGTTTCAGCATTGAAATTTTGCAGCATAAATTATTTGGCAAAATTTGTTGATAGTGAGGATACCTAGCACAGTAAAATGTCTTCGTTAGCACCTTTAACTTTCTGCTTTTTCTCCATTCGAAAAATTGTTCGTATAATTTTTTTGTTTCTATTTTTGGTCTTTGCTGCAGTCGCTTCATCCAGAATTTCTTGATAACGTTCAGTAGAAATACTCTCACCAGTGCTCTCACAACTTTTTACATTTTGTTTATTTATGTATTTTGATTTTCGCGAGCGTTGCTACACAACCATCACAGCATACTTGAAATATATGTCGTTATGATTTACGAAAATAATTTCGTAACATGTAATGCTTTTTTAGTTTTAATATCACGAAATTTATAAAACAACATATGGCCGATATGGATATTTCGTTATATACTAAAGAAATAAGTCAAAATTAAGCAGTATTTTACTAAATTTAAATAGCTCTTTTTCTTAATTTATTATTTAATTACAATTATGTCATTTTGTCTTATTGATTAAAGCGTAAATACATCTTTGGATTAAACATTTAAAAAAATATATGCTCAATAAAACGATATGACTAGGAACGAATTCAAGAGATTACATCAAAATGCTATAAAGACGTCAAACCACTAAAGAATTTCAATTCCAAAACATGATTCTCTAAATAATTAATTAATTTCTATTCTTAGTCTGGTATGACATTTGCGTCGTCGTCGACGATAACTATATGTAAAGATCAAATACACGAATGAAAGTATTTCTCGATTGGGCCATACGTTAAAAGTAAGATTTATTAATTTTTTATTCTTTTATAAAGTTCCTATAGTGAATTGAATACTTAAACGTGCCTAGGGAATGTTAAGTCTAATATTCGAGAAGCTCCAACTTCGATCCGGATAACGATACCGTGCTTCGTAGCTTATCTGGCTAATCCTTAGATATTTTTATTTTTCGAAAGGACTTTTTTTGTAGATCTATAAAATCGTAATATGCTGCTGTTTCAGCAACTTGTTTTGTTGTTATAATTATTGTTACAATAAGTGTAATTAATGTTAAAGTCTTAAAGTAGAAACTGGATTGTAGTGATATAGTTGCTAACAGCGTAAGAGCTCAATAGAGCAAAACTTTTTATGCACAAGAAAAGTCTTTGTCTTGATGTAAAATAAACTGTATGAGTAATATAAGTAATTAAAATTAAAGTACTTGAACTTAGCCTTTACTTAAACTATTTTAGTGTAATAACATTCTAAAAATGTCATTACTTTTTTTTAGTAAAACTAAAGTAAATTTTACTACATTTTATGTAGATATAAAAAGATAAAAAACATTGTACTCAAAACCACAAAGTTACTGTTAATTTTAGGTATAACCACTAAGGCCACTATTTAAAAAATATCAAATAAAATTTCTAAATTAGTAGACTTTTTGGAATCCTAAAAGACGGTCAGTATACGTCGCCTGATATAATTAGTGTTTATTTTAACTCCGTAACAAACTAAATTAACTAATTCCTAATCCAAAATTTAAAAAATTAGTGAATCATCTAAAATAAATCGAACTGTAAGCCGACAGACGTATTAATATCAAATTTGGGTTTGTCTTTGTAAACAAATGATAGCAAAAATTGTTTAATCTGCTCTTGTTTTATTATTTAGTTACATAAAATTTATGCACCTATTCAATAATAAAGTTTTAATTGAATCTTCACTATTTTGCTGCACCTGTCAATAAAGTAAGTCATTTATCCTTCATTTGTGCTTATCGAAACCGTACGTATGCCAAGAATTCGAAAGTTGAAGCGCCTGAATTCAATAAACGCAGCCATCTCTCTAAAAACGGGAACATCCAGACGCCACCATTATAAGATGAGTGCAATGAGCACGTGAAGGTATGCAGTAATAAAGCCTTTACGATTTCAAACTTGATAAGAAAAAATATCGCGTCAAAAGCAGAATTAAGCACTACATCACAATATTTATTAATATACTCACTTGATTTTGAATCGTCCCCTATATTATTTTAGTTATTAGTTTGTAAATAAATAATCGTTTACTAAAGTAATTAATTCAAAATATGAAAGAATTATTATATTCAATATTTAATACGCAAAATTTTAAATATCTGATTCAATTTAATTAACCGCGCTTTAAATTAGTGTCTCAACGAAAAATATTTGCAAAGAGAACTTTAATCAAATTAAAAATATAATAAAATCCATAGATCACAAACGTTGTGTTTGCTTAAAAATATTTGTGTATATTACGCAGTGAACCCAATGCGTTTTTAAACTAAGTCAAAAATTAAACAACTTAAAACTAAATTACCGTTTTAATTAATAATTAAAGGTATACATAAGTTGTATATGAAATGGGTAAAAAAAAAGTAATGCTTTAATTCAAACTCCACGACACCACCGAATGTAAATATTTTGAAATGATTTTTAATAACAAAACGTAAACATTCTTACCTTTGTGATAGAATATTTATTTTGAAACACTTTCGTCTTATGTATTTTACATATATTTTAATCTTATAACAAGTAATAGAGTGTACACTCATATGAAAAAAAAATGGGACAGGGGGATTCTCCGTTCTAGCTAAGTAATCATATATTGCTTTTCTTGCTTATTTCAACACTTCAAAGTTTAATTTATTTATTTATTTTGCAAATCATTAAAAACATCATAAAACAGGAAGTTATAAATTTTTAACAGTAAAAGTATTGTCCGTTATTTATTTAATAATTAGAAATTACCATTTAAAAATAAAGATGTGCACTTTTTTATATAAAAACATGTTGTAACTATTAAATTGCATAAATCAGATTTTTCTTGAAATTAAACTAAAATCAAAAACTTTAAAATTAAGAAGCTTAGCAAACGATCCTTGCAGATTTTTGAGTGAAACTACTTTCTCTTTGCATTAAATTTGAAATGCAGCAAATTTCTGAAATTTAATTATTTGGCAGTGTTCTTAATTAAACGAAGCTTAAATCAATCAGAATTTATAAAAGTAATAAAAACATAAAAAAACGAATAGATTTTACCCTCCAGAATCTTATAAAAGCAGATATACAAATATTCATAAAAATAAATATAAAAATCGTATTTGAAAGAAACCCGTTTAAATTGTGGCCCATTATCGAATCTCACAACTTCCGGTGATTAGTATCTACAGAATATTTTTTTTAGTTTAGTGATTATTACCTCTTCTCACATACCAGATAATTTAAATGTTTCAAAAAATCTAGAACAATAATCGGTGACGATTACATACCATGAATCGTGTTTGAATAAATCTAAAGCTACTTTTTGCCAAGGGCGATCTGGAAATTTATCTTTAACAAATGGTTCCTGATTATTAACCTTGTCTTCAACACACTGTGGACAATTACGAATTAGCTTCTCTATCTGCGTAGAAAAACCCAAACACCAAACCAAAATTTTAGCTCTGGCTCTGTCCTTGATGCCCTTGGTGTATAACTGTATAACTTGGTGTATAAGTTTGTCAATAGGTTTTTGCACCTGTACTAAAGGTTTGTGTTCCGTTTCCAGTGAAACCACAATACCAGTCATATATTCTTTAAACTTTTTACATGCCCACGTTAATACTAGTGCCTCACGCTTGATTTGAGCATATTTCTGTATCTCAAAGTAACCGTGATGCATATGAAACTACTTTTGTAGTACCATCTGGACTATACTGGATTAAGCAACAGTCTATTCTGAAAAATGAAGCATCTGCGAAGATACATATTTTCTTAGAAGAATCGTAATACGTTTGACAAGGACTTTCCTGTAATAATGAATTGATTTTCAAAAAAGACTGAGTTTGATAAATTCCCCAAGTAAATGACACATTTTTCTTCAAAAAAGGAGTTAACAATTCCAAGATCTCAGAGCGATTTGAAATAAACCTACTAGAAAAGTTGACTATGCCTAAGAACTGAAATAATTGGGGTTTGTTCTTTGACTCTGGGAAGTTTTTAATAGCTACAACTATTTGGATCAACTCAAATGCCTGTCAGAGATAATAGGACCAAAAAACGTTGTGGGGCACAAGGGTTTCCGAAAGGAAATCGTTTGAATATAAATCTTTCAAAGAGTGTGATAGAACTAGTAAAATGTTGACATTCTTTCTTTAATCGAATTTGATGAAACCCGGAATTCAAGTCTAGCTTACTAAAAAACTTAGAATCTTTGAATAAAATAGTTTCCACTTTCCTAATATGAAAATATGATCTAAGAACAGCTTTATTAAGATGTATATAATCCACACATAATCGAATCCTTTGGACTGGACCCAAGAAGTAAAATAAGTAACAGGTTTAATGATACTCAGCTTTGTCAAGCAATGCAATTCTTTTTTTAAGGGATTTAAGAAAGGCAAGGGTACTACTCTTGGAACTGATTGGATAAATGGCTGAACACTATTTTTTAATTTAATTTCTAACTCTGTTTTAAACATACCTATATCTTTTTTTGTAAACAAAATGCAATCTCTTGCAGAAAACTAAAAATTTACAAAGAAAAATTTAATACACTACTTTTTACTTTCAATAGTTACATTATAAATGTATACGATAACACAATGTACTTAATAAAAATGGCATTTTTGTTCAAGTGTCAATATAAACACTTTATTTATAAAATTGTTTCTGAATAGCGAAGTAAATATTTTATGTGACGCGTTTTTAATACTTGGCTACCAGTATTATATCCTCTAAGGCAAAGATCAACCTTCTTGGAAAGGACACAAACACTTACTCCAAATAATAACGAAGTCAGTCAAGAGGTAACGGAAATATAAGGTCCGCTAATCACTATTGGTATAAATATCGTCATTTACATTTTTTCTTTCAGTGACATTTACCACTTTGAAGATGCAAGCTGCAATGTCTTGCGAATTAATTGTATTGTCATCATAGAAATTTTGTAGTATGAAAGAACAAGTGTCAGTGTCACAGCATTAATAGAACGCGTGCCGGTAGCCAAAGTTGCTAATGATAAAATAGATAGGTCAAAGTGCTCCTTTTTAAATAAATACTTCAAATTAATAATGGTTAGTATTATTTCTTATCTTATACTAAGTATAAATAAAACGAAAGCCTAATATCACTTTGCAATATTAGGAACACTACCTTAAAAAATTAAAAAAATTGGAAATTTTTCATTGTTTAAATAATCAAGAAACTTAGAGAATTCGAGATGATCATGAGACCAAACAATAAACATGCCGTCAACATCCCTAACCCAGACTTTAGGTTTTAATATTAATGATTCTATATCAAATTGTGAGCTATCCCTTCTTTGGTTCCCGGTTATTACTCCATTATTGAAAACACGATTATTTTCAACCGTAACTCAATCAGAGTCGCACTTAATAAGCCGCAACGATACTTCTTGTTTTTGTGTAAATAGTTTAGAATCTGACTTAGTTTATAAGGAAATTACTTAACTCTGTAGTGGTTCTTTGCTAGATTTCGGTTGCTTGTTTGAGTTTTTCTCTCGTGTCCTGATGACCCTTGCCAAAGTGGGCAAAAAGTTGACAACTTTGGTTGCAAGAATGACACGGTCCAATCCCGGAAGACGTTTTCGTCGTAGTATAGACTTTGGCCGTAGAAGCCTTCGCTATTACAATTTTTATTGAATTTTAAACAATTTTTGTTTGTTGTATTACAAATGCATTCTAATATGTTATTTAATATGTAAGTCAGTTAAACTACTCTTCCAATCAGCAAGTTTTTGTTCCGTTAATTTTAGCAATATTAAGAACGTTTTTTCTAATTAAAAATTTTTATTGTGTTTATGTAATCTACGGTTTCTCAAATTTTGTATAGCTTTAGCTACTTTATTTTTAGTTAGTATGACCTCTTCTTCGTTTACAATGACATCATTTGAAACTGTGAATGTTGTTCTATATTAAATACATGATAAAGTAATTTACCGATTACGCTTGCCTGGAAATTTGATGTTTTTCTTCATTTTCATTTTTTACCAAATCTATTTCTAAAATCTATAAAAATCATGTTGTTATCAAAGTCAAAAATTTTGCTTAATTGTTCTTATTTTTAAGTTTACTTTATTGTCTTGTTTTGTGTAATCGCTTAATCGTATCGTTATATAAAAGTTTTATGTCACTTTAGTAAAGTATTCTAATTTCTTTCTTTTTTTCTCCCGGGTTATTTTCTTTTTGTCATTACTAGAATGAAGTCACTGCTAACATCGCTTGATGTAGAGGTGCAAACTTTTAACATTTGTATAGAATGTCTCTTTTTATTGACAAAGAGAAATCAATAATAGATTTATAAACTTATGAGTTTTGCGATGGGTTTGTCGCGTTTTCTGATAGTAAAACACGTTCTGTTATTAATGTAAAACTTAATATTCGTTTCTTTGCTTTCAAATTGTTCCTCCTTGTTAAATGGATGTGTTATGTCTGGGATCTCTAATTCTGTTATTGAAATCCTTCATAATTAGTAGTTCTTTTATTGATTGACTTTATTTTCAATCGTTTGACAAATAATTGTTTTCCCGTGGAAGAATTGCTGGTGTCAGGCGAATACAAATGTTATATTTATATAAGGTTTTTTTTACTGCTTTTCTTTGCTCCGAAACGTACATATTACTAATCTTGTTGTTCAGGTATTATTCATTGAAACGCGTTCATGTACAGCCATAGTCATTGGAAATGTCCCTCAAATGAACATTACCGCATTTTCAGTCACATTCTAATAGTATTACCAGTATTTATACTTGTAAATATACCTTGAGGTTATGTCCTTTTGTCTTATATTATAACCGTATTTATATTTTTATGCGAATAAAAAAACACACATTTCTTTCTATAATTGTAGATACATACTTATTGATAGTAAAATTTTGAACGTATAAAATTAAGATAAATTGTAAATAATAATCTAATTACTGATTTTATAAAAACAATTTTACATAGGTACAAAATTATTTATAAATAAAGTGAAACTTTTATACCTTAATTTCGTTTAAATATAAATGATACTATCAAACAGAATTTTCCGGCGTAAGAATAAATATTTGTGCCAATATAATGTAATTTATTTAAATTTTTGTTCACATACTCACATTCTTTTTTTTTGTTTAAGCGGTTAAATACTTCACTTATTAATGAGTATCATAATTACATTTTCGTATTCATTAATATTTTTATTTTAATAATAAATAATAATTGTTCAGGTATTACTTACTTTTGCGTTAATAAAATGTTAATAAAGCATACGTTTATAATTACAGTTCATGCTGTAGTTTACTTTAATAATATAATTAAATAAAAAAACATATTATCATATAAAAAACAATAACAATACAAAAGTTGTATAGAAATAATTAATACTTTGTGTAATAACCATTATTTTGTATGCATGCTTCTAATCTAGACTGCATAGAGTTTACTAAATTTTCACACAACTGTGATCCTCGAAAACGTTCTCAAACTAATTGTGAATGTTGGATAATATTTTCAGGTGTTCTAAATTGAATATCACTATCCCAGTTTCTGATCATTGCACCCCACATATTTTTAATTGGGTTCAATTCTGGTGATCTCGCTGGCCATTCAATTATTTCAACCTCGTTTTGATCTTCAATCCAGCCCCTAACAATTCGTGCTGTATGAATAGGAGAATTATCCTGCACTACTTGAATAATTTCTAGCTCATCTCGTGGAAATATTCTTTTCACAGAAGGTATCAAGATATTATCTAAAATATTCAGATATTGCTCTAAAGTAAATCGAGGTGGTGTCACTTGCACTAACTCTCCTGGACCGCTTGAGATATCCATCCCCACACTTTAGCTGTCACTCTACCACTTTGACTATTGGGCAAAACATGTTCTATATTGTAACGAGTGTTTTGTGGTCTCCACACTGTACTTAGACATTGATCAGTGCTAGAAAATACTTTTTCATCTGTAAAAATAACAGTACTCCAATCCAAATTTAAATATTGGCGACAAAAGCGCAACCGAGCTGCAGCATGTCGCTCTGTAATGTTAGGTTTACTTGCCGGCTTTCTACAATATAAATTTGATTCGTGTAAACGTCTCTGAATGGTGGAAACAGAGCAATTAATATTCAGCGTTTCCTTCATTTTTTTTGCAAATTGTAAAAGGATTTTGTAATGTATAGCCGAGTAAGTCCGCATCTTCTTGCCGAGAAGTAATTCTATGCTTAGGTGGTCTGTTGCTTACAAGTGGCCTATTACCAACTTCCTTACCTTTCGTAATCCATCGCCGGATTTGTTTAATCTACAAAGTGTTAAGTTCTTAGTATTAGATTATATTTATCATTACTGCTATATTAAAAGCCATTATACATTATATACGTATTTAAAAATTTGACGTTAATTTAATAGATTCCAATATCTTATAAAATACTATTGTTAGTAATCATATTTAATACATGCTGACTGTGTTGCAATGCAATGTAAAAAATATACTTTAGAAAAATGCTTACCGATAAGTAAACATGTTGTGATATTGTTCGAGGTGACATTTCTGCTTGTGCCATCCCAACAATACTCTTAATTTAAGGTAGAATCCATTTGTCCTAATCTTCGAGGCATATTCACAAAATATTATAATCACATAAACAATTATATTACCACTAGGAACTACCAATTTATATTACAATTTTGTAAATGAAAAATTTATATTTATACGACAAAAGGCCATAACCTGATGATATATTCACAAAAGGTAACTATGAAACTCATTAATAAGTGAGGTGTTTATTAATCCGCTTAATCCTAAGATGCATATCCGGTAGAATTGTTTATTAATTTGCACAAAAACATAAAAGCAGTTGTGGTTTCATAAAACGCTTGTTTCAGAGTAATATTTAAGTCTTCTCGTATGATTTTAAGAAACACATATACAATTTAATAATGGTAATCCCCTTTTTGTATTTATACGACAAACAAAAAGCCATAACCTCAAGATATATTTATAGGTGTCAATACGATCAATACTATTAAATTTCTTTAAAATGAGCATTACACTTTCATTGACAACACATCATTAATAAGTGAAGTATTTGTTAATCCGCTTAACTCGAGGATGCATATCCGGTACAATACCTACTGTTACATAAACCGGACCAACATTCAAAACAAGAATTTGAAAAAATAGACAGTTATTTTATAACAAAAAACAAGTATCGTTGTTACTTATTAATTATCATATAAGAAAAATTGTTTATAAATTATAGTAACAAACGCTACATATTCTTATAACCAAACATTACTCCGGGTCTGATAAGCCAAGTTTATACATCCTACATACAAAAATAATGTGACTAGCAGAACACACATTTCAATAAATTAGATTAATAGTTAAAATTTAGACGTAACAAATACTTTTTAAATAATTTTGCAAATATAATTTCGGCATTTTTATTCAAAACATTTATTACCTAAAAATTTGACGATATACTATGTCCTATGTTTATTAAAAATATGTTAATAAATTGTTATTCAAAATTAGAAAAAAGTGTTTGTTTTTTAATTCGAACAAAAAATATAAAGAAAATTTTGGTTTTATAAAACGTTTACCTATTTGAGAGTAATATTTAAAAGCCCTTTCGTATGATTTGAGAAATAGATACAAAATTAAGTAATGGTAATCACCTTTTTGTATTTATACGACAAAGAAAAAACCATAACCTTAGGAGATATTTACAGGTATAAATACGATTAATACTATTAGAATGTGACTGAACGTGCGGTATTGCTCATTGTAGGGACATTTCCAATGACTATGGCTGACCTATAAATAACGTTTATACATTTATTTAGATACGTCTTTGCTTAAAAGCACTTTTAGAAATTTCATACAAAACTGTAGGTATGTAAATAAAGCTCAATCAAAAACAATAATCATTCTGTCATATTCTATTTTTTCAAATATTCTACTTTTTTGTCATGATGAGATACTTTAGGAAAATATTAAAAGTGCCGACACCTTGGTTTTGACTTTAGCAGAAACAACAAATAATATCGGCAATAAAAAACGCATGCTTTGTTTCTCTAATAATGTACGTAAATTATATTTTACAGGACAAAACATTTCGTTTTTCAAGAATAAATCATATTATTCCTGCGCAAAAATCCTTAATATTATAAAAGTTAGATTTAATTGTCAAAGGCCAGTTCTCAGATACTATCAGCAAAGGGAAAGTTGGAAATTGATGACGTCCGTAATGGATTTTTATAGTACAGTATAATTAAGTATTCGGGTCATGTATAACGAAGCTGAAGAATTTTTATCAAATGTAATTTGTCAAAGTGAAGTTAGTAAAAATTGTTTAAAAAATTTAATATAATTTTGTATTTGATAACATCAAGTTTTACTCGCATGCATTTCAATTACAACTAATACATATTTCGATAATATTCAAAGCGAGAATTGTTGATAATATACGTTAGAGTAAATACTATTTGAACTATCGCACTGTTACCAAGTTAATTGATTCATTTCGCATAACAAGTATTGACTACGATAATTGTGATGCCAAACAGTTCACAATTTCTCACTTAAATTGTCGTCAATAGATCTAATGATGTAAATTCAACGCATATAAAGTTATTGACTTAAGTGAACTCGCGCTTTAAAGCGAAACTACATGACTAATCACAGAATGTAATTAAGCACTTTACTAAACATCTAATCCGTTTAGTAGTCTCTGTTAACACTCATTTTGTTTTCTACTCCAATGCGTTGGCAATAACATTATTAATTTGTATATAGTTGTAGGAATTAAGATTAAAAATGTTCCAGAAAGTTCTTAAATGTTAAATAGGTATAAGTATTTATAAATTTTAAAAAAACTGGTTTGTGTAAGATATAGATTTTTTTTAATTAATTAATAATCGAGGCGTTCTTAAATATGTACTTTGCAAAAACACTGACTTGAATTTACTAACTTTGACAAATTGTTAAAAGTCTTTAATGAAGATAAGTTATAACTTCGGATAATTATGCACTAAAATCCTTATATACATACATGAAAATAAGCATAAAAATATGCAGTATGCAGTTAAGGATGTACTTAGTAAAACTATTTTATTTGAGAGAAAGAAGACTTTTCAAAAATACCTAATATTTTACATCGGTAAACCTTTCATTACTTTGCGCATACGAGTATATGGTGCAGCATCGGTGCACACCACTAACACTTTTTCTTAGCAACGTCCTGTCAGTCACAACTCACAAGAGACTGAGGGCATTGTTAAAAAATGTAGCAATTGTCGAATGATTCACTTTTTCTCTTAACTGTATGGTATATTTTATTTTGTAAATTTTATTATTTTAAAACCTTATTTCTCAATTTGGCCAATGTTATATTAGCAGAAATAAAAGCTAAAAGCGATAAACGCTGAATGCTTAGATCTAGATTTTGATGTTGTGTTGATCAACATCTTTTGTTTGTAATCGACAACTTTCTCGCAATTTAATGGCAAACGATTAACTCAGTTTGATTTGGCAAGCGCATCGCAATTCTCGGTGTGCTAATCATACACTACATTAAAAAAGCACCAGAACAAGTAAATACCACCCAACACAGACCTTGTTTAAATCTGTTCATTACGAAAAAAACAAATTGATAAAACACAAGTTCCAACCACAATATATTTATTTAACACAAAAGACAATAGTCGTTAAAATCTACAGAGAAGGAGGTAGACCAATAACAATTATAGATTCATTGACTAATATAGTAATATCACAGCTGTAAAAACGATGTAGGCCCTTTTGTTCTTACAACCCACGATACAACTAATTATATTCAATTACTAACAAATGTTATAAGCAAATGATTTTAATTTAAATAGACATATTACTCGATCAGGCGGCCTCGTCTACTATGCAGTAGCGAAATAAGTCGACAATCGACAATCATGATAATAAATCGAAAAAAAAAGTAAAATATGAGCACAAAAATTTACCCAACCGACAATTCTTTGTCAGCAGTGGTGACTTCCAGTACTCCCTTTTATCTAATTTTAAAGAACTATGCGTGATATATACGCTTATGTACAACGGTTAAAGTTACTTTGCCTTTGGCTATGACTGCGTTCAAATGGTCGTAGACGTGACGGATGTCACATTAACGTACTTAACGGCAATACATAATGTTACAGATGATATAAAGTTTGCGACTAAAAGTAAATTTAAATCAGTTTGATCTAATCTAACGTTATAATTACATAAAGTAAGTTATAGGCTGAAGGCTGACGGTGAGTGAATGCAATTGAAAAAAATTACCTAAAAACAAAATTATACGTTCCTCAGAAGTAGTACGTACAAGGCTGACATAATCTGTTACGGTAATTTTCATTACGTACGCCTTTGCTGTTACGGTTGAAATCGTCATTAGGTACGCCTATGGGTTTCGACGAAAAATTAATTTACGTTTTGGACGCTCCCTAACGATCGTTTTCGCGGAACTGTCATTTCCGACGAGCTCTTTAACTTGGAAACTACTTGAAATGGTCGGTGGATTGATAAGTAAACATTTTCTAAAATTATACACCATCATGGTGACCAATCCATAAGTGAAATACCATTAAAATTCGTTTGCGTCATCACCGGGTAAGATTGTAATTCTCATTTATTAAAACTTTGTGGTAATTTCCTGTATTTTGACAGCCATTCCGCCACGTGCGCATACTTAGTCCTAATTATTACTTATTAATGAGGAGTCCGTTTCGTATAACTATTTCTTCAAACAAATATTCGAAGGCCGTAAATTAACCTTGGTGACGATCACCTTATTCGGGAGATCCTAATTATCGAATACGAGGGAATTCGAGTCGAAGGCCGTAACTTAACACCGATGACTATCACCTTATTCGGAAGATCCTAATTATTGGATTTGAGGGAATTCTATTCGGAGGAAATTGCTTAATACCATCATATTCATAACCGTAATGTAACAGCATACGATAAGTGTCGGTTCGTTTACTGTCCTTTAAATGTGTCTTTATTTGTAGTTTGTGAGTCGCCAGGTAGACACGTCTATATTTTTCAGGAAGTTTAATTGCAGGAGGCCGTAGGAAAAACGTGTTTCTGACAGCACTCTGGAACTTGGTAAGTCAATTTTTACTTATTTATACGTGATCGCTACGGTGTAACTCACGACTTATTATATTTGCTAATTGTACGTGCTAATTGATTTGTTACTTGTGTTTGTTACTAAATTAATTTAGATAAATTACTTATCGCTTGCTGCTTATATCCACAATTACTTATCTTTGTTAATGTTACTTACTAAAAAAATTTTATACATGTTATATTACTTACACGCTTGTTTGACGTGTAGTGTAAGTTGCCGATCCTACTGTTATGCTCTTTTCTATATTCTATACAGTCCCGGCGTATATTTGATTATTTAGTTGTTAGTAGATTTAGCGTTTTAGAGGAATTAAAGTACCATTGTTGTTAATGATCGAGTTTCTTTTCCATTTTAGTCGTTTCTTTCAGCAGTTACGAACTTACCACCTAGTTACAAGTTTCTTACCATTTCTGTTGTGAGCAGGCAGAAAGGACTTTGGATAGGCTCTGGCGCCCTTAATTCTTTTCATTATTGTTTAGGAACCCTACCCTCTCTCCGAATATTGAGAGTTGGCCGTGCAGGTTCGTAACCAGCTAAAACTTGTAACAAATTAAAGTAATAAATATAAATGCAAGAAAGCATACGCTATACTAAGTAATGTGCATAAAGTAGTTTAACGAAGTAATACAATACTGATATTTCAGAAACAGGTGTGTCTTCTCTCGTTCATTATCATTACATAAAACGAGGTGAACTCTACAGGTTACATATCACGAAAACAGCCGAGTACAAAGATGCTGCAATTCCACGAAACTCGCTAGAACGTCGCGTAATTAACCGAAACGCCGAATCCAATTAATACCGAGAATATGTTTTTCCTAGCACATCCAATGTAAAATAACACACAGATACCCGAACGTTTTTAGCGGTTTCGAACAGGTAAAGAGCGATTAAAAATTCCGTTTATTCCCACCCGTAAGGAGAATCAATAGCGGCGTATAAACAGTGCAGCTGTTAATTTTAATTTATAATAAATATTTTTAAGAATTATAAAATAACGACATGTAACAAAATTAAAATTTGGAGACGACAAGAAAAAGCTTAAAGGAAGACATAAGGATCAAACCCTAAATACAACCCAACCCAAAAAGGAACGTAAATGAATGAGGCTTTTTCACTTTGCTAAATATAATCGGCCGAATGTGTACGAAAAGTCGCATGAAACGGATTGATATTTCCAAGTACCAAAGAGACTTAAACCCACAGAAAAAATAGTATAAAAAAAAGCACACGTTGTAAGGTCAACAGAAGTTGAAACGCTAGCAAAGCAAGAAAAACAAATCAGTTTCATAGACCTTACCGAGCAAAAATCCGAGGCAAACCAAGAGAAAAAATATTTAAAAAAAAGAATTTTAGACCACGATCAATGCCATGAAACCGCAGCCCTCAAATATAAATCTCACCCTGAATATAAATCCCCAGAATTAACTAAACTCAAGAAGTAAAAAGAAAAACCAAGTAGAAATATCTAGCAGATTTAGCAAAAAACAAAAGAAAGATAGTTAAGTAAACGTTAAAGATAAAAAAAATTACTAAAAGAAAAGAAAGTGTTCACACAAGAACAAGAAATACGAAAAAAAAGTAAGAAAGAAATGACAGGCGGAAAAAGATAAGACAAGATGTAGATGTCTGTTTTGTTCTTCTCTGCGTAGAATAATCGAAAGGAAGTGACCCACTCTTCAATGCCCAACCAAACGCCCTAGAGGCAAACCATAAAACGAATCAAAAAAAGAAACAATTATTGGCACGTAGAAAAGCCCTAGACCCAAGAAGAATGAAATAAAAACTGGGAAAGATAGAGATAAAGAAAGATAAGGCTTAATGCCTGATTTATTCTTCGCCTCGTAAAAGAACGTAAAGAAAGACCGCCCTACGATGCCTATCCAACCGCCCTAAAAATATTTAAAAAAAAAGAGAAAAGATATCAGTTAGTCCGCCAACATACCGCTAACATAGTCAAAGAACCAAATCCCAAAATCTAAGGACGAAAACGAAAAGACTGGCCAAAAGTCGAAATCCGATTGCCAAAAATGAAGTAACATTTACGACGTTTGCATCGCCGATGAAAGAAAAGAGAACAATTAGAAGAAGAAAACGACGAAGCATAACCAGAAATATTGAAACGAGTAGCTGTTGACAAAACAAAACTAGCTTCCGCACCTTTAGAACGACGACAAACTTTAGAAAGGTTTGTAGAAGTCCTTCGAGCTAGACCAGAATGAGTAGACGATAGAAAACCAGCAGTAACACAATCGCACATTTGATCTGAACCAAGCGCTTTCTGTGGCCGACAAACGGGACGGTAACAAGCGTACTCCGTCACTTTAGGTCTCATACGAGTTCAATAAAAATGACGCTGAAGAAGCAGTAAAGTTTTGACAACATTACGATAACCCAAGTGAAATGAACTTGATGGTCGTGAATAATATGTTTACGTTGGTCCTTCGGAACTATTAACGGATATAACTATATACACTTAGAAAGGCAGTCTGTCCCGTAGTAAGATGATTAAGAGAAAAGAACCAAAGAAATTCAGTACAGCAAAATGGAAACAAACAATTATTGAGTAGCATTTCAGCTATAAACAACAAAATACCGCCAACATAATCAAAGAACCAAATCACAAAATTTGAAAACGAGAACCAAAAGAATAGCCAAAAGTCGAAATCCGATTGCCAAAAATGAACTAACATTTACGACGTTTGCAACGCCGATGAAAGAAAAGAAAAGAGAACTCTTACAAGAAAGAGACGACAAAGCATAAGCAGAAATATCGAGTAGCTGTTGACAAAAGAGAACTAGCTTCCGCACTTTTAGAACAACGACGAACCTTAAAAAAGTTTTCAGAGTTCTTTCAAAATAGACCAGAATGAGTAGACGATAGAAAACCAGCAGTAACACGATCGCACATTCGATCTGAACCAAGCGCTTTCTGTGACCGACAAAATGACGCCGAAGAAGAAGTAACAGTTTGCACAGAACACCTTGGATCACTAATCGACGAGAAGACGCAGATACTTTACACACTGGTCATACCATTGGTCGTTAGTAGGACCGGTAATCCTCCAAACTGGAGACAAACCAGTTGACAAAACAGAAAGAGAATAAACCCAACGTAAAGGTTTAGCACCTTTAGAACTACAACAAACAAGAGTATTCGAATTAGCAATAAACACAAAAAAGAAAGCAAAGAAACATCAAGAGAACATGGAACCGGATTAGACAACGACTGACGATCATGGTGTTCATTTGCGTTAACCGTAGATGTCCCAACAGAATTAGTTTGAGAAAGCGTAGGTGGTTTATATTCGTCTATGGAAGCCTTGAGCGAGCTGTTTTCCATACGTCATTAATTCGGTATTAACGCAAGTCTTCACTAAAAAAAAGAAGCAGATTACAACGCACGATCTTAAGTTGTATTTGATCACCGGTTCTAACAATTGTAAGAAGAGGTACCGCATGATGGTAACGTACATCCCGATAGATTCGTTAGCTCCCTTCGAACGCTTACGAATTGTCTCCATTAACCGATCGTCATAATCTACAGAAAGAAATTCCGATTTCAACAGAGCAGCAACATTCTTCTAAGAACGCAAAAACCTTCGGTTCATCCTAAAAGCAATAAGAACTTGGCCAGACAAAAACTCAAAAGCTGAGAGAAAAAGTTGATGTTGTGAAACACTACGAGATCTCCGCCGGAAAACGTAATATTTCAATCTCCTAAGTTCGTTTCCGAATCAGATTCTTAGGAAGTAAGAAGTGGTGGTTCTGTATTTGAAGACATATAAAACAATAAAACCTAATAACAGCAAACTAATCAAAGTAGTAACTCAAAGCAGAATCCCACCACACGTGTCTGTGTCTGAATCTAGGAAAGAGAAGGACCGTTAATCACGCTAATCGCTATTGGTATAAATATAGTCATTTACACTGTTTCTTTCAGTGACATTTACCACTCTGAAGATGCAAGCTGCAATGTTTTGCGTAACCTTAGTTTGTTTGGGTTTACGAATGACAATACGGCAAAGGTCAAGTTCTACTTCTTGTTTTGGCTCTAGACTAGGACCAAGTCTAAGTCTGGGTGTTTAACTACGACGCGGTCTAAGCCGAAAGTCGCTTATAATCATAAACATAACAACCGCGAAAGCTTAAGATTTTATAAAAAATATATTTATTTCATACAAGAGAGTCGTTAAAATCAACAAAAAAAAGAGGTAGACCAATAAAAATTATAGATTCGACGACTAATATAGTAATATCACAGCTATAATATTGATGTAGACCCTTTCGTTCAGGCAACCCACCATACCAGTAATTATTTTTAATTGCTAACAAACGTTATAAGTAAATGATTTTAATTTAAATATTACTCGATCAAACTACCTTGTCTACTATTCAGTTGCAAAATAAGTCGATAATCGACAATGATAATAATGAATTGCAAAAAAGTATAATATAAGCACAAAACTTACCCAACCGACAATTCTTCGTGAACAGTAGTGACTACCACTACTCCCTTTTATCTGATTTAAACACGAAAATATGTGTGGTATATAATCTTATGTACGACGGTACTAAGTATTAACACTCTATAGACGACCCGTAAATTTTTTTAGTAATATTTAAATTTATGATAAAGTCAATAAGATAAAATTTATTTTGTCACTTAATTTACAAAACAGAACACAATTTCAAATACTTGCAAACCTGAAGTTCAATAGAAGTTAAACTATATTGTAATTAACAAATGTCAAAAATTGTAATACTGTAAACAGCTTCTGTAAGCGCATTTTTCTAAAGTATGTAGACGCTTTGAATGTACTTTATTTTTTAAAAAACCAAACAAAGAAATCCAGTTGGGTTAATTTGAGTGATTGTGGATGCCATCTGTTTTCACTTATCAATTGGTCACCAAAGAAATGTCGCAAATAACTTAGTGTAATTCTATAGCAGTGTGAAATAACAATGCTCATGTCATGTCATGTAGCTCCGGCTCCAAAATTAATTCTTTATAAGTGTTTGCATTAATATTTTCATTTAAAAAAATTGGACTAATGAACCTATGTCGTCATTGCCAACCACACTCTAATCTTCTGCGGGTAAAGTGAGTTTCTATAAAAATATAAGGGTATTCTGTTGACTATATTCTACTATTATGAAAATTCACATATCCACTAAAATAAAACCATGCTTCAACACTAAAGAAAGTTACGTCTAACACGTCATCATTGCTTAATATTTCGTTAAACCATTGACAATACTCTATTGAACGTGGAAAATCAGAACTCATTTCTATTCTCTGGCGAATATCTTCAACAACTTCTTACGTTAAAACAGTAGACCGTCCGGTAAATTTTCCTTTTGAAATACTATCCGTACTACAAAACCTTTGGACTATAAGATGAATATGTTCTGCAATAGAATGATATCGAAATAGTTCATTGGGAAATTATTCGTGAAACTGTTCGTAGCAATTTTGGTAAGAATAATCCTAAGTTCCTTGTTCATTGCGGATTCCCGAACGAAAATAATACCTCAATAGTAAAGGTGTTGTGTTCTTCGGTAAAAATAATTTCCAATGATCTAAAAAGGTATGTTATACTCTTGTTAAATTAACCTTTCGGACGACGCGCCTACATTTGGTATAGAACGGTCTCAGTCCGCATGCTGTGATTGATCTTTTTAAAGGGTTATTGGATTAAAAAAACACATAACATGACAACTTATGAATAAACAAGATATTTATTTCAAAAATACATGCAAAAGTACATACGTGTTAAAGAAAATGAACGGAAAATATAAAATCAAATATGAAACATGTTGGAAAAATAATCATGGGTGACATTGGTGGCATATTATTAACAAATGCTCTAAACATATAATTTTTTTACATTCCACGAAGAAATAACGTGAGGGCCTATTTTTTCGTCGGTCGGAATAAGAACAACGACCTCGTTGTCCAGCCGGTACTGGATCTGGTCTAGGGGTTTCCAGTTCAAAAATTTGAAAAGATATGGTTTGTAGAAAATTCCTTCGTTGTTCGTTGTTAAAAGCAAACGTACATTAGGCAACTGGGCGAGGCGATGGCCGCGAGAATTTTAGTGGTAATTCTTTTTTATTCTTCATTAGAGTGCCTAAAAGAGTAAGCTTGAAATCTGCGTAAAGTGATCCTAATAACTCCATATTAGTAGACCAGTTGTTTACAATCACATTCCGATTGGTTCCTTTGATTGGTTGGCACAATTTTTGTACTACTGCACTTGCTGAGTTGCTACATTCATATAGTTCGTTAGGTTGCTTGTCTACATATATTTTCATATTCAAAGTGTAAAATGTCTTGGAATCTGCCAAAGCAAAAATTTTAGTTCCATATTTGTTGTTATGTTATGTATTGTCTAAAATTACATCGTCCCCTAAACGTTTCTAGTTTTTTGTCAATTGTAACAAATTCAAATGGTATATAACCGCTTTTGAAATTATTTAAATTATCAAAAATTTCCTTAATGGGAGCTAACTTGTCCAATTGTCTCCTGTCCTCACCTTTTTTTGGAATCTATATAAAAATTCACACTAAAAAAATTTACCACAAACGGTTGCGTGCGTCTCACAGTCGGCAGACGTAAATATTTAGAAAACAAATGCACTAATTGACAAGTCGTGTGCTACTGCTTATTTAATACGCCACGGCTGAAAGATACATAGCGGCGCGAGCGCCTTGGGCAAAGAGTTTTAGAAGGAACACAAAATTACTTAAGGTGCGGAACGACAGTCCGCGCACGACTTCTGAAAGGTTAATTATTTTTAAGTTACATGAAATTAAAGCTGCACAGTGTTAAAAGTGTCAATAAAAAAAACCTTTTGGTAATGATAACTACTAAAATACTAACAAAAAAAATTCAAAATTGCAATATAAACAAGCACGCCACTGAAAAATAAATAAAATGTCAAATTGAGAAGTCCATCAAAACTGAATGAACGCTGTGAAGTTACTAGAATGACGACGCGTAAATTCAAACGGTCATCAATAATTTCTGAACACAGTGTACAAGTTATAAGTGTTACTACTATTTAATTCTTGACGTTTAACTATACATCTCTATTTAGAAAAATAGTAAATATAATTTACGTGTTTTAAATACATGCAATTTTAGTTAACCTCAAATCATTTAATGCTTTAATTGTTTTAATACTCAGTTTCAAAAATATTAATCATTGAATCGTTAACAATGTCGTCAAGTTCTTCTGACAAATACAATGTTGGTATGTGAACGGTTTCCTTAGCAGCTGTGGATGTGGTTTTCAAGGAAAAACAAGTAAATTTGTAAATGTTTAAAGATAATTTGTGAATAATGGATGTTATATTCTTAGCAACGGCGGTTTACGAACTAAGAATATAATAAAAAAATCGCACTTAAAGAATTGGTGATTTTAATACCATTGTTTTTAGAAGAAATAGTAATGAAGCGTTTCCAAATATTTCAAAACTTTGGAACACTGATGGAAAAGAATAGAATGTTCTGGATCCCGATAACGGATGAATATAAAAAGTATTCGAAAAAAGTTGTAGTCAGTTTTTCGAATCGAGTTAGAAGAAGTGTTAAGAAGACTGTCGGTTTAAATAAAAAAAGTGTTTAACGCGTGTGCTAAGATAAATAACAGAGCATCAAGTGAAAATAAATACCAATGTAGATAAACAAATATTGCGGACAGTAAATACCTATTATAGCGATATAGTAATATATAAACTACATGTAAGTTGCTTTTCTTAAATACCGTTTTATTTTATTAGTGTTAGTTAAAAGTAGTTATATTTATCATATCTCAATTAAATTGTGTAAATAAATACTTGTGTGTAAATATATTTAGTTTTAAAAATCGTTACAGTAATAAAAGTATATGGTGGGTGTATACACTAATTTTTCATTAAAAAAATTGTATTTATTATTACATTAGTATGTGCAGATCGTATAGATTAACTTTAAAGAAACTTTCAAAAACGTAGTTTTTTATTTGAAAAACCGACCTGTTTTAACGTTCGTTTTTAACAAATTTAATGGTGTTTTCAGTTTCGCATAGACCCTGTACAAACGTGTAGAATAAACGTATAAATATAAACGAAAAGCATTTCTAAATGCAGTTTAACTTTATAAAAAGCATTTTATCACTATTTCTGAAATGTTCTACAGTATTATAATTTTTCAATTTATTTTCATTTTACTGTAGAATTTATTGGAAAACCCCAACTTAATGTAGTAATCCGGAAACAACCGGAAATTTCTGTAAAAGACTTTAAAGTTAAGATCGAAGCGTAAATTTCTCTTTTTTCTTATATATATTCCTGCATCAATTGTTAGTTCAAATTGGAGCAATTTCGAATATCAAGAGACCAGACATAACCACCTGACAGTGAAGTGCTCTCTTCATTCCAACTAAACGCGGGTCCATTCAACGCACCCGGGAATCATTCCCAGCAATTTATCAAGAGAACTTGCACAAATTAAATTGTCAAGCTATTCGCACCACTAAATGTAAAAATCAATGTTCCAATTAAAAGTAGGACAAGAGAACCAATTACTAATCCTTTCGAAATAGAATTGTAGTTTTTATTCTTATTGTGGATAACACATGTTTTGCAGTGGGTTTTTTATTATTATTTACTGTTTATTAAGAAAATCAGTTTGTCTATTTTATACCGATGCTAGTTTAATCATCACTATTATTATTAGTAAAAGCGTTTGTCTCATAAAAATACGAGTTAATAAAATTCTAATTGAAATAAAACAAATGACATGACAAGCTAAAACATTTTTTATAGCAAAAATTTGAGTAAGTAAAAAATATTTAATATTTGTATATTTTTTTTTATGATTTTAGTTATCTTACAACAAGAATTGCAAAAAACAACATATAACAACAAATTAATGAGATTATAGTATTCTTAGATGTTTATTGTCATAAACCGCACACCCGGTACTTATGTGATTTATATGTAGATAAACTCCCAGTTCAAATCAATACCAGCTTGTAAAACTATTTTGACCTCAATCAACAATTTCTGGTAATCGTTAGACTTCAGGTCGCATAAATCACAAACTTCTGAAATGAAAGAATATTTGGAGGAGGGGAATGCTGGATTACTTTCGCAAATTTTGTGGACAGATGATGCTACATGGAATAGTGTTACCGATTTTTTCTATTGAAAATCAATATTTTTTTCCTTCTGTATTTTCGGTCCTTTTTACCTGTTTGCTACGCTGATAGGAGGCGCAATTAATTCATTTTTTTTTAAGTACTGGTTGCTAAGAAATATAAAAACACATTAAGCGTTTGTTATTGCTTGTAGGAATATGATGTAAAGTGTCTTGTAAATAAATTCTATAAAAATTCAACCATTCTTTATTACAAACGAAGTGCATGCAAGAATTGCACAGTGCAAAGAAAATACCGAAGCAGCGCCATCGAAGGCAATTTCTATTTGCAAAGCTAAATAGTAATAGTAATGTAAATCGTCATAGTATGCATTATTGGTCTAAAACGAATTCTCACTAGACTCAAGAGGTTCAACAACAAGGTCCATGCTCTGTGAATGTATGGTTCGGAAGACCAAACATATTCTGATAGACGGAGAAGCCGTAGAAACCTATTTCATTGGCCAGTCAAGTCCGCAGACCTAATTTGTCTGGATTTTTATTTGTTGATACGGGTAAAAGATTTTATTTTTATTAACAAACTACGAGGGACAATATGATCAATGACAGAAATTGAGACTTTCGTTCAATCCACTCGCCAGAGAATGATTTCTTGTATAGAAAATGATGGAGTACATTTTGAACATCTGAGGCGATACTAACTATAGATATAGTTAACTCTTAGTTTTACTTTTCTAATTTGCAATTTATAAAAATTTATGATTTCTACTTTGTTTCCAAATAGCTTCTGTTAGACATAAGCTATCTAATTGCGGTTTTCAATAATACTTTTAGCTTTTAATCCTCTAATTGACTAACATATGTTTTTCATCTGTAAAAATTATTATGAAAAATACTTTTAACAATTAGTATAGAAACCAAAAAACCAATTACACTAAAACATTAGTAGGTACTAAACACAATAGCAGCAATTGCAAGTTAAAAGTTTCTGAGATACTACGTTGATTCTGCATTTTTACAGGTGACTTGTTTTTGCGATCACTTAGCAAATTTCGTCGCCAACATGAGAAAATTTATAATTTCCATTTTGTTTTCTAATACCTTCTGCCAGACGAAAGTTATCTAATTGTGGTTTTCAATGAATCCTTAAGCATGCGTCATCAAGTTATTTGATCAACAGTTTGAGCAAACTGACGTCACTCCTTGGCGTCACTCTATCGAATTTGGTCAAACTGCCAAACTTCATCTTCGCACTGTCAAACGGATCAAACTGTTTGTTTCAAACTCTCTGATTGGCTTAAATAAAATAACCCACCAAACAAAAATTATTTTGTTTATTTTTCTATAACCGTCACGTAATAGTGCCACAGAATAAATATTTAAACTGTGATAGTGCTTTCTAAAAATTTGTAACTTATTGTTTGCAATTAATATTAGTATCAGTAATATCTGCTGCCTGTTAAAATTGTTATTTGTTATTGCTTGTTGCATTTTGTTATTAGTGTATACAAAGTCATAAAGATGTCAAGCGAAAGACAACGTTTAGCTGCTGTGTTGACTTTGCTATCTTTGTCTTTAACGAGTTGCATCTTAACTAAACAGAAAAAAAGCGTCTGTGGTCACGAATGTGGTTACTTCGAAGAAACGAAGATCGTGGTCAAGGCGTGTTAGCCATGAGTAAGAATGAAATAAGAGAAAAAGATCCTACTAGCTTTAAGAATTTTTTACGTATGGACACTGCACAAATGCTGCTTGCAATTCTCGAACATTTACAAGACAAATATTGAAAGGCTAGTATTAGAAAAGTATAAGATTTCAATTTAGATTAGCTTTTCACTAGCAGAATATCATAACAGAATTTAGGTTTGACAATTTATTTAATAATGGTTAGTTACAATAATTAGCAGTTTTGAAGTAAGAGTATTACATAGTAATGAAAATCAAAATTAGTCAAACGACCTATAGCTAAACGTTTTGAATTCATATGATTTACAAACACAGATGTAGAGAAATGTATTTATTTAAATGAAGAGTATAGCAGTTTTATTATGAATTATCTTCTTCGTCCTCTGAATCTAGATTTTGTATAATACTTTTCAAAATATTTTTCTTGCATTTACTTTGCTTTGTAGGATTTTTGATGCTTTGTAATTCTAAGGCAAAAAAATCTCCAAACATTTGCAACTGATCCTTTTCTGTTAATATGTTTAAAGAGTGCTCTATTGCTTCAAAAACTCAATGGTTTATTTCGCCAATTGTTTCTGTATGATTTATTTTTTTTTGTGGGTCGGATTGGTGTACGTCTATGTGTGAGCTCTGGGATAGGTATGGCTTCTGGAGATAATATACCTTCAGGGGAGGGTAGAATTTCTTGGAGCTAAAAATTTAAAGAAAATTTTTGCGGGCACCTCGAACTCAAGATGAATGGGAATTAGTAGCGCAAAGTTAAATGATTTATGGAATTTCTCTAACTGTTTGGGTGCTATGTACGGAAAACATCCTATTCCATCTTTTACGTCAAGATCGTTTTTTTACCATAATAATAAAGGCATCAATGGAATAGTCCTGTTGGCAGTAGTGGATCCTGAATATAAAGTTTTAATAGTAGACATTGATCGAAATGGCAGAATAAGTAATGGTGAAATATTTCAGAGAAGCCAATTAGCTTATGCTGCAGCTAACAATACTCTGGATTTCCCCCCTGAAGCATACCTGCCAGCAACCCTTAAGAAAACACTATTTATGCCGATGATTTCTTTCCCTTAAAAGAAAACATCATGAAACCATACAAGTTTCATGGCCTATCCAACAAGCAACGGAATTTGTCGTGCCAGAAAAGTGGTCGAAAATGCTTTCAGTATTCTGTCCAACATATTTTCTTAAATTCGATAAATTTAAGTGTCGAAAAAGTGGAATTAATTACAAGAACATGCTGCATTCTGTGCAATTATCTAATTGATCTGTAGCTTAAGTATATAACAAATTTGAAAGACGAAGAACTAACTCGCGGCTTACAAAATGTAATAGTACAAAGGGGTAATCGAACTGCCAGAGTACCGCAAACAATTCGGATAACATTCCAAGAATATTTTAATGACGTGGGAGCAGTACCATGGCAACAAATGTCAATAAATATTTCAGTTATGTAGTATAGCTTATGTTTATAAAGAGTATTTCTAAGAAAACATTTAGTCTACTTCTTTTAACATTTGCCAAGTATTGGATTTAAACGTATATTAAATAGTAATTTTATATTATTGAACACTTACATTTTGAGTAGACGCTGATTCTTCATCCTCTATTTCCACCTGTTCAGACCAACTACTACAGCCTGGCTGTAGTGGCAAATTTGTATAACTTGCCCTCAAAACACCACAATTTTATATTGACCAATATAGCGCCTGATCCACTTGGTTGTGATATTAATTTTGTCAAATCAATCAAATTGTGTTCTTAGAGAATTCATTTTGATTTTTATATTGTTAACTGTAATGAAATGTAGTACAATATTAGCATGCAAATCTCTTACGCAGAGGTAAAGTTGCATACCTGTTGTACAAGGCTCGCATCCTATAAGTTTTCAACAATCTGCTCCAAAGGACCAAAGCTCGAATTCGGGCAGTTTTATTGTGGTTGGACAGACATTTAATAACATATAAAACCTCGCGGATTCTATACAATTCGATTATTCCCGAAATCTAGGGTTTTGTCCACGCCATTTAACAAATTAAAAAATAAAAGTAATAAATAACAAGAATTAATAACAAGCAAGAAATAACAACAATAACAAGCAAAAATAACAACAAAACTGACAGATTGCAGACACGATAAATCACCGATTACCAAAAAGGTTAAGAAATTAATAGTGGACGCCAAGTGAACGCGCAACATTTTAATTTTCTTTGGCACCAACTGACTTTTTAGCGCCGTTTGAAGTAACCAATCGCAATGCAAATTGCATCAAACTGACTGACAGAAATAGAAACGACTCTAAAGATTAGAAAGTTTGAGCAAACTGTAGTGATGACGTCACTTGACGTCATTAAAACAGTTTTCTCAAACTGTTTCATCAAATAATTTGATAGTGTGACGTCTGCTTTAAGCTTTAATTCATCTGATTAACTGTATAAAAAAACATACCATTCTATTAAAAAATTTTTTAAATCACGATACTTGTTTACATTTTAGATAAAGTGCTATAGAAGATTCATTATTATTCAAATATAAACTGTATAGAATGCTATAAATGGACAAAAGAAAACGTTTTCTAACGAGTCCAAGTTAGTTAAATTCCATTAAAAACAACCGCAGTAATTGATAAATAAAAGAAAATATATTTTGATGTCTCCCCGCCGCTTAATGTTTAAAATTACAGCAAAAACTTTCTAATAAACAAGTTTCTAAATTATTTGATGATTATACCTTTTGTATTTTAAATACACCCTAAATAAACGCATTACAGAAAAAATCCCAACTTTCTGTTTATACATGTCTACTACGCTCCTTGGCGGTAATCTTAAGAGTTCGAAAATATTTTCCAGTTATTTTTCAAAGCCGCGTTTCTAATAAACCGTTTTTTCTAAACCTGTGTGATGATTTGTTCCTGAGATATGGCCGCCGCTCGTAATTAGTAATTACAAATCAAATTTAACAGTACTTAATAGTTTTGTATCGTGAAATATTAAATAAGTCATTGCACATCAAATTAGAAATGATAACTACTAAATATTAACAGTTATTTATAATTTTCAATGGCGGATGCTTGTGCATAGCATGTTTTTATAGTCTAAACAAGAATGGTTTGAGTAAAGATATTTGGTAAAGGAGTAATGAAATTTTAGTATAATTTATTTATAAAGGGAGAGTTTTTTTTAATTATTTTTAACGGCGTAATGGAAGATACGTAAACATATTATGTTCGTGTTTTACTTATCAATGCCAATATTATTTGTCGATTTTGTTTTTCTTATCTCATAATTTGGACAATTAAATTTTTTTTTAATAAGAGAAGGATTTTGTTATAAGTAGTCTAATATTAGTAAATTTAACCTCTTTTATTATATTGAAACGTTCCCAAAAAATTCAAAATATTTGAGGCCATTATTGAAACATTGTAGTCCCTGAAAAAATAAAAATATAGAAGGTATCTGAAGGAAATTGGAAGAGTTTAAAGTTTTAAAAGAAGCACGTGGAAGTTTAAATAAATAAGTGCAACATCAATGTAAAATAGAACTTGTTAAATAAACAATTGCATTAAGTTTAATTATCTTATACGCAGACAGTGTTTTATAAATCTCCAGTGACAGTCATATATACATTACTTGTAAGTGTTTGCTTTTATTAAGTTACTGGTATGTTTTTTGTTTGTAAAAATTAGTTTCACTTATAATAATCATGTAAATACTTAATAGTATAAAGAGTAACGAATGGTAACCATTACTAACAAGTATGAAAGTTTCCAGCCAAATGCGACGCTTCAATTCATACGAGTTAGCAATGCATATTCCTTACGAATTATACAATGTACTTCTACAACTGTATATTTAATAATTTATTAAAGTCAAAATAAATATAATTTTTTTACAAAAAGAATAAATGATGGAAAAAATAAATACTCTAAGTTTTAAAAAATGTGTAGGTAATACCTAAAGCTTAAAGTTAATTTTTCTAATCAAAATTAAGAAATCATATCTCAAAACTTTGTATTTATTTTATGTCATTTCGTTTACATTTATATTACGACTTTAAGACATTTGTTTAAAAACGATGTATATAATTTACGTGTTTTAAATACATGCAATTGTCCTTAAACTATTTACTACTTTAATATTTTTAATACATTAATTTCAAGTAAAAGTTTATATACATCGGTCGGATCCGTTTTTGAAAATATCAATTATTTACATTATTTTACTCATGCAGATTTTAGTTTTTTAGTTTATTTCATTATTAACTTTTTTTAATAAAACCTCTTTATTTTTTGGTCAGGAATAAAAAGTTGAATATGTATAATGGTGTGTCTGTCAGAAAAACAAATGATTGAAGTATTAATGATGTGTAGATATGATGAAAATGTTAGTTCACAAAGTAAAGTTGTTTGTTTATTTAACTGAAAATAACTTCATTTTATAATAACTTTTAAAGAATATGACAACGTTTGTGAGGTTCAACGTAAAGGAAACCTTCGAATTTTTAATAAAAAAACTTGATTTGTCATTGGAAATTGATAATAATCCAACTCAATCAAAAAGAAAGCTAATGGCAAACCATAATATGACATCAGTTCCATATATAATCTAGGTTCGAATCTTGCCTGCAAGTGTTTTTTAGAAAATAAGCTTCATATCTTGATTGGGAAATTCTTTTGACTTTTAACTTTTTTATAAGGAAAGGTTTTTCACATAAATTAATTTTGATTTTTTTAAATATTAAGTAAATAGTTATTGGCTTTATAATTAAAGTATGTTCAAAAACGTATCACTTCCGTTTATACAGGAAGTGACATCAACTTTTTTATTTTATATGGAATGCTATACTATATTTATTAATTTTTCAATTTTGCGCGTAATTTTAAACTAATTTTGTTCGTAGCTCATTATCCCAAAAGTCAACTGTTTTTGAGATCTTTAGATGTTTTTGAAAATTTTTTACATTTGTAACATCAACTTTAAAAATTCATATCTTGTTGGTTTTTGGGATAATGAGCTACGAACAAAATTAGTTTAAAAGTACACGTAAAATGAAAAAATTAATAAAAAGTATAGCATTCTATATAAAATAAAAAAGCTAATGTGACAGGTTCTTGATTATATTTTAATTATAAAGCCAATAACCTTTACTTAATGTTTAAAAAAACAAAATTATGTTAGTTATGTTATGATTGTAAGTATAAAAACGTTTAGTGAACGTGTTATGTGAAAACCCCTGTATAATCTAGGTTCGAAAACTGCCTGCAACAATTTTTTTTGAAAAAAAATAAAGTTTGGTTCTTGAATGACATTTGTTGTTTGTATTTCTTAGAATACCGTTAAACATTAACTATTTTATTAGTTTTTAGTCCGCGGTGATAGTTACAAATTTTTTAGACGTGGTAGCCACGGGATTTGACCCACGGACTTTTCATTCATCGGTGTAATGCAGCGTAATGGGAGACCTTGGAAACTTATTAGTTACACTACACCACGACCGATTGCTTGTAAATGGCTTAGTTTAAGTATCACATTCTTACATTTTTTAATGTTTGAAATTTCAATAATATGACGCTTACTCCGGGGATACCTTTCTCGGGCGCCAGAATTGTTCGAGGAGTTTACTTTCCTGTTAGACGGTGTTGTCCGGGTTTCTGCAGTGAAGTCACGGTTCTCCAGGGTTTCAAACGTTTCTAAAAGCGTAGCTAAGCGACGGAAATAAAAGACAACAGTAAATATAAATAACTTAATTTTATTCTTAAAACACGGTCCGGTATTTAGGCGAGCTAATCGAAGGGAGCGGAAGCGGCGGAAATAACAACCAAGCAAGCGTGGGATGAAGTATAAACTAATAAGTAATTAGGCAAGCAGCAACCTTGGTGACCAAGCAAGCATCCAGAAACGGTATTAACCTCCGTCGGATCGGTAGAAGAAATTGTTCGGGTATTCGGATACAAAATAAATAAAACGGAATACAGCCAAACTGAAATAAAACAAACGATGCGTTAATATAAAATAAATAAATAGCGGAATTACATCTAAAACTAAACCGAAATTAGTAACGGTTTGTTACAATAAACAAATACTTTTTTTATAGAAAATAAATATAGCTTGACATTTTTTATATAACAAAATTATAGAAAACTTGTAAAGTTGAAAACCTATGTAGGACATTGCAATTTTTCCGCACATAGCTATGATTGTTTAATCACTGAAAAAACAATTAAAAGCATAATAATTAAGGAGGATACGTTTTACTTATAAAATTAATGTTTTTTAAGAATTAAGTTTGAAGACATTCTAATAAGTTATTGTATTAAAAGTCAATACAAACGTGTACATATCACTTTAAAGTGGTTTTATGACAACATATAACCTTAAAAAAATATGTAGACATTCCTTCATCATTCCTTATAAGAAAGTCGTGTGATGACCACATCAGTTTTTTTGTCAATTTGTTGCGATTTCTGCCGCCATCTATAATTTTTTAGGGTACTATTTTTCAGAATTCTAAATACCAGGCATACATATTTTCACGGCAAACTTTAAATAAATACACGTATCAAAATTGAAGTTGACATTAGGTACATCAAAATTTATTGTAAATAATTACTTCGTTAACGCTCCATTTTAATAGCCGTAAAATGAGCAAATTACGAAAAAACGAAAAAACACATAAAAAAACTTATAAACAAAAATCACCTTCGAAAAATCAATTAATGCGCTCGAGCGATGTGTCTATAAATGAAATGGACGCTAGTAAGTTATCAAACGATCTTTATAAACGTTATCAACAACAACTCAAATATAAAAAACAATTACAAATGCTCAGAAGTAGTTCTTTAAAGAAAAACCTATTAAGAAAACGAAAACGTCAAAAAATTTTACCAAAGGCTATAAGGATTTTGAACGCTTCTATTAATTATGGATTAGCAATTGGAATTTTATCACAGAAAGGTAAATATTACTATTTTGCTGATAACTTAAAACCTATACGGGTGCGTAATATGGAAAGGCGTACGAATTAAGATTTTTTAAAGTAGAAAACATCAAAAATTAAAATTATAATATAATACATGGAGTCGGATTACAAATATCATCCAAATGTATATCAAATTGACTAAAATACCCTTCGTTTCTAATGTCCTTAAAAATGTACATTAAACATTTAAATTATTATAAAACAATGTAAATGGTGTAAATATAGCAATAGTCAACGTTCTCTTTTTTATCAATAATTTTGCTTATAATTGTTGTCGGATCTTCTATCAGAAACAACCAACAAAGTTTTTGTAATTAATTTCCGAGCAATTAAAATGCTTTTAATGTTATCTACAGAAACAATAAAGTCAATGATGGAACTTAAAAATGAAAAAATATTCGCCGAAATGTTTTTTCTTGATGGGTATTTGTAAGCGTGAAGTGTAAAAGTTAAGAGCTTGTTAGCTTTTGCACTACCACTACCATACCAATCTTACATATAAGCCAATGTGAATAGTTGCATCAGTAAAGCATGCAATTAGGTTTTTACAACTGCGTTGCAACTGCAGTACAAACGTTGTACAAATACACTAACGCTTATGTGAATGATACTTTACGTTACATGAAGAAATAATGAAAATTGTTGTAATTTAACAAGATTAATCCAAAGTTATTTACTTATAAACGTATAAACAGATCATTTTATATGAGATTTTAGGTTAACATAGGTACATAAATGTCAAAGTGTAAGTATTGCCAATCCAATAAAATATTACTATGTTCTTTGAAAATTAAAATGATACAAAATATAATAAAATTGAGTCAAAATAGAATCAGTTTTAATTCAATTAATCTAACATTTCATACACTTGCCGCTGCGCGGCTTATGTATGAAACCCAATCTCGTGATTGAAACGCGTTCATTCTGTAACTTGTGTTTTAATATACTATTCTCTATTTTGACATCAGAATTAGCGATTCTTGCACTAAAATTGGTGTAAGAATGGGCAAATACAATTGATTAAAGCGCGTTCATTCTGTTGTGGTAGTACTGCAAGAAAATGCGGTAAAATGAGACTTGCGTACTAGACAGAACGGGCCCATAAGGTTAACGTCTTCAGGGTTTGGACCGTGTCAATATTGTATCATGATTATGATGAAGCCCCTTACGAAAGTGGGCCAAAGGTTGGCAACTTCGGTTACAACATTGACACGGTCCAAACCCGGAAGACGTTCTTATCTTAGTATAGACTCCGGCCGTGGAAGCCTTCGCTATTACATTAACAATCTCTACAGGGAGAATATTTCTTCCAAAACCTCCGTATTTTCCAAGCTTCGCCACAAACTCGTCAAACTTTTGTGCACTTTAACCTTTCTTATTCGCTGTCGTGACCACAACAACATTCCTACATTTCTCAGAATCAAGTTTCACATTCAGACACGTTCTTCGAAAAACATCTTACACCGTGCTAATCTAGCGTTGGTACGCGAACGGATTAAGCAAACTAGGCGAGAGTTAAACACTATTTCTGAACAACTCTTTTACCTTCATCTTGAGTTGGCCAACACTCTTTCCCCGGATGCTTGGAATCTCTTTGACAACATTACTTACCAGCAGTCTGATACCACTCTACGACTAACCACTGAAGGTCATCTCAAAAAGTTTCAAATATTGGAATCCAAGGATCGTAAAGTTTCATCTATTACTAACTCTTTAAAGACGGTGGTTAATTTATCTAGTTTGGTCCTCACTTTAGAACAAGAATCGGTGCTATCTAAGGGATTGAGTTTTGCTGTTGCTCCCAAACGTATTCTTAAAGAAGATATTTTATGTGCTGTCGAGTCTTCTATAAGACATCTTCCTCGCCACATCGCAGATCCTATTCGTATTAACACTGGCAAAATCCTTGAATCATCTAAAATTCCTAAACCCAACATTTCTAGGTCGGAAGAGTTAGCCCTAAAAAGTCTTCGTAAGAACCCTGATATTATTGTTCTTCCAGCCGACAAAGGCAATGCTACTGTCGTCTTGAACCATATTGATTATGTTGCGAAAATCCATTTTATTGTGTCTGAGGAAATGTACGCTCTTCTAACTTGTAATCCCACTTCGAGGATTGAACGTGAGGTCAGCCAAATCATCAAATCTTCCAATCTACCTCCTGAAACTAAACGTCGACTTACCCCTTCAGATTCTAAACCACCTCGTCTATACGGACTTCCCAAAATTCACAAACAAGGTATTCCCTTTCGACCTATCGTTAGTACTATCCAATCTCCCACCTACAAGCTAGTCAAGTTCTTGTCCAACATTCTTTGCGAGTTTAAAAACCTCTTCTCATATCTTCAACTCTCAGTATTTTATTCAACGTCTACAAACTATAAAACTTGAACCCCAAAATCTTCTTGTGAGTTTTGATGTCACTTCACTTTTTACTAAAGTTCCTATTCAGGATTCGCTTATTATCATCGAACAGATTCTGTCTCAACATAGCAAGGACTTGAGTTTAGTTCTTCTTATTGATAAGTGTCTATCCTCTACTTACTTCCAATTTGATAACAAGTTTTACGAACAGGTTTCTGGTGCTGCTATGGGTTCTCCTCTATCACCTGTTGTAGCTAACATTTTTATGGAATCTTTTGAAACGGTTGCTTTGGAATCATCAATATTAAAACCCAAAGTTTGGTTTAGGTATGTTGACGACACGTTTATTGTTTGGCCTCATGGTCATCTCAAATTGTCTAAGTTTCTTAACCATCTTAACAATCAACACATGGATATCAAATTCACTATGAAAATCAAAAGTAATGGTTCTCTCTCATTTCTTGACGTTCTTGTGACTCGTAAGCCCGACGGACTTCTGGGCCATTCTGTTTATTGCAAACCCACCCATACTGATAAATACCTTCATGCTTCGTCTCATCTTCATCCTGCACAGAAACGTTCTGTTATTGAATCTTTGGTTCATCGTGCTTTTTCTATTTGTCAACCTGAGAATCTAGACTCGGAACTCTGTCATCTTACTAGAACTTTAGTGAACAATGGTTATATGAAGCGACATATTCATAGAGTTATTAATCGTTGTCTACATCCACGTACTCGATTACCTAAGAACATTTCTACTCCCGAATCCAATTTTAAATTGACCTTTTTACCCTACATTCACAAGGTTACAGATCAAATAGGGAAACTTCTTTGTAAGAATGGTATCAAACCTATTTTCAACTCGACAGGCAAAATCTCTCAGATTCTTCCTTCTCCTAAGGACAAATTTCTTACACTTTCATCTCAAGGTGTATACCAAATTTCTTGTTCATGTGGTTTAGTCTACATTGGTAAGACCGGTCGTTCCGTCATTACTCGCATTTCAGAACATGATCGTTGTATAAGAAAAAGGCAGATTTCTAAGTCTGCGGTTGCTGAACATCATTTCAGTACAGGTCACAAGATAGATTTTGATAACGTTTCGGTGATTGCCAAATCTCCATTCTTTTTAACAGGAAATTTCGAGAGAGCATAGAAATCATCAAACACCCCAACAACTTTAATCGTGATCATGGTTTCGAGCTATCTCCTCTTTGGTTCACGGTTATTAGTCCTTTATCGAAAACACGCCCTCGTTCAACCGTAACCCAATCAGAGTCGAGCTTAACCAGCCGTGATGATACTTCTTCTTTATATACAGAGACTATTTCTTTTTAAGTCACTTCTATGGAGTTTAGAACCCGGCTTGGTTAGCAAGTTGGTTACCTAACTCTGTAGTGGTTCTTTATAAGATTTTCGTTTGCTTTTTCAAGTTTATCGTTTTCTTTCTTACCTTTTCTGAGTTTAGAATCTGGCTTGGTTCACAAGTTGATTATCTAACTTTTGAGAAGTGTTTAGTTAGATTTCGGTTGCTTGTTTAAGTTCTTCTTACGAAAGCGGGCGAAACGTTGGCAACTTCGGTTACAACATTGACACGGTCGAAACACGGAAGACGTTCTTATCTTAATACTAAGTGTATTTAAATTAACGCTCGAGTTACATAATAACACATGGTTCAGCGGTAAATCGGTACAAAGAAAAGGAGTATTAAGTTAAACAAAAGTTATCGGTAATTATTTACGCGAAATTGTGAAAAAAAATGGAACCTGAAAACGCCATTACAGTGCAAACACCTACAAGTTCAAACTGCGTCCTATCTAATGTGGCATCTCACGATTCATTCGACTTTGGTAACCTTAATTTATGGTTATTATGGAAAAAACGATTTTTAAAATTCACGGTAGTGTCCGGATATACAAAGAGATCATCAGACGAAAAGAAAAATGTATTATTATATACAATCGGAGAAAAATCAGAAGAAATACTACTTCAATTTGTACTAGCTCCTTCAACATACGAAGAAACGTTAGATAGATTCGATCAATATTTTATCCCACAAAAAAATGTTATTTTCAATCGCTACGAATTCAATTCACGTCATCAGAAACCAGGTAAAAACGTAGATTCCTTTATAACAGCATTACATAAATTAGCAGATCAATTTGAGTATGGTCAATTAAAAGATGACTTGATTCAAGACCAATTAATACTGGGCATGAACGATAAACGTACTAGTGAAAAACTACAACTACAAATCAAGTTAACCTTAGCAAATGCAACCACAATAGCTCGTCAGACAGAAATACAAGAAGAGCACAGTGAAATATTATGGCGGAAAAAAACGAGTTAACATTATACACATAAGCCCCAGGAAAAGTTTTATCGACAGTAGTCTTCTGTTCGAAGCAATCATAATGGGGGAAATACTTTGCGTTACCCATCTACAAGAAATAGAAAACAGACCACTTACACATTCAGAACTAGAGGATCGGCAAGCACAGGTTATAGACCAGGGATTTCCAACACGCAGCCCGCGGCTTTCATTAACACCTATTTAATAGTAGCTATATAAATATATACCTGTGCGGCCCTCGGTCTCTCATGAGTTGGAAACCCCTGTTATAGACGAACATTAAGATGTTACTTATACGATTCGTCAAATGTACATCAAAGAAGATATTGTCCTGCGAGCAAGTCAAGGGCATGGAAATCAAAGCAAATAAATAATTTAAAAGAAAATGTTAATTTTGTAACTGAGAATATAAACGATATTTTACTAAGTGAGATGGAAAATGATTCATTTTTGGGAAAGTTGAAAATAGATTTAAATACTTTAAAGAATAACAGTTCTGAGAGTTGGAAAATTGATCTTAATCTAAAATGCTTTTCTAATTCAATTACCTTTCTTATAGATTCAGGTGCAGATGTGAGTTGTTTACCAATGAAATTGATTCGAAATATGTTAAATTAAAAATTCAAGTGCTATTATTAGAGGACCAGACGGTAAACCGTTAGATATTGATAGTACTATTCAATGATGTTTTGCATAGTAGTAACGATTATAAAATATGTTTTATATTTCACGAGAGTTGCAGAAACCGATACTAGGTAGAAATAAAATCGAAACGTTGCAAATTATTTCTTTAAAAGTAATAAATAAAATCTCGCTTATTACTAGAAAACAGGTTGAACAACAATTTCCAGAACTATTTAAGAACATTGACGAATTTAAGTATTAATGTAAAATTGTACTAAAAGATGATTATAAACCATTTGTACAGTCAGCACCAAGAGTTGTAGCAATACTCCTTTTATCAAAACTAAAAATTGAACTTCAAAGACTTCAAGAACTTGATGTTATATGTCCTATCAAAACAAACAAAATAGATCTTGAATTAGGATTTTATCCAATAAAATTACATCCACATTGTCAACTAATAACCACTTTCATAACACTATTCGGTAGATTTTTCTTTAAGGGACTACGATTTGGTATTACATATGCCCCAAAATATTTTGCTAGTCAAATTTCACAACTTTTATAGGGAGTAGAATATTATATTCCATATTGATGATACTTTAATTTATGCTCCTGATGTGAAAAGTCAAAATCGAGTTTTAACTCAAGTTTTAAAAATTCTCAAACAAGAGGGTATCACTATAAACAAAAATAAAAGTGAATTTGGAGTACAAACAATTACGTTTCTGGGTCATGTTGTGTCTTCTAAATGTATATTGATCGACCCCAAAAGAATCGAAGCAATCCTCAAACTTTCAGAATCTTCTAACAGGACCGAATTACTGCAATTTAGGAATGGTAAATTTCTTTCATTGGGATTGTTCACAATCTAAAGCTATCTATTCTAGCATATTATAATCCTAATAAACAAATTATTATCAGTGCAGATTCTTCATTCTATGAGATAGGCGCATGCCATCAAAAGGTAAATCATTTAGGTGAATAAGAAATATGTGCATATGCGTCAAGATCTTTACAAGAATCAGAGCTACGATTTCTCAAATTGAAAAGGAAGCGTTAGCACTTACCTGGGCAGTCGAACAATTCAAAGATTATATAACATGCATTGAGTTCTATTTAGAAACTGATCATAAGCCCTTTTTTCATGTTTTGCAAACTAAACCACTTGACGATTTATCACCTTGTCTCATGACATTTAGAATTCGATTGATGCGTTATACGTATCACATATTTTGTCCTGGGAAAAACTTGTTGTTGCTGATTCCTTGTCTAGAAATCTATTACCCAATGTTACCGACGATGAGTTAAGGGACTTATGTGATGAAACAAAACAATTCGTAAATAATTTGATTAAATCGTATCCGATCAAAGATGAGTTTTTACAAACCATCAATACAGAGCAAAACAAAGATACCATCTGCTGTAAGATAAAACAATTTGTATGCACTATAAATACTAATCTTACACTATTAAAAAAATTGCGTCGAGTAACAACAAGATAATTCAGTTAGGGCTCTAAATACAGTAAGTCTAGAAGCTACTAAATTAACTCAGTCCAAAAATAATTACCACCACCCCAAATGTATTACTCTTACCAATCGTTTCGCAAAAAAATTGCTCTACTTTGGTATTTTTTTTTGTATTTTTAGTCATCAAATTTATATGACAAATGTATCATTCTATACATTGGTTCACCTTCTACATGTGGTGGAAGTTGTACGGTATAATGTTAAATAGTTTAGTAGTTGTTCTTGAAGTTAGGAGTGCCTATTAATTTGTACTACATTCCCCAGCCTTAAGGAAAACTTATAGTTTGGTCTCAAGTGATATTTGCAATTAAAGTTTTTAGGCCGGTTTGTCTATTTAAATAATTGTATATTGTTTTTTGATTTTAACCACATAAAAACCGTATTTTAAAACGTCTTCACGTATTGCGCTAATTATGGTTCTCTTTAATTATCCGTCATCAACAAAATAAATTGTTAGTAAAATACTTACAGCAAATACTAATCTGTATTTCTTCGTATTTACACTGATCTAACTTAACAAAATGTACTTGATTATGCTTATCTGTGGTTGTAACCCAATCAAGGCTTCAACTCAATAAACAAAAGCCGTTGCAATGTAAGAAGTATAAATTATAAATTTAGCTTTTTGATAAGTTAGTTCGACAACTTGCTTAATTTTTGATTTCTTTAGTTGATGCTGTTTGCTTAAGTGATTTATGTAAATTGCTTTCGATACAAATTATTCTGGGATATAAATTTTACATCAAGTTAATATTATTTTCAAGAATTTGAAAGCTTGACTTGGCTAATATTAAACTTGGCTTCATTATTTAAGAGCTTGGCTTGAATTTTTGAAAGCTTGGGTTGACTTCAAGAAAAGCTTTTGAATGTGAATCCCTAATAATTATTAATGCATTATCTTTTTCATTTCGTGATTTATAATTTTATTATTGATTGCTAACGAGTCAAATTTGTTAAAATATCTTAAGGAAAAAACACTAGTAATAGTCTACATTGTTACTGTATAACCGTTTGAGTTTATGTAGTAGTTACTCATCTTATTCTTTTTTATTGTTATTTTTTTAAAAATATATATAATAGTTGTTCGTTCTCTCGCTGATAGTTGTTTGCTTTTATCCTATTTCTTGGACAGGAGACTCGTATGTACGTTTAGTGTCTCCGAGCCAAAGATTTTTTCCAGTATAAAGGAGTGGCGCCTATTTTTCCCTATTTATTATAGTTTTTCAATCACGCCCGCTCACAGACCAACAGGACCCGTCGTAACAAAAAGGTTAGTATCAACTTCTTCAATTCTGATTCATGCGTCTTGTTTAAAGATTTTGGGAATGTACTATTTATCGTATTTCTCTTTCAGCTCTCGTCAGCAAACATTAGAATGCAATGTATTTTTCTTTACAGGTATTCCCATTCCTCTACATTTTTAGTACAATCATTCTAACGCTTGTTTGCCAAATATTAGAACATTGTGATGTGTGTATTTTTGTTTATTTCTTTTTAATTATTTTGAGGATTTAAAAAACAATTACTTTTTCACTTGTTGAAGTAAATAAATTTATTTAGGCGCGACTTGGCAGTAACTCAGATTTTTTTGACAGAAGTAATTCACACAGCTCACAGCTCACGTGGTTACCGCTATTTAAAAACAATAACTACGCTGACAAATTGTGACGACCAATCATGCACATATATTAGTATATTTATTCTGGCATTTCTTGTTGCGTTGTTATTTTGGCTTTTAATATTACTTTTTGCTTTTATATTTTAACTAACGTCATATTTGTGCACAAATCTGTTCTTTTACAACAATACATTTCAATTTACCTTTACAACATTCGGTATATATTTTTATGTTAAAATTGTTTCTATTTAATTTACAAGACAAAATGATTAATTTTTTGTTTTTATAGTACAAAACTAGTAATAATTATTAATTAAAGTAATTTTTTAAGTAACAGTTTTAATCTATGGAAAGCAGTATACTTATATATACTGAACTTCCCGCTCTTCCAACCCATTTGGATTTGAAATCTATATGGAGTGTTGTGAAAAAAAAAGCTGTATTGAGTAATATCGCCCAAGGTATTGATATTAAAAAGTTTGCTGATTTCACAAATGATGATTGGGAAAAGCAATGCAATAATGTTTCAATAAGAGATTTGTGAAAAATCCATACTATTTGTGGTTATCATAATTGTGATTAATGATTAATTTGAAACGAGATATTCGTATAGTGATCAAGATTGTTCATACATTATACGAAAAAATGTTTTTAACTACAGCTTACGCAACCAATTATACATTCAACTATTAATCATATAGGTTGCGTTACAGTTTCTAGTTTAAAATATCAGAGTCCCAGAAACATTTAACTGTTTCGTCAATAAATTAAAAGAAGAGCTATATCCTCTTCCAACAACTGCAAGAAGCGTTTTCCTGGTAGGTTTTCGTGTAAGAAAAATAGTTCTATAATGTGATGATGCGGTATTAGGTCCTGGTTTGCACAATTTTAAGTGGATTGTCAGTAGCTCATTCTCTGCAATGTTGCACGTTTGTTCATTATGCACTGTGAACATGCGTTTATCTGTAAACAAAATATTTCTTAAAAACTTTATATTTGTGTTACATTTTTCAATCATTCTTCTTTCTGCCCAAATCATGTTCACGTAACTCTTGATGGCATTGGTATTCATAATAGAAAAACTTTTGCAAACCAAAGTTTATCACTATAATCGTCTTAAATCTATATCTATTGACATTTTTAGCCAAGTGCCGCCAAAACATTGAAGGTTTTGTCATTTTTCTCGTTTTGTATATTTCTTGGAATCCGCCGATTCAGATATTTTACACTTACTTGAGTACTATATCCGGCATAAAACCATTTTATCATTTCCACTTTTTCTTGCCTTGAGTACATTTTAAGGCGAACAGAATTTAACAATAAATCATAGAAGTAAAAACATAAGTGGCATTGTATGTAAATAAATGCTCATGATTGTTTTTCGTAGCATCCCAGATAGATAAGTGCAGTGTTTTTTGTCTACAAAATATTAGTTTACACTTTTTTTTTAAATAATTAGAAAAGCAACATTTAACATTAAAAAATTTAGCATTAAAATTCCTATGCAACGTTTTCCAAAGAAAACCGGATACAAAGACTGACATTTTTTAGCAGTATTGAGATCGCAATTTTTTTTGCCACGCGGCAATATACAATAGCAGTTATCAAAACGTCATAAAAGAGCCATCTTAAATTTATATGTCATAAACGTTTTGAAAAAGTTTTCATTAGAAATCGAAAATTGTACTATTTATTGACAATTGTTGTGGGTAATTTATGTTAACAATACAATTAGAACAATTAACAATATTTATATTCAGATATGCACTCACGCTACTAAAATTACCCATCAAAATGGAATTATTGGTAGTTGCTACGTGACCGAAGATCTTGGTAGCTCCTAATTCAGTATTAATAAACGTTAAATTGTCTTTTCTAATCAATACCTATTCAGTTAACCTAACTTTGCTTGATACAAAATCTTCTATATACTGTTCTGCAACGACGTTGACTTTCAGCCTCCTAGTTGTTTTATACCAATTATTCCTTCCTCAACGTTTGCCAACAACATCGCTGATGAGTGACGAAATGAGTGCCCAGTTATATATTCAGGATTCGGCTTTCAGATATTTTTTCGGAATTTCACCAAAAACATTGATGCATTTCCTATCCCTGTAAGTCAAGAGGAAACGGCAAGTATCCATATTTATAGGACGTAGAGCAGCATGTTTTTTTATAAATTTCTACAAAACTTTTATTCATTCAATTATTAATTATTTGGGTTGCGTTACATTTTCTAGTTTAAAATATCGGAGTCCCAGAAACATTTTACTCTTTTGTCAATTTAAAAAAGAAGACTTAACAACTTGAAATTTTAATTGAAGTTTTATCTTTTCATTAATTTCTGTCACAAACAACAAAGAATTGTTACTTTAATCGCGCGTAAAGATTACACGTACTTAGTTTTTTTATTTAACACCGGTTAATTCTTCTTTAATATTGGTTACGTTTTCCGTTGTTTGCTTTTTATATTTTCATGTCATCTATATCTAGAATATTCCGTTGATTTCATAAATTGCTTCGAATAATCTTGAAATTTCGGTACATGTTTCAATGTATTATTTTCTTTTTTTTTGTTTGTGTGTTTTAGTCTGTTTATACGTTTTAGTTATTATTGCAGACAATTTGCTTCCTCCGTCATTTATTAGTTGCATTTCATCATTTTCTGATCGTACGGATTTAGTCATTTTTGTTTCTGTTCTTGTTTGTGTCTTTTGCCTTAGGTTGCGGATGACTTCCATGCTTCTTTTCATTTAAATTTATTTTTCGTTTTATTTCTGGAATTTCATTTATAATGTAAATGCTCGTTTCTAGATATTATGTTTTCAGCCTACCTTTGTATAGTTTGTTTATGCATTTTTGAAGGCGAATTTTATATATTAAAATTTATTCCCAGTTATATCCTGCACCCTCTTTTTCTTTTTAGCAATTGTCTTTGCACCGTAAGTAAATATTTCACCTTCAGGCATCCTTTAAACAATCTTACCAGTTCACTTTCATCATTCACATTTAGTTTTTTCATTTTTTAAATAATATTGAGATTCCACTGTTCGCTCTTTTGTTTTTTACATAGATAAAGCTTGTTTAAATGTTAACTTGGAAATAGCAGTTGCTTAAAATATTTTGGATGAGTGGGAAGTACTAAAAGATAAGAAAAACGGGCACAATGACCTTGATTTTTTAAAACTGCTTGTGTATAGTTATTCTGTTACGATTAATGTTGCTATGGAATGTGGTTTTCTAGAGTTCAAAAAGATCTGGGTATACTCGCCTACTATTTCATTTTGCTTTTATTTTTGCTATTTTTTATATTTTAGTTCTTACTTTGCAAACATCTTTAGCGGCAGCTGCTTCCTGTTTTTGGTTAGCGATCAATAAGCTGATATATTATTAATCAAATTGAGGAATTCTTTAATTTTTAACATAAGGTAAAAAATTAAATTAAAAATGATAATGCCATTGTATGCATTTAATTTGTGTTAAGTTGCTAACATTGCCAATGCTTTTAAAATTGTGCACTTGTTATGTGATGGCAAAGTACATATTATATTGCACAGATTTAACTGGCATTCTGCATTTAACTTGTATTAATATACGTAACTTGCCGATATTGGTTCGATGCAATTTCTGCATTGGCAAGATTCATCCGGCAATATATCGGCCCGTGTGTCACCTGGTTACTGGCAGTGTACTTCATTTTAGTACATTGCCAGCATTCTGAGTACCGGCTAAGGAGTACATTGCCAGTACTGACCCATTGATTTGTGTTTATTGGGATGGTATTACTTGCTATGCTGTGTAATGTATTGTTGGTGTATCAGTTTAATCGTTTTCTAATTTGCGTTCTAGTAAAACTCAAATAGATACTTTTAGTATATGTCAGCATTTATTATGATAGTACGTTTTTCGTTGCAAGAAATTCTGCTAAAGTGTAATATTATTTGTTACTTGGGTATTCTTATGGAAAATTTTGCGTCATGGTTTGAAAATCTAGAAGGCGTTTTGTGTTATTGATTATGTAAATAACTGTATACCGTTAGCTAACGTAAGGGATGAGAAAATTAACTATACTTTTTTAAACACTTTGTATTAAAACTCCAGAGTTATAGTTTTGATGAAACAAACGCATTGGCGGCCATTTCAATTTGATCGATTTAATTGTTTTATGTGTATGATGCATTATAATTATTATAATTAAGACTTAAAATTAATAAATCGTCATGTTTGAAAGTAAGGCTTGAAATGTAATTTAGATTCGTAGTTTTTTCTATATTTCATTTATATGTAATTTTGAACACAACATTAAGTGCCGTAAATTTAACTGTAATAATTAACTATGTTATACTTAAATTTGAAGATTAAAATTGAAAGTGGTTTTGTGCAGATGTTTTTAGTTTGTAAAATCATTTTCTCTGTAAGTTATTTATGCTGGCTGGCTTCAATTAAATTATGCTTAATAATTTATTTTCTTGTACGTTCCTGATTTTATGATATAAAAGTTGGGACATGCTTTCAATCGTAATATTTACCTATTGATGGCGATTCTAATGAGTTTGATAACAGAAAAAAACACCAGCGTATGTCATGCCCCCATTAGGAACAAACATCTTGAGGTCACAGGTTGCTTTCTGATTGAACCCTCCTTGTATTTTATTTATTTATTTATTAAATAGTGCAACTTGTATCCATTTTATGGACAATTTCGTATTTTATGTATTAATGTAGGTTGCTTCCTGATTGGACCCTACATCTCTAACTTTTGTTTGATATATTATTGTGTCATTTTGTGTTTACTGTATGTGTATTTTTGAGCCTTGTTCCGACCGTTCAACGAATAGCTGGGTTGCTTCCGTAACTAGGACCTCAGTACCCACTGACAGTCTTGTCAGTTTACTAGCTCTTTATTATATCTTTAATTGATAAATCTTAATCATTTCTTCGCCTGCTCTTCCCCTCCTACTGCCAGTTCCGCAGTTCGTTTCAAATTTAACGATTTCTATTTGAATAAAGAATCACAAACTATCTATACCCAAGTATACGGCGCTGTTTTACTATCCAGTGTTTAATGTTATTTACCCCTTCGCGTATTACACTATTGTGATTATTATTAAAATATGACTGAATAGGATCCGGCATCGTTATATAGCAACAAAACTCCAGATGTCAGCAGGCCACGTCGCTTATTCTGTATGCAAGTCTAAATTTAGTCAGGGTAGCACAGTAAACGGCTGCATTTATTGTATCTTGCTGCATTCGACTAACATGACATTGCCTTAATTCTTAACATTACATTTGGCAGTTGCAATAGATTTATTTCGAATGCGTTTGGACCGGGATTGCTCAACCTGATAGTTACAGAGTCGACTTTTTGAGCGAATCTACATCGATCACTTGTGCCTTTTATAAAAACTGAAAGAAGGAATGTGTACTTTTTAGTTGTGGTGGATGGACTGACCACGTTTACGGATATAACTTCGAAGAATACCAAAAACCGGAAATTATCAGACAATATTAGAGAAAGCGTTAAGAAGAAACAAGAAGAAATCCATGATATAAAAGCATCAGTTTGTATTGGAGACTGCACATAGGAACTAACAAAAGTATGTTGGCCCATGGGTAGTAATAGAAAAAGTAAGTTAGGATATTCGTAACATTGAAAGACTACATGAAGATGAAGGTTATTTATGAGATTATTTGATAGACCTGATGAACGAGGACGTTTATGGTAGTCAGGAAAAGCGACTTGTAAGTTAAGAAGCGTGAGAGAATAGGAATGCGAGAGCAGAGCGAGTCGGTAGCGTAGAGTGTGAAGAGACTGTAGTGCCGCGAATTAATTAGTCGCAGATTGTTTTATTTTAATATTCATGCTTATTTGTTTTTATTCCATCATTAAAAATCTTAAAACAAACGATTGTGTAAAGCGATTTAATAGCTTAACACTTCAATAAATCTTATTCTCAATAATTGTAGCTTAGCCCTCGTACTTTTTAATAAATCGCGGTTTATGAAATTTGATTTTAAAAGATTTTATTTAAAACATTGTTAATAAAAGCTTTATTCTATTTACAATTCTTAATCTATACTTGTAAAGCGATATATTTTGTAGTGCATTTGCTCGGCGTGTGGGAAAATACTATGAAATAACGTACCTTATAAACTTACCAGGTCCAAGTCGAGTCAATCTTTAGTGGTTGTTTTGTTAAATAAATAGAATTAACTAAAGGTTTTGTATTTATAAGTAAGAGACAAACGCTTAACATAATACATAAGTATTATTAATCATATACTCCTCAACAACTAATAAAGTGCGATCTTTTTACCAAAAATAAATCTTAAAGACTACAAACTCAACAGTAATCTAAGAAAGAAGTTTTACCCATACTTGCCTCGCCTGTTTATATCCTTAATTGCAGTATAAAAAAAGAGAATCGACAAAACAAATTAGAAATTTGTCATAAGCTTTATTAAGAGATCGTCAAAAATTGAAAATGTATTGATTAGTAATTAATTAGAATAAGAAAACTTTCGCAGCATATTAAACAACGAGGACAAAAGGAAGAAAAAGCATTTATTTTTTTAGGTATATGAAAATGATACATAGAAAAGAATTGTGCCTTAATGCGTTGAAAATTGTTTTCAAAAAACCAACGTTTCCCTTCCCCATGATGCTCAACAGAAAAAATAACAATGATCTTAATCACTGTAATCCCTATTTATATATTATAAATATAAATAACCATATAGTTTGCACATCAAAAATTATAAAATATCAAAGTTTCTTTGCACTGTCAAACAATAAAAGCATGATTAGCTAACTTTACAAGAATTATTTTAATAACTAACATTATATATATTTATTATAGCGCCACAATAAACAAACTACAACTCGAATTAATAAACGTGGGAGTTTTTAAACTATATCACCCTAAGTTAAGCCTTTTATTTAATATGCCATACAATAATTTGTTTATTGTGAACTATAATTATATTTTTCTTATACAACTTTCATATAATCACCTCCACTACAATCGCACATATAATTAATAAATTTTCATTGTATCCTGTACAAATAAAGCTAAAATATAAATTCATTTTTTTTAAATAGAGAAATGCAGTCCATTTTCACATCTAGTGCAAATACTTAGCCGCTGCGCTCGAAAATATAAGCTAACCTACAGTGACTTGGTGGCAGTCTCGATGGAGGCGCTTGTAATGAAGTATATAAAAAGAGGCAGTGTCTGAAGATCGTTAAATCATTACACGTATTATTTATTGCTTAACACAATACCTATGCAGAATCACGGATCTTCTTTTCTTTCTTCTTCTTAAGGAAGGAAGGAGTTCTTAAACCTTTCTTTTTCTTCTTGTCCTTCTTAGGAGACCCTTCAGATACAGAGCGGTCCTTTATTAATGAATCCTAAAAATAATACACAAATGTGTTGTTGAACGTTAGAGTAATTCAATTTTAGAATGTAGAAAAACATTTTCATAACTTAATAGTCAATTTGAGACACCTCTAAAATCAACTGTGTTATTTAGGTATATTCTACTAACAAACATATTTATATACTTTGTTCAAATAAAATTCTTGATTCGGATAATAAAGATTTAATTATAAAATTAGATCAAGTCGGTCGACAGTATATTCTTACCCCAAAAAATAATCCCAAAAACTGAAAACATTTAGAGGTACTACAAGTCAGCGATTATAATGAAGTTATCAAGAATGTTTAACTAAAGTGGGTTGCCAACTCAGTCTTCAAAAGTAAGGCACGGGCGGTCATCTTTGACTACGGCTAAACAAACGAAGTTACCAATATGCCTTTTTAGAGAGTATTTATTTCTTTTTGACTTTGTTAAATATTTGCTTTCCATACACAAAATTTAAAAACAGTAAACACTCCAAATTTATTAAATAGAATTTTAATATTGCGTAAATAAGTTTGCTGTAGCCAAAACTATTTTTGCTGCTTTAAATTGCAAAAATGTAGCGAAAGATGAGGAAATCATATTGCATTTTACCTGTAGCTAAATACTATTTAAGAGTTTGATTTTGTAGTGCATATGGACAATTTTACACAAAATGCATAATGAATCTCGTCAGTAGAAGACATGAATTAAGCAGAAAAATATTGCTTTTAAATTCATAAATGTGATAATACAACTTCCGTCGCGCGTGATTGCAACAAATAAGTTTTTATAATATTAACAAAGATAGTAATTAAGATTGTCATGTATTTTTATTTTACTAATTAAATTTGAGAATCCATAAGCTAAACACGAATTAGGCATGTTTTGTTTATTCAACGCACTAACTTTAAGAATATTTAACAAAGTCAATGAGAAATAAATAAGCTCGAAAAAGTTAACTTTTTCCGTAAGCCACATAGATAAACTTAGTTTGTTTAGCCCTAGTCAAAGTTGGCTGCCGTGACGTCAGCGTGCCTCACTTTAGGTTCGGCCAGATTGTATTAAGTTAGCTATCCAGGTGATTATATAACATCCTTGGAAGTTGTTTAAATACTTTTTCAATAGTGCAATATACGAAACTCAAAAAGTATTAAAAAACCATAAACTGGAACTAACAGATATAAAAATATCTAGTGCCAGTTTATTGTACATCAGTTATGTACTGTGCTAATGTTAATAACTTTCAAAGTACTATAATTAAACAATAGAAAAAGGTTCTTTTAAATCAAACTCGTCCAGTGTAGCGAGACCAATAGTAGTACCTAATTTTTCTTGTTCAACGAAGATATAAAAGTATATGTTATAAAGGTTAAGATATAAAAGAAAAATAACAGATCGAATGTAGGTACTATAAATGTGCAATAACGCATGGGCAGATTACACATAATATATGACATCATCAACGTTGGGAGAGCTGTTGACACAAAGTTGCGAGTTTTCAGTTTGTGTATTTAATTTTTGTTTTATATTTCGTATACAATTGTTGTGTTGTATACATTCAGAAGCTGTGAGACATTTTTGTTAAACAAATTGAATTGGTTCATCAATATACAGTTGTGTCCAGTATGAAATGATGTATGTACATTGGGATACTGGAAACCGTTAAGAGATACAAAGTCGGTTAAATGGAAGAAAAAGTGTGTATTTGTTTCACCAAAAATAATCTAGGTTTATTTTATTTCAAATCGATACTGATACGGCGTGGAAAACAACAACCTGTATTTTCGAAAAACCACATTTTCTTTATTACAAAAACTGAAATAATCAAATTTTCAAGACATAAGTGAGAAGATATCCCAATTTTACAAATGGTATCAAAAACATTCTACGCCTACTATGATGCAAACGACCAAGGTCATGTTTTCTAATTCTTATTTTTGCATTTTTTTTATCGTCATTAGAGATGCTCTTGAACCATTTATAGCATGTGTATGTTCAGACAAAACAAATAATAAAAAATAACAAAATTAAGATTTTTTAGTAGTAGGCTTTGATATTTTTATCCAATTTTGTCATAGTCGACTTTGCTTTGCTATCTTTTTAACTATCTAACTGTCATTTCATTGTCTGTATCGACTATCGGAGTAAAAAGTTCAGACCCCTGCGTTTGAATATATATGTATAAAAATAGATAAAGGAAATAATTTTATATAACATATGCTTATGCAGATATTTAAAAAAAGAGACACAATTTATAAGCAAGAATTAGCACAACTGTCATTGTAGGTTACTTAACGTGGGGTCCGTTTTAAGCTTCCTACTAAATTAAAATACTCGAAGGACCTTTGTTGATTTTATTTATTAAATACAACTTTAAATTAACTTTACATTTCTTTCAGATTATAAAATGAACACTGCTCTTAAAAGACTGTCCCTGCTTCTCCCATGCTACCTAATTTTTATGCACCACCCTCGCCTACCTTTAAGTGGGGTTAAATGTGTTTACTGGCGTAAACAGTCATTTTTATTCCCAAATGTTTGAAATGACGTATTTCAGATATTGTTTGGATTACTAAATAGAACAGTAAAGTATAATAACTTTGTTATTATAACAAATATTGAACATACCAATCACAAAAACTACGGTAGATTATTTTTCAATTAATTAAATTAAATTTTCGATTATTTTCCAAGAGTTTTAAAATATTGAAGTGCAACAGCCTTGATATTTAGCGGGTTGCAGCGAGGAGAGGTAACGTAATGTTTATGTCCTCATGTGGTGTGAAACGGTAACCTATATAAATTTAGATTATTTTTTATACCGAGGCCTGTATATATACCGCTCTATAGCGATTCACAAGGTCGTCAAATTGTACGCCGCCTACGTCAATTCAGACGTGCATGTAAGCTATACATCTCTGTTTAATATATTATATATTATTTAAAAACCACTACTTTATTGTTTAAAAATAAATTGTATAAGTTGATTTTCTGTAAATGTGTTTTATTCGAACTATTAAAGCTTTTAACGAAGAAATCGTTTAAGTTGTACAAGTATATACAAATATATCAATTTATAGAAATTCAGTTTTATATTGCTATAAAGAGTATACTTTTGTCTATGTATTACATAATTTTATGTAATTTTCAATGAAAATGCAATTGTAGGTATTTTAAGTTGCAACTTTTCGTAATGAGCGCTAAAAACTACACCTTCTTGAACATTTTTTTAAATATAATTAAAACAGCGTTAGTTAGAAGTATAAAATATGAATATGATATTTAGCTTCAAACTCAGAGATCAGAACTTTTTACTCCAATAGTAGTGTGTGCAGTTAATAAATTATGAATTTTATAAAACTCTTTAATTCATTTTGTTTAAATCACATTCATTTAGTTTCTGATAGCAGTTGCCGTTAAAGTTTTTGCTAATTTAAAGTAAAATATCAAAGCCTAGTACCATGAAATCTTGATTTTATTTTTTGACTGAACTTACACATGTTATACATGGTTAAAGAACATTTCTAATGAGAATTTTGAAAATGCATAAATTCAATATGGTGTCTATAAGAATAAAGAATGTTGACTTTGGCCTTTCGCAACATAATAGGCGTAGAACTTTTTTGATGCCATTTTTGGAATCGCCATATCTCTGTTACCCCTATCTTAAAAATTTGACGACCCTAGCTTCTATAACAAATAAAATATTGTGGTTTTTTGAAAATGCACATTTTTTGCTTTTCACTATGTATCTACGTAACGGTTTTGTTTTTCAGCAAACAAATTTTCAACTTTTCTTCCATTCCACCGGCTTTGTATCTCCAACGGTTTTCAATATCCCTATCTGCATTATTTTATACTAGACACTATAAATACGTTGCTGATAAAACATTTTCGGCTGTGTGTGCTAATTATTTCCTAACACCAATTTCAACCTCTTCGTCCGAATTAAGCTAACACCCTTTTAGTCACTGTTTAATGAAGCAAGTTCTTTAAAATCCAAGACGCGCACAATCGTAATTAAAAAAACATGGCTACTATTACTTTTTCTGTCGAGGGCCCGACAAATGTTTTTTCCTTTGGAGATTGTGGATGCTTCTACTGCATATTTCGACGTTTGTATTCTGGTTCGTAGTGATAACACTAAGACTCATCACCCGTAATTTGGTATATAAAAGATTTTGTTTATTGCGCGTCAAATGCTGAAACGATTCTTCTGCTCATCAGTAAGTCCTCGTTGAAATCACTATGACATCTCTAACTTTGATATGCCAATGTGCTCGTAAAATAGTTTCCATGTGTTTTACATTATCATCTAAATAAGCAACACGTGGAGGTCCATGATCAAAACTCGTTAACCAAGTAAAAAAATGTTTATAACCTCTTTGGCACGCTTCGAGCGAAAGTCTGTCAAAGACCCTGGTCGAAATTGTCTGGACCGCTAGAATCGTGTCGAATTTTCAGATCTCTGTTGATTCGAGTAAATAAAAAGAAACCGCTCGGAGCTAGGCCGGGGCTATAGAGCAGCTGCGGCAGTATTGCAACGTTGAACCTAGCGAATACGTGTGAAAGGACATGTCATCTCCGATCGGACGCGCCGGACTTGATCCTTCAAGTGGCAAAGCGCTGCAGCGTAAAAGACGACTGTCAATATTTAAAAGCTTACGCACTTTCACCAGATTATCATAAATTCGGCTTGTTGAATGTTTCCCAATTTTATAAGCCTTTTGAATCATAGCAAAAGTATCTGCACTGATTTTGTTCAGTGTCACACAAAACTTTTATCAAATAACGCTTCGGAGTTTTCGCTAGAGGTCATCGACACGCACTCATGCCACTAGCGTTTTGCTCACTATAGTGACTCCAACGCACTACTACTTCCCTCTGTCGCACTCTCCCCTACCTAAGAAAAAATCAGTCTTGAAATTTTGTGAACGCAAAGTGTACGCCTCTCCCGTTCCTTTCCATTTCTGTTTATCTTAAGCTAACATTAACTAACTCTCCGCCATGAGTCTCAGTATATCATTAGTCCACCTACATTACTTTAGCTCCCCATGGTCACTATTCTGTTGTAATGCGTGTTCATTTATAGTGTTTCATTCGGGCCACGTGTCCTGCCAATCTCCATTTCTCTTAAGCAATAATGCCAAATAGTACCGCCATTTGCATATGAACTTCTCATTGTTTTAACTATAAAAATTCTGTTTCAACGACATCAATTAATGCAATCAAATTAGAACTAAATTGTTCTTTCACTAATTGAGAATCGTCGAACAACCAGACGTTTGAATTATGTGTATTAAAAACTAAATATTCGACCTGTAACCGCTATATGTATGAAAAATAAATTTAAAATCTGTTCATTTGAGTAAGCAACTTAATCCTTTTGACCATGTTTATTTTTTGAAATTACGTAGCTAACAAAATCCGTAACATCCGTCGAAGTGGTCAAAAAAATTTAAAAACATTGTACCGACTTTAAAATTTAACGAAAATTTCAAATAGTACAAACAAATCAAAAATCCAAAACTCAATTCCCTGTACCTACTTATAGGTGAATGATACCAAAAAACTAAATCGAAATTAAATTTTTTATCGAGTACCGCAATTAAAAACCAATGAAATCTATCAAAAAGAATCTAGAAATTAAAAAAAAAGTTTTAATCTAAATGAAATACTATTGCAAAACTCGATTGAATATAGTGCAATAACACTAATCTTATCTAGCTGATAAGGTTCTAATACAAAATCAGGTAGTACTTAAAACAAGTGTTAGACAAATATTGATTTTTGCTATGCATCGTTAAGTTATTATAATAAATACAGAACTTGATCAAGTACTGCCATATTCACCAAATATGTAAATAATAACAAAATCCAAAACATTGGATTATTAGAACTGATTGTTTAACACAAATAAAAAATATTCTAATGAATTAAGACACTATCTAAACGAGACAAAAAGTCTTTCTACGCTAATCAAAAAGAAGTTTCTCTACATTCCAAAATTCAAATAAAATTTTGATCATATGTTACCTCTTTGCTACTTTGCGAAATTGTGCTTAGATGTGCATCTGACTGGTCACCATTCACTGTATTCTCGCCTATAAAAAAATTAAATTAACATTCCAATTTACCATAAATTATCTTAAACTAAAAGAAAGCCAAAAAAACAAAAAAAAGCGCGTGCATTGATTAAAGTGTAAATAAAAATAAATACCTTAATAACAGGCACAAATCTTTCACCACAAGCGTTAAGATTAATTTTGTTACACTGTTGATATGTATGCGTGTGCATTGATTATTTATTAAAATGTACAATGTTTTACAAGCAAAAAATACAAGCTACGAATCTTCGAAAAACCAAAATTGAACATTTTTAAACATTCCTTATTCTATTCTTAATTGTACCCTGTTTAAAATTTTAGTACTTAGGTATTAATAGTAAAATTTAAATTTAAAAACCAGGAAACATTTTAAAATTTTGCATTATCGTAACCCATCCAGTCGCCTTCATGTTCACACCCTTTACTGTCGCTACCTTTATGTTCTGCGTCGATTGTTTCAGTCTTAACAAAATTTACGTTTGATGATTGCATGTAAGAAAATGAATTAACGGTATTCGTTCGATAAAAACTAACCGTATTACAAACTACAGTTGTTATCTCTGGGTGATCATATCCAACAAACGTAGTTTCATTTTCGTTTAATTGCTGGTCAGCGTCTGAAGAACTCTTTATCCCATCCACTTTCTCGTCGTTATCATTCGTAACAAACTCTGAAAACAAATTACCACTAGGTCCTTCTATAACTGAAGTCAAAACTTCTGCTTTGTCAAATTTTTGTAATACTAAATCGGGTGGTGGTTTTAAAGGAATTTCGTCCACATTAACAACTTCTTTTTTTCTCGACGAGATTTTGTTAACGTCTGGTGATTTTGTAATAGCTATCCAATATTTTTCGTTACGTAAACATTTAGATTCTTTGGCTTTGAAACTAATTACAATTTCATCGTCAACAAATTCTTGTCCACTATCATTATCGGCGACTTCCCCCGCATTCATAACAGGTGCACATCCTGGAGTCGACTTTTCGTCCACACCTTCAGAGAACTGAGAAAATCGTTCAAAATCCGTAGTTTCTGTTTGATTATAGTACTTATCAAAAAAATTATCCAAAATATCCGCAACTATTTCGGTAATCGTGAAAATTTTGTCTGCGACTACACTGCATGTTCCAGACGAATTTTGAGGCAAGTTGCTGTTTATGAAACGCTCATCTATATCAAATTTCCTAACTACGTTTTGAGTTATGTTAAAACGAAGTAGGTTTTTATCTTCATTACTCAAAACATCGCCACAGTCATTATTATAATATTTTTGTAATTTTGTGTACAATTTAACAACGTTTTCGTCATAAAGCATTTCGGAAAATACGAGTTCTTCAAAACACTGTTGAATTAGATAATCGTAGATAGCATCCGACATTTTATTAACCTTTTCATCAACATTAACTGGACATTCTTCGTAAACTACATTTTCGTTTATATCAACTTCGTTCTTGGTATCGTTTTCTACACAGGGATCACTTTTCAGTGATGAACAAGATTTCCATGATAAAACGCTTGTAGTTTCTTCGACTTCAGCGTTTGCCGCATTACCGGTTTCAGAATTCAAAGACATTAATAACGCATTCTCTATTGCGTCGTGAAGTAGAGTCAAATCATTATCAATTGTCTTCGCTTTTTCGATTACACATCTTGCTAAACGTGACAAATTCCATTCGGATTCCACTTCATCAGATTGTAATTTTTCAGGTTCCGTGCCAGTGTCTTTGTTTATATGATCGACCAAATTATCATGTAAATTTTGCATAATGTGCATTTCGTATTCTGAACCCTCAGAATTTAGTAAACACCTGTTAGTATTATCCGGAGAAAATAAATGAGAAACACCAAGTTGTGACGGCGAAGTGCTACTAGAGCTTTCGTTTGAATTATTTATAAACGATGTTTGAGAACTTGTTGTACGTAGATCTTGTACGTTAACTATGTTTAAAGCGTTAGCAAATGGAAAAATAAATTCTTTAAGCGTTTGTATCGGTATATCGAGTGTAATAGCTCTAGTATCTCCTACTTTGATAGTAACTCTAGGTTGATTTATGTGTTGTACTACCGCGTTGGTAGCTAAGTAATTGTGCATTTCTGGGAATCCAAGCTTCACCAAAACGGGACGCATGCATTGTGCCGTATAACCAATGCGTGCAATGTGATAATGGATAGGATTTGGTGTAATGTAGGAACCACTAGGAAACCCAGCGTGACTACGCGTTCTATACTTATTTTCCACACCAATAATTTCTTGCTTCAAAATTTTACCTGAAATAAATAACCTTATTGTTAAGTGAGTTAAATAAAATTATAAATCGCAGTTCATTGATTTCTGTAATGTTTAGCAGCACTTAATCAAAACATGTACCCATTAATAGAATAAGCTTAAAAACCCAAACCGTTTTAGCTGCATATACAATGTATAAAGTTAGCATAACACAAAATTAACAACAAAACAATAAACGTTTTCCCTTGAGAACTTACTCTTATTACTATCCATAGATATTCTTTCCGTTTTACGTTGTTGCAAAGGATTGTCATCAGCTAAAATCATGCAACGATTACATGCAATTGAAAAATTATTTGCATTTGTTGACGTTCAGAAAAACAATAAAGATAACACTTAAAATGTGACAGATTAAATACAACAATTTGTTAGTTAGGAATTATATGTCGCGTTTTATTCAAATACATTTTTTGGAATTCGTGGCTGTAATATTCACTATTTAACAGCTTCATAGTTTAGAGTTCTTACGTAGCTCCGTTCCCACGAGATGGCATTTGCCTCAATTTTTACATAAGGCATTAAATTCTTCTAAGTGTAACGAAACATAACTTTCAAACAATATAGGATGCGACAGAGGCTCGGGAGGTGATAACAGTCCTTACTGCTAATACGTTTTGATATTTTTGTCTTGCGTAAAAGTGCAAAAACGGAAAACACCTCAACGTTTGTCGCATAAGTCATGTCAAATTTATTTTTCAGAAAGTAATCAAGGGATGTCAGATCCAAAAATCTAAATTAGTCAGATTTGCATCGCGCGTTCTTTATCGAAGTTTTCTTAAGAATAACGAAGATTTAGTACAAACTGTGGAGAAAGCCTCCTGCAAACATTTTATAAAATCGTGGGTCATCCAAGTACTGCAAGTGGTCATGAGTGTTGAAACTACGCGTGCAGCGATTATTTAAAGTCTAAATGGATGAATCCGTAAAGCACATCCATCAGTAAGTTTTGTATATGCACAAAATATGTAGGCACGGTTTTTCAAGAACTGAAGTTTCATCTATATATGAACCAAATAATTAAACCCAAATGAATTCATGAAATGGGGGTCACTTTAGCTTGAAGATGACAGTGTAGTGCGGAAAGTTGATCACAACAATTATAAGGCCCTACTTTTTTAGGACCTATGGATTCTAGCGATCGTAATAATGCAATTCAAAATTGGATCAGAAACTGAAACAATGGCCATTCTTGTAGTGGAGGCGAAAAAACACTAGAAAAACTTGCCAATTCACGGAAATAAAGAACCTTAGTAATATCAAAAACTCCAATCAACGAATATTTTGCGCTACAGTGCATTGGATTGCTTCATGGATTAACTATGAGAACGGCCAAACGAATTGCATTGGCTACGGAACCAAGAAAAACAAACAACGGCGGCACAAACACAGAAAACGCAAAAAATACCAATAGACCGGTTTTACAAAGCTAAAAAAAATAAGAAAACAAGCAAGAGAGAATTATAAAGCTGGAATAAATATTGAGAAAGTAATCTATTTCAAAAAGTGTGTGAATATGTTTTAGTTCAATTGATAACAAAAAGAATAAGCAATAGAAGAAGAGCAAAGAATTTGAGAACTTCCAAGTGCTTTAAAAAAGTGCGCACAACAAAAACTTAAGTTTCATGCAGAAATATTTCCTGGAAAAACTATGTATAATTAATCGCATCCTATACGTAAGAAAACGTTACTATCTTTTCAGTTCATATCTAAATAAATCACGTGATGCAAAAATACAGAAAAATCTCATTTGTACACCGTAGAAGTATTTGTTTTTTGTTAGAAATCTAAAAGCACCATATTAATTACAATCCCCTTAAATTCTTAAACTATTGTTATTAACACACAGTCTATGAACGAAAACTTATTTCCTGCGACCACGAATTTGAAATAACGTGCAACGTGATAATACCTTTTTTAAAAAACATTAAATTTGTTCTTACATTATTTCCTATTATAAGTGTTCATCAAAATACACAAGTTACTTTAAAATTTCTTTTTCAATCTGAAAATATCACAACAATTTTCAGAAAACAGTACAATACACTACAATAGTTCTTCCTCGTAATCAAGATAGATCTGTACAACCAATTTATTCATGTTTAGTTTTCGTTCAAAGATCCTCATACAATACAATTAAAAACAAATTATCTGTCAATTTCCATTAGATTAAAATAAACGCTTGTAAGCGCTAGGATTTTTTTATTTAAATTTAGTTAAGCCAATAAAGTTAAAATAAATGAAAGCCACAAATTAATTAGTGTTAATGTAGACTTGCAGCTTATTTAACGACACATTTAGATCAATTAGTAAATACACTAACGTGTGAATTAGCAAGCAAAAATGATGCAATAGAAAATTTCAAACAAAACTGCTATTATGAATCATGCGATAGGTAAACAATTTGCAAACCAAGTCAAAATCGCATACAAATTTCACATGTAATCACCCCTTAAAAAGTGTAAACTTAGAAGTCATTTTCATAAGAAGTTAACAATTGAGGGAAAGTTAACACATCATAAAGAACTAAGTTACTAAACAATAAGTATGATCTAGTGTGCTTCTATTAAGATGCAAATGATTATTCTTCTCCAGTGATGAACACTTACCCTCTGTCCATCACTGTAGTTTTTCAAACTCTTGTAAAAAGGGTATCATTATTAAAATTACTTTAAACCCTCAGAAAAAAACCCTAGTAAAAATAAAAGTAAGAACTTACCATCACTAAGAACAAGTTCAGGATGAGTTCTTGTTGGAACTTGCTTGGTTTCTATCCGTAATACTTGAGGTTCTAGAAATAAATTTTCACAGTTACCCTTGCAGCTTTTTTTTAATGTCTAATATAGTGTTGTCATAAATAAAGAAACTTACCGTCTTTGCTTTCCTCTTCAGTTTCACTGGTGATTGATGTTGGAGATCGTACGTTACCATCAATTCTCTTGTTCGCATTTGCCGACGACAACCCTTCGGACTCGCTGTAGTCGGTATCATCTAATAACAATTACATTTAAAAAAAATACGAAAAAGATATAATTAATTTTCGACATACATTCGCCTTTTGATTTCTTCTCGATCACTTTCTTATATTCGTCTAACTCTTCGTCCGTTACCGAATCGAATGGATTTTTGGCGTAAGGCGATTTATACACAGTTGCATTATGTTGAAAACCACGTTGAATAATTCCCTTCGATGCTGCCCCCATTAATACAACGTGATCGCCCGTTTGAGTAACGCCCGCGTCTTGCATTTTTTTAGCCTCCTCCCATGTCACACCTTCGAGGATGTGAGATTGAGGACCTGCTGAGATTTTATCGGCTCTTCGATAATCTTTTATCTTTAATTGAAAAAAATTTATTAACCACTAACGATAAATATTAAAATCAAATCCGTAATTAATCAAAATAAATAAAACTGAATTTAAAGAAAATTAGGTTAGACGAACTTCAAAAAATAACCTTACGTATATTGTAAGAGTTGATAGCACCTTTTCAATATTGATCCTATTATCAGTGACATTAGTTACTTTACAGAAGCGTTTTTAGAGTAGTTTTAAATGACCAAGTCATTGTCCGTAAAAATACTAAATTAAATTTAGTTCATTCCCGTTGTTCCTAATATTTCCGGAGTCAAATTCGCAATTATTCGTATGAAAACTAAACGAAATCTCTCCTGCTGACCACGGCGTAAAATTTTCCTCGTTTTATTTTTTTTTCATCCTATTGTTCAATTTCAATTGAAACGTTACACATTTATTTTCCCATTTAATTGTTCTACTTCCTTATTTACAACACACATTGTTCATTTTTAGTCATTGTTAAGATTTTTCTAATTTCTTTCTTAAGTTTTATCCAATCTTTACGTCTTGTTTTCTCTCCTCCTTATCGTTTTCCCTTAATTTCATCTCTTCTCGTTCATCTTCGTCCGTTCTTTTAAATATCTTTATTAGGTTTCCACCTTGTAGTTTTTGTTTGTCTTCAGCACGTTATCTATTTTCTGTCCTTTCTTCCATCATACTGTCGTCAGGTTGTTTTACCATTTGATCAGTTGAGATCGAAGCCCCATATTGGGCGCCAAAATGTTCCAACGTAATGTTTAATACCTTCGTTAATATCACTTCACGTACAATGTCATTTATTTATTATTCACTATGAGATGGCTATTTATATTCATTTTTTATGCTGGTTAAATTGCTTATAACTTTAATTATTTTTATAGACACTACAATATGTACAGCAGTGATTTCGATATATTACAGTTGTTAACAGTGATCAGCATCTGCCTACTTTCTAATTTTAAATATAAAGTCAATACGTTGACCTGACAGCTAGTGCTTACTACCATCCTTATATATTGCAAACACAAAAATCATTATGCGGAATAAAGAATAGTATATTCTAAAACGAATGTTACAATGACGATAATTGTAATGCGAGTAAGTTTGCTTTAACGAACCGCGTAGTAACGATTTAAGCAATATACGAGCCGAACAAAAAGGAATTGTAACTCGTTTTTCATACTACTTTCTCTCTTTCGCTTTAATTGACATTATTTATTCATAAAAATTGTAATATATGTATAGCAGCGGCTTTCGATATATTAAAAAGCAGTTGCACGAAGTTCTCCTAATGTATGCAAAATAAAGAAAACTTTTCAACCCACTATTTTTTAATTTAAATAATTGTACAAACACTATAAATATACTCTGTGGCATTAAAATTGCAACCCCAAAAAAAGTTGGAAATTTTGTGACCAAACTTGGCAAGAAGGTTTAACTACTTAGGGCCGGTTTTTCAATCATAGTTTAAGCTTTGGTTAACTTAAACTCAGGTTAATTAAAAATACTGTCATATGATTGGTTATTGGTTTTGTGCCAACTAATAATATGACAGAATTATAAAATTAACCGTAGGTTAGTTAATCCGGAGTTCAAACCTTAATTGAGAACCCGGACCTTAGAGGCAGTAAATGATTAAAATTTTATTCAAATCGATCAAGTGGTAACGGCATATCTAACGTTTTCTTTTTGTTTCTACTACATTATCGTGTCTTGGTTAATTTTAATATTGATATCTCTTGTGCTTCTTTTATTTAACGTATCATGCGAGTGTGATTCCTCCTAGAGTGCGACAGCCGAAAAATTACCGCTAATTAAGCGAATTGAACAAAGGTCGAATTGTTGGCTTACGTAAAGGTGGTTTTTTATACAGAGAAATTGCAATCGTCTTAACGGGAAGCAATTCACTATTGTGCGCTGTTATCAAGCATGGACTAGGAAAGATCAGAATCGTCGCAGACAATGAACTAGGGGACGGAGGCAAACAAATTAGCATGGACTAGGAAAGATCAGTTGTCGCAGACAAGGAACTGGAGGACGGAGACAAACAAATGAGGTGAGGACCACCATCTTCGACAAAAAGAAACCGATTTTTCAGTACCAGTACAATCCCCGATCAATGGTTAGGTAATAAAAGTTGTCCTGTCCTGTAACAGTTTACCGTCAAATCAAAAGTTTCGAATTGCAATCCTATTGGCCACATCTTGTACTACCACAGACGGCTTAACACAGACATCAACGTTTAAAGTAGTGTAGGTTTGGACTCCATTGAAATCTAAAACAGCATAGAGTAGATTTCAATGATGAATCCTAATTCTGTCTAGAGATGCAACTGGCCTTATGAGAATCAGATGAAGACGTGGGACGGCGCGATGTTCAATTTTCTGTTGAGCGGCATGTGCACTACACTGTGGAGATTATGTTATGGAGTGCTACAGCCTATGGGAGTAGGTTTCGTTTGGTATTCATCAGAGGCAATGTGAACGTCCGGCGATATGTTAACGAGATGGTCGAACCCCATATTCTTCTATTCCTTCTGCAGTTGGAAGACCCACTCTTCCAACAAGATAATGCCCGTCCCCACATAGAAAGACACTCTATGAACCGATTCGAAGAGGTAGGCCAGTATTAATCTCTTACCATTGCCAGCCAGATCTCCCGGAGGAGGAACTTAGCTAATTCTCCACAAACACGGGAAGCTCTCCGGCATGAATTGCAAGTTGCTTGGAATACACTAACTCAAGAGAAAATCGACCAGATGTTAGAATCGATGCCACGAAGTGTGAGAAGGAGTGACGAAAACAGAGGAAGACCAACACATTATTAAATACAAATTATACTCTATGACATTGAAATTTCAACACCAAGAAGTAGTGGAAATTTTTTAACCAAACTTGGCAGGAAGGTTTAGTTACTCAGAGGTAGTAAATGATTAAAATTTAAAAGAAAAGGAACAAAGACGAACACTGAAGATTATGTAGAACTCTGGTTTTGAATAAAAAATTCTTGTTCTCCTTGTACATTTTACAGATTAATGACTTTGGAAACTTTTTGTGAACTGTGACGCTGTAGTCTGGATATGTCATCCGTCTTACAAACATTCGTCGGTACATTTTTCCTAACCTATCTTTGCTTTTGTCGTATATTATTAATAAGTATTTAATATATAAAAATGTAATTATTTTTAAGTTTTGTTAACGTAGTGTTTGCCTTGTAAATAAATTAACGTTTTTAAGATTCACATAAGCTTTTTTTTAGTTTATTAATTCCGATATTCGACTCAATGCCACAGTTCACGACATAATGAAATATATCTACTTTTTTACCTGGTGGCAGCTCAGTTCATCCTCAAATTTACACGCATGATATCGCTTTCTCGTGGACACATTGTTTATATGAAGATATTAAAAAACCAATATAGGTAATCAATAAATCTTTGATTTAAAAAAAAAGTTAATTATACCGTATCTTGTTTTGAAAAACCTTTTTAAAAAGTTCAAGAAACTATTTCTACCATGATATATAATAAACAAACGCTTATAAATGTTAAAATAAAGTAAAAACTAAATAACTATAAATTACCTGTTGTTGTAGCTGCTTAAATTCTTTTGGATTAGTGTTCTTGGGTACAAATTGAAGCGCAGATTCAATCTTCACTGGTGTGCTGGAGTGAGTCGGTGAACTCTCCGCAACCCACTGCAAGACAAAACCAGCACATTAGCGACCAGAATTAAATTTAAGTTAACAAGTTAGCCTATGTGTGCCTGCGCCCTTTGTGCACTGTCAGTAATCTCTAATGTACTGGTTTTGCCACACAATTAAAGGGCACGACAAATAACGGGCACATGTACACATTTCAAAATCGTTAAAAAAAAATTAGTAACTTTAGGGTTTTAGAAATAGCAACGTTTAGTGGAATGATTATTTATTAAAAAGGCTCGTATATTAACATGGCAATGGTTAAGCTTAAAACTTTTCATGCTAACAGTGATTAAAACATGACACATTAAGACTAGATTTATTATTATATGCGTATTAGTTTTACTGTTACAACGACCACTTAAAAAAATGTGTCATAAAATTTTTCTAATAAAATATAGTAGCTGTCACTCAATAAGAAGTGCATAATTGTAGCGTTCGTAGTATTTGTTAAATCAAAATATAGTACAAAAAACTATATTTCTAAAAAAATAAATTTCTTTGTAACATCTATAATATTCTATAGTAACTTAGTCATCACAATTGGTTCTCCCTTACAAAAATTCTGCTTTAATTAAAATTCACACTCAGCATTTTTTTAAGCAAGAATCAATCGTGTATATTTCAGAAAATCGTCAATTAAAGTAAGTTAGTTATTGGCAAAAGTCTAATTACATCGTTGTGTACATTTATTATATATTTATACATAAAGCTCAAAACGTTAAGATATGTGACTAAAAAAGCGAATCGTTTAGGTTGTAATTATCAACCTCTCAAACATATATAGAGCAACGTGAGAGGTTAACACTTACGCGAAGCAACTCTTTAAGCGTAGTATATAAAATAAATTCCTCTACAAAAATATGGAAGCGTAAGGAGTACTCTAAATGCGGGTTTCACTACACACGATTCGAATTTCTAAATGCATAATATCAATAAAATAATTAATATTAAAATTGAATTGAATATAGTATAAAAGAATGATCAAATTATAATTCAACGTATAATGCTCAAAAAATATAACAATTGTTATTGAATGATAAATTGAACAATTACTCCTTATCTTCAAATTTAATATATTCTACCTTAGTAATTTTCTTGGGATCTGGGGTACCCGTTTCGAGAATTTCCACCTTTTGGTACACATTTGGCGAGTTTAACCATCTTGTACGATCGTGTCCTTTACGTCCATCGAGTCTCTTCCACAATCTGTAACAAGATATTGTTTAAACTAATTGTTAAATTAGAAGTTGGTACCTTACCCTTGTCTGTAAAGTTCTTCCTCTTCCAAAAGGTAACCAAGAGATGAAACTGCGGGTGGTAGTTCGACATCGTTTTTAGGGCGAGGTAATTCTCCTTTAACTAAAGGATGTCGATAAATGTAACCGGTGCGGAAACCTGCGTTATCGAGCATTCTCATAAGAGCTTCAAATTCGACACCTCCAATACGCCATTTTCGTTCAACTTTCTCTTCTAAGATAGATGGATGATCTGGTCTTGGAGTACTTTGAGGAGGTTTACGGGCAGCGTCGTACAACTTCTTTCGAGCTTCGTCTGGCAGCAATGTCAAATTATCTACACCAATGTTATTTAACTTGAGCTGTGTTTCACATGCCAGGACGGTATTGCGAACATTAAAAAAAGCTTCTTCTATTGTCTCACCACAACATACAGCACCTTGATTTGTCAATAATAGCACCTTATTAATAGGTCCCAAATTTCTAGCAATTTTTTCTTTTTCTTCAGGATCGTTTACTCCACCGATGTATTGATGCGAGCTCACTTCTCCAATTACTACAGATTCCTGACTAATAGGCAATAAACCACATTTAAGCGAAGAAACTGCTACTACTGACGGTGTATGAATATGAATGACGCATTTAATATCTGGACGAGCAGCATGAATGGCAGCGTGTAAAGAAAATCCGCATAAATTTACTCCAAAGTTGGTAGTTCCTTGTTCCACAATACTTCCCTGCATATCAACTTTAATCAAACTAGATGCCGTAACTTCATGGAACAAAACTCCAAATGGATTAACCAAGAAATGTTCTTCATCTTGATTCAATCTGGCAGTGATTTGAGAATTGACACCTTGTGCCCAACCGTATAAATCAATCAAACGAAAAACAGCTGCTAATTTACATCGTAAAATTTTTTCACCTTTCGCGTAACCCATAGCTTCAACTCCTCTTATGTCATTAATTGGTACTACACAATTTGAATTTTTAAATATTCCACCGGAATTCTTCGAAACGCCCATCATATCAGATATTTGTTGCATTAAATTAGTGGTACCAATTCCTTCTTTAAGTTGTGTTTCGATGATTCGTTCCAATTCTTCTCTAAATAACCTGCTGTTCATTATAGCTTCTACCCGTTTTCTTCTCTCCATTTCTCTTACATCTGCGTCGATATCTGCAGGTCTGAGCTTGGTGCGTTCATCTTCTTCGATTCCATCTATCCCATTAGACTCGGGTATTTCCCCGTGACTTATATCGGCCATTTTTCTTTATACCTGAAACGAAATATCAAATTGAAATAACATTTCATAACTATAAGTAATTATATAAATACTTGATCGAAAATCGAGAATAATTTATACTGTCAATAGTCATTACATCATAGATCACTTGAATATTGTATTTTGCCAGTTTTTAGTCCCATAACTTAAACGCATAATTTCAATGGCATGTGGTGAAAAAAAAATACTAAATTATACAAATACGTGCTACTCAAACATTCTTATCTGCTTTATTGATAACGACCTTTATCATAGCAATACAATTGCACAATCTTCGTATTTTCAAAACTAAACAATTTTATCCTGCTCGCTTATGCAGCTTTAGTATTAATCGATGAAAATTAATTCAATAACCACAAATGCATTTTCTTCAAATACTAATTATACCATTTACATAATTAATTAAGTTTTTTTATCAGTTATGGTTTTAATCCTATTTTCGGTTAAATGAAACGTACTACAATATAGGTAGTTACGCCTAGCAACCTAATGTGCATTTATTCTACACACCTTTAAAAATACATACGCGTTTTTATGGTAGTAAATTGTATGTGACTAATACAGTAAGTTTACCAATTGTTGTAAAAGTATGTTTACCATATAATCGTAATTTGCATTAATCAAAACCGGCATTTTATAATGTCGAAAGCGAATAAATAAACATTTTTTTAACATCCATTGATGTTATAAACAATAAAAAAATCTTGTAGTATTAGTTTTATCGTCATAAAGCTTAGTCAGTTCAAACGTATTATGTTATTAAACATTTTATTCACTTTCACTCAATATTATAAATAACCTCAATATTTCACTGACAGAACAAGAATTTCAATTATTTTAAAGAATTCGTTGCTTACAATATTTACTCATACAGTACAAAGGGTTTTTTTTTCATCAATATATAACTCGACGTACAAATCAAATTAGCAATTGGGCTAACCAAAAGTTAGCTTAAATTGCGATGAAAGCCAAAAGCATTGTAGTCCCCGCTTTTATCTATTACTGTTGTAAAGTACAAAGTTTCTATTAGGTGGTTATTAACATTGAACAACGTCATGCCTATAAAAAGCATCTACGCTTCCTCTTTTCTATCCGAACACTAATTAGTTAATAGCATATGCTTGAAATTGAATTGTGTCTAAACGATAAATGCATAAAACCTCTACAAAGAAAAGTTTTATTGAACATTAGAAATTCTATCATCAATTTTGTTTAACTATATTCTACACAGATCAAAATATCCTATAAACCATATTTCTTACAAATGATACAAACAACAGTAAAATTCACTTCAAACATCCATTTTTACATCTACAGCGACATTTGTAAATGTGAAACTAAACGCATTGTTTTCAAAGGTATCACCTTTTGCTGTAATCACGTGTTAACAACGGTTGTGCAGCAATTAATATTTAAAAAATATCGCCATGTAAAAAAATTGATCGATGAGAAACAATGTATTTAACACAGTCTCGTTCAAAACTACAATAAGTAAAGAAAATAGTAATCCATAAGATACAAAATAAATTTAGTAGGCAAAATTTCGCAAAAACAAACAGGTTAAACTTGAAAAGATTTGAGAGGAACAGGTGGTGCCCATGCAGAATTGTTACTGTGGTCGATACGTTCGAGAGGATTAAGCTGTGGTAGTACATACTACAAAAAACCAAACTTGTGAAAAACGTTTTAAGTTCGACAAAGATTATCTTTACCAAACAAAACATAACCATTGATACGATACGATGTTGACCAATTTTAGAACAAAATCCAGTATAAAACAGTACGTTGCCTATAAAATATATAAATGTAACATACAAATTACGTCCACGATTGAAACTAAATTTTATAGTAGCTGACCTGTGCCAAGAATAGTGAAATTAATTTTTGTGTATGTTATCGAGTGTTGCATAAATCAGAAATCTTGTCCCAATATAATCAATTGTAAATGACGTTAAAAAATTATTTTGTCTTAGTGTAAAAATACTGAACTGAAAGGTTAACAATGTTGCACATTTATCAAATATTTACTAAATTTACTCAACATTTACTGTGTTTACCACGAAATTTACAAACATTGCTAAAACACTTATCACATTTACACACGCATAAATACCAAACATTAATTACAACTTGGTATTTACCAAAGTCGTTACCAACTCAACATTTACATATTAGATAAAACAAAAATGTATTCTAACATTTCGCCATATTTACCTACTATTGTTAGAAGTCAGAAAAACATAAAAAACCATTAGACAGTTTGTGCGTGCTGAGAATTGGGACATATGATATCATTTAGAGATGATTTAAGAAATTTTATTTAAATTGTATTCAATAACTCGATAGCAGTTATCACTATAGTAGACGGGGTACTTTTCTTCTTCTTTTCCTTTCCTTCCTTTCAGATAGATAATTAATCCAATTCAGGGTTCAATTCAAACATACAACGATGGCTTCGATACAGGCATCGGCGATTATATCGAAGTCCAGACGCGTGTTAACGGATCCGCACTTATTCTATATTCTATATTCTATATATAAATGTTCTGATTTTACAATCTGTAGGTACAAATGAGTTGCTTTAAATGTTATACTATTAATTACCTGTTTGTTTGATCACAAACAGTCAAAAAGTTGATTTCCTGATTGTTACTGTTTGGTTCGTGTGTTGCCTTCTAATGGTTACGAAGACATCGATATTTGAGATGTTGATTTTATTTTCAAAGTTCAGAACGATGCTTTCATTAATTTGAAACTGTGATGAATCAGGATCGGAAACGTTCTCAAAAATTTTCAACGCGATAGTCGATACAATATAATTTTCATAACAGTATCAGCTAGTTCTTCGCAATCAAAATTAGAGTTTAAATGTGATTCCTGGTTTTCGTTACTTGAACTCTTCTTTTCGCGTTTCATTCTCGTCCTTTTGTTTATATGCTATCCCTCGTGTTTTCCGTCTGAATTTGAGTGTATATACCAGGATGTATCTTTGATATTTATCCCTAATGAAACGTTCGAGAAGTTATTCGCAACTTCGAGAGCCTTCGAGAGGTTTTCTAGAACGTTCACCGTAGGATGCAGAACATACGGAAACGTTTTGTCACAAGGTATATATACGGAACAAACAAATCGTAGGTCAGTTATTGCCGTAATGCAAAGACAGCAGTGTTAAGAAGATTATTCAAGTCTAAATAAATAAGTCGTTAACGCGTGTTATAAATAAATCTACGAAGTACGTGACTTTAGTGTAAACAAGTGTGTGAAGCTATCCGCGGACTTTATCTTATCTTCGTGTGAGTGATATAAATTATAGTGTAAGTGTTTTTATTAAATATTATTAGATTTAATTAGTTCGGTTAATTTAAAAGTGTACATATTTCTAGTATAAGTAAAAATATTTTTAGTAGTTTAAATAAATTAGTTTTAATAATAAAATTCGCAACACTAATTTAGTTTCTTCTTTAAGTGCAGATTCACAAATTTAAATTCTTCATCTGTTAAATAAACATTTTATCTTCTCTTCTAACATCATCACTTTGACTAATAAATAGGCATTAATTTCAACGTATTTGTATGAGTTCGAACTGATGAAATTCTTATTGATATAGGAGTTTTATCTGTCAGCTTATATTTTTTATCAGTTTTCTTTTGGTTTCACCTTCAACCAGGCTTGCCAAATTCCTGATACGAATACTGCATATAGCATGTACACTTTGTTCAAGAAACATATCTTTTCTTTTCAAATAAATTGTTATTAGCTAAATTTAAATTGTGCTACCCTATATATTTTTGGTTGACTTGAAGTTAGTCTTTCACTTCTTGACACCATATAACGAGTATCGTTCTTGTCACTGCCGTTCAAGTCGTCATTTTCTTTCACGTTGTGGTACATAAAATATGCCTGCTTGAGTTTAAAGAATTATTTCTTAACACATCCACGTGTTGTGGCGTTATGTATTTGTACTTTTTTGTAGATTTCGTGAGTCACACGTTTGACACGATCCTTTTAGTTAGCTTAATTACAGGTGAGCCTTTAGGAAAACGTTTTCTAAGGGTTAACACCGGACTTGAGTAAGTCAAATTTTGACTATCATTCGATGTCACTATAGTGCTTATCACGAATGTTGTTTACTTATAACTTCAGTAACTTTCACTATTTGTTTGCTATTACTAGTAATCTAACTTAAATTTTTATCGGATGCTGATATATAAACAGTTAATTATCCCTAATTTAATTAATCTACAAAGAATTTATATGTCCGTTCAAATTTACTATACAGATGTATTGTGAGTTGCCGATGCCTCCGGCGTTCTTATAACGTTGTACCTGTAATCAAACTAAGCTACTTCTTGTGTGGCTACCAAATTTGAGACTTATTTGTTATTGCTTCCAATTCTATTTATACGTTATTAATAATCCAGATTACAAAAGTCAAATTTCAAAAATGAAGAATATACTCGTAGTTGTTAATGATGCAATACATACAACCGATTTAGAACTACAATAACATTTACATAGAACACGAAGCTGAGAAACAATTTATTTCTATCTATAAGTCAACGTTTATTCGTTCACATTATATTCTGATTCTATGGAAATTAGTGATCTAAATACAACTGCGTTTACTTATAGAAGTTGGGTGTGTTATTAAATAAATTTAATAATTCATAAATTTGTCATTTTATATCAGTTTTTATTAATTAATTTTAAATTTAATTCAGAATGTTTTTTAAACAATTGGTGGAGTTGTCGACGAATAGAGGAAATATTACGATCCACTTTAAAGAAGTTTGAGGATCATTTTTATTTCTCCAATTTTCCTAAAATGTATACAAAATTGATATTTATCATTAAAAACGACACGTTACGAGTAGTTGAGAGTGAGTTATGTGCCAAGGTAAAATTAACATAAGATTTGTCATCTATTTTGATAATTATTCGCCACTATTAGTAGCTGAACCATGTTAATTACGCCTTTAAAGAAAATCTGAATCACCGATAAAACTAAATTGATTCTGGTTACAAACTTTCCCTCGATGTCGACGTCTTTACGATGAAATTTCAGAATTCACTTTAATAGAAACCCCAATGCGTATTACCATCAATAATCAAACTAAAACCTTTCTTCGACATTTTATCGTGACCAAAAAACGGTTTAAACGTTGATTGATTGTCGTTTAAAAGAAATCCCTTGTAGTAAAAACACAATTATCCGTAAACGTAATTATAGTAGGTGATTCATGTTTTATGTACATTTATAACGGCTGGTGCCCGTAGCTACCCCATTTATAATAACACCTTCCTGTCGTCTACAAAATTACCACGGTAAAACGCAATATACTTAATAAGGTGGTTTTAGAACTACAATAGAACAAATATTACACTAAACGAAACGAAAGTTCACCTTTAAACGATCTTGGCAAACTCATATCCGCATAATTTAAAATGCCAGTAGAAAATGTAATTTTAAACAATTCTCATAATGTCAAATATAAAATTACAGTAACAGTTAGATTTCAGAATTAAGAATTGAAGCCGTTTTAAGAAATAACGTTAAAACAAAACCGTTTTTTTAAATATATTTTCTTGCACCATTTGACTTAAAAGTAAAAATTATGAGCATAAATAGAAATAAACGTTAGTTTTATTTTTGCATATTCCAACTTATTTATAAAAGATAAAAATAATTACTTCATCGTCCATTTATAGATTTCCCAATATAAACTTAAAAACCGCATAACTTGTTTATACCATCTGTGTAGGATTTTTGATATACGGACAAATTCCATTGATTTACAATTAATAACAAAATTGCATTTAGAGACAATTCTTTTAAATGTAATTGGCACAACGTCGTGCACGTGTTATAGATCAATACATAGTCGCAACCGCAACGTTGCTGGGGTGACGCAGAGGCACCAGTCAATGTAGGTTGTGACAGTACATGGAGGCCAATGACTCAACAGCAAAATATGATAGTGTAGAACTAAAATTGACCGTATAACATGAAGCCATAATTATCTTTTTAGGTACAACTGGATTTAAACTATTATAAGTATTCCATTGTTCTCAAGGAAATTTTAATTCAATTTTATTTTAGTTTTAGAATAGAACCTCAATCAACCATATTCAACAGTTAAAAATGGTTTTTGGTTCAAGATCAACTTCACAAATTGAATTAGAAAATACTACTATTATTTTGTTAACCTAGAAGAGTGTATTTCGATACAAAATTATTAATAACTAATTTAAAAACCATAAGAGATAGGTATAAAAAAACACACAATAAAAATGATTACATGATAAATAATAAACGAATTTCCCATTAAATAAAGAAATACGAAATGTGGCGAAAAACCACATAATCTGATTTTTGTATTTTTAAAAATAAGTTTTCATATAACCACGCATGAAATAACAATCTTTAAAGGTCATTTTAAAAGTAAAAAAAAAAAAATAAAGCAAAATATTAGGTATTGTAGAAATATCTTTTTTAGGTGATGCTGTCATCTTGAATTTAATCGACGTTTCGCTGATTATACTTCATCATCTGAAAAATTTTCTGAAAAAGTTGACAGTTTCATTACATGACAAAATAAAATATTTCTACAATGGTTAACGACCTTCAAAGACTACATTTTGTAGTTAAATAGTACGTGTATATACCTACTTTTTCGATTTTTTTATTTTAGACAATAGAGAAAGCTGGTAAAAACTATTACAGTTACAGTCCTATCAAAAATAATTGCAAAAAATATTTTTTACAGAATTTTAATCAAGTGTATTCCAATTTGGTGTTAAAATTAGCTACAAATAAGTAAGTTCGATCCATGTTTTTTATACAGAAACATTTTTTTGAGTTACAATCGAGCGAGACAAGTTGATTTTGTGCAATTTCCGAAACTGTCCGAGAGATGAAAATTAACACTCGTGTCAAAACGGTTATATGGTAGAAATTGCAAAATAATTTTCAGAACCTTAAAGTCTATTATATTCTATACCGACATGTTCGAAGAATCTATGGGTCGTACAGCAGTACTTACAGAGGAAGTGTTAATAAATGTACGAAAACGTGTGGAAAGAAACCCTACTAAAACATTTAAGACAAAGCAAAAAAAAAATTATCTTGTAAAAAGCATAAGTAATCTGCATATTTAAGCAACAACAAATAAGCAGTATCTTAAAAGTCAAAATTTCACAACGGTTGTGTAATAGTGAAACCATGAGATTTTTCCAAATTGATAAAATATTGTAAATAGCTTATTGTCTGCAAAGATATTAACTGCTGTTCGATACAGAATTATTTTGGTAAATTTTATCGACAAACGAGTTGCCACATGAATATTTTCACCACTGTAATGCACACGCTAGCTACCAAGCTATTTTGATGAGTTATAGATATGAAAGTTTAGTCTCTTAAGTCAGCTGACCTTACTTCGCTAGATTATTTTCTACTTAGATGCGTAAAAAATAAAGATGCAATAACTGATATAATACATAATCTCCACTTTGACTATATTGTTGTGTATTTTATTATTAAAACTAATTTATTTAAACGACTAAAAATACGTTTACTTATTCTAGAAATATGTACACTTTTAAATTAACCGAACTAATTAAATCTAATAATATTTAATGAAAACACACTAATTTATGTATAACCGTTGTATAACACTATCAGTTACACAAAGATAAGATAACGTCCGCGGATAGCTTCACACTTGTTTACACTAAAAATCACGTACACGATTATTCTCAGTATATTTATGTACACACGCGTGCTAACGACTTATTTATCTCAACTTGAATAATCTTCTTAATACTGCTGCATTCGCGTTACGGCAAATAACTGACCTACGATTTCTCTCTTTGGTATTTATACACATCTGCAAATCCTTCTCCTATTTTTCGGTATATCTTCTAGAAGATGGATAACAGCTTCTAGAAGGCTCTTGCATTTGCAAATAACTTCTCGAACGTTTCAATACGTTATAAATAATTGAAATTTATTTCAATATTTTCCACCTATCGCAGTAAGCATTTGTAGATACATAAATAACACTAAACTTAAGAAATCACACTTGCAATTTAGGCATTAACATTCAGCCTACCTCAACAATTGACTATTCGTTAGTTGACATTTCACCAGCGCCTATCTGATCAACGACACAACTGGCAAAGAACCCAATTCGCCAACGACTCCATTCAACAACGGCCCCAACTCTCTAACGACACAAATCATTAACTAACATTGTTATCAACAAAATGTAAGAAGACATTGGTTTCGTATAAGAATGAACTTATATCAAATCTGTAGAAAACTTTATAAAAATCTCTCGAAAAAAAAACACTGTATTTCTTAACTGAAAAAACTAAATATATTGAAGAAAATAAACAATATGGCCAGTTGCTGAAGTGTACCGTACTAATTTTATTTTTAAGTGTAAGTGCGTTACCTACATGAAAAGTTGTATTTATTTGTTAATTTAAAATTGACTCTATTTTTTGTTGTTGTAGTATTGTCGTCTACATAGAAATTAGATGTTTAAAAATTAGAACTGTATACTAAGATTAGAGCGTCTTCAGAGTTCCGGAGGACCGTGTAGATGTAGTAACCGAAGTAACTTCATCAGGTCGTGAAGGCGATAATCTAACAAAGAATCACTACAGAGTTAGCTAATCAACCTGTAAACCAAGCCAAATGTTAAACTCCATAGAAGTGACTTAACAAAAAGTTGTATCCGTGTTTATATTCAGGTAGTTATAAATCGTCGTCTACATCCCCGTATTGGAATACATAAGAATATTTGTACTTCCGATTCCAATGTGAAATTGGCATTTTTGTCTTACATTTATGTATAACGTCACAGATCAAATAGGGAAACCTTTTCGTTAGAATAGTATTAAACCCAAATTCAAATCGACACGTAAAATCTCTCAAACTCTTACTGTTGCCAAGAACAAATTTCCTAGACATTCATATCAAATTCCTTGTTCATGTGGTTTCTATATCTGGTCGTTCCGTCATCACACGTATTTCAAAACATAACCGCAGTATAAAGAAAGACATATTTCTAAGTTTGCTGTTGCTGAACGTTATTTTACTACACGCTACAATATAGATTTTGATAACGACGCCTTGGTTATTGCAAAATCTCCATTCCTCTTCAATAGGGAAGTTCCAGAAAGCATAGAAATCATCAATACCCCAATAACTTGAATCGTAACAATAGTTTTAAACTATTCTCTTTTTGGCGTTCGGTTATTACTGGTTTATCAAAGACACAGATTGTCGTTTACTTACAACTTTAACTCCGGCCGTGGAAACCTTCTCGATTAGATTAAAATAGTATGTTTTGCTTAACATAAGTTTAAGCATGCCACGAAATACACTTTTATAATAAGTTGAATTTTGCAAAGTGACCGATATATTTTAAATGTTTAACATATTGTTGATGTGGGTCATTGGTGAGTTAAGTTCGTAGACCAGTTAAGTTGTTGATCGGTTAGGGTTTGGTCGTTGGTGAGTTGGATGTTCATAAAATCTAGATTGCCGAATAGTAGGTCGTGATGTCGATAACATCCATAATTATTGCATTTTTGATATTAAAAGGTTTAATAATTTGTTACACTACCATGCATGAGATATGTTCGATTTTATTGTAAACATGAAGCTTTTTCTAAAAATGCAGTATTTGATGCAATAATTATATTGGTAACCAAATAACTATATATCGCTTTATCAAAATGTTTAAATAAATTGAATAGAAAATAACAAAATCAAGTGCCACTTTGTGGCAACATAATAATGTTATCTCTTAAACCAGACATGTTTATGTAAAACATTTTTTAAAATTATAATACATATGTATTTTACACTGTATGCAATCTCAAAAGCAGCAGACGCCCTTTAAAGTACTAGAATCAAATTGAATACACCTCCATTGTTTTTTTTGTTTGATACAAACAATAAGACACACAAAAAATGAATCGTCTTCATGAAAAAGTCCGTTAAAATGCCACCATGAGGTTCCCCCTTAAAATTTATTTATGAATAAAATAATACAAAGCACGAAAAATGAGGTAATACAGATTGAGACAAAAACGATAAAAATATATTAAATCCATAATACAATATCATAGTAAAGACGGTTTAAGAAACTTCAAAAACACAAACATGTGAAAAGTTACCAGAACCATAACCATGATATGCAAATCAATGTCAATTTTACTTCTTGATAGTTGACTGTTATATTTTTTAGTATCGATATCTTCCAGAGTATGGCCCCGTCGTTATTTTATTTAAAAAAATGTCTTCTCCAGCAATATCACAAAGCAATTAAAGTCTGTTTCTAGATCCGAAAGTTAGTCCAACATGTCATAATTTTGTAAATCAAAATCAGTAACAACGTTTTTGCCATCTGATACCCACTAACATTAACTTAAACCGTTGGTTTTTTCAAATACATTTAAAAAAACATTCCAATTGAATTAACGAGTTATGTGGATATCAAATCTGTATAAATAATAACACCTATATACTCAGTACAAACTCAAGTATGACTAGTATCTTAAACAAACAACCTGCAGCCGTTCCTGTATTCATTTCCAAATAGAGATGACTTGAGACGAAGTAAGAAAGAATGTTAGAAGAAAGTACAATAAGCCCTACGTTCTATCGAGTTAGTTTGAGCATTAAATAAGATCACAATTTTACAAATGTAAGATCATGATTTCGTTTGTTTTAAACGTAAATATATGACAGTACCGGCAGTAGCGGTTTCAACGCTTTTGGGGCCTCAGACGCATATACAATTTAGGGCCTTTCCTTCCATACGGACAAGCATATAGCCACCCAATTATATAAGTAACCAAAAACAATGCTGCTTTTTTACTTCATTTGAAACAGCTGTAAATACGTTATCTTCGAGTTACATTGCATTTTAGTGTATGTACTTGGCAATAAAGTGCAGTTCTTAGAGTAATAACTTAATTTAACTACGTCATATGTAATCATTATAATATAACATTTTTTATTTGTTCATTCACAGCGTCAACAAACTTCCACCATTTCGATTTATAACATCTGCTACCCGTCGCGGCATTGGATTAAATCAACCTAAAACAGTATTCGTCCGAAATCATTCCACGCATTATTAATTATTTCCACTAAATCTTTTTCAGATTTTTGGGTCCAACATTTGTTCTTTAGATATTACGAGTCAATAGTCTCCATAACATTTTCTAAAATTATAATGTAATCAAAAGTAATTTAACCTTTCTTCAATGTGCCACAAAACACCTAATCCAGGCCCACATATTAACCGAAAACCGGCCACTTTTATTATTTTCGGACACATATGGTTCATCGAAACTGGTGTTTCTGGGTCGATAAACACACCATTATAACCGTATTGAAAAGTTTTCTCATTAGAAAAATCACCGTGTTCTAAAAATTTTAGTTTTTGCACATATTTTCTAAGGCAAATCCAAATCGGTTTTCTTTGTGTCCTACATTTAATTTAGGCTTGTGTACTACTGCATGACAACGGAGCTCAAACTCTTTAACACAGTCTACCAGTTCGAGTAGGTACATGAAAATTGAAAATGGATTCCCTCTTAACACATTCACCAAAGCCAAATCTTGTTCGGAAGTTGAAATTCTTCTATGGCCTAATCCTGGATTTCTGTTTAAATTTCCTTCATCTCCCAATTTCCTTATAATTTTACACTGTATTTTTGTTAATGTTAGGTTGTCCATTTTCTGCATTAGCAATTGTTGTATCAAGGCATTTTTACGAAAAGACGTATCGTGCGCAAATTAATAACATTTTTGAAGTTATGACTACATACTACGTTTTCTTCAGTAAACTTTTAAAACTCCGCAATACCAACTAAAATTAAACATAATTTTTTGTAAGAGTAGTACCACTTTTTTTCTGTCCGTAACTGTAAAGCATCTCTTCGTTCGAATTCGGCATTAAACTGTAGGTCCCGTGCGTTTGTAGAAATACTTAATACAAATGCATACGAGAGAGATGATCGGGAAACTGCGATAGCGGTAAATAAACCGAAAATATATATTAAACAATTAAACATAATGGAGGGAATTTAGTTGATTAATTTTGATTGTTAAAGAAAAAACTTGATTTTGAAAAAAAAACTTATAGTGCGAAACGTGAATTCTCAATATATTCGTCGTAAATTCATTAAAAAACTTACCATTTGCTGTATTTTAATTATTCCTCAAAAAAAAAAATTAAAATAACCACAAATCTACAATTGACTGTATGTATTTACTCCTTTCTAACCAATAAACATGTTTTTTTCGAATATCGGATTTTCTTATCATTCGGTTATTGTTATATAAACCTCAAGTCCCAAAGTAAATTCTATTAAGCGGCGTGAATTAAATTGAATTAATAAATACATTAAAATAAATCAAAATAAGTCATCGTAAGTCGTATCGTGTGCAATGGTCGTTCTATTTCGCTGCATATACAAATCTGAGCAGCAATTTTATATATTTAACAACCAAAACCACAAGCTAAATTCGCCCACGAGTGCTACCAACGCACTTGCGATAAAAAGATAAACGGTAAATGCAGGAAATCTGCAATCGTAGTTGCTTTCTATTCGCTAATAGAATATCTGAAAGATTTGTTTTCTTTTCTGATTAGAATCAAACGCCACGAAATGCATAAAAGTTATGCGGGCGAGGTAAAAAAAACTTTTTCGACAACTTTCAAATAGAATAGACTGAACAACTAACTAAATTAAAAAATAGAGCACATAAAACAGACTTGTTGACAGAATCCATTTATAACATGAAACAAGTTTCGAGTTATTATTGGAACTACCAGTTTGCATCAAGTACCTAAAAGGCAACTACGTGTGACAAATTACAGATAATCACAATTTTAAACCACTTTAAGTAGTAAATAATTTAATTACGTAATTGAGTGAAAAGGGTTTATAATCAACGATTAAGCTTTGTTAAATGGCTACCTTGTAACAAGTGCTTCATGAAAAAACTATGTTTTATCACTTATTATGAATAATTAACCGATGTTTATGAAAGGGTATAGTTAATAATAGTGGGTCGGTGATATTACATGACAAATAAACACACTGTTTTATCGCAAGATGAATACAACTGTAACCACATGTGTCATAATTACCCTAAATAACAGACTTTATTTCCCATACATAGAGTGCTTTAGTACGCGTGCACCATACATTATTACCATAATAACTATGAAATTTTGTGAACTAGATGAGTGCGTGTAGTAAGACTAAGACCTGTTAATTTTGACCAGCCTAAATGCTGATGTAATTTAAATTTCTAATTAACATATTTCAATGTTTTTTTTAATTTGTGCGTTGACCTTTCAAGTCTTGGACAACGTTAAGTCATTTGTCTAACAGATAAAGGGTAGATATAGACTTAAAACGAACTCTGATAAGTGTATGTGTGACCTCTAAAAGTAAAGATGTCGATGAACCAAGTGATGGTGCCAGACCTAAACCAATAATTTTTGTTTGTGTAAGATAGACGATAGCTTAATCAAACTTTAATTCTAATTTTGCTAGAAATGAGGTTCGTTAAACAAATAACTGTATAAGTGTAATTTAAAATTAACATTTATGAAAATGGCATTGCATATTATTCTTAGTTACATTGTCCTTCCAGAAAAATGATAAAAAACACTGCTTAGGTTTTTACCATACAGATTTCTTAAAAATTCCTTAAAAACAAGAATAAACCGTGAAGCTTCTAATTATATATAACTTCAATCTAATTATACGTTATGTTATATAAAAATTATTTACTACATGTTATTGACGTAGTTTTAAAACCATTTTTTTGTGTAAGATTTTATACTGACTGAAATAAAAAAAAACGTGTAGCTTTAGGTACATATCAAACCAACCCGGCGAAAACATCATAATTACACACAAAAAACTTTGCAATTGTTAAATTGTTTAAATCATTTGACCTCATTCGTCAATCAAGTGCGTTAGCAGACCATTTAAAAAACACCTACTTTTGAACCACGTTTAACTGTTAAGGGGGTACTTAATAAAAAAATTTAAAAATTATCAATTTTTTTTTTATTTTTGTTTTTTAATCTACACTATATTCTGCAAAGAATGCAAAAAATCCGATGTCTTTACAAGGTTTAGAAGTTACTTAAACTTAAGTGTAAACTTGGAAGGACACTCTGCGTTACACAAAAATTGCCTGCTTCAATGCCTAATAAATAAAAAATACGGCAACGAAGTAGGTTTCCATTAACTGATAATGCTAGATCATTCCGAGCAACAATGTTTAGGCTAATCTGCTCATTGCATTTCTTGCACGAAGCAAAAGAATTCACAGCCGTACTCAACGCTCTGATACAAACAATATCGAAAACATCAGTGCTTTCATACTTCAAATACTCGGGCAATTGAGGTTTTATTTTAGAACCTGAAGAAACAGGAGTTTGTGTTGTCGAGCAAGGTTGTGGTGACTCCACATTTACTGAACAAGTTGCATTCGATGTCATTTCTGCAGGCCTTTTACCTGAAAACCGCCTTTTTCTCTTCTTGAAAACCGGACCCGTTCTCAGCATATTTGAAACGAGTAAAATAAAATCTCTACAATAAACATAAGTAAAACAATAACACTACAATATACTAACAGGAACAAGAACTTTGAAAAGCAAAAACGACTACTAAAGATAAAAAAACAAAACTTTTTTGTTTCTTGCTTCTCCTGAACAGTTGTATTTTTTCTGTTTCGGTACACTTTTCTTCAAAACTATGACAGGTAATTGAGTGTGTTTTTTTGTATCTTATTCATGGCGACGCTAGTAACAAACGCAGCAGAGCGAATTTTAAAAATCCAGCTGGTTTCTTTTTTATTTTACTTTTAATAAGACAATAACGTTTTCAAACTTTCTAAGTCAATAAAAAATTTACTATTTCTTTAAATTAAATTCTACCTGCTGTACAGCTTTAAAACTATGTAAAGAAAACGTGTTCAAAATTTCACCAAAATCGATTTAGTAGTTTTTGAGAAAAGTGTACCTTAATTTGCATGGAAAATGGCTCCGTTTAGTACCCCCTTAAATTGGTAATATATGTTAACTAATTTTCTGTTATAATAGGTGCGCTTACAACAAAAACGTAATCTGTTTTAAATAAAAACTCTCACTTGTAATAGTTTCCGGACGGGGTAATGTTATGGTTCGCACTTCCTATATGTTATGCTTCGACTATTTTTCTGTCTATATTTAACAACAAAAACAAAAGAAATTTCTTTATACCGAGTATAATAAAACTAAAATAAGTTACGTGTATTAATTATTCAATAATCTTCCTTGCGATAAATACATTCATTGTCGACTTCTTGTCTTGTAATTTAAGAACTAACATCCTATAAAATTTTAATATTTTACACAATGATTTTACATGACTGAAATAAAATACCTACACCATGTTCTGGAAAATACTCGTCATTATAGTCGATGTAATTTAAGATGACTATTTTTATCTTAGTATTTGCAAGAATCACCGCAATATCAGACCACATAAACCAAAACCAATAAAAACTTGATTAAGCATGATTTAGAATAGCAAGAATGTTTTTTTTTAATGATAATTTTGCTAAGGTATATCTAAATAAAAATGATAACAGAAGATGCAAAACGTACGCCAATACAAGGAAGTGGTTTAGAGAAAAGGAAGTAGGTTAATGTATTGTGGTTTTTGAAGGTCGGCCATGGTTTGCATATAAAAATTAATGAGTTATGCTATCTAATTTATTTATTGTTACACAAATAAATTTAACATATCTACGTAGATGAATCAATTTTTTGACCTCAGATAATGTATAATTTATTACTTTTTACTACTTCCTTTATATCCTTCAGAATCGGTAAAACGTTACCATTAACTATTTCGCCAAGTACCGTATTAGTAAACATTATTTTGTATCAAAAAGAAAAATCTTCCTAAAGATTACATTGAACCGTTTATTTTCATTACCAAATGCTGCATTCGTTTTCTTGATTAAGTCAAATTTGTAAAAGTTTCCACGTTTCTTTTTCCCATAGGTTCAGTAGTATTTTACATTTTTAGTTTTACTGCCACATTTAATTTTATACAAGTATTTTAATTAGTATTTCATATTTCAGGTATACTCGGGGCCGTGAGAAGGGCCTTATGGTTCATTGTTTGTGTATTATGCTATAAAAATTAGATTTTTTGTTGGAAACGCTTCTACAGTATAGTATGTGAAAATACATATGCCCCAAACACTTTCGAATATTCCTCGTTTAAATATAATTAAAAACATCTTTATGAAAACTATGAAAATGAAATAAAAATACCAACCAAATAAAATGTATGTAGCAATTTATTTGCGTATTCATTATTGCATAAAAAATGACTATAAACTAAACTCGTTTATGATTTATCTGTATGAATCATAAGGAAGTTGTCTCGATTTATAGAAATACAAATGTTTCGAAAAATAAATGGCATGGTTACAACGAACGCTGCACGATCTCAAAGAATCGCAATACAATTTACTATAATATTTGGGTACCTGTTTATTACCGGTTTTAAGCGCAGGTCTATACCGTGATTGCTTACTCACTGAAAATAATGTTAGAAAAACAATTAGTTTAAACATAATATGATGTTAACCTTAAAGAACCTCAAATTCTCGTCTACCCACAAAAACCTTAGCAGATTTCATCTTTAATTAATTACGTTGTTTATATAAATTATAGAAATATTTTTTATACAAAAACGCCTCACGTTACTCTTTTAGGTATAAATAAACATAACGAAAGACAAAAAACAATTAACACACTCACTAATTACAATTTATCAGCAACCAACTTTTTATATAAAAATTTACGCTGCACAAAAAAAGTTCTCTTGAATTGAAAACTTGTATTTTCTTTGATATTTTTATTAGATTTAATTAAAGCTGATATCAATCTAAGATATATTATATTAACGTTTTTAAAATTGTTACTACAAGAAACCACATAAAACAGAGTTCTCTAAAAACACACCTAACTGTGCACATACAAAAATGAATACCACAGAAGTATTAACGTTTTAAAATTGAGAAATTAAAAAAAAATATTTATTTAATGAAATTCTGAATCCTAATGAATTTAGTACACTAGCCATAATCATCTCATTCGATGTTGCCAGCATTAAAAATATTTACTGACAATCTACCAAAAAAAGCTTAAAAATATTGTGTACCTACATATTTTTTATAAGAATTTATAAAGCTGATAAATATAATATATTGTAAGTGTCTAATTAAAATTCAAAATAGTTATTTTTTTGTGTTTCCGTCGGTTTTGATGCATTTCATAGGCTGGTAAAGTGTAGTAGAATTTTATAACTAAAGATTGGCACTAATAGTCATTATTTTTTTTACGTCAGCCACTGATCTCTATAATAATATGGATAGCTGATATTGTAGTCTGACATTGACACCTTTAGAGAAAGCATCAGCGCCACTCATTACTGAGATAGAAACTAAAATTTAGCGCTAACTATACTTTTTTGTGACAGTTTTATTGTCAGTGCAATTGTCATATAAATATTAATATTTTTGTAATCCATTTTCTAAATACATATATATGTATATGTTTAAAAATATTTGGAAAAGTGTTTGGGCGCATCAGTAGTAGCTTGTGCTTTGGATTCTTGTTTCAATATGTATGTTGTTCTTTAATTTTCTTGATTCTTCGCAATTTTGTCATGCGTTCCATTGTTGAATCTGATTAATTCTTAAGCGAGTTAAAATGACTGTTTAACTGTGTTATTTTTTGTATGATCTTATTAAAACTAATTAAAAGCTGATTAAAGTCATTAAATTTCACAAAATTTTATACGGTTTTATGCAATTCCGTAAATTGTTATGCAATTTTAGCAAAATGTTTTGAAAAATAGCGGTATTGCTGTAAAGTAAAATTCGTTTATTTTAGTTCTAATCTCAGTATAGTGTGGCGCTGTCTTCTACGCAGTCTAATCCCATATTTAAATTTTTTTCTTATAAGCATCAGTTATCCATATTATTATAGAGATCAGTGACGTCACCTGCCATTTGAATACATTTTTTTGATTGGTTAAAATTTTCAAGTCAGTATTACAACAAACACCTGTATTGTAATGACAATTTCAATTTCATGTTTGATATTTTAGTTAACTTATTCGCAGTTTTAAATTTCTGCTATTTCTATTTATTTGACGAACTATAGAATTTTTCAATACCTTGCTGTACATTTGCGTATATTCAGGTGCGTACTGAAACGATTCATTAATGATTAATGTTAAAGTTACATTTTCTATTTTAGGTTATTCATTTATTTAATAGTGGATCAAGTCCTGTCTCATCTAAAAAACGAACAGTCCGGCATTTTTAGATTTATGACAAAAAAACGTGTACAACACTGTATATAAGGTTCTGAACCTGCAGACATCTTTGATAAAATAAAATATAAATTGTAATCATTCTAATCTTTAATTATACGAGGCATCCATGATAATAACTAAATATTACAGTGGTATTAAAGTATTTCAAGAATCTACAAAAATAAAGTGAAAAAATTAAAAAATTGAAGTTTGAGGTTAACGAACAACGTAGTAAAATTTAAGTAAAACATAATAGAGGATGCCAGAAAACCTGAGGTATTAAATTTAAATTGAGATATAAGCGTAAATTGGAAGAAGTTCAAACAAATATGTTTTCGCGTTTAGCTGGAGAAGTGAAATTGTTTAGTACTCTGAATATATCTGATGCTAATAGGGAAAAAGAGGAAAATTTTAAAAAAGCCTGAGATGCATACTGTGGCCCAAAGCAAAATGTAAAGTACGAAAGGTACAAATTTTATAAAAGATATCAACAAGAAGGTGAGGCGTTTGAAATTTTTTTAACAGACATAAAAAAATTAAGTAAAACTTGTAAATTTGGAACATTGGTAGACACTATGATTAGAGATAGTATCGTCCTAGGTATTACCGATCCTAACCTACACGAGAGATAGCATAGAATAGAAAATTTAGATCTAAATAAGGCTACGGACTGTTGCAGGGCTGCGGAAACTGCAAGAATACAAAGTTTAAATGTACAGAATAAAATGGTTCGGATAGATCAAGTATGGAAAAGAAAATCATCAATAAATCATCACACATTTTGCTGTGTCTTGTCGAAGCAGGAAAGTAAGGGAGGTAACTGTTCAAGATGATGGTAGTTTGGACGATGCACCATTACTTCTTCATTCCATTACATGTAACAGCTTAAAACAAGTAATAGAGGACTGGGACTTTCCCAGACTAATCCGCGAAGCTATGGAAATAGAAAAACATCCATGTAATATGAACCGAGAAGACGGTTTAAGACTGAGCAAATCTTGGCTACCAGTATTATATCCTTTAAGACAAAGATCAACCTTCTTGGAAAGAACACAAACACTCCGAGTAATAACGAAGTCAGTCAAGCGGTAACGGAAAGATAAGGTCCGCTAATCACGTTAATCACTATTGATATAAATATCGTCACTTACACTTTATCCTTCAGTGACATTTGCCACTCTGAAGATGCAAGTTGCAATGTCTTGTGAAACGTCAGTTTGTTTGGATTCACGAACAGCAATACGGCAAAGGCCAAGTACAACTTCTTGTTTTGGCTCTCAAGGAGAGACTAGAACCAAGACTAAGTCTGGATGTTTAACTATTAACTACGACGCGGTCTAAGCCTAAGGTCGCTTATAATCATAAACATAACAACCGCAAAAGCTTAAGATTTTACCTCAAAAGAGGACAAAATATTGCAATTAGTATTAAAATATCATCTGAATAGGTGGCCAAACAAAATTTCATAAGTATCTGATGAGCTAAAACCATATTATAAAATTCAAAATAATCTTTCTTATGAGAACCAATTTTTTATGAAGAAAAAACCAAGACTAGAGCCAGACAAATAGTTTACTGGCCTGGCTTAAATAAGGAAAACCGTATAACAGGGTGTGTCGTTTGTAAAGCTTTGCAAAATGCAAATGTTAGGAATCTTTAATAGCTCACAAAATACCAAACTCACCATTTAATAAAATTGCTGCTGATATTTGTTAATATGCTGGAAAGAATTACGTAGTCATTCACGATTACTTTTCTAAATGGGCTTAAAATTTTACCTATCAAAACCAAAACGTCGCGTCGTTTGAAATTATTGAAAAATTTTAAACTGTATTTGTAACTCATGGTATTCCCAAAAATTCTTATGAATGTAATAAATTTTGAAATCTGTACAAGCTCACCACGATTTCCCCATATCAATGGACAGATCGAAAGATTAGTTCAAATTGCCGAAAGGATATAAAAGCAGTTATATTATTGCTTTATTAGAATACAAAAATTCACCTGTTTCAGGAATGTCTCACCAGCACAGTTGTTAATTAGTCGCAAAACTAGAACTAAAATTCCAATGCATAGTAAGCTATTAAAACCTAGACTTAAAAAACGAATTTATAAAAACTTTTTGGATAGGCAAGCTCAATATAAAAAAATATTTTGATAGGGAATCAAGGGTAGCTACGAAATTTGAAGCAGATCAAAATGTAACTATATGTAAGGATAAGATTTGGGAAACAGTTAAAATTATGAATGATCATACTGCTCCCAGATCCTATCTAGTCAAGCAGTCTAATGGAACAATTATCTGTATAAACTCTTCGATTCTTTAGGAAGTCAAATAATGAAGAGAAGCGGGATGATACTCCATTAGACACAAATAGTAACTTAAATAGTGTTTGTAACGATGATAAAAAGAATGTTCTGAGAAGCAAAATTACATAACTAGAAGTGGCAGAAAAATAGGAGTTTCAGAACGTTATAATAATTTTGTACTGTGAAAGAGGGAAGGTGTAACACACTATATATAAGGTTGTTGTAATAGGATAACATGGATGATGCAGCTAGAAATGCTATTCGACGTTTAATACATAGTTTTTTTGAAGGAAATAAACCGTCAACTCTAAATAAAATGTTAGCGACATTGCAATAAAATGACAATCTACCTCAATTGAAAAGGACTACGATGAATTTGCTAATTAAAGAAATTTGCATTCGGTGAATAAATAAATTGTTTATTTATAAATTTTGTAATGTGATTATGGTTTTGCATTATAGATTCTCAAAAAGATCACGCAATAGTATTCTTAAAGAAAAAAACGAGATCACTGCCTAAGGACGTCGTTTTCTGCGACAAATCACAGGTAAGTGAGAAGAAAATTGTATTTTTTAGATGAAACCTGGGTGAACGCTGGTCATACTGTAAGTAAAGTACGGAAAGACAGAACAATCGTGACTCCGAGGCAGGCTTTCATTGAAGAATTAACGACACGGTTAAAAGGCCCTTCCGGCAAGGGAAATCGTCTTATAATACTCCACATAGGATCTAAAGAGGGTTTTGTTGAGAACAGTTTACTATGCTTTGAATCAAAGAAAACTGGAGGTTATCATGAAGAAATAACTGAAGAAGTTTTCGAAAACTGGTTTTCACAAATTCTAAGCCGCTTGGCCGAAAAATCTGTGATTGTGATGAGGATTCCAAATTCAGGAACAAAAAAAGCAGACATAGAAGCTTGGTTGGAAAGGTCGATTGTTTACCTATCAGATATGGTAAAAGCTAAACTTCTACTTCTTGTTAGAGAGACATCATACCAAAGTACGTAACTGATGAAATGACAAAAGAACGGGGTCATATTATTTTGCAATTGCCGCCGTATCACTGTGAATTCAAACCTATTGAGCTGATATAGAATCAAATAAAAGGAGAAGTCGCGAAGAACAATACAACCTTTAAAATAAAAGATCTTCGCCCATTATTTCATAATTTTATTTGATTCAAATTTGTTAATATGCAAATTTGAAGCACTCGTTTATACACGTTTTAAATGTTTTTAGTTGTTCCCTTCAAGTGCTATTTGATAAATTTTTAAAATACATTGTGTAACTAAATTTATAAATAAAGTAACTGTATTTATTTGTGATAAGTAGAAATTTTTAGTTTTGTACATTTCTTGAAAATTATACGTTTTCTATGTACTTTAATCTTTAAAGCCTATGATATACATTACATAATTTTTGAATTTTCGCGATTTTACTAATTTGAACCGTGTTAAATTATCATAGAAAATAGAAGTAGGGGCTTAACTCTATCTTTTCGCCTAACATCATATAGTTATACAAGTAACTACTTTAATATAAATTTGTGTTCTTCCTTCAAATAAACATTAGGTTTTATATAAAAATACAATGAACATAAAATTAACAAACTCATGTACATAAAATAATTAAATATGTCCTCACCCTCAGTTATTTTATTTTAAGAAAATACTACTTTATACTAGAATTATATCAAAGTCACTTGAAGTAAAGTCATTTATCATAATTTGAGAGTTTTTTGTATGTGTGTGCAATAGTATTTTAATTAATTAGAAACAAAGTAAAGCATTCAATTTTAAATTACCGTTATAGTAATTGCTTTTTTAATTCATGTTAGAGATAAAGAGAAACTTTCTTTAAGGGTCAACTAACAGTTTATCCTAAAAAAAAATAAATTGTTAATAAGTTCACGTTGAATAATTCTACTTATCAATTATTAATATTTTAGTTTACTCAAAAACGTCAATTAATAAAAGTAGAATTCCTGATAGAAATTGAAAACACAAACGTATAAAATGCGTATTGATTTAATCGATTTTGTTGTAACAATGGTCTCAGACATTCCGGAAAGGGTAGTGAAAAATTCCCGGAAATGTAGAGGTAATGACCTTAAGAGTAGCAGTCAAAGCTAATTACATTCCGCTTTGGGGGAAAATCGGTGTAATCGAGCTATAAATATCACGAAAATGTCACGGGCTATAAATTGCAGCAAATTTCAGTAAGTGGACAATTAGATTTTTCTAGTCGTTTTTATGAATAAAAAGATACTGAGATGTCACTGACACGACATTACAACAGAAAATTTTAATACAAAGTAGAAATGTCGAACTACGCCTTAGAAGATTGAGGGCGCTGAGTAAATATAAATGTTTTTCTTGTTTTCACCCCTTAAAGATGATACTTAGGTCATTGACTTGGATTGCCTTTGTGCGTATTTGAAAACAAATAGTTGCTTCACAGTCATCCATCAAAATCTTATAAAATAGTAATATAAAGAATAATTTCTTACATGAAAAAGCCGCGTAGGTTCATAGCTTAGAAAGAAATTAGTTTCTTTTATATTAAAACGAAACAGGTTTCTTTATATTCAAATGCACATTAAAACTTGAGTACTCCGGAAGTAACTTCTTAACAACTGTTGATCGTTATTTCGTAACATACATTAAAAAAGAATACTTGCTAAAATAACATATTTTAGCTTTCCATTAAAGTAGAATGGATGTAAGTGTTTACACGTTCCATACAATTTCGTATAATTTAAATTAAGAAAATGTTTATAATGATAACACAAAATACAACAGCTATATTCAAACTGTGTGATACGTATTTTTTTAGCTGGTCCGATTGAGGCTTTTCATACCTAAATAAAGCTATTTATGAGAGAAACAAATCCAAAAATAGAATAGCAAACACACTTTTTTTTAATTCAAGAAGCACATTGCGAATATAAATTAATTCATAATGACGTACATATTCTATTGCTATAAGAAATATTAGTGCTTTTTATGTAAATTACAATTATTTTTAGAATTGGCAGACATATACCCACAATAAAGCAGATTAAGTCCTACAAACCATTTGCAACTACAGGTTTCACTGTGGAAACAAACAAAAAATGTTTCGACAACATTGCATCCAAAAACTAAGTTTTAGTATCTGTTGTGCTTTTTATTGTATCCTTGCTTTTAACGTTTTCACTTATACGTTCACCAATAACTAAAATAAGCTCACAAATTAAATTTTATGAGGTCGTTGATACATATTTTCTCACAGTAAATCGGATTACAGATAAAATCCACGTAGAGAAAGAAAACAAAAAAAAGCGAAATCGCGTTGGGACATACGTAACACAAACTCACATCTACTAGAAGAATGTGATTAAAGTTTATATAAATAAATACGAAATAAGTAATTGTTTATTAAATATACTTTACTATAAATAACTTATACCCGATACGATTATCACGAAATAACAAATAAGTAGAATAATTGTGGTTAGCTAATATTATATATGCAATTAATAATAATAATTAATTCACTATTTATCGTCAGTCAATTTTCGAATATTGCTCATCCACGCTGTCGCGCTTGTTCTTTCTTTAATTACGAACTGTAGTTCGTATTTGGAATGAGTCTCAACATGCTCAATCTTCATTAAAAAAAATGAAAAAACAGGGCTGCGTTGTCTATATATACAATAGCATTACTCTCAGAAAGACATGACGTCATTTGAAACCTGCACAGTAAATTTGGAAGGGATATGGTTCAATTTTGTGATTTAATTAATAAATTACAATACCTTTAGAAGGACTGAGTTAAAAAAATAAATTGAACAAAACGAAGAACAAAAATAACTAGAAACTACGCAATGTCGGATTAAAACAAACTTGACATTAGGCTTGACATTGACACTAACACATCCCTTGTTTTTTAAAATGAAATCGTCCATACAAGATCTAGTCTCTGCGCTTATGTGACGTCATGTCTTTCTTACAGTAATACTATTCTACATTCTACAGTCATGTTCATATAAACATCCCAGCTAAGCGGTCAACACGGAAGCCGTGTTTATTTACAATATATTTCGTAAATATACACACGAACTTACAAATGGCTCACAACATAAAACCGTTTCATATATTACCTCACTGCATTAACACGTTCAACATGAAATTTTAATACAAACTCATAAACTGAGTTGATGACATAGCAAGCAAAGAAGACTGCCAAAAATTAAAATAATTGTTAAGCTGAGGATCTACAAGATTGACACAAACGTGTTGATAAACCGACAAGGAAATAAAAATTCAAATGCAGCAAAAACTGGTTGCAGTTAAAATATCGAAAATACAATCACGGAGTAACTCCTAGTTAGTATATACAGTGATTCATTTTGATCATCTAGTAGAAGTATCTCGACAACCAAAACTTAAAAATCTCAGTATTAGACTGTAATATAATGTACGGTTCTCAAACGTACGATGCGGTATGGAAAGTGTTTTTCAATGGCAATGTAAAAAAGAACAATTACATACATAGTGTATCTGAAATACGACTACAAACTAAATGAGTAGTTTCTTTGTGGCGTTAAATGAAAATTTTTCCTTTAAAGATTTGGTCGAAAGTGGCTCAGTTTTGAGATATTTGCAACTAAAGTTTTCAGGCCGGTCCTGACTATCTATAATGTGTTAATTATTGTTTTCTTTAATTTTCCATCATCTATAAAATCAATTGTTAATAAAATAATTAAAGCAGATGGTAATGTTTATTTCTTAGAATTATTACTGACCTAGCTTAACAAAATGTACTTTGTGCACACCATCACGTTTATCTTTAGTTGTAACCAAAACAAAATTTAGGTTTCTTAGAACTGAGTTCGACAATCTGATTTATTTCTGTCTCCATTTTTTAACGAATTTCTTTAGTTGATGCTAAGCGATTTGTGTAAACATACTAGCACTTCATAATATTTAATTTAAATTTTCTGATGTACAACAGTGATACTGATTTAATGAATGATGAGTGTAATTATAACCTCCACACCACACGTAGGTTGAGCAATATCTTAATAAACAATTACCTTCAATAAACTTTATTCTGGCGTGTGCGCAAGGAGACAAACTGGAGGTACTCTTCCTGCCTACGAAGGCCGTGGTAAAAAAACACCCTATGTATTGGCAACAAAAGAAGAATAAATCTTTTCAATAAAATCAAATTTTAATATTTGTTTTTCTTCAATGTATATGCAGATAGTGTAAATTGTAGAAGATCGGACAAGAAATAGGACTAAAGAAATAGGTCGCGCAGCTAACGTGTCCCATAGTACGTGCTTTAATAAATTATTCTATGTACCCTTACCATGTTCAACGAGTCCAATAGTTAACCGACGTCGATTTTGAACCGCGACTTGAGTTTTATGAGTGGTTAGAGAAACAAGAAGCTTTTGACCTTGACTTTAGTGCTGAATTTTTACAACACGTATGATTGGAATCAAGAAAACCCTCATGAAATTCAACATAGGAACTTTCAGTGGCGTTTTCTATTTATCTTTGAGCGGGTATTTTAAGAAATCGTATAATTGGACCGTTTATTTTTACAGGCGACTTGTATTTTAGGCCAGATATTAACCCTTTAGACTTTTTTCTGGAACTATGTGAAAGGTGAAGTATACAAAACCCCCGTAAATAATAGACAAAAGCTGCAAAATCAATTTTTTAGACGTTTGTGTTTATCCACTAGGAGACTAAAAGGTCCGTAATTTACGATTTATTTTGCTAAAAACTTTGGTTTTTTTAAATGTTTTAATGGAACTTTTATTTTGACATTTTTTGATTTTATTTATGCTCTAATTTCACCTACTATTACAACAACGCGTTAATCAGATACATCCTGTATACGACTATTATTCAATTAGCAGGATATCGGTAACTTCGTCGCCATGGTAAGCGAATTCTTTTGCGATGTTTGCTTACTTAGGCATTGTTACAAAATGGCATCCGTAATTGAAAATTCGTCGAATGTGTTGCTTCAACAGATGAAAATGTAAAACAGCTGAAAATTAAGTTACGGGCATCTAAGCGTATCAAAGTTAAAAAACTTTCACAGGTACTAGCTATCACCGTGAAAACTGTGCATTCCACAAGTAGTAGTCTTGGTAGTCACAAAACAGCTGGCAGACGAACCGACACGACCAGAGACCCGGTTTGATTTCGGAACGGGCCATCAAAATAAAATTCAGCCCCGGCTTTGAGTGTATATTATCTTTATATCGAGCCGGGTTCGGCTTATGATCACAGCCTGACATGCAGGTTAATAAAATATGAGTTTAGTATCAGTTGCGTAAGAAATAAAATAATAATTTGGTTTCTGGTTTCTCGTTATATGAATGTAAGATAAAAACATCTACTAATATATGTCGGAGGCACTGAATATAATCTTGCCTACGGCTATGAACAGCATACACGTGCACTTATTTGTTTGTGTTCCCATAAATTATGTTTAAAATGTTTAGTCTTTGTAACTTAATAACTTAGAATCAACCAATAAGGATTTGATATTTTGTAATATTGCCTTTTATGGGCATAGAAACGCGCGTGAAATTACAATTTTTCCACCTAGAAACCAGCTAGAAAATGTAACTTGTAAGAGGGCAGATTGAAATGATATTTGGTGGTGACAACTTGATAAGATAAAAGAGCTGGTGTCGGATCGTTTGTTCCAGTGTTGATCATTAAACGTTTATAAATTTAATTTTTATATTAATGAAATCAGTTTTGTTTGTTTTGTTATTGTTTATTAACGACTTGTTTGAAATTTGTAATCGTAACTTTTGCAATAGTAAATAAATTGTGTAAACGGTCAGTGTCGTGCGTTAATAAATTATCGATGCAGTCTAACCCAGCGGAGCCCCTTTTATTTTCGATGCGTCTCTGACATATATTTTAACCCGACCCGATTCCATCCTTATTGCTGTTCAGTGAATTCCACTACTGCTTACTAGCGAACAGAAAAATTTGCGTTGGGTCTTATCAAGCACAAGTTAAGCTATTACTACAAACCAAAATCCAAATACAAAAATATTTCGATCTCAACCATCGACAAGAAAAGTAATAGTGCCCATATTTTTTTTATTACGATAGTGTGTGACTCTTAGATTTTAAAGAACCCGGTCTTAAGATTACGGCTGAGCAATATTCAAATACTTAAAACGGTGTTTTAACGAGATTTAAAAAAAACCGACAATATTTAAACCAGCGTAAAAATGGTAAACATCTTATAGACAAGAGGACACAAAACTAACGTTGAGCAGAACAGAACCACGTCCTAAAGAGAGAGAAAGAAGGGTAATTTTAAGAATATAGTTTTATAAATAATTAAAAAATACATAACAAACATTCCATTCAGTCAACTTCCAATGTAGAATAAAGTGTCAACAATTTAAAAAAAAATTCGTTAAACAGATTGTTTCCCCTTTAAGCTAATGTCTGAAACCTAGAGTACATGTGTCACAATATTTTCAAAAGTAATGTAAAAAGAAGAAAAAAACATAGTAAACATTGAAAAGTAAAGAAAACTACAACTACTATTTTTGCACGTGTTTAGAGTAGCATCCTTCGACCTTGAAATGTTTTAAATAAATAGCATAATGCAAAATTTAAATAATAAATGTAATAACATCCTTACCAAAGTCGTATTAGTTATTAATTCCATCAATTGCATCGTAATTATTCGTAATACCGTAAACAGATTAAATTAATTGTTGCAAGCGTTATACGGTTGTTCAAGGAAATACTAAATAAAATTGTATTTTGGTAACAAAATGTCTAAAACGATGCCAATGGTGAAAAACGCGCCGGATTTTACAAGGATATCTATTTTTTGCACGGTTAATTTAAGTAAATTAAGACCTTTTTTTTTAATGGCAAAAATTACGAGGTTATATTAATTTTTAATACAAAATTAACGCATCCCACTAGAACAACTTAGACCTTTAAACGAGTGATGTCATTTATTGCACAAAATATACAGAATATCTTGACCAGAATAAATTTCACAAAGCGCACGATTTAATTACGTAACTTTTACAAATATAAAAATGACGATATGGTCAATTTTTTGTATTTTAGAAATATAAAAAAATGGGTCAAAAGAGAAATAAACATTAATTTGTATATACATATATTGTCATTAATATGTTATGAGCAATGGTTTTGTTTCCTTAATAATTTAAAATGATTTGTGGCAGAGGTGATAAAAAAATGTTATTGTTGTATTGCGTTAAAGCAATTATTTACTTTTTAATTATAATTCCTTTCTAATTTATAACATACTTAATAACTACATAAAGTACACTAAACGAACATCTGGACTCAGAGCAGAAGCGTTGCAGAAGTTTTTACACGTCTATTATAAAGCTACTGAACCTATTCCTAGACCATGTCTATGAATCGGCGGTTACTCGACCAATGAGCGAAATTTAAAACTTTATTCTTATATAACAAATTATTTAAATTGTTTAATGTCAAAAACCGGATGTTAATAAAGACAACAATACACATTCAAACCAGCATTTAAAAACTTTTCACGTTTATTACATGACATTGTGGCAATCGCAATCATACTTTTGCGTTTTAACATTCTTCTAATGCAATTAGTATTGAGCAACCGTATAAGTTTGTTAAAAGTTTTTGATATAAAAAAGTATGTAAAGAACGTGAAGCTATTCAAAATTTTGTATTTGTTTTTCGAATGCTAGCCATTCATTAAAAAGTTTTTAAAAAATAGATCAATATTTTAAATAAAATGATGTATTTGTGCAACAAGTTGTATGTATTCAAAAACGTTTACAGATAGAAAATAAAAACGTATGCTGAAAATACCACGCCAGTACAGTGTTCTGAACTGGCATTCCTTTTAATACATTTTAATTTACAATGAATGTTTTTGTGTATTGTAACACAAAAAAATAGTCTCACCATTGTGATAAGTTTTTTGTGATGCAAAAAAAAATTAAGCAAGATAGCGTAATGTTAATTAATATGCACGAAATCTTGAAAGCAGAATTATAAATGTTGCAAAAAAATAAAAAAATTTGACGATTACATTTAATATAATTTACACTAGCATATGGACTTTTATAGCTCATACTGAAACGGGCCCTATGCTATTTGAATATTGAGGCCGAATCCTTTTTTGTTATAATATTACATCATCTGAAGACAAGTTACTCAGTGGTATGCGGCATTAATGCAAAGTGATTTTATCAAAAATATTTAAATTGATATTCGTCGTTGGAAGCTCTGCACATCCTGTGCAACAAATAAAATTTAATATTTTCATCAGAACAATTGCAAATCAATTGCAACTAAGAAGTATATATTTGGATTTATAGAAACATTTAAAATAAACAAATCGAAACAGCACTTATAGCCACCTCCAAAAAAGCTATGCCAAAATTTTGTTACAATGCTAAACAATTTATTACACTTTGCACGTAGCGGAAAAACAATAGTGTAGTTTAAGCTACACTACACTTTTATTAAAAAGATATGGAGATAAGATAACTACCAAATTTAAATCGCAAATTGATTACAACAGATTGATATAAGTTACACCTATGGGGTGCAACCCTAAATTAATTGTAAAAATAAGAATTTATAAAACTAGAAATGATTATTCGGAGTAAACATAAATTCTACAAATTTCCATCATTAGCTGACAATAAAAAATTACTCTTGATTATCCCTAAAACCCAGTATACACCACGATTTTAGCAGTCCTTATTAAACATTAACATTTTTTATAAACGAATTCTAAGTGTAACACTTAACAATTTTATCAAAGACTATAATAACTTTCATAAAGAAATTATAATTAGTGTGGGGTAATGTAATAAATTGTATCCATACAATAGAAGCAGACAATGCCCAAAAATTTTAAAAACTGGCTTGTTTAAAGTTTTAAATTATTATACTAGGTACACTCCGTCCTATTAAACATAAAAAAAACAATAATCAATAATGGAGGTAATGTAATAAGTTCTATGCATACAGTACACTACCAAAAAAAAATTTAATTCGCAATTTTCAGTTTTAAAATATTACATTAGCACACACCGTCCTATTATACACTTATGTGTCTAATATTACATGTTAAGTATAAAAAAAACAATAATCAATAAGGTTAGATATTATAAAAAATGATATGCGTACAATAAGACCAAAAAAATGTATGTATTGTTTACTGTGTAAAGTTTTAAGTCAATAGTGTGGGGTTATCTCCTCGTACTGGACGCATATACCTAAACTAATGGTAGCCCACCCTCGTTTTTCTGCTACGTGGAAAGAGTAATTTTTTTTAGATTTGTAACAAAGTTGTAACTAATGTGCAAAAAAATTTTGGCATAGTTTTTTTTGTAGTGAACTCGTGCAGCATGACATACTAGAATATTAACATAGTAACATCGTTCATTAAAATATTTCAATCAACGGTAATATTTAAATTGTTCACCGTAATAACGGAAGTAACAAATTAGTAAAAATGTTTGAATTGTAAAAATATTAACTTTCCAGAATGATTCAATTTCAGTAAATAGCTTTACGTCAATAAATAAAATTAAATTTTATAACTTGTATTCTTAAAGCAATGCAACAGTCACATTTAATATTGCATTATTAAAAAGATCTTTGTACATTGTTATCGCTGTTCAAAGATCTCTTTAATTTCAGTTATGGGCTGGTTTTATATTCTAGCATAGGCGCCGATTTATGTTCCTAGGACCTTATTCTGTTCCGACAGAAATCAAAATTGAAAGATTTTTCCTCAAAAAATTAGTCAGTTTTAAAACTAATGACCTAATGATGTTTAGTTTTATAACATAAGAAGAAACATTAATTCATATATCAGTGAAGTAGCCAGAGAAAAGGGACAGGAGACAAGAAACAAAAAGTAAAGAAAACATTTGCTACATTATTTAGTCGCATATGAAATAGATTTTTCAGCAGTACATTTTCAAACGAGTCTAGTTAATATATAAGCCTAATCTATCAAACTATGAAAGAACTTTTTACGAAAAACATTATTTTGCAAAGCAATAGTTTTTCATAAATCGATCTGACAAAAAAAAATGTTATCAAAATCAATATTTATCTGATTGTCCATCTAGTTGGGCAAAAGGAAAAAATCACTTTTGTTTTCCTCTCCATTTTTAAATTTAGAAAATACCTGTAGTCGCTTCAGAAAACAGTTTTTCTGAACTGAACTGAAATTCTATCACACACAAGACTCAAAATACAGTGCACCGTTTAATAGAATTACATTGGTACTTAAGAGTTTTTGAAAATAATAACCGAATGATAACAAATCCCAGCCTTAAAACAAACACAAAAAAGTGTTCCTGTGAAAGAGGAATGTTGTCAGCATCATGTAAGGTATTTTAAAATTTTGAAAAAAATATTTTTTGCATAAAAAAAGGTCACAAAGTAAGCAATATTTTTCTATGATAATTTTCTACTTATTCTGTAAACTATACTGATACTATGGAAAAGGGGAAGTTATAAAATAGCTTAGAGGAAGATGTAAATCTTTTCCTTTCATTTGAGGGTTTACTTTTTTAATTACGTTAGGTAGTTTTCGAGTGGTCCTGTTCCCAGTGAAATATGTTAACGATTATACTGCGTTGTCATTAAGGTCGAAAATTGAACATATAAAACGCAAACTTGAGTTAAAAAGTAGCTACCGACACACATTTTAATTTAGTAGCACTAATAGGTTCATACTAGGGATGAGCGATGTTTATCGATGTTGCTAAAACATCGATGGTTTGAAGTAAAACATCGATGTTTTAACATCGATAACGAATAATGCAAAATATCGTGACATCGATGTTACGAGCAAATAATCGACTAAATAAAAAGAATATTATATTACTAAAACAAACCAACAAACGTATCACTTACAAACAGATTCAGATACTTAATTTCTGGACGCATAGTGCTGATACCACAATATATAAAACAAACGATGGGAACGTGATCCAAACATAAATAAAAACATACTTCAATTAATAATATGGAAAAATTATCTTTGAGATGTTTTATGTCTGCACTGTGTATTTGTTACTTGAGTGGTTAAGTGTGAATTTTTTAATATTTTAAAGTTGATTTCTTTAGTAGAAAACCTCGAAGTAGGTAGGTAAGTAATTAAAAGTTTTCCGTAATACGACATGTGAAATTGTAACAAATGTTTGCTTGTTTTAGTTTATGTATGTTGAAAAAGGTTGGATGTTTGACTATAGATTAACTAAGCTGACGGCGACATTCCAAATTACACTTTAACGCTCTAGTACCTGCCGAGTGTATTTTTCTGGACTGGACTTGTTTTTGTGTCTGCATAAAATACAGAACAGTTTTAACTGCTTATAATAAGGTAAAAAAATAATTTGATGCCTTCTTCTGTTTTTTATTCAATTAAGTGGGTTTAATATTTATTAATGTATAAAACCTAATAGTAGTTCTCTTTGTTTTGCAAGGTTATTACGATGCCACCAAAAAGTCGATATTGGGAGTATTTTGAAAAAATCGATAATTCATCAGCAAAATGCCGCACATGCTCGAAAATTTTGAAAACTTGTGGAAATACGACAAATTTAAAATTACACATCGAAAAAATTCACGATTATCTGTTGAAGAAAAAGAATTTATTAGAAACGCATACAGAACCTCTTGTTGAAGCTTCCACAAACTCTGCATCATTGGAAATAGCTGATTTAACTGAAAGTACCAGTGAATCTAATTGTAGTTTGGTTAAAAGCCATGGTAGTTCTGTTTCAGCAAGTCAAAGGTCATTTCAACCAACATTAAATTCAAGTTTTAGAAGTATTACTGAATTTTCCGGAAATGGTGTTAAAGGGATTCAATTATCTAACGCAATCTTGTATATGATTTGTAAAGATGCACAGCCATTCCAAATTGTTGAGAATGAAGGTTTTTTAAACCTGATGAAAGTAGCTGCTCCTTTATACAAAGTACTTTTTAAGGTTTTATTTCAAGAGAATGCTTGAGAGTAGATTTAAAGTAACTCAAAATGATTTTAAAGACAAGATTAAAACACTGAATAATTTCACTCTTACGACTGATATTTGGACTGACACAATGCAAACCAAAAGTTTTCTTGGAGTTACTATCCATTTTCCAGATGGCGACAAAATGGAATCAGCCACTCTTAGTGTTTATGAATTATCAGAATCTCATACCGGCGAATACATTGCAAATATGCTATTACAGATTTGTGAAGAATGGGAAATAGAAACTAATAAAGTACTGGGAGTGGTGACTGGTGCTGGAGCCAATATGGTTAAAGCAGTTGAAATAGCATTTGGTAAAGAATGCCATATACTATGCTTTGCCCACAAGCTGAATTTAGTAGCTAAAAAATTAGTTGAAAAAACCAACCAATTACACGATTTGATTGCCTCTATAAAAAAAATCGTAACGTGGTTCAAGCAGTCTGTGGTAGCAAGCGATGAATTAAGAAAAGAATCAGATTTAAAACTTATCCAAGACCCACTCGTTGGAACTCAACATTTTATATGATAGAAAGATTTTTGAAGATGCGTCCAGTTATTAATAAACTCATAAATTGTCACGCTAGTGCACCTCCAATGGTAACTGCCAAAGACATAGAAGATTTGAAATTGCAACTCGTGAAGTATGTGGTGAAAAGTATGTTACTAGTAGTAAGGTTATTCCTCTGACCCGAGTGTTGACCATAAAAATATCTGCCTCTCAACCTAAACAGGTCATTGGAGAGAATCTGAAACAAAATATAATAACCGAAATTAAAAAGCGCTTGTTGCCCTTAGAATTTGTAAACATTCTAGCTGTGTCTACAGTCCCGAGATTTAAAACCATTCATTTCCAGGATTCTGAAGCATGTTCAACAGCTATTAAAAATGTCAATGATATGCTTATAGCTGCAGAAGCGCATGCCATTCAGGATGAAAAACATTTAGATGATTATACGCTACAAGAAGACCACCCAACAGCAAAATTTAATCTGTGGAGCGATCATTACAAACTGGTACAAGAAAAAATAGTCTAACTACTCAAAGCGAAACGGGTGGTAACATGCCTCTAGAGTTGTTCTACTACCTTAAGAACCCGTCGATGGATTTAAACCAGGAACCACTGCAAGTGTGGAACAATGTTATTGGCATTACTTACCCAAAGCTAAAAAAAATGCACTAAGTATTTAAGCTGCATAGCAACGTCATCAGCGTCTGAAAGAATATTTTCTAAAGCTGCGTTTACTCTTTCACAACAGCGCAATACACTAAAAGGAAAATTTCTAAAATATTGTTTTTACAATCAATTAATAAAAAGTTATGGAATTTGTAGTCTTTTTTTGCTGTATTAACTTTTGTAAGATTAAAATTTGAAACAGATTTCGTTGTTGCTTTATTAATGATTATAATCGTATACGCTAAAAACATCGATTTTAGCAAACATCGATGTTTTGATTTTGATAATAATCGGTTATCGATGTTTAGCTACCGATGTCAACAGCGATGCTAACATCGATGTTTTTTTAACATCGATCATCCCTAGTTCATACATTATAACGCAGATGGCGCTGCAAACTGTCAATGACGCGCCTTGAATATTATACTTCCGTAACTTATCTTTATTAGTAAAAATAAAGTTTGATCCGTAAGCAGTATGTTATTATACAAGATCTCGTTTTAGTTTGAGTCTACATTTTTAACAATTTACAATACGCGCATTTCGTAAATACGTGACAATTGAGTTAAGTCAAGACCATGGTTACAAACAAAGCTAAATCTTAACGTGATTTTAAAGAAATTGATAACAATTTATTTCGAGTTTGCATTTTTAACAATTTTAATTTACGAATTGGTATATCTGTATACTAGTATAATAGTATAACAAACCTATTTTTATTTTTGTTAGAAATAAAAGAAAATATAGTGCACGCCGCTTATTGGAACTACGAACCTTATCAATCGGGTAATGCTATCACTTTATTAAAGAATACGCCGGACGTATAATACTACATAGAAAAAACATTGTTTATAGCGAGGGGTTACGCACGGCTGTACTCTGGTGTACATGCTCTGTGTACTTATATGTAATCTGCAGTACTCATACGTACTCTGCACAACTCATATGTACTCATGTGAATTAATGTATTCTGATAGTGTACTCATTTAAATTCATGTGTATTCAAGGTGTACTCATATGTACTCAAAATATACTTTTGTGTAAAATACGCCTCCAAATGAACTCGGTGTATCACCGAATGCTACCGAATCTGACGTTTGCATCAGTCGGGTGATTTTGGTAGTGCTTCAAGTGTTTTATAAATCTGAAGGTAAATATTTTATTACGCAATGTTTTTTAAGAGTTCAGTAATTTATTTACTATATAAATAATAACATAACCGTTATTTTAATTGTGGTATAAACTGCATCATATAGCACTTTTCTACGTGATATATGCATATCTATTTTTAGAATTTAAAAATAATACGAATGGTATTACAAAATAACTTCAATTTCTCATACTGATTGCTTGATTAATAATGAAACGCCTACTTGTAAATACCCGATAATAATTTACAGATTCCAAATTAAAAAACATTAAAATCTTGCCCTGTATTTCTATATGGAAGAAAATGAAATTGCAAATGCAACTATTAAATTAACAGTATTTGATCAATTGGAAGATCATGTAAATACTGTGAAGGCTTTTCCAAAGTACAAAAAAAAGAAAACTTGTTGTAACGGGGTTTGATAGCATTACAAGTTTAACCGAAATAAACGTTATCAATTATGTCGAAGAATTTGCAGGGAACAAAATCCCTAAACTTTTTCCTAGCGAAAAGGAACGATGTCTTACTATGTATAAGCAGCATGCCCTGAAAACTTTGAAATCGTAAGAGGTCACAAGAAATTGATAATCCAGTTAGTGTTACTTTAATTAAAAATAAGAATAGCAGAAATTTCATCCAAACCAATTCGAAAAATTGATAAAGCGCTCATGTACGTTGCTGACTTTTATTTGACCTTTGAAAACCATAGTGTGTCAGTTCGAGCTAAATCTTACATTAAGAAAAAAATGCTGAACTGGACACGAGTATTAGAGAAGATATAACGGCTAATATAGATTTGTCGAAACTAGAAGTATCAGAATGAAGATTACATCAAAGATGATATTAAGTTTTACTGCTCAAAAATAGTGGACGTTTTAAAATGAAAGTGTTTTCAACATACATGTTTACTATACGAAACGTTGTATGCCAACTTAGAAAATGTAATTCTGTCACTAAGCACTGTATGTTGGTACATTCAATCAGAGGAACCAGTCGAAAAAGTATAATTTACTTCGATCGTTTAAAAGAATATTTAAGACAAAAAGGTTTACCGATGGTAGTATGGCTGAGTGAAGATGGTACACGACTAACAGAGAAAGTGGAGTATAACGCAGTTTCTAATAAATTGGTAAGACTCTTTGAAGGACAATAGACTGCTTGATGCAAACGCATATTTGGCCATATCTGCATATCGCATGCAAGATTATTTTCTTAACTATAAGTATTCTAATTATGCCTACGTGATAATAACCAAAGCTTTGAGTGCGGAAGCGCCATCCTTTTGTGTTGGCTTGTTTGTAACAAATAATTGGTTTACTCATGAAAATATTTTGGAAAGATGGGAAGTTAAGGATAAAATGACTTCTGATAAAAGTGATGAAATTGGTTTCACAAAAGAAATCTAATAAAACTGATACAAAGTGGTCCTGGTATCATTTAATATTAATTCTCTAGATGTGTATTTAAGACACTATTCACATTATTACTAAATTAATTTACAAATTGGTAAACACCAAGTTTTAACAAGTCACATTCAAGAATTAATTAGAAACGTTTCAAAAGATAACCACATGCTAACTAGTACAGACATAAGCGGCGAAGATAAAATGAATTTTAAGAAGCACAGAAATTATCTTGTTCTTTCATTTCCTTACTAGCTTCTGAAAACGCCAAAAAAACTAAAACATATTTGAAACTAATTCATAACATCTTGTCTTCATTTTTTGGACAAAAATTTAAGCGTGAGCGAGAACGAATATACAAAATTTGGTTTGTCGTATTCTTTCTCAGAGGTTGGAGACGATGGATAATATCGACTCAAAAGTTTACGTTATCAAAACAAAATTATTTCTACTAATTCACTTCAATTTATAGAACTCAATACTCATGCATTTTTAAGTTTAGTTCTGAAATTCCAAGCAGTTTCTTGTTTATAACCAGAAATGCTTTTGCCCTAGTTGTTTTCTAGCCAACCATGCGAACACCTGTTCAGGTCGGCGTCTACTTTTTCCACCATAATAAATATTTCAATTTTACAATTACTAAATAGATTACGCCGCATCCAGTTTATTGAACATGCAAAAATAGACTTGAAATCATCAAACATCACATTTTTCGAACCACGAAGAGTTCACGAGTCGACGCTAGTGGAAACATTTGATGTAGATTATTACAGTGCCGACAAATTATCTGAAATTGCTGAAAACGCATTGTTTGCAATAAATTAAACTTATTAGGAATCGAACTGGATGAAATTTGTTTTGCTGAAAATGCAATTCTACAATCCAATTCCGATTTAGATGAAAATTCCTTGAACCACTATACTGCATTTTTTTAAAGTAAATTTGAGATTCTTATACAAATAAATTAATTTGTTTTCACAGTACAGTAACAAATTTTTCTTACAGTACTTTGGCAGTTGATTATTTGTTCTTGATTTATTTTTTATTTTATATTAATTAATATTTACCATTCTTTTGTAAACATAGTTATACCCTCGGTTATACCTGAGAAGGTGTACTATACATACATTTTTATATGAACCAGATGTACTCATGTGTACTCTGCTGTAATCACTGTACTCATCTGTATTCAGTGTACTCATCTGTACTCAGTGTACTCTTCTGTATTCAAATGTACTAGTCTGTACTCAAGTGTACTCATATAACCGCAACGTGTACTCACTGTATTCGTACTCAAGTGTACAATTAATTACGTCGTGATTAACCCCTCGGTTTATAGTAATCGTAATATCGGTTTACGTTATCAATTTTCTTCTTAGGTTTGTTTCTATACATGAACAATAACCTGTTTTGTATACATTTTTTAGCTGAATTTTCGCTTTTTACGCTTAAACATCTGAAAACACGTTGTCTTCGAGAACTAACTTGGAAAACGTGCGTTCTTAGAATAACATAACTTAAATTAACTACGTCTTATGTGATAACATTATTTTGTACCTATTTATTTTTAGTGTCAGCAAATTTCTAAGAAGTATTGTGTAGTTCTTAGAACTGTGAATTAAACATCATAACATTTCTTTTTATTAACGGTATGAACAAACTATTAATAGTACAGATGGCTCAAAATTTTGATTTTTTAAACGTTTTATAAAAATTTCAGTTTCTAAATTAACAACCTGTTAATCACATACATAGTGTATGTATTTACTGCTTTCTAATAAATAAACATTTGTTTTTTTTTTCTAAATTTTGGATGTTATCATTCTGTTATTGTTATCAAGATCCAATGTGATTCTATTAAGCGGCGCGCACTATAGTAACAATGCAAAAGGCACATATGAAATATAAACGGCGTTTTTCACACTTTAAATTCTTACGCTATTAGATTTTCTTAGTTTAAACAGAATTAAATTTTTCCAAATGTCATTATTATGTAACTATTTGTTACACAATGTCAATCCGGAAATTTTTTTAAAAATCTATGTTAAGTACTGAATCGAATAGATTAATAAATGCAATTACAAGTCTATAGAGCTATTTTGTTCATATTTTTTGATAATTTTCGAAATGGGTTGCTGGAACCAAACGCGTTTATTCAAAATTAGTCTTAAATGTTTAATTCTCGATTTCTAGGGAATTTCCAAATTGTTAACTGAATAGGTAAGTATGCATATGCAGCGTGTTTCTAAAATAAGACTACAAACTCAAGAAGTAGTTTCCTTGTGGCGTTAAATGAAAAATTTTCCGTGTTGAATGTTCGAACGTATTTAAATTACAACTTTATTATTTATATAAATAAAAAAAAGATAGGGCCACATTTGTGTAGAAGGCACATTGAGGGCTCACATGCGAAAGGCTTTCATACATTCTGGGCAAATCGGCTCCTTACACTTTTTGCACGCATATCGTGTGCGTCTTACACAATTCTTGTAATGACATCTTGGTGGATTCTTTAAGTCCCGTTTTTCTGGGAAATGACCAGTTCCCTCATGACGAATTTCGGGAATAGTTTTGTTCCAACTTCTTTTCTTGATTGGCGTCTTGATTATTTGTGTAGGTTTTCCTCTTGTTTTGTTTGTCTCTAGAAGAGCATTAGCAATATATGCCTTAAATTCTAATAGAGCCATTTTAATGTTATTGGCTTCGCGATAGAGAATCGATGAATTGATAATTGCTACGTTTATGAAATGAAATGCGAGTCTTATGTAAAATTTGCGGTTTTTCACAGCGTGTCGATAATGAGCAACCATTCTGTCTGCCATATCAACACCACCCATAAAACGATTATATTGTTTTACAGCATCTGGTCGTGAAACTTCAATATGGGATTTTTTAGACCTGTCCCGTCTTCTAACTTTATCCTGTGGTTCCTTACCAGTGAAAAAAAAGATACTCAAAATGCACAGATATGATTATCTAACTTTAATATTGCATGTCAATAAATTAGTACAGATACAATAATCATAACTTACCAATTTTTTTATTTATTGTAGAGTTTCTTTTTTGCAAGTAAACACTAAAAATTAGGAACCGTTTTCAACTTAAACTTGTCAACCACGTGCACGCAATCGATCGTTACAAACTCACAAATACAAAGGTAACACATATAATTTCCATGTAGGTTAGGCAACAGATTATACATTGGCAACAAATGTAGTCATTGTGCGCTAATGGAACCGCAGCACTAAAATTATATAGCATGAGAGATCAAACGTACACATATGTGTACTTCTACTGGAAGAGGTTAATTAAAAAATTCATGCGAACTATGTTATTCTTGTGTATAGAAGCAAATCTAAGAAGAATATTGATAACTGAAATTCTGATCACTATAGACGATATTTATTCTTTGTAGTAGCATACGATTGATAACATTATCCGTGATTCCAATAAGAGGCGTGCACTGTATTTGCTTTTGAAAGTTTTGATTTTGCAAAGAAAATACTACACTCTGATAACAGTAACGTTTACCAAGTTTGTTGTAGATTTATATACATAAATAATAGTTACTGTAATGTCAGCATGTAGATGGCATTCGCTGGTATGCGCAATTTAATGATTGCGGTATTGTTATTGCTAGTAATTATAAAACGTTTACTATTTACGTTGCTGCTTACTGCTGCTAGCAGTTATACATACGTACAGATTTATTTAATTTTTTAATCTGTTAAATTTAAATATCTCAGTCTTGCATAAGTTAGAAAAGCATATACTTTAAGAATATATTTCACCTAAATAATTCCTTAAGGTCATCAGCACCAGTGCGCATTGCATTTTTTATCAATTATGACGAATTTGTGGTACATTTTTTACTTGATCGAGAAATTATTAATTTATAACGGATTTCCTAGTTGCTATGTCTACGGGCTCAACAAGTTAAAACCAAATATGAAAAAGATTGTCCATATTTACGCATTATCGTTTTTGTTTTATCATGGTGAATGTCGTTATAGTTTTTCTTCATATTATCATTTATTGCATTCTTTTGTTCGATTTTAAAATGAGGATAAACCTGTAATTTGAAATAAACTTTGTTTGAATTATTTCATATCTTTTTAAAGAGGGTTTAAGTAGCTGTTACAAAATTTGACAGAGGAGGGCGGTGATCAAAACTATTGAAAATTTGCGTTACGTAATATTTAAACGCTCTTTATGTATCTGCCATGAAAATCTGTTATCTATGTATTTTACTAGTCCCGCCAGATGTCTTAGAATTTTGTATTTGCATAATAATATTCTCATTAAAAACTCAACATTTTGTCTAATATTAATTTACAAAAATAGATTATTATGGAAAAAATCTATTAATTTAATTGCCAGTACATTATTAGACAGAGCTATGAATGCAAATTTACATTTTCCTAAAACGAGAAAGTTTAGAACTCTCTCTATCCATAAAAGCAAATAAGATAGTTGTTATAAAATCGGAAACATTCCAAGTTTTATTGAAACATCACGAATTAGCAATTTTTAATACAGAATTTAAAAACGCATCGAAGCTATGTTCCCCGATCATTTACAACGTCGTATCAATTTAAACTAATGACAGAGCAGGAAGAGTAAAAGCCAAAAAAAAAACAAGATATAATTACTATGTACGTACAATTTCGTAATAATTATTTTATGACCTCACTTTCATAAGCGATTACAACGCCTTGATTTAAAAAGCACGAAAGTAGGTACTAATAGTTCGCGTGCGCACCGAATAATAATATCCCAAACTTGATATTTCAGTCCCCTTAAATCAGCGCTTCCTTTTTCTGGAGTTTATCAATTCAATTAGACGCCCTTAATCTAAGCAGCTCACCTTAATTAGAAATACAGAAATTCCAACTTAAATTCAAATTGAACTTTATTCACATTAAGTAGATGAATGCAGATTGGTACAAATACGTGTAAACAAAATAACAAGAAAGGTTTCTAACACAGCACCATTGCCCCGAATTTATTATGTAAGAGTTGCGTTGTAAAGAAAAACGTGAATGTAATCCAATTAAAGCTCTCTATAGAAACACAATAATATTCAATAAAAAAGCAATCCGATTCAATCAAGTACCGTTCTAATTATACAAATGATACTTTATCAATTTATGATAAACTGTTATTAAAGGAATAGTGTAAAATAGCACAATGACCGGGTGCAAATTACTGTCATTATATTGCAAACAAAATCAAAACCGTTATCTTATTATTAAAAATTATATTTATTGCAATAAATTTATATAATTTAAATTTAATTATGTGAGAATGATTAATGCATCTGATTGGGCAAAATAAAACCATTGAGATATTTTCGTACAATTGAAGTCTTTATAATGTTTTGCACAATTCTCGGTATACAAAATATAACGATATTATTGACCTATTTGACGAGTAACGTCAAATATGACTCCTGCAATTATTACCTACGTAATGTCTAAATACACTGGAATGTCAAACTTATTAGGTTAAAGTTCAAAAAAATCTTCTTCCTAATAGTTTTTTCTCGTTGAACCTGCGACCTCGCACAAGTTAATTTTTTACAATTTTACATCTAATTTAAATATTTTTCTTCAATGAAGATGTAAAACAAATACCATCGTTTCAAAGTCATCAATTTATAGATCGTTAATTAATGATGAAGCAAAGAATTTTATGGCATATACCATTAATGTTAATAGCAGAATGTAACTAAAAATAGTAATGTGTAAAAATCAATCTGCGTAAGTTTAGTTTTCAGTATAAGCAATTTTCTTTAACTTGAGAATATTACCTAAACGTAAAATAATTGCGTACTAGAGAAGTATCCTTATGCAAGTGCTACGTCAGTACTTTTTTCTTGAGTTCAATTGTTACTTACTCAACACTGAAAAACTTGTGAATTGTAAATTGCAATGTAGGTTATCTAAACTTTCGTTTTTTTTAATTGTGTAACGTTTTCCATAATTGTTGAATTTATTGTTAAACGAATCTTCTCACAAGACTTTCCACCATGGTGAAAGTATATAAATAAAACTGTAAAGAAGTATGTTTTTACCCATTGTTATAATATATATTCCAATATACACACAATTATTTAAAACTGAGTCGAATAAAAAAAATCTCAGACACAAATATTTTGATAACTCAGGAAAAAGGCACGACGCGTTTCTTCGAACAAAAAATAGGTAACACCGTTAAGGTATTGTAATCACGCGGAAATCGCACATTAGACTTATCCATACAGAAACATGCATCTCAGTACGCCGCAAACCAATGTCGGAGTAAAACTGAGGTAATTTATTACTGTGACATTCCTCTAGACAGGACCAAAATAGAATACATTCTGAGGAAAAGAATTTTAAAATTAAATTATAAACACAGGTAACAGTTATGCTATAATCCGTGATACAATGAGCTCTACTAAAAAATGTGTTTAAAAAAATTAAGCTTGTCAACAATTCGTTAAAAAAATTCGTTAATTCTGAAAAGTCCCAATATAGCGTTATAGCTGTTAAACTGCCTTAGAACCTAATTTTTTAACCTAAATCCACTTTTTTCAAGCTAGATCGTATACAGCTATTAAAAAAACTATAATAGCAGTGTAGACATCATACATTTTTATGCCGGAATTAATTAAAAATGTCGGTAATACGATTTTAAGAGACTGAGATATTTATAAAACTTAATGGAATTTTCTATTTTTCAAACAATGAAAAACTAATTTACTTCAACCAAATACACAAAATTCCCTTATTAATAATCCATAGTAATATAAATATTAGCATTTGTTGTATTACATAAACAACTTTCGTTGGAGGATGAGATCATCATTCTATATAATACTAGTTTGATAATGGAGTCAACGCCAGGGACTGGTTTGTCGTTGGTTTGTACGTTCCGTAGTTGAAACTATAATGCTTATGAAGCGCTGGATTGACTTGAACTAACTTATCCGCCATGACAAATATTTAATAGCAGCGATTAATCAATAACCTTATAATAACTCATCACACAATTTATTGTGCAATCACTTAATATGTAACAAATCAGACGACGCTAACCATAATTACGTAACCTGTTGTTTATGCATTGTTTATATCATACTTAATTAATTGTTAATAATAGAAAAATATGTTTGAGCAGTAGCGCCAGAATAGAATAGAAACTATTTGTCTCAAAATAAAGACACTGGTTAAAAATAAAAAAAATAATCTAAAGCAAGAAGTCGCGACATATATTTGGATTTATTAAAAAATGAGTAAATTACGCAGTATATAACAATACATCATCGATATTATATTACCAACGAGGAAATATTAAGTTCAAATCTCATTTATTGTTTCCGGTTGAACGTTTTAACATCGTTTGTCTACTTCTACCGTCTTAAGTATGTAGTAAACGTTTTGTTTTATACAGTTCATGATTAACGTTAAGTGCTTTGGTTACAGGAAGCTTTTAAAGTAACCGTTTACAATTTAAAAAACAGTAATCCCTGGAAGCGTTAAGCAAAACAATACAAGTAAATTTTAATACCGAGTGTGACACTTAAGAGTATATTTCTCTGACAGTGGTCTTATATTAACCTTTACAGTGTATATTCAAAAATATTTTCGTTTATACCATGCACTTACATGTGAATTAGATGTCTACTTTTTTTGAAAAATGGTCTGAAATAGATATCTTAGAAACTGTAAATTTCTAATTGTTTGTTTGTTTGTTGTCAAACAAAAATTACATTTATTTTAAATGAAATATCATGTGTAAATTACACCCTTATAATAAATGCTGAATTTAATAGACCTTCAAGTATTATTATCTGTATCGTGTGTGTACGATAGAAAATTTCGCAGTATTGAGGGACTGATCAGAACGGATCAGAATCCAAAAACAATTCTGAAAAGAACCCCTGGGCAAAAACCAATTTTGTTCCGAATGTCAATACGTTATACAACTTTTCATTGGGGGTTTAAGGTGTACACATTATTAAATTAAAGATTAACCATCACATTAAGTTGATACATTGTTTACAGCAGATGTTTTTAGTTAAAATTTATTTCGCATGATCGTCAAATTCCGTGTTCATCCGATGCGCACCTCACGCTTCTTTAGTCGTGAAATGATCTCTACCAAAGTGACAATCCGACCAGAGCGTATTTTCATGAGGTTAAATATCCACTTGCATAACGGTATCTTGGTTTTCTATTAGTGTTTATAACCAATGCTAGCAATAAGTTGCTTCATACATTGTCAAGTAATTGGTGCCAATCTTTAGACACAACCTTCAATTCTGAAAGCAAGTTAGTGTGGGAAAAGTCTTCTCTTTTTTGTAGGACAGCTTCCATGCTTTTTTACGATATCGAATACACCGTGCCAACAAAAACTCGAGAGGCAAAATGTTGTCTGTTTTGAGCATCACGTTCAGACAGACAGTAAAGTATTCTGGACCATCTATGGCAGAAGTTCTATTCAAGTAACGAGAAGATATATAAGAATCACATATAATGTTATCACTCGAGTAATGTTATCCCTTTGTTAAAAAACGGGCCTGAGGTATGCTACTACACATAGAAAAAGCACGGTCTATGTTATGTTATAAATTTTCTTCTCAGGTTTGCTTCTATACATGAATAATATATATTTTTATCTGAATTTTCACAATATGCTTGTTTAGAGTTAAAATTTTAATCATTGTACCCTAAAAATAGTTGTTTTGCATATTCAACTTTATTTTCGCAGTGTTATTTATTTATTCAAGTATTTTGAATGACCTACACTACCGCTCATGGAAGTTCGGATACCTAATAAAGATGTCTTCGTACGCATTCGTGAAATGAAAAAAATAATCATTCATAACAGGAAATAAGTAAGTACCTACTGTAAAATTCTTTGAAATTTATATTATTTTTATCTTCGTAAAAACGGGTTGTCTATATTATTTTTGTTTCCTTTAACACTAGGAAAAATAAATTTGAACCACACGAATCCTTTTAACATCTTATTGATATTATTTCAATTACCGAACTGCTGTTTTTTTTTAATTTGAGGTAAATTGCCCATAATTTATTTTTGTGAAAATATATTTTTAAGTAGAATTACTTTAATCTGTTTACACATTTCATAAATAGGGCGTTACATTTTTCAGTCTCCAAGTAAATGAGGTTGCGATTGCATCTTTGTTCTGTCTTAAAGTAAAAAGTGTTGAAAATTATTTTGAAAATGCCACGTGGAAAACCTGCTACTTTAGAAAAACGTGGAAGTGTTATTACACTATTAGAAGAAGGCTATTTCCTAGCTGTTTAGCTAATTTAGAAGATCGAGATCATCCAGACAAACAACAGCTGCTGAAGATTTAAGAATTGTGTTATTTAGTAAACGAAATAGAAAACTTACAGCACCAGAAATTACTTCGGAATTGAACCGCGAACGCAAAAAGAAAATTTCAACTAATACTGTGAAACTCCGACTTCAAGAAGCTGATTCTCATGGGCGCGTTGCCGTTCGAAAACCACGTTTACGTCGTGGTAACAGAGCGAAACGACTTCGGTAAGCACGAGGTCATTTTGATTGGTCGGTAGAAGATTGGAAACAAGCGCTCTGGAGTGACGAATCCAAATTTGAAATATTCAGACAAACTAGACGTGTGCTTGTTCGAAGGTCAAAGAGAGAGAATATAATTCCAGAGTGTATATTCCCCACTGTAAAACAAAGAAAGACTTCGGTGGTTGTTTGGAGATGCTTTTCTTTTGCAGGGATTTATGTCGAATTGATGGAATAATGAGAAAAGAAAAGTTTGCAAGAAAATACTTTACCATCGTGGTTGCGTTTAATCGGCTCCAATTTTACCTCAAGCATACAGCGGTAGTGTGTAGAAAGTATTTGAATGCACAAGAACAAGAAAACGTTTTAAAGATTATTAAGTAGCCTCCCCAGAACCCCAACCTAAATTCGATCGAGTTGTTGCGGGATGAGCTGCACAGGAGAATTTGAAGTGTATCCAATATCTAAAGATCATTTGTGGAAAATAAGTGAACAAAAATTTCTCATTCGATTTTATTAAATCTTATTCAAAGAATGCCTAGAGTAGTGCATGCAGTTATAAACGCCAACAGTGGTTTTTTTGGCGAAAAGAAAATTTCATTTTTTTACATTTATTAAATAAACAAGAAATATTTTTTGTGTTCTTTTTAATGCTTTTTTGTAAACATAAAAAAATTATTATTCTTAGTTTTTTTAAATGTTTTTCTATGTGTCCCAACTTCCATGAACGGTAGCCCTAAATATGTTACCTTCGAGTTACTTTGTATTTTATTTTATAATTGCTGAGAAGAAATTATTGGTTCTTAGAACAGCGAATTCAACATTATAACATTGCTTTTTGTTTCATTTTATTAACGGTGTCAACAAACTATTTAATGGGACAGGTGCGTAATTTTTTATTTTGATTTGATTTATTAGAACTTTTATTTTGACTTTGCTTGTACTGATGTTATATCATCTTCTAAATTAACAACCTGTTAATCAGATACACGTTGTATGTATTTACTGTTTTCTAACCAATAAACAATTATTACCGTTTGTTTTCTTTTAAGTCCCCATGATTCTATTAAGCGGCGTGCACTTTATTACAATACTCTACTGTTTTGTTTTTTCAAGTCTACTACAAATAGGAAACTGAAGCTTAGACCTTAACACAAGATGACTTAAAGAAAATAAAAACTTTACAGCATTTCATTAGTGAATCATATAGTTTTTCAGAGACTCGATAAAGAAGAAAAATAAAAAAATACAGTACAGCTTAGAAAAATCTCCAAAATCTCTTCGCAACTTTCTACAATCGACTAAAAGTCGGAAATACCAAGAAAATAAACAATTGCCGACTGAAGACCTAAAACGAAATCAAATATAGGCAATTATTAAAGAAGTACTAAAGTAATCATAAATATTTACAAGCAAACAATATGTGTAAACAAAAAAGTTATCTAAGAAAGCATCCGAATTGGTCCTAAAGAGACGCCATCAATAACCTGCGTTTCTGCAACTAAGACGACAAGGCGTCAATGCGAAATACTTTAATTGCAATAAAATATTTTCTCGATTCTAAAAAATCAAGTTTGTAAAAAATATATATATGTAAAGAAATCTACTGATAAGGAGCAACGAACTCAATGCCGTGTATTAATTGCAGGTTACATAAAAACGCGTTTATTATGTAAATCAATTTGTCATTATTAGTATTGATTAGTGTTACCAAATTCAGAGTTGCAATTTTAATTCAGTTTCCACACTGCCCTTTTTAATTGAAAGTTTCCTTAAGTATTTTTTATAGATATGATAATTAATAGGTAACATACCTAAATTTCCCTCAAACGTTTCCCATTTTACTCAGCTTGGCAAACATTGAAGAAACTTCCAAAATTTAATACACGTTTGACATTCGCTCCGGTGAATGAACCAAACTAATTCAAGGTTAGCCTTAGTTCTTTGTTTGCCATTTCCGTGACTGCTTAAAATGAGCAAAAAACACAATTTCCTAATACAAAAAACGCCATATTGTAAGATTACAATTTAAACAAAGTCTATGATAGAATTACGTTAAAATCATCAGATCAATGTTTCATCTGTAAAACGAGTTTTTGTGATATGTACCGAAAAGTTGTTTTAAAAAAGTACAATGTAATAGAAGAGCGAATTTGAAATCTCATTCGAAATCAGTCCAAATAAATTCGATTCATCGAAAATTATGATAGCAATAAAAAATGTACACTCAAAGATCAATGATGACCATTAAAAATGTCCGGTTTTGTTACAGACAACCCCCGGCTCATCAAAAGAACAAAACAATTCCTTCACCCTACACCCCAGATTTTTTGGAAACGAATAGAAAAAAAACAAGTCGCCCTCGTTTTTAAAATTAGCTACCAAATTCAAAATTCTTAAGTTACCGAATTATAAAACACTGTTGAAAGAAATATCGTTTCTACATTACCCGGTGCTATGATAGACGGATACGTTGTTCTACGTAATTTTAATCAATGACGCACGAATAAACAAACCGGTATATTAAAATTTAATCAAGAGCTTGGCGATATGGTGTTTTCTTGATTTACTATCGTATTGATGAACATTATAATTGACAAACTCTTAAATTACTATAATAACAGTCCAGCATTCCAAGAACGGCAGTGGAATTAGATAACTATGAAAAGAAGTAATGTAAGGACCATAACAAACTAATTAACACAAAGTGATTTAATAAGTATAAATAGACTGTGTCATACAACCATAAAATAGTAACAGCTACAGACGGTTAATTAATAAATATTCCTTCAGATTATTATTTAATTTATGATATATACCATGGAAGTGTTGAACTTTTGTGTGACATCTTGAAAAAAAAAGCTTTTAACTCTTATTCGGATGAAAAATTATCTTTGGTTTAAATAGACCATAAAGTGCATATACGTCATCTCAAATGTAGCACAGATAAAATAACATAGATAATAAAATACACTTTAAAATATATAAAAACCACTTTCTTGGTAAATACGATTTACCTGGTACCGTTAGATTGGTTATGTTTCATCCTTGCATAACGATAGATGCCGAACAGTCGACTGCACGAATAGACATAACCTGTAGCTTATAATTATTTAAATTATACGTTTTCCATATTTATAGGATGTAGGTCATTGTCACGGGAAAATGAATCAGAAAAACTATTGTTTCAAGTGCTTTAAAACAGTTTCTTTCTATAGAAAGATAACGGCAGTTCAATTTCCCTTAGATTTACTTCACTTTAAATTCATACAAGCAAGCTTTGCGCAAAACTAGTTCAATAGTTGCAATTTTTTTTAATTACTACGTTACAATTACTTATTACGAAATTGTCGTTCTAAATCGAATATTAAACAAAAAAAGTAGTTTTCGTATGGAAACATGTTGGTGTAATATTTAAAAATGAAAAAATAACAATTACAAGTAACCCTATGAAAAAAACTGTTAGATCTGATTCAAAACAAAAGAACTGCTAGAAGCTCAGAAACTCTTACATTAATTTGTAAACCACCAAAAACTTACCAGTTCCTAAACTGCAAGAAATTAACCATCAACAAACTCAGGTAAGAATTATATAACGACCTCGCTATACCTCTTTAAATACGAAGATATTTGATTTTAAAGCATGGATAAAACGAAGGACCACGAGCAGGCTTACTTTTACCCAGTCTTTGTTTGAAATTATAAGAATTCGTAGAATATTTTCAAAACATGTTTTTTTCAGTATTTCATACTATTGCGAGTTAAGTACACAGTTTAGTAGAAATAAACTACTAAACAAATTGGCTTTATTGAAAAATACAATGCCGATATAGGGAAACAAGATATTTTTGGTAAAAATCGAAAATTCAAAGACTTAACAAAAACAAAAGAACATTTAATCGCTATAGGCTACTGAATAACAGAACCACGTGATTATCACAGCTAGAATCGTTTGGAAGTATTTCTATTTACACGCATGTGATTCTATCGTCCGCTAACAAAGAAGTTTTCAACATACGGAGCAGTCAGCTAGAAACACTTATCACAAAATCACGTCTTACTTGGTCAGTAGGGTGGATCGGTGTATACAAATATAAAATTATTTTTTTGTTGTATGTATTTCGAGCAAAATACAAAAGTTAATGTTATAATCAGTGTTAGTAGGTACTGCGCCCAAGAAGCCAAAAAAAGTATTAATTCAATAATTTCCTACTTTCAAATTTAGTAACATAATATTTATACGTTCACTGTTTTTTAGTAGATTGTCAAAATCACACCCCAACAAAATATGTAAAATCAGTTCTCCGTCAGTGCGTCAAGTGCTATTGTTTATATTCAAGTTGCTTTTGTTTGCGTAATGACAATGGCAGCTTGGCGAAATGAACTGATACGTCCGGTGTTCGATCATAATCGATATTTAGCAACCAATATTTTAACAAAACGAAATTGTTTCTGGAAATTAGCAACCATAAACTAAAATTAATTTAGTTTCGCACACCCGTTAAAAGCATATAAAAAACGCATGATAAAAAATATCGGCAAAAATTCAAAACAGATAATAAATCACAATATATATTAGATAACAGAAATCAGCCAGGGCAATAATTTGAGGCCAATTTTGTTCAACCTCATTATAGATAAAATAATTAATACAGGATGTAACAAGAATGCGACTGCTATATCGGTTTCAAACAGGAGATATCTGTAGGGGAGACCGAATCAACGGTCATAGCAAAACAGCTCACTAGATGTAAATTAACTGTAAACAACAAACCCATATACACTGCAGACGGAAATTTTAAGACCAGTCAGAAATTTTAAAACTACTTACTTATTGTTAAAAATCGTGCAATTCTTTTATTAAATTTTGGAATAACATAGATTTATTTAACAGTATTACAGTATATTACTATTTTAATTTAATAAAAGTCTGTATAATACAATCAACATTTTTTTTCGTCAAAAAAACCACCTTTCACCTGTACCACTTTCTTAGCCAATCTTGGCATTCTTTCTACTAATTTTGATGTGATGTCCGGGGATAATGCTTGCCATTCTTCTTGAAGGATTTTCCAAAGATTTTCTTTTGATGTCGGACATTTTAAACGTACTTTTCTATCTAATTCGTCCCATAACAACTCAATTGGGTTCAAATCGGGCGATTGCGGTGGGTGAACTATAGCTTTTAAAATATTTTTATTTTCTTGCTGTTGCAGATAGTCACGACAGAGTTTAGAAGTGTGCTTTGGATCGTTATCGTGTTGAAAACGAAATCCAGGGCCAATTAATTTAAGTCCAGATGGTATAGCATACTGCTTAAGAATTTCTTTGTACCCTTCTTTTTTTAGTATACCATCAATACGTACCAATTTACCTACCCCAATAGCTGAGAAACACCCCCAAACTAAAATTGATCCACCTCCGTGCTTTACCGTTGGAACAACACACGAGGGCATCATTTTTTCTGACACAGATCGACGAACATAAACTTTTCGTTTTTGCCCGAACACCTCAAATTTTGATTCGTCTGTCCATAAGACGGAATTCCACTGGTCTGCTGTCCACGACTGGTGCTGTAAGCCCCATTGAAGCCGTTTCTTCTTATTTTGAAGTCGTAAGAGCGGTTTTCTTACAGCTACTCTTCCATATAGACCAGCTTCGTTTAAGCGGCTTTTTACAGTTGTTAATGAAATCGGAGTTTTACGGTTTCGATTGATTTCTGCTCGTATTTCCGGTGCCGTTAGTTTTCTATCTCGTTTCGACATCAAAACTAAACGTTTATCTTCTTGTTTTGTTGTAGATCGTGGCCTTCCAGTATGTTTACGGTCGTGGTAATCGCCTGTTTCTGAGAATATCTTGATTGCATTGTGCACCGCAGTCTTAGAAATTTTTAATTCTTGAGCGATTTTTCTTTCAGATTTCCCTTGTTGATGTAACTTAACAATAACAGAACGTACTTCAGGTTTTAAACTTTTTACTTTTCCCATTTTTTTAAGAATAACTTGATAAAATGCACTATTTGTCTACTTAACACAAAATATTGCAACCAACTGAAATAAAGATATAAAACTCACCCTTTTATCGTCAAATCGCAAGTGTTAAACAACTATGCCAATACAAAAGAAACAAAACATAAAAAAAATTAATATTTGATGAAAGAATTTAAATTTTATGACCTCGGATTTAGTTTATTTTCGGGTGCAATTGCTATGGCCATAAAAGAACCTTTTATTATGGAAGTAAAAATGTTATTTTATAAACAGTTTTAATATCTTTATAACGTACAATGTAGCAGCCTAACCAAAAATAATTTAAAAAATTGTAGGTAGTAATTTTTTCTATCAATTAGCCCAACATTTTATAATTTAATTTAGTGGTCTTAAAATTTCCGACTGCAGTGTACGCTATACAATATACGTACTTGAAAGTTGAAATAACGAGCTTCAAGAACTTACAACAAAAAGTCCAAACCTAAGTGAATAAAGCCTCAAGAATCTGACTATCGTGAGGAACCTCATATAGAAGAACAAATACATACATGTCCGCTGAAAGCAAAGTAAAACAGCCGTGAGACATTTACTCACATATGCAGTGGAAATCCGAGCCGATAAAATAAAAGCGAAGAACACAATGAGAGCAGCGAGATAAAGACACTAAAAGCTATTAAAGAAGTAAGCTTGAAAGACGACAATATCAAACACACTACGTCGACAGAATGACAGAAGATAGATGGGCAGACAATAAAAAAAACCGAATTCAAGGAAACCTCTCGGTCGACCTCCCAAAAAATGGTGCGAAAGCAGGACATCTGCTTCCCAAGAAAGTGAACAAGATTTAGAATAGTAGAAGAAACAGGACTAAGTCTTAAGTAAAGAGAAAAAAGAAGTAAAATAGAGATTAAATTAATCCAATAAAATTTTACAAAAAGCTTTCAGTAGAATATTTCTGTTGCCTGATATAATACTTTTTAAGACTGCATCGACCAAATCGCAATCAGAACTAGAGTATGTTCTTTGTACCCCTCATAACTCATAAAAAGTCTGCTAACCTAAGATATATAATATTTGGCGCTTGCTACACTACGAACGTTTTTACGTTTATTTGATGTCATATGGCAAACGATTTATTTTCTAGAATCCATGTATACCGCGTAATTGTATCTACAGAATATAATACCGGTATTACTTCGCTCGTCCCGAAGTATGCTGATACTAAGCATGTATATAATTATTAGCAAATAATACTTATTAGTAGTATAGGTTGAGTTTTATCTTAACTACAGCAAGTTTAAGACAGTAGTAAGAACAGTCAAGAATGGCCTACACCGATCAATGATCTTTGTCGGTTTTTTGCACGCCATTCAAAAGAGTCAGGCGCTTTTTTTCAGTTTAAAATGTATTTTTAAATATTAATCTTCACCAGATGCATCTAAAAAGTTGGGTTTCGTTATACCTAAAGCAGTTGAATAAGAACAAATAAGTGAATGTTACTATAATTATTCGATTGATGGATATCAAAATAAAAGTAGATAAAAACCCGAATTGTCAACAAGCAATTTCTTAAAAGTTAAACGACTTTTGTCATCGGTAGTCAATTTTTTTTAGAATCGTGTAAGGCGACAAATACATTCAAGACCTCAGAACACAATAGCACCAATAAAAGCCGCCGACGGTAGCTGATTAAGAAGCAGTTTACACGTTTGCAGACCACCTCCAATAAGTATTTCAACCACATAATATTGATACCAGTTTTCAAGATGAAAACGATATCCAAAAAATACTTGATGCATCATATCAAATATCACAACTTACAGTGATCATAACCAATTGTCATATCGTACATATGTGTTTGCAACGCCCACTAGATCACAACGCCAAAATTTCACAATTGATACCATCGCCCAACTTGATCACAACTCCCAAATTTTACGGTTAATCACAACGCCCAATTTTCACGACTGATCACGACGTCCAACTCGAATATAACTCCCAATTGGTTCTGGCGATTACAGGACATTTCCGTTTTTTATAGATAATAACAGAAAATTTTTAATAAATATTTAATACATAATTGATTTGATTCTAATATAATTAATAATACATTTTTTGTGATTAGTAGTGTATATATGTACCAAGCTGTTCCTCAACATTGTAGTATTTGTTTGATCTTAATTACCTATTTAAAAAAATGTCAGTAAAATACTATGTAGTTTTTTGTTTTTGTTGTTTTTGCCTACATGGTTGTTTATCGGGGTTTAAAAATTGTCATTTCATGTCTAACCTCCGATAAGAAACTTAAAACAGAATCAAAACATTGATGGAAACGGAACAATCAACACATTTTTTTTCCTTTTAATTGAATAAGTAGTTTCTACTAAGCTCTGAAAACAACCTAAAACAACGCCAACATAGTATAATCCTCAGTTAAAATAAAAGGTAAAAATGTAAAAGGTGCGGTAGGAAAACGAGATTTTGTAAAGATCGCCAAAACCAATTACGAGTTAGGTTCAAGATGGACCTTGTGATCAACTTTGAAATTTGAGCGTTATGATCAAGTTGGACGTTGTAGTCAACTGTGAAATTTTGAGATCGTGATCAAGTGAGAATTCCAATTACCAAGAAATTGGATGATTTGTTATTTGGAGGTTATAACCATTGTACGTTGTGATCAGTCCTGGAGTATACCACTAAAGCCCATCACAACATAAGAAATCCAAACAATAATCCATAAAGAATTAATCCCAAAAAAAGCTCCATACTTCGATCTTATTACAGAGAAAGTCCTAAGAGAAGTACCCGAAATAAATAAATGCGATCACATATATCTTCAATGCAGTTATAAAATTTCAACATTTTCCAAACATCTCCCATATCACTGAAAATTATCTAAAATAATAATGCTACCTAAACCAAGGAAGAATTCAAAGCAATTGGAATCATACAGGCCGATAAATTTGTTGCGCATTTTATCAAAGCTTTCGAGAAACGACTACAACCAATTATAAACGATAAAAGCTAAATTCCTAAACACCAGTTGGGATTGCGTAAAATGTACAGAACAATCGAGCAAGTGCACCAAATCAGTAAACAAATAACGCAAAGCTTGGAAACCATAAAATACTGCTCGGTGGTGTTTCTCGATGTACAGAGAGCTTTCAACAAAGTATAGCACAAAATCAAATTACTACTACCAATCAATATTCTTATTTTAAAATCCTTCCTAACTGACAGACAGTACTACATAAAATATCAGAATGCATTCTCAAACTTGTTCCCAAGATCATCTGGTGTCCCACAAGGCAGTGTCTTGGGACCAACACTTTATCAGGTTTATACTGCAGATCTACCAGTTTCTGAGACAGCACTCACTGCCATATTTGCATCACATATAAACTCTATCTCTGCTAGACAAAAACTACAAACTCATTTAAACTGCATTGAAGTTTGGTTTAAAAAATGGAAAATTAAAGTAAACGCAAGAAAATCAGTTCATGTAATGTTTACCTTGATAAGAAGAAACCGTCTCCCTGTAATTCTCAATAGGCAACAAATACCCCAAGCGGATGATGCAAAATACCTCGTCATTCACCTGGATAGAAGAATGACTTGGAAGAAACCCATATTTAGTAAACGCAAGCAGTTAGTACTCAAATTTAGAACAATGTACTGGATATTGAGTAAGATAACACAGATAGTGAAAAGCACAATGCATCCCAATAATCTGGTAACCATATTGTTCTTAGACCATGAAGCTGAAATCAGACAGTTAAAAAGGTTCAAACCACCAGATCTTCAATCGAGATTCGATTAAACTATACAAATGCAAAATAGTTATGTGTTACAAAATATTATTATTGAAGTTAATTAATTAATCCTATATTGTAAGACCCTCTACTTTTCATTAGGTTACGATTATTGCTAGAATAATTAATCATATCATATACCTATTATCCTTATCATGAATAGATTGTAGTAGCATGCAGTACTCTTTACTATTTTACTACAGTCTACTATTTTGAATATACAAACTTAAGAATCTCATCATATAGAAACCATTTTGCAAATGCTACGGCAGTGTCATTTTTCTTATTTACCTTAAGGCAAGATAATTCAAGTTTATGAAAATTTTCATTTTTTCACTTTTCAATTCTCAGAAATTCTTCGGTTGGTTCCACACTCTCAACACTAATGGTTACACTGCCCTAGGATTAATTGCAATTAATTAACTTTTTTACAGAATAAAAAACACCAAAGACAAGATTCGGAATTCAATCGAGATAAAAAAAACTAAAAGGCGCCTCAATCTCTAATCCGATGAAATTTTCATCGAATCGTTACCTATAAATAATATATCTGATAAACAAAATATAATACAGTACATATATTGCAGACTTGAACTGGCATTTATCTCGTAACAGGTAGGTATGAACTAATTATCGATTTTTTTCAAAATTACATGCGTCCCACTAATAATTGACATTTTTTAAATACATCTCAGGGTCACTGAACATCTTAATGCAAAGATTTGATACGACATAGTCTCAGTCACAATTAGGATACAAAGCGTTTTAAAGTTCAGATCGTCGAAAAAATTACTTGCAGAAGCACATGTATGCACAAATTAGCAGTAGATTGTACTGCGTGAGTGGTTTTAAAAAATACAGACTCCTGGTAATAACGTCACAACTGAGGAGACTAACTAATCACAGGTGAAAGCCATTCGGCAAACAGACTTGACGACGGTATGTCAGCAAACGAATTTGACTATAAGCAAAAAATTAAGCATTATACATATAAAACAAAAGAAATAGAATTAAAACGACCGTAGAACAGTTAAATAGAATGTACATAGACAATGAATCATTGGTACCGTACAAAATTAGATACCTACACAGTTGACTAAAATTTTCTTTGAGGTCAAATACTACTGAATTTTTACCGAACAGATCCTTATGAAAACGTTAGTTTTCGTTTACAGCTATGTTTAGTGAGAACAATTCTTGATTTACGATCTACTTAAAGGTGTGTAAATACATGAAGATATGTATTTGCAAAACATACACTCAAGTATTGTATTTAAACAATACTGTCTCATAGGCAAACCCAGATTATTCTAACTTTCAACTACTAACGTTTCGCGTCAATTCAACAAAGCGAAAACTACTATTTTAGCCAAAACCGATAACGATCGCACTGAAGTATAAAATTAGGCGTGGAATTGTCGCAAACCCACTATTTTTTTCAGAACGCTTCTAGACTAATAAAAACTTAGAAGTTCCTTAATACAGAAAACCACAAAAATATTATTTTCAGCAGAAAAAAGTTTAGACAAAGCATAAAAGCTTTCATCAAAGATACCTAAACAACCGAGCTTCGAACCGCGCACTTTTTCTCAACAAAAAAAAACGAATACTTCCGGATTCCGGAGAAGGGTGTTAAAAGGAAAACAATTACAGTAAAGAACATCTTTCACGAATAGAAGAATATAAGCTTTCTAACTGACATCCAGACCGCCGTAATTGGACACTTTAATGATTCTTCTCGGAACTGCTTTCAACATAAAAATTTCACCAGTTTTGGAGTAAAAATTTTCTTTCCGTTGGCAGTTGAGTAGAAATAATTTTTTAGGTAACACGTTGCGGTAATTTTAACAATAAAAAATTGATATAACAAATCGATATCTTGCACAAGGTCAGACCTTTCGCATCTGCCAAATTGCGATGCCCAGTAGCAACACAGATTGTGGCTTAAAAAGCTTTCGATTAAAAGACTATTAAGATAAATTATTCACTTCTATTTATATTAAAAATACTCATTTATTTTGGGAACTTTTCTGTGTAATGCAATAAGTCGCTTTAAATTTACTGTATATAAATATACATTTTTAAAGTAGTTATAAAATTACATTTTAAAACGATTGTCACAAAATAGTAAAGGTACCTAATGCCTACAGAAAATTCGTTAGGAAACCGAGTTGTGGTATGACACACCCCGTATTTTAATAACCAAAAAATTAAACATGAAAAATTAATTTTTCTAGGCAGGAACAAAGAAAAAAAACGAAATATTAAAATCAATTACCTGTTAATACTTCTTAATCCAGTGAAAAAATATTGGGTCACTTTGTATAATAATCGAAACACTACACGTTTTCGGAATTAAAAGTGCTTCTCATTAACAACTATCGTGCATACGAAGCCTACGCCCCATCGATTATTTCGGTAAAAAATATGGCTGTCGATTTCGATCAAGTTAATTAAAAATAATTCACTGAGTTAATAGAAACACAAACACTATTTTTGTCAATAAATTAAAGCATAAATTTAAGAAATATTTCGGATTGAAATCGCGTAACTTCAACTCCTTCCTTCGCTGCTCACCGACTCCGGACCGGCATAAGAGATAATGCGCACGCACCAATTTTACATGTAGTTCTCAAAATGTTATCATCTTATTAGATAACGGATTTAATTACGTAATCATACTTTCTCTGAATCTTATCGGAAATTACTTTGATTAGTTTATCGAGAGCGTATTTATATGCTTTATATTCATAGAAAACTGTCGTTTGTTGTAATTGCTTCAACAGGACTAATTAGTGTGTAATTAAGTGTCATGCTAAAAACAAATTATACAAAATATCGCATATTAACTTTTCAGTGTTTATCTATATATAACTATTTCTTTCTATTCCACATAAATGCTTTATTTTAACAATTTTGAACCAAAATCTTGCTTAATTTAAATTTTTTTATCACTACTTACATATTATCTGATGCAAACAATTTTCTTAGTTATAAATAAAAACGTAAACAACGCAAAACGTAGTAGAAAAACAAACGGTGAAAAAACTCACGGTGTGGATAAAGTAATTGTTACAGAAATATCAGAAGTAGTCGTGCTAAACATAGAAAATAGATACTGCGCTTCAAAATTAATTATAGATTCTACAATATTGGAAAATGTTATTTATAATATTTTTGTTTTCTAAAATTTGATGGTGAGATTCAAGAATATATTTTGGTATAAGAACAGCAATCGTATATAACTATATAGAACATTGTGTTTGCTAAGGCTAAATGTTAAAAGGTTTTTAATGGACACGATGTTGCTTAAAGCCGCTAGTTATAGTATGAAGCTCTTAGAAGAACAAAAAGCAAATAAGATAGTAAGACAAAGAAATGAAGACACAAATAAGAGTAAATTACAAGAAATTTCGCTAAACGAATAAAAAAATTTAGAGAACGAAAAGAGAAGTAATAAGAGTTGCAATTTAAACTAACATGTTAAATTATACAGTATATGCACTTGCAGCGGCGTACCCACGGGGGGGGATGAAGGGGATAGATCCCCCCCCAAGACAAAGCCATAAAAATTAGGAAAATATCTATTAAAATATTAATCTACTTCTTTGTGACTTCTTATGCGTCTGTCTACGGCGTCGACTGTATTGTTATAATGTAATAAGTAGGTTTTATTACTTTAGTTTTTAAATGCACGTAAATTTATTTAAAAAAAGTAAGTATCTAGGTAGATATACCATATTACTAGTACATGAAATGTATATATTTACGTATATACATTATTTCAATTAATCTAAAACTAAAATTATTATTTAAAGTTAATTTTAAAGTTTTTACTCCTACACTTCAATTAAAATATATATAAAAATAAAAGTACAAATTGAAGTAAAAGAAACTAAAGTTGACAATGTTTTAAATATACATTTAAATTTTGATAATACATATGACATAGCATAACAAGTGTAATAAATTAGAGTACCTTTACAATTATTAATAAAATACACAGTAAAGTAAATAACTCAAGAAAAAATATAAACATGGTGTACGTGTCAAAAATAAAAACAAGTTTGTTATTGTAAAAGCCACTTGGGTTAAGAAGGAATCAAAGTTTATATTTAGAATAAAAACTGCAAATCGGCATTACACCGACACCGATTATTATTATCGAAACTATACAGCTGTACATGCAACTTTGACTAAAAAACGCCGACTAAGAGTATTGCAATATTTCTCTTTTATATTTATTTAGGCACTGTTTAATTATAAACACGTACCCACGTTGTCAAATTGCGCGACGATTTATTCCAAAATACTTCACGTTTTGATAGTTTTTCTACGGTATTTGAGTACTATATTGTACTGAAGTATAGCCAGCTAGTAGTTATGCGTTTTTTTTGCGTATATATACAAAAAGAGTGTTGTGCATTGTGGTTGTGTTTCTATTGTTATATTTAATTTGCGTTAACAAAATATGAGTAAGCAGTGCAAAATGACTAACTTTTTTAAAAGAAAAGACCGAGATTGGGAAGTGGATACATACGGGGTTGAATTACCAATGACTTCAACTTCTCAAAATGTTTCTCAGAGTGAAGATGTACATGATCAAGAGAATAAGAATCAGGACATTGAAAAAAGCAGTACTAAAAACAATTCAGAAACAAATATTTTTAATTTAAACGATATTGGAAATTTTATAAACAAAAATGTTCAAAATATAATTGAGATCATCGAATCATTATGGGTGCCTCCGCCGTCTTATACGTTTCCAGTACTTAAAAAATTTAATAAACGAGGATTAAAATGTCAGTACAAATGGTTTTCGGAGTATAATTGGTTATGTTACTCTGAAAAAGAAACAGGTGTATTCTGCAAATTTTGTTTTTTTTTTGCAAAAACCGGGGGAATTGGTTCTCAACAACTGGGTGCGCTTTGCAGATTTAAATTTGACAATTGGAAAAAAGCTAGAGAAGTAGACAAATATTTAATTTTTTTATCTACATACTTTGTGTTTTGTTTGTCATTTTAGATATTTAATTCTCACCAAACATCCAAATATCACATTCGTTCTGTAACTGATTATCAAAATTTAAAGAAAATGAAAGAGAAGAAACAAGAACCTGTTATTAATTTACTTGATAGTGACCGACAAAGAAAAGCAATAGAAAACAGAAATAAATTGAAACCCATAATTGAAGCCGTCATATTATGTGGGCGGCAAGAAATTGCTTTAAGAGGTCATAGAGATAGCGGACCAATTAAAGATATTTATTGTGATAAAAATGAAGGGAATTTTAGAGCTATTTTGAAATATAGAGCTAAAGGAGATGCTAATTTATGTAAGTTTTTAGAAACAGCTTCCATTCGAGAAACATATATCAGTCCAAAGGTACAGAATCAAATAATTGACTGTATAAACACCGTATTGCTAAGAAAACTGTCTGATAAAGTAAATAAAGCAGGAGCATTTTCAGTTTTAGCAGATGAGACGACAGACACATCGACCATAGAGCAAATAACGTTGTGTGTTAGATATGTATTTGAAAATAAAATTCATGAAGATTTTTTGCAGTTTGTGCCAGCTGACGGTCTTTCGGGTGAAGAATTGTCTAATTCAATTTTAAACGGTCTCAACAACTGCGGAATAGATTTATCTAATCTAGTTGGACAAGGATATGATGGCGCAAGTAATATGTCCGGAAAATTTATTGGTACTCAAGCTCAAATTCGGAAAAAATATCCAAAAGCCATTTACGTGCATTGCGCAGCTTATTGTCTTAATTTGGCTGTTAGCAAATCGAGCAGTATTCAGCCAATAAGAAACTGTTTAGGTGTTATTGAACGCGTTTATGACTTTATGAATACACCAAAACGTAGAAACGTGCTGCTTAAAAAAATTGAAGATTCAAATGAATTTCCTTCAGTTAAAACATTAAAACGATTATGTGCTACAAGATGGATAACAAGATTTGAAGCTTTAAATGATTTTGCAGAGCTGTATAGCTTTGTTGTCGACTCTCTAGAGGAAATATCTAAATGGCGAGATTCCGGTGATGCAATAATACTGTATAATAGTCTTTTGGATAGTGAATTTATAATCGCTTTAAATGTTACTGAACAAATTTTTTGGATATGGAGTTGCCATTAAGTCGAATATTACAAACAGTAAATATTGATTTAAAAGGAGCTGTTGCTATAGCAGAAGATACTATTACTGCTTTGACTAGCTTACGCAATAATGTTGACGAAGAATTTAATAAAATATTTCAGCGATCAAAAGTAAATAGTTTTTTAAATATTTATTGGTCACAAAAGAATTTTTTGTGTTTTTAGAAAATGGCCGATAATGTGGGCACCGAAATTACAAAGAAAAGAACAGGTAAACGCCATTTAAATCGCGCTAGTTTAATGTGCACATTGAAAACGTCCGTTATAGAATATTTTCGGACAACTGTTTATATTCCATATGTTGACTTCTTCCTTTGCCAGTTAAAAGAAAGAATTACTAGTCACAAAGATATTGTTGAAGGATTCATGTGCCTTTTTTCGTCTGAAGGAGCAGAACAGAAAAAAGAGATTGAATCGTTAAATACATTATTAAATCTTTTCTTGCCTGAAGTGCCAAAACAGGCCGTAATTACAGAAATAAAACTTTGGCAAACAAATTATTTGTCTGCATTACATAAAAACAAGATTAAAAATCAAGCTTTGGAAGCTTTAGAATGTTGCGATGAGATAGCATTTCCCAACATTTACAAATTAATTAAAATATTATGCACGCTTCCCGTATCGACTGCCACACCAGAGCGCACTTTTCTACGCTTAAAAGGGTTAAAACCTATTTGCGAAACTCAACATCACAGGTTAGTAAAACATTCGTCAGTTGCTTATTCAAACTTAACAATACTTGTTAATAAAAAATTTTGTTTTAGACCAGGTTAAATGGCTTGGCGCTTTTGTCCATTCATAAGGAACTAACGCTGTCGACTGATGAAGTTTTTGAAGAGTTAGCCAAACTACCAAGGCGACTTGATTTTGTTATCTAATTAAGACACACATTTAATTACTTTACTTACGTGTTGTCTTATAAATATTATTAAAATACCAAATGATATTTTTGTCTACCCAAATACGAGTTTTCAATTTTGTAAATTTTGTTTTAGGTGTCACGGCGCATCAAGATGACTTCTGAAGTATTTAAGTTTACAAAAATTTTTAAAAGAAAAAACATAGTACCTCCTAAGTGAATGGCTAACCCCCTCCTCTCTTACTGTATTCATACTTTGATTACTGTTAATCCCCCCCCAACACAACAGTCTGGGTACGCCACTGTGCACTTGCACCAGCCAAAAATCTATGAGACTGAGGTGATTTAAATCCGTCATTACAGAAAGTGTAACCCAATTACATTCCACATCAACATTCACTGTAGGTACATAACAGAGAAAAAAGTGAATTATATAAGCATAGGTACTGGGCATGAACAGAATTGAAAAATGTTTATCAGCATGATTCAAAATGCTTATGAGTGTATTTTAAACAAAAAAAAAATAAAGCTAAAAATATAATAAAAGTAGAAAGCGTCGATTGAAAAAAACAAATAACGCTATAGATCTGTTCCTATATATTTAAAAATAGTCTAAACGTAAATCACTCAATTAAGTTTTAATAAATAACTAAGCCAAACCATTGATATTACTTAATAAAAAAGCTGGTATGTCACCATAAGACTTTCCTATAAGAAATGCCTGCATATTTTTTTAAGGTTATGTTGTCATAAAACCATTTTGAAGTGATATGTACACGTTTGTATTGATTTCCTAGCATGCTATAATTTTTTTTAAATTTTGCTACTCGATTTCATTAAGATCATATCGAGTAACTCTTATATTTGTGCGCCTCGATGTTACTTACCTCTATAGTAAATCAGTAAAAAACATCGTCGCAAGCAGGATTCGAACATAGCATTATATATGGAATTTACTTTAAATTATAAATCAAATATCTAACCAACTGTTAATGTTAGGGAAAAAAAATTATTTGAATAAATTGTTAGGAAGAATTAACTCTATACGAAACTGTAAACATAATTCAAATAATTTACAAGCGTATAAAATTATATAAGAAAAACTGTTAAAAATGGCGGATATACACACTTCCAGTTTCTGTATCAAACCCATCTTTTGATAGAGCCGAGAGAATATGAAAAACCAGCTCCATACCAAATCTCAAGTTACTAGGACTTTTAGTTCGAGAGTTATCGTAGGTACATCGTTACACGCAGACACACACACACACACAGGTACCCAAATTTTTTTGTCAAAAATACATTTCTTTGATTCAAGAGACCTTGAAACCTAAAATTACGCGATAAAAAACTTTTGAAAAAAAATTGCGATCGTTATGCTTTCTTTATAGGAAAGTAAAAATACTTATAGTTATATTTGAGTTATATAAAGTCGTATGAATTTGTAATCGCATATATAAGTGACCAATGACGTTAAATAAACGTAATTGTTATTCCTTTAGTAACGTCGCTAAATTTTTGCTATCTTATTAGCCAAATATTTTTTTCACACAGTCACAAAAATTATACACAATTTTGTGTTCCTATATATGTATATTGAAATACCCAAATATTACAAAATTACAAATTAAAGTACTCGTGATTATGTGGGATACGTTACAAAAGTACTCTAATAACGTAAAATTGATATAATAAAAACGTAATCTGGTTGGCTGGGGTAGGTATTAGATAATCTCGTTACAACACGTCATTTTGCACATTCTCAAATAAGATTCGTTTTCTTGCTTTTAAAAATATATCATACGATATGCTTTCGTCTTTATTTTTAACCACTTTAAGAAAATGCAATTTAATTGAAATATCAAACAAAAATATGGTTGTTGTTTCTAGCGCACTCTTTACAAAATAATATTAGACATTGCTCAAATTCAAAATGGCGGCTATAAGAAAAAGCAAAGTTGTGTGTTGTAGCTCGACTATCCATAGTGTGTTATCCAAAATGCGAACACAGATTTATTTTCTTTACAAAAAAGTACTTTTATACTGTTTTATTCAAAAACAATGCATTATAATACTTTTCGCGTGAAAAATAAATCTAACATTAAAATTTTTTGGTAGTACCTAATTCAAAAACATCAATTTTTCTTTCTGATAATAACTCGCTATAAGAATGTGCAACTTTGCCCTAAATTTAACAGACTTCACATCTTTTATAATAACCGTGATTATCTGTATAAAATGTCTTGCAAAAACAATAGAAAAAAATATTTTAAATGGTATAGTTATTACATTTTGATTACATGTTCAAAAAACAATATATGTAGATTTATAGAATGTACTAATAATATTGCCTTTAACTTTTTGTATATAAACAAGCACAAAGTAAAAGTACTTGATTAATCATTTAATTTAGCAAATTTAGTTATACTTATTCTGTATCTATTTTTATATTTCCAGGTAAATTTAATAAATGTTTGCCATCTTGTTTGTTATTTATGCGTGAAGTAGTAGTGTTTGACTTTTTAAATATTTTTTTATTAATATGGAGAAAAGTAGTGAATTACAGTACTGTACTATATACACTTGGCCATTAGTTGGAGCATTGATAGTAAGAACTGACAAACAGGTAAATTGATTTAAACAAAGGATTCAAATTCTGTAGAAGGTCTTACTTAGTTCGTGATAATAATATGAATGTTAAGGTAAGATACGTTTAATATAAAAATACTGTGAGCTGATGTTAGGTAAAGAAATTATTCAAAATTAAAAGCAAATCTACTAAAGAGACAGTGAAAAATATATGCAAAATCCTTAAAAATAAAATGGTTAAATCTTCTAGTTGGAAAGGTGTTAAACGGATTAATGAATAACTATATTTTTTGAAATGTATCAGTCAAAGTCAATAAATTAACAAGCATAATTACACCGTATTCTACAAACATATATGTACAGTTATTAAAAATTTAAAAAAACATTATACACACAATCAGTGTATGTTATGTGTATGTTCACAAAATATTTATTTCGAATATTCATCGAATGAACGCGGAACATTTAATGTTCATAGAATATTCATACATTATTTGTAAAAATATGTGTATTTTACAAACAAATGATTCAACATTAAACACTGAACTAGAATAAAGCCATATTATAAATTAAATTTTTTAGAAATTATTTTCTTTTTTAATTTTTCCAGAAACATTTTAAATACCTCTGGGCAATGCCATAATTATCCATAAGCACATGGTAGCAAACTTGATTCTTATATTAAAATATTTTAAAGTTCAATATTGAATAAAATAGAGAGTTAGTGCATCACTAGCGCTTGCGTGGTTAAGAAAAGAACAATAAAATCGACGTTTTTGTAATTAACTGTCAAAATAAATTGTCAAAAAACGTAGTTTTATGGTTTTTACGTAAATATTTTCCAAGGTGATTTTTAAAAGAATTTTTTTCTTTTTTTAAACGATTTTTTTTTCTGTTCTAGACGGAATTTTTAATATTCTTTTTAACGTGTAATAGTTTATATACATAATGGGTAGGAGTAGGTCTAGATCTAAATCACCCTCAAGAAGAAGGGAGAGAGAAAGGGATAGGGATCGTGACAGAGATAGAGATCGTCGACGAAGAAAGAGATCCAGGGATAAATCAAGGGATAGATCTAAAGATAGAGAGAGGAGAAGACACTCACATGATAGAGATAGTCGTAGAAGGTTTTCTCGTTCCAGGTCGCGATCCCTTGATAGAGAGAAAAAATTAAAACCAGGTTATATTGATAAACCTTCAGTAACTGCTGCAGATCTGGAAGGGAAGACTCCGGATGAGCAGGAAATGCTAAGGATGATGGGTTTTTGTAATTTCGATACAACTAAGAATAAAAAAGTTGACGGTAACGATGTGGGTGAAGTGCACGTTATTCTGAAACGAAAATACAGACAATATATGAATAGGAAAGGTGGTTTTAATCGACCACTCGATTTTGTTGCTTAACGGTTATTTAGTCTTAATATTGTTCTATTGTGTAAGACTTTTTCATACTTTAGACTATAAGAATAATGTTGTTTAATATTGCTACTTGTAGTCACATACAACTTTTTTGAATTTATCATACGAGTATCTTTAAAAGTTACGTTAATAAACTTGTTCACTATTTTTAAAGTGTTTAATTTTTTATATCTAAGAGACTACTAGTATGTGAATATTGGTTATTGAAATTTGAACTTCCTTAGTATGTATTTAGTTTTTAAAATAATTTGTTTGATGAAACTTACATAATTCTTTGTAACTATGACAGTTTCAGGAGCATCGATGTGCTGTAACAAATCATCCCCGTTTAATTTCATTGAAAATGTGAATTCTAGTTTTCCAATTACTGTTTTGAGTTCAAGTTTATTAATCTTTTGCCTGGAATTGTTTTGCTCAAGTCTGTCCAAGTTTCAGAAAGTGTTATATGTTAAAAACACTAAACGGTTCAGCTGTGAGGTTTTGCATGAATAGGTACAATCACTTCTTCAGTCAACGGTACAATACAGTAAAATGTAAAAATTCTTTACCAAAAACACTTCAATAAAGCGTTGCTTCAATTTGCTGTTAGGATACCTCTGGTTTAAATTTTCATTAAATAAAATTATATACATTGGAGCGTTTGCTTAGATAAACAAAAATTCAAATAGCTCACTGCAAACTATACAGGGTGTCATTAAGATTTAACGTGACATTGGAATCTGAGTGGGTAGCGAAAAGAAGTAAGGGCCGCTTGAATTGCTGCCCATGTGACACTTTTGGTGATATAGATTGATGAAATTTAGCATTGGTCAACTAATGTCAAATAATTGTCATTTTGTTGATTTTTAAGAACTTTTCGGTGATTTACTCATCTTACTGTTGTGTTATGCTATGTTTCTGTTAACGTGTTGATCAACACCTGCGGTATAAGGGGTCTTTTGAAAGACAGCATCATAACCGCGACCGGCAATCATGAGTTCGGCATTGGAGGAAAATCCGTCAACCAGTACGCTCACTGTAGCTAGAGAATTGAATGTCAGCCGCCTACAGTATTGCAAATTGTCCACGAAGATTTATAACATCCATTCAAAATACAAAAAGTTCAATCAGTCGCTGCAGAAGACGTTCCGCATCGTCAGCGATACTGTCAGTGGTTTATACGACATATTGTAAGCACGCACGACTTCCCCAGCTACGTGTTATTCACTTATGAAGCCACATTCACAAGAGAATGAATTTTTAATTAGAGAAATAGCCATGTTGGGCCACAGAAAAAGCACACGCGACAAAAGGACGCAACAATCAAATTCTCTGTGCATGTGTGGGCAGTGATTGTAGGATTTTATTTAATTGGGCCTTACATTCTTTCTCCGCGCTTAAACACACACATTTATGGAGAATTTCTACGCGAAGTGCTTCCAGAACTCCTTGAAGTGTCACTAAAAGTAAGAATGCCAACATGACGGGGCTCCTCCACATTCTACTCTAGCCGTTAGAGTGGTTGCACACGCAATTCCCCGATAGATTAAATGAATGAAAAATTTAATTTATAAAATACCTGTTGAAAATGGAGGACTTAACAGCTAGGATTGCAGTTACTGCAGGAATGGTCAAAGTTAATCTGTACATGCTGCAAAACTCAATAGAATCTACAGTTCGAACACGTTTATGTAATGAAATAAATGGATGGCACTTCAAACATATATGCTTTACGTTCAATAAAAATCTAGTATACATTTGTTCATTCATTTTTGGAAATGCGGCGGGTATTCAGTTCTCTAGCTACAGCGCGCGTACTGTGTGCCGGATTCTCCTCAAATGCCGGTTGTCACGCAGGCGTTAATCAACAGATCCAAACGTGTGGGTGTTTAGAAGTTGCCTATTTGGGTATTTCTCATGGTACAATACAACAGAATTTTAAAGAATATCACTATAAGCGTACCGCCTTACTGATATCATCTCTTCATCAGGGTCTAATTGCTAATTCACGGTTTTAGTTATTTCTCGGCCGTTTTGGCATTTCAGTCAATATATTGACTGGGCAAAAACTCTATATCGGGGGTCAACTGGTCTAGTTGATAGAAAATTTACAGGTGAAAATCGGTCAACAGCTTAAGGATTAACAATGTCAAATCGAAAGAATTACTAGTTATTGTTATAGAAACGCAATGATCCAATTTGGCAACAAAAAAAAACATGACGGTCAACGGTGGTAGACAAAGTTATAGCAATGGTTATAGTTAACGGGAACAACCTCTATACATCAAAGCTAACGTGGATTAAGACTAATAAAGATAAAAGTAAAATAAAATTGATAAGTAAACATCCCTGAAAAATTAGAAATGTTGAAAATGCGAAAGTTACTGAAGGGTAATAAAGAGAATAACTACAAGAGAACTCCAATTACATAGGAGCAAAAGAATAATCAAATATATATATAGATCAATATCAAAACCTAAGAAGATTTAAGGTAAAAAAAATCGTAACAATAAAAAATAAGAACTCAGAGATTGATAGTAAAAGAAATAAATGGCTAAGCCAAGATACCTTGTGAGAAAAACTGAAATCTACATGTTACACGCGTAACTAATAATGGGATTGAAGAGGACCACCTCTCTAATCAGTATTGGTTTTAATGGACGACGTTCGTTTCAGAAACCCGTTTTATTACGTACGTTCTTCTAACTGATCTGAGAATGACTTTCGACAAGAAAGTGAAAAGCATGTGACAACTGCTATTGTTAGTAGAATCAAAATGAAATTTCTTTAGAATAAGTTCTAGTTTTAATTAAAAAAATGATCCGCTTGTACATTAATGTCGGGCACGAGTTGTAGGATGATGTGAGGGGATCGTCACAAGATGAGCAAACCCTGCAAATGACAACCAAATCCGCTGTGCGGAGACAGAATATAAACGGCCACTTATATTAGAACAAAAGACATTTAGATCGAGTTTCGCGTGTTTTGGAATATATTCCATTATCGTTGTTGGTTAAATTCTGCTGCACTGCAACGTCGAAAACATATAAGTGAGCGTGGGATAACTCCGAGAACATAAATTTAAAAAAAACTAGGTATTCAAATATTTTAACATCTATATAAAAAAATTATTATAAACATTATTAACAAGGTGTAAATAAATGATTTAAAACACATTAAGTTTTTCGTCTCTTTTTAGAAACTGTAGGAGAATTGCTGGAAGAAGTTTCTTCAAGAACATTTTCATCGACATCCATGCTAGTTTCAGATTCGGTGCTAACGTTGGCTGTAGTGTTATTACCGTCATTAGATTTAGCTTGAGCTAACACTTCCAGTAATCCTCGAATTCTAAAATCTCTAGCAGATCCTTGACCTACAAGTTTACCTAGATCCACTTGAGTTTTATTTGATAATTGTATAACGGATTTTCCAAACTGCTCAATATCGTAGACAACTTTAGGAATCAATCTTGTTTCACGCAAAACCTTATTCTTTAATAAATCTGAATTGACAGATTTTTTCTTGGTTTGAGTATTTTGAGTTTTTTGCTTATTAAACTCTTCGATGTAAGTAATATAATCATACACCACAGTTGATAATTGTTTACCAGCTAATTTAACAACCCTCTCAAACCTGCAATAAACTAATGTAATCCAAGCATTTTGGTTTCTTGAATTGATCTTACCTAGCACCTTGAAATACTAAATTTACTTTAGAAGATCTCGCCAAGAAATATTTAGTTAACCCATTCAAAGAATTGTACAAATGTGTAACAGTTTTTAATAGCATTTCCGATAAAGTACCAGGAGGTACTTTGATGTTACACATAGTGCCCAAAATGGTTATTATTGGACACAACTGACAACAAACGCCCCTTTCCTTGCTTTTAAGATACTCTTTACCTAATAACTAATGTAGTAGACAAGCTGTTTCGATAAATCTTATTACACTTACGACGTTCAGGATTGTCTTCACCTGGGTAAGTTATCATACCAAATTTAGATTTTAATCTTATTATAATCCAATCTACATCATCTAGTAATGTTTTAAGACTGTTGCACAGCAACGGGAATACAGTCAGTGCATTTGCTTCATTAATTAAAATTAACTCATCCGAATTTTCTTCGACCTATTCAAAAAAATAAAAATGTAATATAAAAGCAAAATATGAGAAATCAAATCTATATGATATCTCAATCTACATTCTAGAAAATCGCCAGGACTTAAGATAGAAGAGATATTATAGTTGCGAGTTGGGTTCTCTTGAAAAAGTCCTTCTAGAAAGCAACGCCGGCAGAAAACTAGAAAAGGTCTGCGCTCAAGAATAAATTATCACAGTCCACGACCAAAAAGCCGTAAAAACAGTAAATTATATTAATATGAATCATCGTCGTGGACAGTAAAAATGGACATGTCTAAGTAGAAATTAAAGTACGTGGTCACAGTCTAAGATATAAACCCAACTTATGAGCGTGCAATAAACATTTTAATCTTCCACGTAAATACATAAAGTACATTACATTTTTACGTTACGTCCTCTTATTTACTTTATTTTCCACGTAGTGGAAACTCAAAACTCGTTTTCGTAGTTCAATTATATACGTATATCGTTTTCGTAATAGGTATTGAAGTGTTCCCGAAATATATGAAAACTGCGGAACGCTGATCGAAAAGAATAGGATATTCTGGATTGCGATAACGGAAAAATATAAAAGGTATTTGGAGGAAATTGGAGTCAGTTTTTCGAATCGAATCGGAAGTGTTAAGACTACTTTGTCGGTTTAAATAAATAAAGTATCTAACGCGTGTGCTAACATAAATAAAATTGCATCGCGTGAAAATAAATACCAGTGTAGATAAACGAAAAGTAAAATTTATCGTAGACTGTTCTCGTAAATATAGTTACGTTTTATTAAGGTCAGTTCAAAGTAGTTATATCTATCATATCTAAATCATGCAAATAAATACGTGTAAATAAATTTAGTTTAAAAATCGTTACATTGGTATCAGGCGTAAAAAGAAGATTAAGGCTGTTCGGTAAGAAACGCGGGCACTGCTTGACGAGTTACTAATAAAACATCGAAAAGAAACCATTTACAAGTTTGAAGTTGTACCTCCAAAGTTTGATAGAAATGTTCCTTGGTCAACATATTGCTAACAGTTTAAAGCCGCAGCTACAGCTAGTGGTTGGAGCAACAAGCAGAAAACGACGTCCCTAATAGTGGCCTTGCGTGAGAAAGAGAGAGACAGCAGCAAAAAGCCTTCAAGAGTTTAGAGCTGACAACGCTACACTGACAAGGCTTTCGTATCCTACGGCGCCAGATAGCTTTCTGGAACGATTGGTTATACAGGCTTTTGTAGACGGACTTCAAGATAACGAAACGCAGTTGACCCTACGGCTAGCTAAACCTAAGACGTTTGATGACGTTTTCACACACGCCCTCAAAGTTTAAAGTAACAAAACAGGCGTCGCACCGTGGTAGCAATAAGGTCCGTTTACTCCAGAAGAGTACCCGCGCAGACCCAAGAAAACATCGAGAGAATAGCGCGACAAATGCTTCGAGAAAGAAGAGTTGCAACTTCGATCTGCGGTGAAATAGGTCACGTACGACGACACCGTACTAAGCCTAAGAAGAAGACAAGAGGAACGCCCAAAAACCTGGAATGAGTTGAGCAAAAGAAACAAAAGTGAACTTCATCTAGCCACGCACCGGAAATTACCATTCAAATCGCATCGCCTATGGACCAATTGCACAGCATTTATCTCGATGGCAGGATCAATGGACGAAGTGTTCAGTTACTGGTTGGCACGGGAGCGACGAAGACCTTCATTTGTCCTGACATCTTCTTGGAAAATGAAAAAACATTACCAGTAGCAGTACGACTTCGAACGGAGACGAGCGGAGTAACATCTACTCACGGACAAGTAAGGCACCATTGGTTTGGGAAATTGACTACTTGGCCATCAAGTACTAGTAGCCTACATCGCTAAAAAAGTTATCATGTGAATGGCCGTTATAAAGAAGTATGGGTTCCATTTGGATATGAAAACGTTGCCCTGCGAGTCTTATTGAGCAAAAACGTGACTCTACCTGAGAGGGCTAAAAGTGTAGTGATGACACGCCTGGATATAAATCTTCAGGAAGCTTACATTCGCGAAATTCAAACAGAAGGCGAATTGATGGAAAAGGGATTACTGGTTGGCAGAATGTTAGTACAAGTGAAAAACACGGTGCCAGTAAGGATCTTGAATGCCAACTCAGATTCAGTATAATTGATAAAGAAGAGCGTGGTAGACCAAGGTACGCCAGCATCCGAAATTGTGAGATGCTTGAATTCTAAGGAAGCTATGTCGTCGAGAAAATGTCTACAACATCTACTAGACATCCTTACCTTCAAGTGCCAAAACCTCAGCCAAGACCAGCTGGCTTATTCCAAAGGAAGAATTAACGTAGTGAAGTATAACATTAATACCGGAGACGCTCGGTTGATACAACATACACGCCGACTACCTTTGGCAAAAAGAGAAGAAGCCGAACAAATAATTACGAATATAGAAAGGTGTGATTGAACCTTCAAATAGACCATGTGCGTCTCCAATGGTACTGGTTAAGAAGAAAGATGGTTCAACCAGCTTAACGACGTGGCCAAAAAGGACAGCTACCTTTTAACGAGAATTGATTTAAAAGGTGGTCACTGGCAGGTAGAACTGCAAGACAAAGACAGTAAAAAAGACAGCTTTTACGACTGGAACTCATTTTTGGCAGTTCACTGTGTAACGCTCCTGCAATATTCGAGCGTTTGATGAAGACCATCTTGCGCGGTCTGTATTGGAAGACGTGTTTGGTTTACCTAGACGACCTAATCGTTTGAAGAACATTTGAACAACTTCAAAGAAGTGTTCCAACGACTACGTGGGGCAAACCTAAAACTGAGCCAAAGAAGTGCCTCGTATTTAAGAAGGAAGAGATGTAGCAAAGGCCCAGACAAAGTTCGTTTTTTGGTAAAGTTTTGTCCAGGCCAGAAAAAATTATTGCGTGATTAGGAGAAAGCTGTTAGCAGTCGTCAAGTCTACAGAACGCAAATATTTGTATGAACAAAAATTTTTACTAAAGACGGACCACGCCGCTTTGAAATGGTTATTGCAGTTTCGTAATCCGGAAGAACAAGTGAAATTATGGATCGGGAGACTGCAAGAGTATGACTATAACACTCAACACCGTGCCGGAACGTTGATGCCTTGTCCATAAGACCATGTCCGTTAGACTAAAGCCTTTGTTCGCAATTTGAAGAACAGATCGAACGTCTCTGAAGAACTGCTATAATTGATGACAAGTGAGAACCTGGGCAATTGTGCTGCGAACAAGAAAACGATCCCGATAAAGAGTACTCCTGAACTGGAAATAAAACAGCCGACGACCAACCTAGGAACAAGTGAGTGCATTAGGCAGAAACGTCAAAGCATACTGGGCGTAGTGAGAGTGAAGAGTTTTTAAGCGATCCCTAGAGTGTCGAAGGCACGGAAAAGAGATTGCAGTTGGTAGTGCCAAAGAGTCGAGTGTCACAATAAATGTGGTAGCATCCACACGATGGTACATCAGGAGGACACTTTGGCATCAAAAAGACATTAAAGGAAGTTCGAGAAAGATTCTACTGGGTAAACTGCATGGAAGACATGGAATGGTGCCTTAAGTACAAGATCTGCGTATCAAGAAATAGTCCAGTGTAAAAGCGCAAAGCACCAATAAAACAGTATAACATGGGAAGCCCTATAGACAACCACATTAAAATTTTGTAAAATTAATTAAGTAACAACAAAATAGCAACAGTAAGAATCTATTTTCGGCTTCGTTTACAATTATATATATGCATATACACAAGGTCGCTGAGAAGCCCGAAAACGGTCGATTATCGACGAAAATGTAAGTATCGCCAGTATCGCAAAAAGTTTTAGGGTTCTTCAATGCCTACTAGACAAAAATAATTTTAATCATACAGGGTTTGTCACAAAGGCGTGGCACACAAAAACTGCAGTTTTTTAAATGGAACACCCACAAAATACTTTTTTTTAAATATAATCCGGCAATCAAGAGAACTTATAATTAGTGTGGATGCAGGAGATACGATCACTAAGCTCAAGTATGACATGCTAAGTAATCGTGCAAAAAAAATATGTTTGACTAGTGGACTAATTATCATTAAATGAAATTGATTATATTGGTGTGATTTAGTCTTGATACTTTTTATAATTATTAATTCAGTAAAAGTCAATATTTGTTCAATGACAATTCATTCAAAATTAGCACTTTCTCGGAAATTAACTCGGAGTTAACTATAATGTGTAAATAAATTTGTTTTTTATGCAGCCACTAAATATCCAAATTACCAGATATTTTTTTTGTAATTATTTTAATATAAAGCCGAAAATAGATTATTAATGTTGTCATTTGATTGTTCTTTAATTCATTTCACAAATTTCAATGTGGTGTCGTTTTCTATAATGTTTTATCGGTTATTTAATCACATATAGAGTCAGTAATAACTGATATGTACCTATTACGATAACGATGATATACATACATATATAATTAAACTAAAGAAGTTTTGAGTTTTAGTACGTGAAAAGTAAATAATAATATAAAAATGTAATGTACTTTATTTATTTACCTGGGAGATTAAAATGTTTATTGCAAATTAGGTTTTTTCTTAGACTGCGAACACGTCCTTAAATTTCTTCCTGGACATGTCCATTTTTACTGTTCATGACGTACGCAGAAATAACCGGTAATATTAATTAACAAAAACAGTTCTGTATGAAATATCGTAGAGTGAACGATGTCGTCGAAAGAAACAACTGCTAAGAACCAACGATACGATAAACGTTGTACAGTACCAAAGACTTATAACACTTGCAAAAAACGAATTCATTAATTCATTGAATTATATGCTTTTGATTATTGATTTTTTGATTATTTTCTTATATTGAGTAAATAGAAAAAGTAATCGAATCTATATAAAAACCAAACCAAGTATTAAAAAAATTATAAATGGCTTACCTCATTAATTGTGCCTAAAATTGAGCTTAAGCGACAAACAACATTTTCATACAAAATAGTAGTATTTTTGAACTTAATTTGTGTACTAAACAGTAAACTAATAAGACTGGAAACAACTTGTTTATTACTTATAATGTTTTTATTCGCAAAATTTTTAAGCCACTCTAATAACTAAAAATATTAAGCATTATTAATATAATTATAACTAGTGAGTACTTACCTTGTTACTTAGCGAATTGTTGGTAGGAGGTATATGCGATGATAGTAATGTAATAGTGTTCATTATTATTAATAACAGTTTCTTGATTTCAACATCAGAACTAGATTCGATATCCTCTAATATGAACAATTTCTGGTATGTTTCAATGAGTGCCTGCAATAAGTTCGACAAATCCTCGTCGATACTTTTGTTCACTAAAATACAATAATAAACGATTTTTTAAGAAAATAAAATTAATTTACCTAAGGAACTCAAAAATAAAGAAAATTTGGGTTTATAATGAACACCAATCACTTTTAAAATTAGGTAAAAGCATTCCAGTGCCAAACTAGCAGTCAAGGTATCGAAATCTAAAAATGAATCTAAACGTACAATGCAACGTTCATATAAAATACCAGCAATATCAGTTAAAAAATTAAAACACATTTTCTTGTATCGAACGTCTTCAGTTTTAAAACTTTTTAGTTTTTTTACTAACTGCAAGGATGCTTCCATTATATGTTGATGAATTTCACATTTTGTTTTAAGAATATTTGCTTCTGCGGGAGTAGTCCAGCTTACTGTGGGACTAGAATATTATAAGTAAATAATAACAGAAATGCAATTAAAAACTCACTTATGCAACAGACTTAACATTCTTGTCAGAGTTTCAAAATCAAGAATGGTATTTGGTTTTTTGAACGAATTTCTAGTTGGATTTTCTTTCAAGGTTCCATTAGGATGTGTTTGATCAGAATCTCTTGAATCATTAGTTTGCTTTCTTTTGTCTCCTTTTTTGGATTTTGTTAAATTCTGGAAAAACGATTACAGTCATTTAAATATCAAGAATAGTTTTTTTTTTATATTTAACAAATTTTAGATATTTCACATTGCCATTGTAGCTTTAACAGATAAAAATGAAAGATGAAATATATATATACCTAGAACAAAAAATATTGACAAGAAAAAAAGAACTACAAAACAACTTTGAATTAATACGTATAGATGGTTTAGAAACAGCAACAAATAAAACATAGAATCATAAAAACATAGAAAAATATTCGGTGAAAAAAAAGGAGAATATCAACTGGAACAAAAAATAACTATATACAGTGCACGCCGCTTGATAGAATCACGTTGGATCTTAGGGGTTTTTGATAACAATAACCGAATGGTAACAATATTCGAAATTCAGGAAAAAAAATAAATAAACGTTTATTGGTTAGAAAGCAGTAAACACATGTATCTGATTAACAGGTTATTAATTTAGAAGATGGAATCATAGCATCAGTAAAAGTACAAAAATTTAAATTTACAATCATTTAGTTACAATCTATAAATAATTTCCAGATATTTTTCGTAATCATTTGTGTTATAATTTATTATTTCAAAGTTGTACTTAAGTAGTTTCTGAGATATAGGCATTCTTAGTGCGCCACACTGTACAGGCAAAATAACGGTATGAAAACATTCTATAGATCAAAAACATTACCGTCGCTAATCTATAATACAATTCACGTTACAGGGAATTGTTTTCTACATCTACAAAATGTTCGTCTACCTGATGAAGACCAATAAGCAAACGCGTTTATCCGCTACAGTAATAGTTTATGTGTTTATAACTTGCCTCGTATAGAGCGTATCACAAATGGGGAAAAAGTTTCCTTTCCTTTAAAATAAAAGCTTTAATGTAACAATTTCAGTTTCTTGACACTAACCAAAATTAATTTTCCATCTATACTGTTCTGTGAATAATTCTGAACCTGAACTCTTACTCTTACCTCAAAAAAACATATAGTAACATGTTCTTTAATTTGTGTGTATTTTGTGGCATCTCTTTTATCAAATCCAATTTTTCCAAATTCGAACGTTTCTCAAGTTTTCTTCTCATGATTTTTAAATGTTTGTATTTTTTCGTTTCTTTTTGAATCTTATCAGCAGTCACTGGTAATACTCGGAAATAGAATAGAAGAAGTTCGTCTTTTTTGGTGTCTGTTCTATTGGAAATGGTTACTCAAAATTTTTCAGAATAGAAGATGATACTTGTTGCTTCTTAGTTGATTACGTATTGCTTTTGTCCACTTTTGGTGTATGTTCGAGAAGTGAAACATACTGGTCTCTTAGATTCATCTGTTAACTTGTGTGGCAATACTGCTCCCGAACTGGTTAAACGTCTAAAGTAATTTTTAAATGTAGTTCTTCTGGATAGTTGGTTTATAATTGTAAACTTTCTTCATTCATAACAATGTAAAGAAATATTTGCCGCCATTCATCTCTACAAACATGTCTTTAATGTTACTAGGTAGACGTCTTTCGTCTTTGATGCATTTATCTAAAATTGCTTTAAACTTTGCTTTGCTCTGCTAATTTTTTCGTCTACTTTTACTTCTAGTGCATATAGAACACGTCTTGGTTTAACAAAATGGTCCTCGTACCTTCTTTCAATTCTAGATGTTCACGGTGGTTGAAAATTTTATCAATTTTTGAAGAAAAAAATCTTGATATTCTCCAATAGTGTATCTACTGAGATTGTCATGCACCTTAATCTAACTACAATTATTGGAGAAAATATAGTTCTTGTCTCCATAACGGTAACAATAGTCTATGTATTGATTTTTCGGAAAACTCGATTTCTCAATGTAGCAAAACATCTCTTCTGATATATGATGATCTATTATTTCTTTGCTTCTTTCTACTTGCTTTCTTCACCTATAACTATACTAGTTCTGACGCCCAATTTAGAATATTTTTTCGACAATTCTGTGTTAATTGCTAGTTTTAGCATTTCACATTAAGACATATCACTCACTACTTCTTTTTCCTTTATACCACATACAAACTGAAGTTTTAGAAAAAGCATCTACTATATGTTTTTCTTATTGACATAATACCTTACAGTCTGAAGTCAATTTCTGCTTGAAAATAAATGTTTTCGAGCCGATATTTAGTTTAGGTTCACAAATTTCCTTTAAAATTGTCACCATATTGACATGCTTCCATTTCATCAGATCTTCTAAAGCACATAAATCCAGGAGCGGAATCAGAAACTTACAATGTTGGTAGCATCTATGAACCCGTTTAGTATGTCAGAAAAGCATGAAATTCAAATCGCAGTCATAAGTTGAAAAGTGATGACATTCGTACTTGATCTTGCGCTCTTTACATGCAAGTTTATATAATTTCTAACAGGGTCTGGGAGTAGATCCAGCAGCATAGCTGTTTTCATAGATCCGCGGCTGCATTAATTCAAATTGTATTTAGTACTTGTAGAGATAATCGTGCGCAGCGGCTAAATATGGGCAGTATAACGTTGGTAGAAAATTGCCAATTATTTGATCGAATTCAAACGCGTCGTGACATCTGCTAGACATTTGTTGAAGTAGCGCCGCCATTTGGTCAGTTTCCGCGCCTGTCATCGTACTTGGCGGGTATTCGAGTTGTGTACTTTAATATTTGTAAAGTGTAAATAGGAGATACGTTTGTTAATAAAGTCATTTTTGTTTTCTGGATTTCTGCAAAATGAAATTGTGGGCAGTTTAGCTGAATTCCCTTTCCATTTGCAACAGGAAATGTACTTCCAACAAGATGGAGCTCCTCCCCATAATTCAAAGATAGTCATTTATTATTCTCAACTGACATTCGGAGAAAACGTAATTTTGACGAATGGTCCTGAGATAACCTCTAAGGTCTCCTAAGTTGACACCCCCTGATTTCTTTGTTTGGGGTCATTTAAAAAACATTGATGCAACCGTTGTTACAACCCGTGAAAACTTGCAGCTAGAAGACAGCTATAAGAGTTCAGAAGTGCGTTGACGTTCATGAACAGCATTTTGTAAAATTGTTGTAAAGTTTTGTGTACATTCCAAAGTCTCCTCAGTAACTTCTTGTTAATTTAATTAGAACACAATTGTATTTTCTTATGCTGTTTTAGCTGTAATTTAATAATAAATGGTACCACGGTACCATATGGTTCCATTCGAAAAAATTGCGTTTTACCTCAAAGACCATTTTGATGAACTTTAATTGCTCATAAATCACGTAATTTAGTATTTCTACAGGATTTCATTTTTTCTAGTATTAAACGGGCCAATTAAAATAAATCGGATTTATCATGGCACACTTAAACTAAAAAATAAATTATAATAAATATCAAAGTTTGAAATGTCACTTATGTGGCATCATTGGATTCAGAAAATTATGCAGATTTTACAAATACAATACACACCAGAAGTGAAAAAAAATTACTTGCATGTCAAACAGTGGAGCTTATAAAAATAACATAAGTGTTTTATGGTGTCACAAGAAATGAGCTTCGGCGATTAGCGTATTCTTATGCATTAGCTAACAACTTCCTAAACAACTTTAATGTCTCAACGAAAATGACAGGGAAACCTGGTACTAGTTTTTAAAAAGGAACAAGTTTCACTAAGAAATACGAGATACCGGTTACTCAATTCTTTAAGAACTTGTAAAAACGCTACGAAAAATATTGCTTTAGCAATATTTTCAGTCGATCATCTGTTAATAGCAATACTAACGTATAATAATGTATCGGAAATAGATCGTTAATAACCCCTATTAATGAACGATTTTAAACCAATGAATTAATTTCTATTAATGTACGATTTTGTATAGCAACCAATGTAATCGTTAGCAACCACTGCTATAACGATATTGCGCGACTACTAGATATAACAACGGGTTACTTATACTTTAGTTTCCTTATAACTTCACACGTTTTACTAAAGTACGATCAGCGGAAAAACTTTAAAACTAACTCGTTTGTTAATCGGCGACAAATAATCTCGACAATATTAACGCGTTCGCTCGCTACACTTCGTAAATAACTATTAACGTAGCTGAAAATGCCCAAAAGCCTTGCAAACACCTTGACCCAAAGGGAGTGAAACAATTCAGTCATAAAAAATTGTTTTATCAGCGGTTTCAGCATTTTTAGGAAACTGAAACATTCGATCGATTAACTAGCAATAATAATTATGAATAATAGCTCGAATTATCTCTCTAGAAGTTTAAAAACCTTGTAAGCAAAATGCAATTCAGGTGCCACCACCTACAACCCATCGCGTACAGTCGTTGGATTTGACATTTTATGATCCAGGGTGACAATCATCTTCTACATAAAACTCTTTCATAAAGCTTATGTTCAAATTGCCACTATGGATAAAACAATTCGTATTTAGAGCTTCAGCAATATGTCCTTTCAAACCGGGAAAATGTACAAAAGAAGACTTTTTGCCGTCTAGTCATAATATGCCAGCAATAATAATAGATGAACAGGATCCGATAAATGGCTCTAAAATGCAGACAGAAGTGTTTAGTCCAACTACTTGCAAAGTATTCCAGCAAGTTGAGTCAGGTAGTTCCGGTTGCTCGTTACCTGAAGTTTTGTTTGAAAAATTAAACCTCATCCCAACTGCATCGCATACAGAGAAAATTAGCAACGTAAAAAACAAAAGTTAGCTATTTGAACGGGAAGCCCAAATAAAGAAGTCTTGTTAACCTGCAAGTTAAAGAAAAAAGCAAGACAACATTGAATGAAAAACTAAAAAAAAATATTAAATCTAGTTCAGAATATTCCGTTAAAAATAAAATTTAGTAAAAAAAAAGATTTCCCAAGAAAGTGAGTCTGGAGAAGATAGTCAGTTATGTGATGACGATGAACTGGATGATACGGAGGAGACCGATGTTGACGACAAGATGCTTGATTTGCGATGACTCGAGCAAAAAAGATCATTAATTGTTTGAGTGTTCAGTGTGCAGTAGATGAGCTCATAAACCTTGCAGTGGTGCTGCCTCTCCCGAAGGTTACATGTGATTTCTGCGACCGTTAAACTACATCATTTGATATTCTTCGCATTTCCAATAAATATATGTATTTTGTAACATTTGTTTTTATTCTACCCCCTACACCGTATTATAATGTTTAAAGATTTATGCTTGCGCAGAATTACCCTGACTGGTTCGCATAATTAACTGCATAGGGTAGATAATCGGCATAGTCGGCTGTTACGTCATTTTGTGTCTAGACTTATAATATATTTTGTTGCAATATTTTATTAATTTGGAATCTAACGTATACAATAGAGAATATCTAGGCCAAATTTCAGAATTCTATAAGTATATTAAAAAAAATACTAAACTTTCTTCTTAGGTGCGCACAATTCAGGCCACAATTCACCGACTTCCCCCTATAGTGAGGTTTGATTAAGACAAAATATAATCATAAGCTAAATAAACTCTTATGTTTGGGCACGAACTAACCTGATTTATTGAATCTAGTATATTATGCTTGTTAACAATTACCTTAGAAAATTCCATTAACCTTGTGTACCCCTGAAATAGACTATTGATTTGCTGTGAATTTCTTTCAGTTGTAGGTCCCCACGAACAAATTTTGTATCCAATTAATCCCTCATACACGCATAAAGACTCCAGTAATATCAACAACTTATGCTTTGATTCCGGTATAACATCAAGAAGATCCGTTCCATCATCCTAACGCCGAGACATTAATTATAAAACAAATGTAAACCATTTGATACGTACAAGCTCTAGATGTATCAATTCGCAATTAGCCATTCGATTACATAACGATTCTAAAACGTTTCTCAACTTAGCTACAATATCATCATCATCATCTTGAACTTTTATTAAAATAAGACCCATCGTATATATTAATTTGCCTAGAGGTTCCTAGAAGATTAAATGTATAAATCGTTAAACATCAATACTAAAGTTTACCTGTAATTTAACATCTAAGTCCTTTGTTATTGTTATAGTTGAAAACTGTAAAGGAGGTATAGTTTCTTCGTCTGACACGTAAAATTTATTAAAGTGCCACCAAAGCATTCCCAAAACTGGTATCCCTAATTCAGGATTGACACACACCGCATAGTATAAGCCTAAAATGGTTTAATGAGAAAATTATTATTTAAATAAACAATACAAACCATCATATAGCTGACTTCTAACTTCGGCTTGTTGCATAAAGCAACGTCTAAGAATACCTAACACTTCTAAACAAAGTGCTTCGTTGCTAAAAACATTTGTAGTTGCTTTTCCGCTACAACTAAGCGAAGCTTGAGTAAGTAAAGAATGACCAGATGAACTTGAATTTGATGATTGACTAAGAGCAGTCAAATTTGATATTTTCAGTTCTTTTATTAGTTTAAGAAAACCCGATACTGCCATTTGTCTTGTTTCTATAGTACTAAAACAAATACGTTTAGAATGTTATAGATGTAAAGCGTAAATCTAACCATGAATGTAAAGCCTTTCTTAATAACAAAATTAGGTGATCCCTAATTGTAGGAGATATTTTGGTTAACGGTAAAACAGCATCGAATATGTGACTTGCTGTTGTTCCTGGAACTTGTACTAAATATTCTATAAGTTCAATTACGCAACTTTGATTTTCTAACATTATCAAAGACATCTTTTCACAAAGAATACGAATAAAATCTAAAATAAAAACAAATTGTCAGTAAACCCAAAAAGTTAAGAAACAAGCGAGAGTAAAATATAAACAGTAAAACTCCCGCATTATGATTAGTGATGGAGAGGATGTATGTTTTAGTGATGCATATAAACAGATAATAGTAGCAATTATTAATTAAAAAGATTTTTACTCCACATCAACTACTATTGTTAAACCTACATATAACTCAACAGAAAAATATTTAAATATTTTTGACTAAAATTCTTCGATGTCTGAATTCCTAACGGAAAACAAAGTATGTAAAAAAAGTATGTAATTTCTGCGATCGTTACATATATAAAGTATTTAAAAAAAAAGTTTAGTTTTAAGTCATGTAGTCAAAGTCAATATTATTACTGTTGTCACTTTAGTTGCTGCCATGGTTTTTTGCATTTCATATTCTGGATTATGTGTACCTACACAGAAATGGCAGATATGTATTTCATGCATAGCAAGAACAATGATAATTCTCATAAAGCATATTTTCGAACGATAGTAGTAGTCATTCTAAATCAGTTTCTACTCCCAACGAAAAACTTTCTATTTAGAAATTCTCAGGTATCCGTATAACAAAAAAAAACTATAAAAATAACTAAATTGGAAAAAACAAAAATTTGAATAAACAATGAAATTGCAAAAACAACAAAATTCAAATTGTTTAAACAGGTCAGCCATCCGCTGTTAGTCACAAACCTTAATAACATGTAATTGTTTTGATGTAACAGTTTTTTTGCGCTTTGAAAATAATGCTTATTAAAAAAAATCTTAATAAACTGACAATATCAGAAGCTCAAATCGTATATTCTTATTTTTAAATGATTTGGAACAATAAACTTTTGTTTTTATACCAAATATTTTCGGTAAATAAAAGTTCCATATTGAAACAGTGCGTTATAAACTTTATTACGGCTATTTTTTGAATACATTTTATATTAGACCTATGTAACAACCTATTAAAAATATTGTGAATATAAGACTATTGCTCTTAAGTTTTAATCACATTTTAAGTAGTTGTTTTTTTAATATTTCTTTCTGGTCAAAATGTCAAAGAGAGGCATTTATAATGTTAAAAATAATACAAGAGTGGAATGGGTTCGTATAAAAAAAAAATTTGCTGCATTTTATTTCTATATAAAATAACTTCGTGTATAAATAAACGGGTATAATCTTTGTAAGAATAAATTAATCAAACTTAATGTATCGTTAAATTTCCACAGCAGTATGATGAACAAAAAATTCGTATTTCCCCTGTCACACATATTCTGCTTTACGATAAACAATCCTTCTTATTGCATTTTTCAGGAATGTCAATTAACTTCAATGAAGTATTTTACCTTTATATTCATTTACTATTTTAAGTTTTTAAGTCGCTGTTATAGTTGAAAAAAAATGACAGTCATTGTAGAAAAAATAATGTAATTTTACAGTAATCGGTCATTCAGAGTTTATTGTATTAATAAAATATATTTATTTCTTAAAAAAAATAAACAAAAGATCTTGTAACTACATAAAAAAAGCTATTTTTAAATAAGTTTCAATTCTCAATTCATACTTTACAGTAGGTCCAAAAGGATATTCCCCAGCGTTACCATCTAAATTGAATTTGATCCTAGCTATTTTAAAATACTGATTTTACATGTTTACTGTTTTTATTTGAATTAAACAACCATTGATGATAATGAGTAAGACCTCCTTGATTGTGGATGCATTCTTGCAGTCGTCTAGGCATTGATGCTACAAAAACACATAGATAGTCATAACCAATCGTTTCCCAAGCAGATTCAATGGCGGCAATTAATTGTTCGCAGTGTCTGGTGATGAAATTGGCCCCCTGCTGTTCCCGGATGGTACGAACAACTAGACTCCTAACGTTTTCTATTATACTGAAATCAAGCCTTTTTGCTGGCTACGGTAACACCTTGCGGTTATTTTGCTGAACCCAGTTTTGCACCAACCTGGATGTATGTATAGGGGCATTATCTTTAAAGAATAAACAAAATTAATAATAACAGTTAAAAAGACTATAACTAGCCTATATTCCAAATAACTGTTGCATTATTACTTGACGTGCATATTTTAATAGTAGAGAAATTAAGATAAGTTTAAGTATTAAGGTAGCCCACCTGATACAAAACTTGAACAAAATGCTGCATAACACTAAGTAATCTTCTGTATTAAGACGACCCTCAATCACCTAGCAAGCGCCTGGGTCATAGGACTCACCAAACCCTATACATTTACTAAAAAGTGTCCGCTACATTTTTTGGAACTTGCGTAATTAACTCCATAACGACTTCTAGATGTCGAAACAGTTTCATAGACGTCTTGCTTGATACTTTTTTATTGCAGCCTCTTGCAGTCTTGCCCGTGCGGTTAAGTAACATACCGGAAATTCGACGTCGGCAAGAGCATTTCGGAAAGTTGTAAAAGGATTTTGAGTAACATATGCCACCAACGCCGCGTCCTGGACCACCGTTACACTCTTCGTCTACCACTCCCGATGGTCCTGTGTAACCTGCGTTTGGGGATTGCAGCAGTTATCTTTTTATGTCAGACCCCGTAAATCGATTCTGCTGGCTGAGTTTTCGTTTTTTTCTTTGGTTTTCTTTTTTTGTTTAGTTCAAGATTAGCATCAAAAACATTTTGCTCATTATTGTATTGCGTGTGATTTAAGTTTATTGGTATTTCAAGTTGTTTTACAATCATTACTGGTATTTTCTTTTGAATGCATAAAGTTCCGTGGTTTTGATTTTGATTTAGTATTTTACTTATTTATCTCAGTAAAATATAATTCTATATAATTTACGACTTCCTTTTTGAATGTAATTTGATCCATTTTTCTTGGTATTTATACTTTGTTTATGATGGGCTATTTTATTGAGCGCGATTACGAGTCACCTGCAAATAAGCAAGCTAAGCATTTTTGATGAGAAATGTTTCGGTCGAAGGTCTACGTGATAGAATTCACGTGGCTAATTATAGTTTTCATCTTTGTTAAGTTCGTTTGTTTAATGTTCTATCTTCTACAAAGATTTTACAGCGCACGTTCAATTAGTTAAGTAGGGGTACGAAGTTTTAAAAATGGTAAAGTTTGGTTTTTGGGGATCAATCGATCGTTGGTCGCAATTAAAAATACCGGTTACCGTGTGGTAATTGTGTGGTGAGGGTACTTTTTACCCTATCGTTATGTATTACCGCGGAAATTGGAACCGTGAAAATTAAGTGTAGTGGTGGAAAAGTTTGATTTTCCAAATTTCGTAATTTACGGTTTAAGCAGATTTCATGGTTTCCAAAATTAAAACTCACGTTTCAAGTTGGATATGCAATCGTTGGGTTGTGCTACGTCCAGTCTTCGCATTTGTGCGGATTTTATTTAAGTGTTAAAAAGGAAATTCTTCCGCCGGCATAGAAATTGTTTGGGGTACCTTTCACCTGGCCACTACGGACTAACCACAAGTTCGTTCCTGAAGCTGCGACGAATTCAAGGTATTTATGTTGCACCATTTATTTAATCGTGAAGATATTATTTACGTGATTTAAGTGTTAAAAGCTTTGAATTTTAAGAAAAAGAATTACAAGTGTCTCGAAGTTAACGTTAATGTAACTAATTAATGTCCGTATTTAACGGCACTGTTATAATCCCAAGTTTAAGAATTATTATACGGAACCGAATTATCGATTCAAATTATATATATATTAGTTTTATAAGTTTATTTCATTTTATATTTGAGTAATTTCGACGCGCACACGGCCGTGATTTTAGATGAATTAAGATGTATTAATTTGTGCTGTTTTATTTCTTTAAATTCTGTATTTTGTATTTTAATATTTTGTTTGTGTATTTATCCCAAATAACTTTAAATTTGTTTTGATCCAACGTTCAGTTACGTACCTTTTGTTACTGTTTTGTGTGATTAATTTTGTTAATTTTCAATTCAATTATTTTATTATTTTATTCATTTTTTTTTGTGTTCAAATAAATGTTAAATTGTTAAATGTAAAGAGCTTTTAATTCCGTCGGCCTCCGCGTGTGTAACTTTATTAGTTTATTACAGATTTTAGTGAGATACACTCTATCAAGGTAAGTCCGTTTAGGGTGTATCCTCCAGAAGCGGACTTGTGGTTGGCAAGGGCCAGAAGTCCATTAAGCTTTACTCCTTCCTGGCGCCCTTTGATTTCGACATTATTACTTTTCGATTTTGTGTTTTCGTCAAGTTAATCCAATTCAATCACGAAACTTTTAAATACAACCCACCCCTTCTCCATTGAGCTAGTGGCACAACACCGTTTATGTTACCTCATTTCAGGCAGTGACTTTGTGTTAACTTTGGCATGTAACACCTGTTTATCGTGTGCTCGCGATACCACTTAACTCGAATACGTCCCACAGTAGCCCGCGAAATCATAAACATTTGAGCAATTGTTCGAACACTAAGAACCCGCGCTAACTCCGCGAAATCAACACTCTTATGTGCAAGCGTTATCAACAAGTCAACAACAAATAGCTTTCTAGAGAAACTTACTAACTTGATGCTGTATTTATACTAAATTATAAATTAAATTAAAATCTACCATTACTCTTACAATAACTAAGAGTGACGGTCATTCACATACAATAAATAATAGACCGCCAATTAAAATGTTGAGACTATAACAGCGACTTAAAAACTAAAAATAGTAAATCAATATAAAAGTAAAATACTTCGTTGTTCTTAATTGACATTACTCAAAAACACAATAAGAACGATTATATATCGTATTGTAGTAAAGCAAGATACGGGTGACAGAGGAAACACGAATTTTTTGTTTATCATACTAGTGATGGTGCCACTCCCGCCCCTAAAGCAACGCAACATGACAAATGACATATTAAGTTTTATTTATTTATTCTTATAAAGATTACGCGTTTAAATCCATTATGTATTAACAATATTCAAATAAATGTCTTATTTTTTACTAGCGACGCAAATAGAAAATTGATTGTATTAACGTTATCTAAAAATATCGTTAAACTAAAAATGCAGAAAAAGGCTAGGTGCGCAAACATGCATCGCCAAACAAAAGAATAGTTCAGCGTTGCAACTAATTTTATTTATACACGGAATATATTGATTTTTTAGTTTTTATGGATAAACAACTTGACCTTCTGGTATTGTCAATGTTTATTATTTGTCTAATTTCAATTTCTTGAATAGCATCGCGAACGGCCACGAATGATTGCCGATCGCATTTGCTAACAAAGCTAGTTCACACTGCCAACGATTTCATTCGAACTAACCAAGCTGTCCTGTTTTTTGTTTAGTTGTGTGTACATCATAGAATTTTGTTTAAATAGTATACACGGTCTATCACGGTAGCCTTGCGTTAGAAGTATTAGCGATGATACAACCTTTACAGTTTTGAAGTTTTAGAGAATGAAATAACGTGTAGATTTCGATAAAAGCAAAATGTTTTGAACAGTGTGAACCAAAAGTAGCCATTAACTTACAAATAGAACACCCTGTATATTATTACATTTTTGGATTTCTCAAGCAATTCGACGATAACTTGCATCAAGTATTACCTATCTGTAACTAAATTTCATAGATGCTCATTTGTAAAAATAAGAAGCTAATACTATTGATGTTTTTAATTCATACATCTATCTTACAACAGTAATTTGTAAAATTAGACTACCTTACTTTTAGCTTAACTTCAAAGCCACATAACACTTTTTTTAAAGGAACACCCCCACAAATGACGCGATTCGCACGTTAATTCTGCACAAACTTGCTATAGCATTCCCTATACATATCTTAAATGGTTTTTCTGTTATTAGAAATTTTCCTCATAGCGCGTTAAAAAAATATCAAGTAGGCGCAAATGGTCGTAAAAACAAAAGTACATATTGATAATCAAAGATAAATTTACAAACAAAAAACCACAAAAAATTATAAATGTTTAACATAATCACCATTCTGTTGGAGACAGAATTCTTTTTTTACATTCTCTGGTAGATATGCAAAAAAACAGTATCGTATCTAGTTCCTCAAAAGCCGTTCTTACATGAGCTAAAAGGTCTTCACTAATTGCAACGGTTGTGTTGTACTCTATAGGAGACCAGTTAAAAATTACTGTTGAAAAATAGATGAATTAAAAACACCTATAGTATGAGCACAGATAAAATATGTAGTATTAGCTTCCCATTTTTAAAAATAAGCGAGATCTATGAAATAAAATTATAACTTAAGAAATCTTACCTGATACAAGTCACCACCGAATTGCTGCATCCAAAAATTTAATAATATATAGGGTGTTCCATTTAAAATCACGAAGTTTATGATTACTTCTAGTTGAACCAGAATTTGCACACTGTTCAAATTATTTTGCTTCTATCGATATCCACACGTTATTTCATCCTCTCGTCGCCAATACTTCTAATGCACGGCTACCGTGTTAGACCGTGTATAGTAGTGCTTTGATTTTTTCGCTAAATAAATTGAAAGGTAATTGACGTTTACGTCCATAAGGTAGTGAATCCTTGTGTTATAAAATAAATCCAGAAACATGAATCCAATAATTTAAATGATTACATAAGGCATATGTAAAAACACTTACCAATATATTGTAAAACATTCTGACCCGTAATAATATGATTATTTAACGAAGTAATAATGCATGGAGCAATTTTCCTATTCGTTTTGATTACTTTTAACAATATCATTTTACCCAATTCCCACTGTCGTTCGCATAACAAATCACCCTCGCGTCCCAACATTGGGCTTATACCTAATAAAATATAAGCCAATTGTACCAATCCTTGAACAACTAGGTAACGTCCATTCACGCTAAAACATGAGTTGAATCAAAATAAAATTAATTAAATACAAGCTTAACAACCTGCATTCAATAACTTGTTGAATTATGTCTTCAATTTTACAAGTACTAGAAATCATTTCTCTAAACCAGCAAGTATCGTTTTTCTTCAGATCTTCTTGGATAGCCCTAGAAATGGATGATCTTAGAATTTCCATTACCTTTTCTTCGCAGGTAGGAACCGTAGAGATTGTTAACAAAACTGTAAACTGAAACGGATGAAGAATAAATTCTGGAGATTTTACCAGATTCTTTAATGAAGTAAGGTAATCTTTAATACATTCGATGCCCTCAGAAGCCGATTGGTGTATATGAAATATTATAGTACTTTCAGCTTCTATCGCATCTTGATTAGCTGTATCGTCTAAAAAATTAAGTAGACAAATTGGAACTAGATGTTACACAAAGACCCACCAATCGCATCGATATTTGTGCTTTCAGAATCTGAATTTGCTGTTAACTCCTTTCGACTATAAATTCGGACACCAAAATAATACTGTAGTCGTAAAAAAATAGATCTGGAGTTTTGATAACGACATAATTTTAACATTTGGTAGATGAATGCCGGAAGTTCTTGACAAGTTAGTTTCTCCATATACTGACCCAGCTTATTAACAACTTGTGAATGTTCATCTTTGGTCAAAGGCATTTCCCTATAATGATACATTAAACATAAACTTTAAAATACTTTAATCTATGTTTCAAATTCTTGTAAAAATTAAATTTATCGCATTATGAAATAACCTGTTTTATTCTAAGATTTATCTATCTATAAGAGTCGTTGATGTTTTTAGAACTCCCTCATGCATTTAAAACTGTGAAGTAACGTAGTTAAGTTAAGGACAGTCGCTACCAGATTTAGTATTTCTACTGTACTACAACAGATAAAAAGTTATTTATGTAGCCTATCGAAAAGTGAAAAAAAAGGAAAAAGAACAAAAATGATAAACTACTTCATTCTGAACCATAGTAAAAAACAATAGAACGAACGAGTCGAAGCTAACAAGTATTTTGAATGAAAATACAACAATACTCATATTATGCTCCTGGCCAAAAGAACAAAGAACTACAAAAAAACTCCTGAAGACCATGTTATAATAGCAGGAGACTTAAATGCACAAATAGGAAATGAACCACTAAACGGAGTCACGCAACGTTTTCATGAAGCAGTTAAAAAAGACATTAGAGACCTTCTAGCAGATTTTTGTGCACAAAACAGCTTGAGAATTAACATATATTTTTTGATCACCGCTCCAGGTATAAATTCATAGGTTCCCAAAATTTTAAACCATGTGGCATAACGAACATTAAATTCAGCTAATACAAGAAGCGAAAGCGATAATATAAGACTAAAGTATTGAAACGTTCGAGAAGTGATTCGCAAATTCAAGAGCCTTATCGAAGTTGTTATCCATCTTCTAGAACGTATACCGAAAGATATAGAACACTCGAGAAGGATTTCCGAAATATATATGTATAAATACCGAACAAACAAATCGTAGGTCAGTTATTTCCGTAATGCGAAGACTGCAGTGTTAAGAAGATTATTCAATTCTAAATAAATAAGTCGTTAACGCGTGTTATAAATAAATCTACGAAGTACGTGACTTTAGTGTAAACAAGTGTGTGAAGCTATCCGCGGACTTTATCTTATCTTCCTGTAAGTGATATAAATTAGTGTAAGTGTTTTTATTAAATATCCTTAGATTAAATTAGTTCGGTTAATTTAAAAGTGTACATATTTTTAGTATAAGTAAAAATATTTTTAGTAGTTTAAATAAATTAGTTTTAATAATAAAATACGCAACAGTATCAACTGCCATGTAAAACAAGATCAGAATTTAGAGAAAAGTAAATGTCGTTTCAGAAGCAGAGCACCAAAAAAGTTTATCAAAAACGTTTACAAGATCGAATGAAACGAAATCGCATAAATGAAAACAAAAAGAAGTATAAAGCACAAAGAAGTTGAAAGATTATCATAACACAAGCTGCTGAAATGAAGCAAAAAGTACAAATACAACCATAATTCACGGAACAAGTCAGAGAGGTGACAGAACGACAGAACACAAGGAGAACGCATTCATACGATATAAAGCAACAAGGATGCTCAGAAATTGAAAAGCAGAAGTAAGCGAAACATTTAAGATCAGTGCCCTGATACCAAGTGATAATACCTACATTCAAGAAAGAATAGAACAAGTCATGACTTTTTAATAATTAGGAATAGACTCCAGATTGCCATACCTATAAAGAGGTATAACTATGAAGGCGGCTGATTCTCTCAGAGGCGCAACCTAAAATAATGAGCATTTATCGACCGAAGAGAAAGTTAAAATCTATAAAACAATTTCAACAACTTAGACGAATAAACTGAGAACAATAATGGACAAAACAAAATATGATCAAATAAAAAATAAAGGCGTAAGTCAACAAGATAAAATAAGAGACACATCCAAATTCGTAAAAAGAAGAAAGACAGATTGAAACAACCACGTCGACAGAGCAGATTAATTCGGATAATGAAAGATTTTAAACCAGAAGGAAGAAGGCACATAGGAGACCACAGAAGAGATGGATGGAGAGCTGGGCATCTACACATAAAAACAAGATTCATCCTACATAAAAGAATAAGAAGAAGCAAACGTTGACCATGTAACTTGTTTGAACAAGTTGTGTCGCATAGTATGAAGTGCCTAGATGTGGATGCTGCGAGTTGGGTGGTTCCGATCAAATGATCTTTGCAGCTTTGGCATACTTTTTCCGATTTTACGATACAAACAGTAGAACTTTTCCCTTTATATTTTTTTGAATAGGCGATCATTTTGAAAAACCATCTGAGATGTTTTACAATTCTCGCTTGAGAACAACATTTTCTAAATTCCTACGTATTTTTACTTAACACTATTTAGACAAGGAATTTAGGTATCGATAAAACTTGTTGTGAGGTTCAAGCCAGTGTTCTTGGTTGTGTCACGTTAGATCAGTCAGTTATGTAGCTTTACCGTTGAATGGGCAAAAACTGCTACAACAATTTTAATAAAAAAAGATCGAGATTGCTTGGTCTTAAAATTCCGTCCATGCATTAATAAGATTTCGTTTGTCTTGCCAGATTTGAAATCCTGATAGAACTAAGTAAGTATAATGAACGAGTCAAAACGACAAAACAGTATTTAAAAAAGTGCTTACACACAACAAAGCTCCTGAACTATTCTTCTTATAAACCTTGATATCCAAACTGGGAAGATTCTAAAACTATTGTTGAAAAAGGTGCGCGTAGCAACAAATTTGCTAAATATAACTTCGTTTCTAGTAAATTTGCGTTCACCAAAACTGACAACCTTTAAGGTGCTCAACAGTAGTCGCTATGAAAGTACCTGCAAACATTCGAATTGTCTGTAACAGATTATGAAGCCAATAGACAAAGGATTGTTCACAATTATTTCGAACTGCACCTTTTAGAATGTAATGGTTGACAAAGCTTTAGGGGTTACTAATGTGACGTTTTATACGATATAATTAGAGACAAAATCTTATAGACACAAATTTAGTAAAGCCCTAGCACATGCACCTTCTTAAACCAGTACGTTTTGTTTAGATATCTTCCAACTGTTTCCGCCGCCAAGTGTCATCTTAAGGTCTTCATTTAATTCCTAATATACTGAATTGAATGCAAACGTTTCAAAGTTCAAATATGTTGAAAGAGACTAAGCCAAGCAAAACTGGCATAGGATATGATAGTGATTTGCGTTCATTGTTTATCGTTAATGAAGATTAAGGAAAGTAACATTTACTGAAACAATAAAGAAAGAAGAAATGAAAGAATTCTACTTCTGGTAAAAAATAAGATGCTAAAGCTTCAAGTTTAACAGCACGTGCGCTAATCAGTTCTGTTGCGCAATAAGTTATTAACATGTAGCAAAAACGTTAATTACGTTGTGTATTTAATTTGAACAAAGCAGCAATAAATTTTTACTTTACTTTTCTCAAAGAGAACGTTCTTTGAAAAGAGAGATAGCTTCAACACGTCGAATTGGTGAGCCAATTAACTGATGTCTTATCTAAGCCATTCGACAACGTTTGCTTCGAGTTATTTCAAGTGGACGTTGCTGCTAAACAGGTCGTCGACATTTTTAATAACTACCGCTTAAAGTATCTTAACTATTCTAGTGTTTGTAAAATGAATGAAACACTCAGATAGTTAAAATTACATCAGTTTAACATAACTTCAGTTTGCGAGACTTATAAATACATACATTAGATAAGATATTTTTGTCCTTCAAACCAAATCTTAAATAATGTAACAAAAACAAATTGCAGGTAAGAATCAACAGAAGTTTAACACGTTGAGCAGAAGTATTTCAAAAAGCAACAAACAAAAACTACTTAATCTGAGTAAAATAAATTAAACTGTAAGTACATAATGTAATACTAAAGTTTCAAAAACTTACGTAAACATAGATGCAAGTGAAGTAATGATACTAGGTGACCAAACCAGCATGCATAATGAATTAACTAATTGTGTTTTGTATTCCAACCCAGTCATGTCTTGATCATTATATTCAATATGAGGACATTTTACTATAACATTTAAAGATTGTGGCAAAACATCTTTCCAGCTAAAACAAATAGATATACAAAAAATTAAATTTAATCTGCTGTCATCATACCACATCTCAGAAACGGTTCCTTTTTGAATACATTCGATACAAAAATTGCATATTTGTATAACATGTTCCGGTTTAAATTTAGGTAATTCAGGACATAGGCGAGTTAATATCTCGTTGCATTGAGAAGTTGACAACAAACCTTTTTCCAGTTCATGTAATAAAGTTGAAACAACTTGGAACCTTTTCTTATGGCTATCGCTGGAGTCAGTAAATGCTTGCATAAGATAATACCACACATATGAAAAATTTGAAGACTTATATTTCGAAATTATAAAGGAAACGAGCTAAGACAAATAAAGAAGGTTAAGTAGTTGTAAGCAATAATAATGTGAGTAAAGGTATACATTTTTAGTGTCCAACTTTCGAACGTACTCTTGTAATTCACTTTGCTTTCGTTTTTGGCCAAGTTCCCTTATTGTTGATTCTATATTATCCATTATGCTTTTTCTGTTTTCAATTGCAATTATTTTAAAATGCGGGAAATCTGTTATTCAAACGAATGCTTCCGAGTTAAAACGAACCAAAAAGTCAACTGCATGTCAACTGATTGGTCAATTCTGTAGATCAAACTGTAGACTGTAGATTTTCTTCTACATACAGGGTCATACTGAAATTGTTGTTTAAAATGATATATTAATCTCATTCCAACAAAAAATAAACTTTCTACTTTGGGACTGGGGAAATGATTCTAAAATTACAACTCAATTAACTTTTAACATAGAAACCTAGAAAATAACAAATCTTATTTTTTAGTTAAATTTGTTGGTACTATTTGGCATATTACAATTATTACAGATGACTACATATTATCTATAATTTGATATGTATTTTACTTTAAAAGTAGCAGTGTTAATAACGCTAAAAAACGTTTTTTACCAAGATAAAAAAAAGTAAGTAATCCTTGCGCAAGGATAGTAAATGTGGAGGATTGCTCGATTAGAATTCTCGTAATGTAAGTCGCCCCACTTCAGTAAATCTTGATGCGTGACGTCAGCCGTAGACCACGCGTCGGCTTAAATCTTATATACACTCTTTGCATACACAATATACGACAATTTCACGAATTTTTTATAACAATTGACACAATTGTAGGTGTTTTACTTGTAAAAACACGTGCCTACAAGTTGTTTATAAGAATTTTTAATTACCCTGGTTTAATTTAAAAATTAAAATTATTTACATTATATTAGATATTGAGGTGTAATTTTACAATGCCAGGAACATGGTGCGCTGTGTTTGATTGCATAATGACTTGATTACAAGCAAAAACCTCATGATTGTACATCAGTTTTCCAAAAGGCACCGATTTAGTGTCTTCTACAATTAAAAATGAATGGATTAGGTGTTGTAAAAAGAATAACAAGATGAACTCTAACACGCAGTTTTGTTCCACTCATTTCATCTACGAGTTATGAACAAGATCTGCAAAATCAATTATTAAGTTTTTTAAATGAAATTGATTAATATAAATAAAATAAAAATTTTTTTTTTCTGCCTCAGCGAAAAAAATTTAAAGAAATAGGCTGATCTAACTATAATTTATGTGTTACCAAAAAATTAATCAAAAAACATTTTATCATTTCATAAAAAAATTAATGCATCAAACAACAAACCAAATTAATTTTTTCTGGAGGTTTTCTTCCGTTCGTGAAAAAAATTTAAAGCTTTATGACGTTTAAAACTAATTTCTTACTTTTAAGAAATTATAAATCATAAAACAATCAACAAAACTCTTTAACAACAAAATATTTCGATTATGAACACTACTGCCATTACTTATTAAATCAAAAATTGTTAGATTTACACAAATAAAATATTTAGAAGCCTTTTAACGTGTATCGTAATACGGATTAGAAAAGAAGTATCGGGAGCGAGGTCTACGCGTGACGTCAGCTCATCACATGACTTCGGCAGCATAAATCGAGCGATTGAGCAATCCTCTACATTTACTATCCTTGATCCTTGGGCAGGTATCACCATTTTCATCACGCAATCGCAGAAACTGATAATTAATACATGTACTATTGCTTAAAAATACATAAGAAAATTTTAAATAATTTTATTGATAAAACATATAAAGGAAAAAAGGTACAGATGAAATCAAGCAAAAGTATAAATGTTTATATGAAGTCTTTATAACGTTAAAGTAATCCATTCTTAAAGTGGAATATATAGATATAAAATTGAATTATTAGACTCAAAGTCTTTTCCACAAAATATTTTGTGGAAAAGACTTTGAGTCTAATAATTCAATTTTATGTTTATATGAAGTAAAAACGTTTTTTAAGTTGTCAAAAAATGTTTTAGCAAACATGAAAATATTTCAATATTAAGTTAAAATGAAAGAATTTTAAAATGTAACAAAAATATTTTATTGAAAAACTTATTTTATTTCGAATATTTTAAAATGTTGTAACGTTTTTAAAACATGAAAAAAACGTTTCCTTGCTGATTGGGTATAGAAGTAGAAAATTGCTAAACAGTAGCTTTTATGCTTATTAACCTGAAATAATAATCTGAATTCCAATAAGACTAATTTTTATTAAGAAAATCTGTTATATGTATTTTCTAAAAGCAGTACTTCTAATTAAAGTCACGCCTGCACTGGTTCGCTTCCTCCCAATCAGCAAGGAAACGTTTTTTCACCTTTTAAAAACGTTACAACGTTTTAAAATAGTCGAAACAATAAATGTTTTTCAAAAAAATATTTTTGTTGCGTTTTAAAAAGATTTCATTTAAACATTGATATTGAAATATTTTAAAAATGTTTTCTAAATCATTTTTTAGTAGCATAAAAAACGTTTTTACTTTATTAGAAATAATACTTTTGCTTGCTTTCACTTATACACTGTTTTCTTTTATATATTGTAACGAAAACACAATTATATAAAATTTTGTTACATATTATTAATAAATACATGTTAAACATTTTTGTTTTTCTAAAAACTTTCTTGCAAATTTGAATTAAGTACTTAATAACCGCGTTTGCGCAAAGTACCAGTATCCCAGTATCTGCGTGATAAGATGGCGATTTTGTATATTATAATTGCATTATATTTTAAGCTTCAGCGAAACAACGATTTCCATGGTATTACTCGCTATGCTGTGTAATGTATTGTTAGTGTATCAGTTTATTTGTTTTGTAATTTGCGTTCTAGCGAAACTCAAATAGATACTTTTATTGTCAGCATTTATTATGATGGTACGTTTTTCTTTGGTTTTTCGTGCAAGAAATTTTGCTGATGTATAATGATATTTGTTACAGCAGTGGTACACTAAAACGCTCATTCTATGTACTTCATGATTTCCATTCTTTGTGATGTGAACGTGCACAATAACCAATTAATCTTGGTATGTAATTTTTTCTGATATTGATGCAGCATTATTTTGTGTGTACAAAGTTTTAAATTTTTAGATTGTTAGTTGTTCTGCTTTTTGTTTATAGACAGAGGTACATGCATAATTAGTCAAGTTTTGTTATTTTATGAATAGGATCCTTCGTTGTGGAGGAACGGCAACAATAAAAACAACCTTTATTGTTCAGGCCTCAACAACAGATAAAGGTTGTTTTTATTGTTGTCGTTCTTCCACTCCGAAGGATCCTATCCATAAAATAGAAACATTTTTGATTAATTGGAAACTTTTGTGAGGATTATTATAATTATTTCAATTAATATAAAGTAATTACATAAATAACATTTGTTTTACTTTTATGTTGTGTTAATTTTTGTTATAGGCACCAAATGCGTTTACAGCCACATGAAGTTGAAGTATTTAGAGTATGTAAAGATTGTATTATTTATCTTTTGTAAGAGCATGTTAGGGCTGGTTCTATAATAATGGTGTCAGTTAAGATATACTTAGTTTGATTGTAAAATGCTGTCGTTATTGGCTGTGTTATTGATTAGTACAACTAAAACTAACAGCCAAATATGTCAGTATTTTAAAATTAAAGCAAATATAACTAAACTTACATTTATACCATGATTGTAGAACTGCCCTTAAGCATATTGCAATATTAAAAAAAGCGTTAATTATACATTTTTTATACATTAATGTAACATTTGTAAAACATTACAAATATATATAAATAATATTATAAATAATGTTTTTTAAACATTTTTAGAACGTTTTTCTAATATTGATTTTGCAACGTAATTCTGGCCATTAAAACGTTTTTGTAATGTTTTTAAAAATGTAAATATATCTTTTGTAAAACGTTGAAAAAAACATTTCAAAAATGTTTCCTTGTTGATTGGGCTGCACTGTCTTGTAACGCGTATGGTTTATACAACATTTACAGGGGGATCTGGGGGGATCCGTTACATTGTAAATAATTATTCTTTTTACTTAATTTTTCTCGTTGGTTATTTCTATTACACTTTTAGCGAAGTGCCGATGTAGAATTGTTCAATGTACTAATCGGATTAAGCGATTTTATTAATCGCCTGGCGTTCTTAGGTACAATTCTAAAATGGCGTCAACACGTTATTTTTGATACGTTTTTTAATACGTTTTAGCGAGTTTCTTAAGGTAATCACACGGTTTTTCTCTGTGAGAATCATAAATATTTCCTCCTAGATGGGAATACTCGGCTAGCAACCTCCAACAGCTTTATGATTCCAGTCAATATGGATTATTATCTGTAAAACCAGGGGTGACGAAAGATAAGTTGCATCTTTTTCTAAAGTGCTTTTAGTATCGCTTAGTAAAATTTCTTAATTGCATTTGAGTTTCTAATTATCAGTTAGCCTTCAGCATGTGTTTATTTGGAATTTATTAAATAAAGTGTAGATCATACTAATTCATTTTATTTTCAGTCGTTGTTTTTAAATCATCTTTAACATTATAGAGCGTAGTTGGTCTTCAGTAGTCTGACGTGATACCCGTCAAGTTTCTTCGATGATTTTGAATGTAATTAATTTTAAAGTTAAGAACATAACGTCGTATGTAAGCTTACATACTACGCGTACTTTCGTCCATAAACATATAAGAAGTAGTGAACGTGCTTACTTGTGACAAGAAACTTCGGTTGGGCAAATTTTAGTACTAATTTTTTTTTTACTATTCATTATAATTGTCGGTTATCAATTCTTTTCGCGACTGCATGTAAACGAAGTAGTTGATCAAATACGTTTGAAGTTGCGATGATTGTAAATTAGGTACCTTATTTGCTGTTTGACTATGTAAATTTTATTATTCTGTTAAAATCAAATTATATATAGCGCTTGTTAGCATTGAATATAACTAGCTGTACGAAGTGTTGCCTGATCTAAGGAACTTGCATTGCTATCGTTTTACCTCGTTTTTAACTCATATTCTCTTGTTTGGAAAAAATATATATTCTTGTTATAAACTGTGTTTTGCAACTTATTTCTTTTCAGTATTCTACATATTAAAACGGGATCTGTAATTAATAGTTTTTCCATGTTTTGGCGCTTTTTTAATAACTATGATTAGCACACCGAGTATTACCTGCGACTTTCTCTCCAGAATATTGAGCTAGTCGCCTGCCTTAAGTTATAGGTAAATTGACGTAACGAAGGTAACAATTATTATTTTTTAAAATGCCTAGTAATTCGTTAAATTCTATTTTAAAAATGTTTCAATGATTTTGTCCTGGTTTTTTAGAACTTTGAATAGTGTTATCATCAGTACCCGTATTTTTTAATAAAATAACGGCAACTTTGTTTTTTATTATATTTTTTATATTGAATTATTCATTATTTAAATCATATCTAAAAATTGAAAATTGCAACACAAAAACGATATGTTGTTAGTATATCACTAAATGTGGTGTTATGGTACCGCAATAATTAAAACAGGCTACGGATTTTGTGTGGCTGCTCTATTAGAAGCGCTACCCAAATTATTTTTAAAGACGACGCGCTATTTTAACATCAACACTTAGACTTCAACCAGCCCTCAAAGTAAGCACGTATAATTTGGCTGGCACTTAAGTTATCTGTACCGAAAATCGATGATCCCGTGGAAGTAATACCGGAAGTCAGTCCCAAAATCGGCAACAAAGTTAGCTGGATCTGCATCATAAAGAAAGAAGAGTTAGTGTACCGATTAGACGCTACTGTCGGAGTGAACGAATTAAAAGCGCGCCTAAGTATCTTTATACGAATCGGAAAGGACGGAGCTACCACGTTGACATGCTATCGTAACTCAGAGACGTACACCGATAAACGTCACCCCAGCACCGAGAACGCATGTTTTGGCAAAAAACTTATAGGACACGGTACGAAAATAGGAAATTAAATTCGACGGAAAAATATGCCCCATTTCTTTCCTACAAAAAATCAAAGAATTAGAAAATTATTAGATTTATTTCAGGTAACACAACGAGATAATTTAGCACAAACTTTTGTAAAACAAAATCACTATATTATAATCTCCGAAGACGCCCATACCGACCAAAGCCAGAAGTCACGATTTACAAAAGAAAACATTTGTTATCCAATAAAACCAGGTCCGTTTCTAATCTACAAAATCATCTTGCCCTTCATCGTCCGATTTTAATCTGACTATCGACCGCGTCCATTTGAAAGACGTCAAACCAGCGTAAGGTGAACTTTTTCTTCCAGCAGCACCAAACCTTAGAGAATACAGGGGCATACGTCCAAGCAAGAATTGGTATAGTTTCTGGTGGCGCCAGTATCTATCTTATGTGAGCGAAAGAATTTTAAACTGACTCAACATTGGGTTTTAAAAATGTCCTCCTTGTCCACATTGCCAACGCACTTCTGCGCTGTTTAAGTTGCACTATTGTTGTCGGGTTTTGGATCGCTTTTATTAAAAGTTCGTCATTTGAACTTACCGTCGTTAATCATGATTTTACGGTCGTATGTATGTCGGGTTCGGTTGCAGAATGGCTTCAAAATCAAGCATCAGTTTTTTAACCTTAAAACGCAGTAGCGGCTTCTCCGTTAGAGCATTTGGTCAATGACCCTCTAAAAAAATATTAAAAATTATGCTACGTTATCTTAAAACTATTATAAACGATAATAAACATTGTGTCTATTCCAAAGATAGATTATCTGCAAAAAAATCTATCAAAACCTCAAAATACATTCACTGCTTTATTTACTTATAGATACTTACTATTTTGTCCGTAATTGCTTTCCACTTTGTCCTCATTATGGAAGTCAAAGTGCAAAATGCATGAGTCCATGAAAATTTTCTTATTTGGAAACAAAACAATCAACTATTTCTTGTTTTCATAATCAAATGTAGCATGGTAAATGTGTGTTCACTTTAATAAGCAACAATGTTTTAACTGTAGGAACACTTAATCTTCTTCGTTCCGATGTCAAAATGTTACCCATCAGCGAAAACGCCGTTTCAACAGACGCTGAAGTTCCTGGAAAACAAAGTAAAAATTTAACCACTTTTCTAAGATTATAGTAGTTATTAGTGGCACTGCTGAAAATCTCAGTCCACTTTTGAATCGAAGATGTGTCTTGCGAAAAGTTTAAATTTTCTATTACACAATTAAATGTCAGAACTTCATCAAACAGTTCATCAGTATTAATAATTCTTGTATTTAGCTGTTTGTTAATCGTTTCCGCAGAATTTTCAACAGATTCTTTTAAAGTATTTGTCCTTACTGTATATATGGAAAAATGCTTATATATCTTGACTACAATACTCTTAATATCAAGTAGTGGCATCTTATCAACCGCATGTTGTACACAGTTATGTACTATATGTTCTGAACAACCGATACCATAAGTAGTTCATGGCCAACTTTACTTGTTAATTTATTGTAAACATTCATTTTTCCTTTGCGTTTTACATCATCAAAATTAATGTCAAATAGTGGCGTCTTCTTGATCAATCTGACTAGATGACAAACGTGAAGCGAACTAATATTACACTGCCGCGGAAACTCGTTAACGCAGTAAAAGTTCCTTTTAAAATTACGATGCGTTCTATACGGAAACTAGGAAACAAATGGAATGGAAATGTGGTGATAAGGATAATTTACAACAAAATGAGGAGAAAATACAAGTTGACGTACTTGGCGTTAACACACAGAAACAAATAACTTTTTTGGTAAGATTGTATTTTTCAAGGGTTCTAAAAACGTATTATGTTAAAAGATCCGATGTTTTGCCAGGTAACTCTTGAATTTCTAATAACTTCACATGGACTTAGTTATCAAAAAATACCTAACAATAATAGGAACTAATTTTTGTTGAAATCTATTTGAAGCGTCTATAAGGACAGTAATAAAATTTACAGATTGTAAATTTTGCGAAACTTCAGTAAATACATGGGGAGAAATTACGTCCGTTATGATTGCTTCGGTCTTAGTTTTTGCACTGGAGAATTTCGGGTCATAGAGAGAGGAGATTAACTTTGAAGTGCAAGTAGACGAATTAAAACTAAAATTATGTTGCGCTGTGTGATAAGCAAATGTAGTCTCTTTAGCTGCGCAATTCAAATCATCGCTGCTTGGTTCGGCAATTTTAAAAAATGTAGTATAACAGCTTGACTGATTGTCGATGCACACTTACTCTTTTTATGTCTCCGAGTATTTACATGTTGCACAATGTCACCGCGACCACCTTGTGCAATCGAAAATTCTGAATTGCAAATAGAACACTTTACGAACTCTTCGCAGCGCTCTTTTTTTATAAATGTAAATTGTTTTTCTAATTCAATAGAATATTTACATTTTCTTTTCCCCATGTTTATTACAAATAGTTTATAAATTTCGATAAAAGATTCAAAACTCAATACAATTATTTTCAAACTAACCGTCTATCAGGATGCTGTATTAGATACAAATTCACAACTATTTTTGTTCAAAATTTTGCTAATAGGCCAATTCACTACACGTCGTCAAATAAACTTAAATGATAATAAACCAATGGCGTACCTTATAACCTTACAACAAACCAAAGTAAACTGCGATTTGAGTTTTGACATCGGAATCGGGAAGATCCACACGCGCAGAATTCATTGTGCACAAAAGATTTGACATTAAAAAACGGATGCATTAAAAAATCGGACCGGAAATACGGACACAGTTTAAATAACGTACAGTCCGTTATAAAAACGGACGCATGGCAACACTATAGTAGGAACTAACTGTCAAATCAACGTGTTAATTGAGTCGATGTTAAAATCATCAGAATAATAATACAAATGTCAAGTACTTTCGAATTTTAAATTGGAGAGTAAGCAGATGCTGATCACTGTGTCAAAAATCGCTGCTATACATATATTATACTTTTATCAACAAATAAATGTAAATCAAAGCAAAATAGAGAAACTAGTATAAAACGAAAACATGTGATTTGTTTGAAACATATTTTCATCTAAATCGCCACTTGTATCTTTTTCAAAGATATCGTATATTTAGTAGATAAGATAAGCACGTGCATCATCATAAATTTATTTTGATAAACTTGTTATTAAAAGTCATAATAACAGAATTATTGATTTGTATATATTTAATTTAAATGTTTTGAAGTTATGATACACCCCACTGGATTTTAAGTTGCAACCCATTCATAAGTAATCTCCCGTGAAGATAAAAGTTAACCAATTCAGTTTTAGTTTCATATTAGTTAACACTCATTTTACAATGCGGTTCACTATGATTATCAAACATGTAATCTTCAATACATATTATTTCGATAAGTATGTTACCTCGCTAGCAAAAATGTTGGTACTACATTAGCAGCGCGAAAAATGATTGACGTTTCCAATTTTACGTGAGACGAATTCTAGTGTATAGTGTAATTAAGAGATGGATTATTGAAAAATACAAGTTATTAGCAGCTGTAAAACATAAGTAAAGCTTTGCAAAATCAAATCCTTCTCGATAAGTCAAATAAACATTTTTCACCAACGGATGTCATACATTTTAAATTTGGCACTAAAATGTTGTTCGGTGTGTAACGAATGTTTTTGCAATACAAAAACATTTGTGCCAACAACAGACGTGCGTTTATATTCGAACATATATTGCGCCTTGTCAATATCAAATGTAATCACGATTGGTAATTTGTTTAAGTGTTTATTAATATTTAGTAGTATAGCGTTTATTTAGTAATGTATATTATGATAGAAAATAAATAAAAAAACTTATAGAAGACACATACTTTAAATCCCCAGTTAAGTACATAATTTAAGCGTTTTTCGTGCATCTACATTCATATTTCAAGTATTGTTTAAGGCATAACTAGTTATGACAATTTGCCACTTTTTAAATTTTTCTATTTTTTTATAACTAATTAAAGTTTTATTTTTGAGTTCACAAATGACTTATTTTTTCGTGTTCTGATTTTACGTACCTACGTTAAAAATGTAAATTATAAAACTTTATTATAAAAAATAGCACCGTTACCTCGTATCAGTTGTTATACATTAAAATTTAGTTAAAAATTAAAGTGTATCCGTATTAAATACAACTAAAATTAACAGTAAACAACTATTCATTTATTGATATACCTAATTTGTACAAATATAATTGATTATTACAGTATTTAAAACATAATTATGGATATCGTTCTAATTACAATTCGGAAATCTTTTTGTCCATTAACAATCGCCTTAAAGTAGTAGCTTCATCTCTCAGCGTTAAAATTTGTGCTCTTAATATAGCGTTTTCATGTTCCAAAATTGCCGCTTTCAAAGCAACCTGTAAACACCAATTTTATAAAGTAATACATTCTAATGAAACACTAACTTGATCTTCTCTTAGTTTTCTAGCGTCTCTTGATTTTTTAGCAGCTTGATTGTTTCTTCTTCTTCGTTCAAAATATTTATCATCTTTTTGTTCGTCTGGAATCGGTTTTTTCTCTCCTCTTTGTCGTTTGTAATTATTTCCAAATATAGAACCAACGGGCGAAACTAAGTTTGTTGACGTTCCTCCAAACTAATTATTAATACCTAATAGATGTCTAATTATCTGAACACTTACTAGCAAATTCAGAAGAGGCGGTGTTTCCTGGTTGCCAATAGTTATACGGTTTAGAAATAAACGGTCTATCAGATTCGCTGTGTAGTATAGAACTTATTTTTTCTGGTTCCGTTGACTGAATTGCGCTTTCTGATAGTAAGTGTGCTGCGGATAATAGACTTCTCGGCGTTAGATCTAAAAAAATTAATTGTTACTATAATTACACGAATATTAAATTTGTTAATATATTTTTTCTACAACTGTTAAGTAATAAAACTAATTGTCTGATTTTTGTTTTTATTTATGTAGTTTTGGTAAGTATTTATACACTTATATTTTTATTTTGCATTACATTATAATCTTATAAGAACAATGAATTCGCTACCTTGTAAGAAATTTTGATCGGTTCCGTATCATAATTGTTTTTAGTTAATAACAAGTTCATTAATAACGCTGCGTATTACGTAAATAATAATAAACACTTTGTATTTAGGCTATATCAAATACAGTTTGACAAGTATCTTGTGTTCAAGCGGGGCTTAATTTCGCTGACCGAGAACGCATTCCACCAGAAAGAGATAAGTACACATTACGTTAAAAAATAGCATGAAAATACAAATTTAAATAAATACAAATAATTACATCGCAATTATACAGTAAGTTCGTAAAGTATAGAATAAATTCATTATCTTCTAAATGATGAAGTTTGAAGAAATTTCCTTAAGGATTGTGGATTTTGCTTGTTTTAGTGTCACTTTTTTTGCCTTTGACATTTTTTGCTCGTGTTTTGTTTCCGAGTTATGACATCGACATTTAAAAAAAACTAATCCATATTTTTTTCAACGGATTTTGGTAGAGTTAATTTTATTGAGTACAAAAATGTCAAAACAGTGTGATCTTGAAGAGAAAAGTTTTTGAGATATTTAGTTCCAAAGTTTCAAAAATTTAAGTAAAAGTTATCTGGTCGATCAGGCATTTTAGTATTTTAATTTAGTACATTGTATATTTTTCTTAATTTAACTTAATATCGGGAATTCTAAAAAGATTTGGAGACAAATTATTTAATTTCGAAAAATCAACAAAATTTATTGAAATCAACAATCAAGGAATAACCTCCCATAAGAAATAAAAATAATAATGAATAGTAAAAGCAAACATGTCCTCTAGTTCGTCGATGGCATTTGGTCTATTGACATACAGTTTGGTTTTTAAATACTTTCATAAAAGGTAGTCAAGGGGGGTGAGATCAGGAGATCTAGAAGGCCATTAAATAGATCCTTTACGACAGATCAATTGGTTAGCAAATCCTCGGTTTAAATATTCGCGAACTATGCTGGCAAAATGGGGTGGCGCACTATCATGTTAGTATCATATCGTGTTATTGGACATATTTAGATCTTCTTCATTTGGGTAAAGCACTACAAGTGCAGGGACTAATTCATTTATTAAAAGTTCAAGGTATATTTTATCTGTCAACGCGCCCCCAAAGAAAATGGACCCAAGATACGGTTACATACATTGCCAGCCCAAACGTTAATTTTTTGTAAAAAATGATTATGAGTTTTAATTTTTCAGAGTTGATTTCCAAGAGACCAATATCTACAGTTTTGCCGAATTATTGTGCCGTTGAGATAAAAGGTAACCTTGTCGGAAAACACAAATATTTTGTAAGAATTCTTTGTCATTATTCGCGTTAAAACGTGGTTTTGCAAAACTCTAACTTGCGGTCAAAATCATATTCGTTTAGTTCTTGGACCAAAACTAGTTTGTACGAGTGCCATTTTTCCAACTTCAAATATTTTAATACGGAACTTTGAACTATTTTGTTGTCTGCTTCAACTTGATCTTCGTAATCAATTATCATCAAAGTTTCTACTATTTTCTTTTCATACTTAAACGGCGGACTCAACTGGTTAAGGCAAAAAAAATTAATTTGAAATACTATTGATTAATGAACAAAGTACAACATAAAGAGGAACAAAAACAATTCTAACAACTGTCAAAAGAGTTTGTTTTTTCCAGTGTTTCTTTGATAATTAGTCTTATCGTATAAGTTTTACTAACATTGTTGAAACTATGGAGCCGAATATCTCAAAAACATTTTGCTTCAAGGTCACATTTTTTTGACGTTTTTGCAATCCGTTGAAAAAATATGGGTTATTTAAAAAAAATGTCAATGATATCATAGCTCGGAAATAAAATATGAGCAAAAAATGTCAATGGCGCAAAAAAGTGACGTTTAAACAAAATCAACCACTTTTGGTACATCGTAAACTACATGTCTATAGAGTGCATACAAATATTTAAAAAAAATAATATATAAAGCTTAATATATTGAATGACCCCAGCGGCTCTCATTCCTCCCCTTTCCGTTACATCTTGTTTTTTTCCGTACATTTTGTACATACATACTGTTTGGAACTTATAGACTAAAAACAAATAAATATTAAAACTGGATTTGAAACTAATAAGAATAATTGCAAAGAAGACTTAAGCATACTAATCTATATGATGCTTCGATGGGACGTAAATCTGTTTTCACAAAAGATAAAGAAAACGTTTTAGCAAATCAAGTTATAACAATGCCTAAACACTTTTATGAAATAACTCCCACTGAAATTAAAAAATGTGATTTATAGTATACCAAACCCTGTTGCAAATTTCATATAGAAACCAATAAAAAAATCTATTTGCCTCTATATGTTTTGTGTCTAGAATTTGAAACAGTTATTGCATACACAGAACCTATAACAATCAATTTGGAAATACAAATAGAACAAGTTATATGCTTCTATTTGGAAATCTACTGTATCTGGAGGCTATAAAATAACACAAGTAAGATTCTAAATGCAATTTCAACTTTAACCCTAGACTCCACAACTGAATTGACAATTTCTTCTGGGGTATCTAAACTAACATTCACTTACTAATTTATAAACTCTAAAAATTAAGTAATTTTAATTTACTTAATGAATAAAACACAAGGTTTATATCGTCCATCTTCATAGTTTACGTTATATGTTTTGGATTAATTAATGTAGTTTATATCAACGCTTATTAAAGTCTCTTATAAAGACAAGTAAAGCATTTTATATTATCAGTGATAAACTTAACTTACGCATACATTTTGGAGGTTATACCAGTCTAAAACATTGATTTTAAACACATTTGCATGAAATTTTTTACTATAATTACGGTAACTAATTATTGTTAGAATAATAAGTAATAATTAGAATATAAAAATAAATACCTAATTTATTGTCAAACATAGAACACTGTAAACATAAGATAGTCTTGTGATATGATTAGCAATCAGCATGGCCATAAGAATAACTAGACGCATGCGTGTTTAGTAAACTGCATTTGCATACAGAAAATCATGTTTTTATTCTTATTTGGAATTTCATATAGACTATGTAATGGTTTCTATTGGTTTAGTTCACAACTGAATTATTTCTTAAATTGCCTATAGGTACATGTAAATTATCAATAGACTAGTTATACGTTTTTATCTTACTGCTTATAGATTCCACTGATGTCCCATCCGATCTAATAAAAGCATATATATTTTTTATTGACTTCAATGTAAATGTTATATAAAATTTTCAATAGGTAAGAGAAAAGTTTACAACATCCGTCCTCTAAAGCCAAGAAAACTGCAGGTAGAGATTGATTCGCAGGGTTTCTCATCAATATTAGCTTGAGGAAGCCAGAAGCAACAAGCATAAATTGTATTTCTGCGTTCAACAAAAATACAGTAAATTTATTTTTCCACAACATAAACACTCTTCTAAACAAACATCCATTTGAAGGACAACACAAACGTTTCACAAACAAATTTTGATATTGCATTAGAAAACGACAAATAAACAATGAAATCGGTACACTACATAAATATTTTTTTAAAGATTTGTCATTTTATAGAGTGAATTAGTTATTTCTAAAGCATTAGTCTTTGGCGGAGCTTGTCACTATCTCTGTTAATGCAATATGATTAATTACTTCATCTTTATCTAAACATTCAAATAGGGAAGAGTAATACACAGTGGGACAAAAAACACTAAATTCTCAATTTCTCCCAACATGTTAAGTTTTCCTAAGGTTTTTGTTTCTAGTACTATATAATGATCCATTAGACATATAAAAAACAACTCACATTGTTCTGCTGTTGTACTGTGTACCGGCGTAAGTGCACAGTGCGACATGAGGGTGGTCAACATTGGGACAGTAAGTTTTAGTAGGGGCATAATTGTGTTTCTCAAATACAAATGCAAATATGACAAAGCAAATATTGTATTAGTTAAACTCCATAAAATCGACATAATTTAGCGATTTACACCAAGTTCAAAGATGCTGCCCAGTAAACACACGACATCCCAGGGACGTTCGTTTTATGTCCAAATGATGTCTTTACATCCCGGGCTTTAAAACGGACCTGTATAGGATGTCTTTAATAGAACGTCCTCAGGATGTCAAAGAAGAACGTACGATGAGATGTCCTATGCGGAAAAAAAAAATGCAAACTTAGTACGCGTGCCCACTTTCCTTCTTGTTCTCTGGTGCCTACTCAACACCCCTACGCCCCTTTGGTATATCAAAGTGGTACACTCTGTTTGCACCGTTTGCACTCTGTATCTGTTTTTGTTGGTGTTCTGACTACTTTATTTATCTGTACTTTTTATTATCTAACGTTTTTTGGCTGTTTTAGTGCATAAACAAATTTATTTGGTAAGTTTTTGGTACCTTGTATTTATTTATAATGTATAAAAATCATCATTTATAATTATTATTTTAAATTACTAAAAATTAATAAAAGTTTATTGAAATTAAAAGATCACAATTATTAATAACGGTGATTTAAAATCCCATCTCGCGCGCATACCTATGCGGTGAATTGAAAATATTTATTTTATGTAAAAAAAATTTTTTTTACTCAAAAAATTATTTAAAAAATGTTTTCATTGTATTAAAGGCTTAAAAGTGTGACGTTATCTCACGACTTTTATCGTCGCGATTTACAATAAGTCATCCAAAAATGTCAACATGACCGATAAGGCACAAAATCGCTAATTTAACTAAGAAACTATAACATTATCGCGTTCTTGGTATTCATAGTTATGATTACTGTGCGTATTTTGCGTATTGTATTACTATTTCCATAATGATTAGTTAGGTAGTTAAAAATACGTCTAGAAATAATTTTGTTTTTACCATATTCCTCTGAGGAAATGTAAATGCAAAACGTATAAAAATTCTTAATGAATTTGCAAAGCTGACGCGTTTCCAAAATTTTTTTAAAAAAACGATTTAAACAATTTTTAACTGGTTATAATCGATCATCTCTTATGATTTAATCAATAATAGAATCGTCAAAAAGATCAATCAATAATTCTACAAAAGAAGGATCAATTTATCAATTCTTTAATTTAGAAAAATGTAAATTCTGACTATATTGTTACATGCCAAAATTAACACGAAGTCACTGCCTGAAATGAAGTAACATAAACGGGGTTGTGCCACTAGCTCAATGGAGAAGGGGGTGGATTATAATTAAAAGTTTCGTGATCGAAATGGATTAACTTGTCGAAAATACAAAATCGAAAAGTAATAATGTCGAAATCAAAGGGCGCCAGGAAGGAGTAAAGCTTAATGGACTTCTGACCCTTGCCAACCACAAGTCCGCTTCTGTAGAATACACCCTAAACGGACTTACCTTATAGAGTGTATTTCGCTAAAATCTGAAATAAGCTAACAAAGTTGCACACGCGGAGGCCGACGGAATTAAAAGCTCTTTACATTTAACAAGTTAACATTTATTGATCGAATAAAACAAAATGAATAAAATAATGAAATAATTGAATTGAAAGTATCAAAATTAATTACAAAAATCAGTAACAAAAGATACGTGAATGCACGTTTGATCAAAACAAATTTAAAGTTAATGGGATAAATAAACAAACAAAATAATAAAATACAAAATACAGAATTTAAAGAAATAAAACAGCACAAATTAATACATCTTAATTCATCTAAAATCACGGCCGTGTGCGCGTCGAAATAATTCAAAAACAAAATGAAATAAACTTATAAACTAATATATATATATATAATTTGAATCGATAATTCGGTCCCGTTTAATAAATTTTTAATTCGGGATTATAACACAGTTCCGCCAAATACGGACCTTAATTAGTTACATTAACGTTAACTTCGAGACACTTGTAATACTTTTTCTTAAAATTCAAAGCTTTTAACACTTAATCGCGTAAACACAAAAATTTCACCTATCAATAGATGGTGCAAAATAAATACCTTGAATTATTTGTAGTCGGGCTTTTGGTTAGCGTAGGCCAGCAGACGTCCGGAACCTCGATAGGGTACCAAATCCAGATGAATAATTTACCCACGGAAGATTTATTATTGATCCGCCCCTAAGGCGAAAGATATGAGATTGCGAAACAAACTCACGCACAAATTCACTTAACGAAACATACTAACTTCATTCGGAAAACAGTGATCTTCATGAACCGTAATTACGAAAAAGGAAAGTTTTGTTTTCCACTGAAAGAATCACTGAACCATTTTCATTTACTTCCGCGGTAACTACTAGAAAAGGTGAATTATCACCCGCGATAACTACATTCTGACGACTGTCAACCAACTAACTTCGGACTCTCTGCATTTACCAAAATCACATCTATATATCAACTTTTTTTCGACTACCCTTTCCACAAAAGCTGTGTTCGAAACTTCAAGAACCAAAACACTCTAATTAGGAAGTGCAATAAAGAGGCAATCAGTCCCCATTACGTCATATTCATAGCATCTGGACACGGCCCTTCGCTTGTACGTGAAAGTGTCAAATTGACAAAATATTATATTACAAGAATTTAAACTGCCTAATAAATTAAGATAATGACTTAATTTTTCCACGTAATCTATACGATTGACATAAAGAAATTACAGTACGACTGTACTTGAACAAAGGACTTTTGAACCAACTTAAAATAAACAAACGGCGAAAATATATTTAATTACGATTATATCTCAGAAGGGAAACATAAATTACAACTGGAATTTTCAACAAACCAAGCGAAATATTCAATAAGCAAAATCGCGAAATCAGATGGTTTACGGCGTAACAAAATACAAAACTTTATCAACAATTTACATTGTAACTTTGAATTTAAATTCGTAAAATAACTTATTAAACTCAATCTAAAATTACATTAAAACAAATTCAGAATACTGTGTCCATTACCAAAGATTATTCAAACAACCAATCGATTTTAAACGATGGTTACACCGAGTTAACAAATCGAAAAAAATGTAAAAACAAAGAAAACGCAAATTCAGCCAGCTGAATCTATTTATGGGGTCTGTCATAAAAGAAAACTGCTGAATTTCAAACGCAGGTCACAATATAGAAATACCAAAATAAGTTTTTTGTATTAACTTTTTTATCGGCTCTACATGACGATTACCACCTCTTATGTAGTTGCATTGTTTCACGCGCCACTTAAAAAAATCGGGAAGAAAGTATAAAAAAACTCGCTAAAGAGGGCCAAAGAACGCCGGGATCGAGAAGATAAAAAAGTGAAATAATCTAAATTTATTTAATTGAATATAATTTAGATTATTATTTAAAAATATAGTTTTATGTAATAATAATTTGTGTTTTATTTGATAAAGTTATTTTTATTCATTACGTCAATTCGCAGAAGAGTGCGTTAAGTCTCCTTACTGAATAAAAAAAACAATAGAAAAAACCACAAAGTAGATGCACTTTAACTGGAAATGGTAGTTTTCTTGATAAAAATATAATATATATATATATAGTACATATCCTACACTCATCTAAAAGGGACGTCCCGTTGCGGATACTCAAGGATGTCCTATAAGGGCATCGTAGGGATGCACACACTTGTGACAAAAGGACGTCCCATGAATGTCCCTAGGACGTACACAGAACCAAAATGGGACGACTTTGGGACATTCAGTGATCCGCAACATCATGTCCCCGGAACATCCTTGGGACATCTTTGTGTTTGTTGGGTGTATATTGTAGTTTAAAATAGTAACCCCTACGGATTTTTGGCTGTGGCAAAATTTTTCTTGCTTTTTTTATTTTAACAGTTGCCTCATTCTTCACCATAAAAAAAACATATTGTCTCTTAAACTTCTTCAAGAAGTTAACGACTACCCCATCTTCCTTCTGTTTTACTACTTGTCTTACGTGGAAGTGCTTGTTCTTCTTGCCCTCAAACTCCACCAAAGGTTATGAGTCAAGCGTTGAAATAAGATCTGCGTCAAATAAATCCCCCCCCCCCCGTCTGCATCCTCTAATTCAGAACCTGAACATAGCAGATCAGAAAGTTCATCATCGTAATCATATTTTCCTTCATCGAACACAACCTCCTCCTCTTCCATAAAGGTTTCTAAATCCAGATCAACAAACAGTTTTTTCTTGGCCACTTTCTTGTTTTTGTCTCTTTTTCTTCACTTTTTCTTTTCAAATCCTCTTTTACAAGTGTGCGTGTGATGATAGAGGATTTTTTCTTTCAAGTCTCCTTACGTTGGGTTTTGCTTTTATAGGGTTTTGTATAACCTCAAAGCTCCTTAGAAGAAAAAACACATCAAGTTTTAGACGAGTTTGGCGCTAGCGTGATGGATTGAGTTTCGGCATTTTCAATATTTGCGGCTGTGGTTAGTTCTTCAGCTTCCTCTTGGATAGGGATTTGGATTGGCGGAGGTCTATCTGTCACGGATAATTCTATAAAATCGGCATCTGTGAACATTAAAAGGGACAGAAATTCTAGAAAATCCAGACTTCATATTCATTCAAGTGAATGCCGCGTCAAATGCTGTGTTTACTAGTCCAGCAACTTGATAAATTGCTAAGCGTATTTCTGGATGATTTAGCAGCTAGACGTCACAAGCAGCGTTATATGCTGCTATGAACGAGGAGTAGACCGCCTTATCTAGCGGTTGCAATTGATGGCTACAGTGAAGTGGTAGTGTCACAATGATGACACCTGCTATGCGCGTTTTCTTCACTACTTAAATTGCAACGTGAGCTTCCAGATTGTCAAATATCAATAAAAATGAACTCTCATTAAAGCTTTGTGAATGTGTAATAAACTGGTCCAACACTCGGAAATAGCTCTAAAGACATCTAGCCACTCTCAGTGGCTAAGTCTAAAGTTCCAAGAGACGCCCCCGACAACATATGCGGCTTGAAATATTTTCTGAGAAATATCATTGCGGGGAGAAGAAAAATTCCAGCAGCACAGATAATAGCACACATGTTACTAGTGTGCCTCGTTCTCGTAGTCTACCCCTGCTGCTTTTGAGGTTTTCAATAAGTCTGGAACTTTTTTGTTATTTGCAATTGCACACTATTAGTTGAATAATTCGGTTCCTTTAGAGTGTCATCTCGACCAGACGTTCTGCGTTTTGCAAGATATCGTTGTTACGTGTATTTGAAGATTTGAAATTTGACCGCAGCTTTCCGAATTGACCCGCCTTTGGAAACCAAAATGCTGTAAAATTGGCAATTTTCTTATCTTTCGTCTTCCGTGGCAAAATTAGGACAAAATTCAATAAATATCCAGTCGAACAGTAGTATGGTACACAGTGGGTCGTCCCATTGTAACAATTTTCAGAACTTGGATCTTTAAAATAATCAGCGTTTTGCTGAAATTCTTCTTGTTTCTTCTTCTTTTAATTTCAATACTCTTTCTAGATATGTAGTTGATAACTTGAACATATCGTACTGCTCAGCAAACTGTTTAAGTTAAGTGACTAAGTTTGAACATTTGTCAACATTGATTACGGTCTGCATAGCGATTTCAGGTTTCTAAGAATTCATATTCAAAACAAGAGAAGAGCAGAGAGAAGAGAAAACATACAGCAGTCTGTCAATAGTTTTTTTGTTACAGATGAATTTTAATTTGATACTGTTCACAGCACAATCCAATATGTTAAAATAAATAATTTTGAAATAAACAAACTGCTAAATTATCACTATAAACTATTCGCATAGAAACAGTGCAGTCATTACTCACTATAGTGCATATAAAATAATAAGAAATTATTTATTAAAAAGCATGTAATAGTATAATAGATCTTATTGTTTGTATTCATAAGATAATAATACTCAAATCTCGAATACACTGTTATAATTTTTGCTCATCGAATGCGGTTTCCTTTGACAATGTAATTTATTATAAATACTTATTTTTATCTCAATATGTAATCGTCAAAATAATTATTTTGTAGACAATTGTCATCAACAAGAAGGTTTATGTTATCGTTTTATTCGTTTTATTGGTTAAATATTTATGGAAAATGAGCCGATTTTAAAATTTTTTTACTCACGGGTCTTGAGCTCTTTAGAAGCCTCCAGTCCCTGCGCTGTCGGCAATCGCCGACCTGGCCAAATCGGCACTGGAATGGATAAACAAACAGTTATTTATAGAATAGGTTCAAATTTTTGCGATGTTGTAAAGCACTCAAGAGTAGATCCAGTTTTATTAATATTTGATAACCACGCAAGTGAAAGCGCATAAAAAAAGAAATTGTAGTTTTAGCTATTCCGCTCCATCTCTTTTAGTCACTAGATGTGGCATTTATCTTTCTTTGAAATCGGCGTACAATGTTAAATATAGAAATTATCTTAAAAGCCATCCACATGAGCAGATAACAACTTTTAAGGTAGCAAAAAATTTTCGCTAGTTAAAGCCATTATACACTTTGGAAGCACAGAAATTTTTCTTGTAAATCCAGATTCAGGCTTCGCTGCAGCTGAGAGTTTTACAAAAGACAGAGAAAAAGAAAAGAATCAGGAAGATGTCACAAACAAAGTCATTAAAAAAGCAGATAATAGAAAAAGAACATAAAAGGCAAGAAAAAGAAACAATCTAAAATAGAAATAAACAAAAACTTATTAAAGGTACTAAACGTTAAGTATTTTGTGAAGATGATGGAGAGATCCGTTTGGCTAATAGCATTCAACCCAGAAGAAGATATATTAAGCAAAGCTTACAAAAACATGAAGAAAATGATGACTTTTGTTTTATATATGGCGAGTTTGACAGAAACAGAGAACTGTGGATACGTTGTACAATGTGATTTCTTTAGGCCCACACGCTATGTGCAGAGTTCGATGGAAAAATATATATTTGTGACTTTTGTACCTAAATACATATGAATGGGGGCAAGTTGGGCATAATCTACGATTACCCCAGCTTGTGGGCAATGTATATGATTGAAATTTTTTTTTAAACAAAGAAATAATAAACTTCTTTTTATTTTATTCCACTTGTCATAATATAAAAAAAGCAAAAAACACAAAAAAAACACAAAATTGTGACCTCCATTCCTCCCTTTTCCCCTACCCACAATTTCTAAAAAAATGCGTTAGTTTTGATCAAAGACTTTTTTTAATTTTACCTTTTCAAAACATGTTGCAACAAGTTTTTATTATCTGTATAATCTTTACATTATGTTTTTGATTTCGTTTAAATACACGACTAGTAAACATCACCAATTTTAAAATTGTTTTGGTTATGTATATGCGTTTGGAGTAAAAAGTAGTAGTTTTGTACTGTAAAAAATCGTTTCCAGGTTTTTAAATTTAATCATAATTGTTTCATGATGAAAACTTTTTGAAAAAAATGTTTAAAAAATAGTTTACTTATTTTTTTTATAATGTACATATTTCACATTCAAAGAATAACTTTTTTAATAAATTCACTGTTTAGATTAGTTAAAATGTTTGTTTTATTCTATATTAGTTGCATACATTTGAAATATTTAGTTAAGTTACGTTAACAAATACGAGCATATAAATAGTGTATTTACAATGACACCATCGCAATGATTGCTATACTGTGTGCAACAAGTACTACTTAGAAACCATTAGAAACTAAGTTTTAATTTGTTTAGATAAAAATGCTTTTTTTAATTAAATTGTAATATGCAATAAACTTAATAAAAATCAGCGTTATATAAAACAATACATACGTATTATCTAACATTAAAATCTAAGAAACTGCAAAAAATATTTTTTTTAGGTTTGATTAAATGTGCGTGCAATTCGTATTCTTTTTTTAAATCTTATTAAATTTATCTTACTTTACTAACGAAAGACAATAAAGTAGTACTATGAAAATTACCTGTCACGTCATTGGGCAATAAATAATTATAACTTCTGAAAAAATGAAATGCAGATAAAGGCGAAGCTTGAAATGTACCACTACCGGTGCCACTATGTAAAAGGTTTTCCCTCGGATTCATTTTTCTCCTTATCGCCGAATTTGCATTTTAACGTATGGTTACACACTGCACGAACATTCAAATAATTGTCACAACCTAATTTCAATACGTAACAGTAAAAAAAGCATTTTAAGGCATAACATTACTATTTGAATACGCAACGTCGCGACGCTATAGGTGGCAAAAAGCGTCGGTTTGATTACACCCCGCCTTCAATGACATGCGCTACAAACAATTCTATCTATTGGTCAACAATGATTATGTATCATATTTATCGGATGAAGATACTAAAGCTTTATGTTTTTAAAAACTCCACCCTGTTGCGACTAAGGGTGAGAAAGTGGAGGTAAATTTTTAAATTATTTACACAGGTCAATGATAATATGACCGAACACGTTACAACTAACGAATAACTTCTATTGATAGTTTTGAACATGCATGCACGCATTTAGCTTATTATTTATTTATTAATTTCGTTATTAACTTGCTCATAGTGCATTTTCGATATACCGCAACAATTTGCTTTTGATTTTTTAAATACTTTTTCTTTATTACACACAGAATTATTTAAAAAAAAAACAATATTAAAAGTATACATATTCACATAAATACAATCAATTTTGTTCCACCATAATTAGTTTTAGATTTTTATACAGACAAGTACATATTTTATTAATCGCAACAACTTAATTAACGTAAATATGCCTAAAAATCTAGTAATTATATGTAACTTGTAGTTAATTATCCAGTAATAAATAAAATCCTATTCTACTTTGAAATTTCAGTTTTAAGACAAACCGGTTTAAATTTTTTAGTTTATATTTTTTGGATAATACAATTTACCTTAATTCATCTTTTCCTAAAAAATCTATTAATATAACCAAACTATGTATCATACTGTAACGAATTTTAAAATTCATTTATTTAAACTAACTATTTACACGTAATTTAGATATCATTCTTATAAATATAACTGATTTTTAATAAACTAACACTAATAAAATGTAACGATATTTAAGAAAAAGAACTTATAATTAATTTATATAAGACTATCACTGAATATTTATAAACAATGTCCGCAGATAACTTTTGCTTTTATTTGTCTGCACTTGATGTACTTCTTTATTTTAACAAATCGTATACTTACACGACGTATTTATTTAAACGCGCACGTTCTTTTTATACTTCCGACTTCTGATTAGATTAGATAGAACATTCCATCTTTTTTAGCAATCGTCGCAAAGGTTACAAATATGTATATCGGAAACGTTTCAATACTATTACATTACTTGTAATAAATATCGACAAGTATAGAAACCGTAAACACAAGGTAAAAACTATAAACACAAAGAGTCAAGCGTAGAAACAACACTCGACTTATGTTGATTGATTTTTATTAAATTAACAGTCTATAATTCAAAAACAGACTACATCTGCTTCAGAATAATGACTATATAAACTACAACTAGAATATAGAACTAAGCAATTATAAAAACAGTTAAAATTAAACTTATATCAAGACTTCAAATTACACAATATTAAAAAAAATGTTTTAGACAAATTAAAAAAAACAAAAAATAATAATAAAACTACAGAATTGCTACATACATTTAAAGATAAATACAAATGGTTCCAGATCTATTCTATTCTGACAACTTCAAAATTTAGGATTGACATTTATTAGTTATCTAAAAAAACAAAAAACATTTTTTTCTTAATTTTTACTAATATTTCAGCTGATTCAACTGATTATGCGTTTGTAAAAGCTATGCCTAGAAGCAAAACCTAAAGGTCCAAAACTATCTCGTATAAAAAAACTGGTGTGGTCACCACACGACTTTCATATAAAAAAAAATGAAAGAACGTCTACATATTTTTTTAAGGTTATATTGTCATAAAACCACTTTGTAGTGATATGTACACGTTTGTATTGACTTCTTAGCATGCTATAATGTTTGTAAAATTTTTCTCTTTGATTTCATTAAGATATAACCGAAATATGGCAAATTGAGCTTATGTTGTCATATTGAGTAACGTTTATATTTGTGTGCCTCGATATTGTTTTCCTCTTTAGTAAATCAGTAAAAATTATTATTTTAATGTATCTTGTTTTCCCGTCAAGATGTGGAATTTTAAAATTTAAAAAAAAAATGTTACAGGCAGAATTTGAACCTATATTACATTTGTGAATTTATTTTTATTATTTTTATATAATTTATTATAAATAAAATATGTAATCAACTGTTAATGTTAGAATTTTTTTTATTTGAATAAATTGTTAGGAAGAATTATTTCTGTAAGCAACTGTAAAGCTAAATTGAATAATTTACAAACGTACAAAATCATATAAGAAAAGCTGTTAAACATGGCGGATACACCCACTTCCGGCTTCTTTATCAGATCCATCTTTTGATAAAACCGAAAGAATATGAAAAACCAATACCAGATTTTAAGTTACTAGGACTTTTAGTTCGATAGTTTAGTTCATGTATACACAAGTACAAAAAAAATTGTTATTTTTAACGTATCTTGCTTTCTTTTCAAGATATGGAATTGTCGCAGGCAAGATTCGAACGTAAATTATACATGGAATTCACTTTAAGTTATAAATCAAATATATAATAAACTGTTAATGTTAGAATACGTTTTTATTTTAATAAATTTTTAAGAAGAATTATCTCTATAAGAAACTGTAAAAATAATTCCAATAATTTACATACGTACAAAATTATATAAAAAAAACTGTTAAACATAGCAGATACACTCACTTCCGGTTTCATTACCCGGCCCATCATAGAACCGAGAGAATATAAAAAGCCAGCTACATACCAAATTTCAAGTTACTACAACTTTTGGTTCAAAAGTTATCGTGGGTACATCGTTACACACACACAGACATTACGATCGCTATACTTTCCTTACAGAAAACTAAAAAGATAGTCTTTGGACCTCCATATAAAGCTCAAGATGAGCTTGATAAATAAAATAGAAAAACGCATTTTCTAAGAAAAAGAAAGAGATGTACATATGTAAGTCTAAGTAAAACCGTGTACAAATTTAGCAGTTCTTGGTCTTCTAAATCGTTAACACTCAGTAACGAAATGTAGTAATGAGCATAAAGCAGAAAAAATGGCTAAACATTCTAAAAATTATACTGACTTAAAAATTTTAAATATTGTTCTTGATAACCAAGATTTAAACTAAAACGAAGCAATTTTTTATGATTCTGATTCAAAATTGCTGATTTGTTTAAGATGAAATTAACAAAACAAGATGCTATACTCAAAAAAATTTGCAAATGCAATTTTACTTTAGCCCAAGTTTTAATTTAAGAACATTAATGCAAAAGTGTAAAAGTGTGGCATAGTATGCTTATTAGGGAACAGCAGTAGATTAGTGTTGCATACAGAATGACCTCTTTTGCAAAGATTTTGTGTTTCTATATTTGCTTTAGTATTTTTTTACACACGGTTCCAAAATTATTCTTTTTAAAATCTCCAATTTTGTTTTTTTCTTTAGTTTTTTAAAAGTTTTTTTGCGAATAATTATTTCAATTCGTTCAAATATTCTGTTAGCTGGAGAAAAACTATGCGCTCTGACAAGATATGTAATAAAAATATATTTTTAGTACTGCCAACATTGCAAACGTCAATATTCGTTCGTTAGTGTAAAGGAAAAAAAAGCAAAATGAAAACTAGAAATCCACATAAAAGTGTTCAAAGTCAATTAATATATTAGAATAAATATGCAACAAGTAGAAAAATCATTAAAAAAATATTAAAATTCCGTTAAAATTGAAAAAAATGATATTAACGATAATGTCAAATTTTACAGATTTAGTAATATATGTAGCATTAACATCATATTTCTGATGTATTTTTTTATTTTTTCAAAAAAAAATTATAAGGATAACAAAAAATACTGTACGTTACTCTTGCCAAACATTTTATAACATTACTCATTAACATGCAACGCTCGGCTTCGCGTCGCATTAACGTTCATTATGGTGTGTTGTACTTTTGACGCTTGTTACGTAAATTACTATTATGTTATTATACTACATGCTACATATAACCAATAAATAAAAGTATGGATTGCATGAAAACTTTGTCTTGTACTAGTAATTAAAAAAATCGCAAATGGTCCTAGATTATTCAGAAAATTTATAAAAACTGATAATATTTCAGTAGACATAATATAACACCCCAACTGTTTTAACCATCTGAAACTAGCGATTTCTGTTCTGTTACCAGTTAAAGCAAAACCTCATTGTGTCAGGTCTAAGGAGAAGTAATAACACTTCTGGTCGTCTCAGAGCATAATCAATATATCAAAATGACGTAATCACTTCCGGTTTAAATTATTTTATTCAGTGAACTAATTTGGAAACGTGGAAAAATTTCTGTTTGAGAAAATCATTTTAATTCGCGTTTTGATTTTAATTAGAGTTTTAATTCGTGGAATTTTTTTCTGTTTGAGTAAATCATTTTTATTCGCGTTTTGATTTTAACTAGTGTATTACCTAGTGGATTTTTTTTTCTGTTTGATTAAATCAGTTTAGTTTGCAATTTAACTTTCATTAGAGTTTTAACTCGTGGAGTAGTTTCTATTTGATCAAATCATTTCAATTCGGGTTTTGATATTAGTTAGCGTTCTAATTCGTGAAATAATTTCTAATTGATCAAATAATTTTAATTTGCGTTTTGATTATAATTTAAGTTTTAATTCGTGGGATAATTTCTGTTTGATGTAATAATTTTAATTTGCATTTTGATTTTAATGTGCGTTTTAGTTTGTGGAATAATTTCTGTTTGATCAAATCATTTTGATTGTCGTTTTGATTTTAATTTACGTTTTAATTTTTGCAATATTTTCAGTTTGATTAAATCATTTTAATGTGCGTTTTCATTTTAATTTGCGTTTTAATCTGTAGTTTATAGATTAATTTCTACATCATCAAATGATTTTAATTAGTGTGTTGATATTAATTTACGTTTTAATTCGTGGAATATTTTCTGTTTGATTAAATCATTTCAATTAGCGTTTTGATTTTAATTGGCGTTTTAATTCGTGGAATAATTTATGTTTGATCAAATCATTTTAATTAGCGTTTTGATTTTAATTTACGTTTTAATTTCTGTCATATTTTCTGTTTGATTAAATCAGTTTAATTTGCGTTTTGATTTTGATTTGTGTTTTAATTTGTAATTCGTAGATTAATTTCTATATGATCAAATAATTTTAACAAGCGTTTTGATTTTAATTTACGTTTTAATTCGTGTCACATTTTCTGTTTGATTAACATTATTTTATTTCGCGTTTTAATTTTATTTAGCGTTTTAATTCTTGCGGATATTTCTGTGTGAGCAAATAATTTTTATTTCCGTTTAGATATTGATTTGAATTTTAATTTGACTTTTAATTTGTAAAATATTTTTTGTTTGATCGAATCATTTTAATTCGCGTTTTGATTTTAATTAACGTTTTAGTTTAATTTCTGTTTGATCAAATAAATCCGCTAATTAATCTACGTAATTAAATTTATTTAACCGAAGCATTAAACTCACGTATTATAAGTTTAGATCGCATGATTCTTGAAAAGTGTAAGTAAAATTTGTTTAAAGCTTATATTTTACTGATCGTTATTGATGTATAAAATGTGTTAAATTTCTGTTGGTATATTTATTTACGTAAAAATTTGAAATTGTAATTGTTTATTAAAGTAACGAAATATACCAATTACTAATATAAATACTTATTTTACGAATAATAATATTTTTTTAAATTACATAAATCACAACAAATTAATTTGACTTGATTTGATTACAACTTAAATTTTTTTTCTGTTGGAATAATGATATGACGCAAATACAAAAACTACATTTTTAAAATACATTTTTATAAAAAGAGGCAATATGTGTACAAAAATTAAGTTTAAAATAATAAAAGAACATTTATTAAATATAAACACCCCGTTATGCATTAATCGTAACTACAACAGTTTAATTATACGTTTATTAATTTCTAATTTTTTCTAAAATTTAATGTGTATATTAAATCTCAAAGTAAAAATTCTATAGGTATTTTAGAATAGTTTACAAAGAAATAATTACGGAAAGAGATTTGTGAAGAATGTATTTTTAAGTAACATTTTACAATACTTCAACAAAGAATAATATAAATACCGTACATTAAAGTAAAAAAGAAACAAGTTCTATCAAGTTTATCACACATTTTATAGATCAATAACGATCAGCAAAATATAAGTTTTAAGCAAATGTTACCTACTGTTTAGCTCAGTGGTTTAATGTATGTTCTACAGACACGGAAACCTAAAGTTCGAATCCTGATGACAGAAAAAAAATCGGTCACATTTCGATCGATTCGCTGATTGGATTCCGATATAAAACGGCCACTTTCCAAAAATCAAACGATCTAAATTATAATCCGGGAGTTTAATTAGACTATAATATGATATCAATCACAAATTACAAATTAAAACGCAAATAAAAATTCAAATTAATATCAAAACGCAAATTAAAATAATTTGAGAAACAGAAATTAATCCACGAATTAAAATTAAAACGTAAGTTAAAATAATTTGAACAAACATATAACCACGTATTAAAACATAGATTAAAATTAAAACCCGAATCAAAATTATTTGATCAAACCAAAATTATTCCACAAATTACAAGTTAACACGCATATCAAAATCAAAACGCGAACTAAAATAATTTGATCAAACAGAAATTAATCTGCTAATTAGAACGTAAATTACAGTTAAAACGCGAAATAAAATGATTTAATCAAACAGAAAATATATCACAAATTCAAATTAAAAAATTAAAATGCGAATTGAAATGAAGTGATCAAACACAAAAGATTCCACAAATTAAATCAAAACGCGATTTACAATGATTTAATCAAAGAAAAATTATTCTACGAATCAAAACGCTAATTAAAATCAAAACGCGAATTAAAATTGATCAAACAGAAATTATTCTACGAATTAAAATTAATTCACTGAATTAATTAATTCAATTAAACTTATTCTATGCGTTACAAATAAAACGTAAGCTAAAATTAAAACGCAAATTAAAATAAAGCAAAAATAAATAAATGAAATCACTGAATAACTTAGTTCAAATATACCGAAAGCAATCCCGTTATTTTGATATCAAATTAATTATGCCCCAAGGAGGCAGAAAGTGTCACTACTTCTACTGGTCTACGCTAGGTACTACCTTTGAAAATAAAAAACAATAAAACACGGGAAGCCGGGTTTAAATAAAACGTATAACATTTGATTATGCATCATTAAAACCTAAATTTTTATTATCTGTGATTGTATTTTTTTAATGATAACTACAATATAACCAAAATGCAATGCTTACGTCAATGCTAATAAATAAAACAATTTATTGCTTACATTTAAATCAAAATAGACTACAGCATCAAGAAAGAAAGATCGATTTATATCCAATAACTAAAATTGGTTAAAGACGGAATTTGTCGTTGATTTTGATAATAACAATACCGAAATATCTATATCAGAAACATCTACACTTTCAGAATCTAAAAAAGGTAGACCGAACATTATTATAAACAAAATTAACGCCTTGAAGAGGAAATTGGTTTTTACAACATGACAAATGAACGAACAACCTGGTAATGATCATGACATGTTTGGTGTTCGTTAATTAGTCTGAGCCTCTGACTCTGAGGATGACCTAAATGAAAATTTAATAAGGTCGAAACATGTCACTATTTCAAAATACATCATTAATGGCTGATTAACAAAGTTTTGTTATATTTATATTTATATATTTATTTCTTCTACTTGAGAATGAATAGTACCAATTGTAAACTAGCGGCCGGCACAAATCTCGTTTTTAAGTGTGTATATATGGAGCGACATTGCTTAAAGTTTGATGAAAAGATATAAGATTTTAGAGAATTTTAAAACGAAAGAATAAAAATAGAAACTGTTATTTCAATAAAAATTAAACATTTTTGTTATTTTTCTATTCTACTATATAGCACCGCAAGAGATTAATTATTTTCTTGTTTTACAAAAATAATTTGTGATTTGACAACAATGGGAAGAACATTACGTCAACGCGATTGCACTTTACAAGAATAAGACTGAATACGTTAAGCAAATAACAATGATTTCGTTCGTCCATTAAAAACTATACGACCGAGCAGAAACAAAGTCATAACTCTTCTAAAGAACCACGAAATTATTATTACAGCAGCATGTAAATCACCATTCACAACTCAAAACAACTGCATTTGATTTGTTCGGCAATTAGGTCTTGCTTTGCTAGTTGTGAACAAAGAAAAATGTTGTAGTTTATTTAACATTTTAATATTTTTGTCTTGATGTGAATTGAAATATAACTGACATAATACAACAATATAAACTAATTTAAGAATCGTTTTGTTTAAAACATAAATTTTCGTATTTTCAAAAATATGATAAAATGTAATTAACTTTTTTATAACATTTTATTGAATGTCTATCTGCTTGCATCGGTATTAATTATTTTTTACGTTCATCTGAATTATGAAGTATGAAAGTATAGTACTAAACTACAGTTTTATTAAAAACTGATTTCATCAAGTTCTATGGTAATTTTATGTATGTTTCACAGCATTTTTAATCGATAGTACACATTTATATACAATAATAGTACATATCAAACTTTTTTCTTTGTTTTATTCCAATATTATGCGAAATCTTGTAATGTTGTTTATTTGTTTTGCAAGTTTATTTAAAATTTAGAATTCTATTCTATTTGTGTAAGTTCTACAAAGGGTCTTAGTTAAGTTTGTTGTTAGCAAAAATTGTTTGGAATTGAACAAAAGTTTTTTTACTTTATAAATCTTAACATTATTCTTTTTAAGTTTAAATATTTCTATTATCAATAATTTTAAATTAAATATTAAATACCAATAAAAATAAGTTTTTGTTATAAACACGAAATAAAATATAAATAAAATTAGTTTCAGTTTAAAAAGTTACTAAAAACACAGCATGTGTGGTAAAATTATCAAACAATTTTTTTTACGTAACCATTAATATCGAACCTAATTAAATTGCCGTAACAGCTGTTTAAATCTCACGATCAAACATCAACTAGGGATAGGTACAATTATATAGAAATTAAAGGACAAGTCGAGTCACATAACATTGTAAAATTACTACATTACCCTTAATATTACAATACATTACTTCTATGAATTCTAAATGCTATTCGACATGTAACATTAAAGCAAATTAAACTTTGTTGATCATGCATTCTCTTTTATGATAGATTTTGTAACTTCTTTTGCTCGATAAATATTGCAGAAATATTAATTCTGTTCAATAATAACCCAGTGCCGGATTTAAGGAATTTGAAACCGTAGGCCAAATTTTAGCTTAATAAATGTATCTATAAGTTCATTGTATTATATTAATAAAAGTACTATTTAAAGACAATTTTTCTAATTAAATAAAATAATCAATAACCAAAAATTGTTAGCATGGAAATTTATGTTCATCTAAAAACATAAAAGTTTACCTTTTAAAACCTTATTCTTAAACAGCAGATGCATTTTTTTTAATCATGTCTTGTTTCATTATTTAATAGTTATTTATCTATTTAGGGCATGAAAAGGCTTTTGTGGCGTAAGAAGTAATTTTAGCCCGTGGTACATGACAGAACTTTATGCACGGATGATTTTGTAATTTAAAAATATTTCTCAAATAAATTAATTTTTTTAGTTTTGAAACATAACTATGGTAGCAAGTAAACAGTGATAGCCATATTGTCATCTAGGATATTGTCTAAAATCTTAGTTTAATATTGTGTCCTGTTATTGAACAGTCTTTAAAAGGTGAGAAATAAACGAAGTTGATGTTGCAAGAAAACCAAGAAGCAGTAGCTTAGTTCCCGAAAAATCTAAAGAAGTGTATAGAAAAACATATAATGAATATCTTAAATAGTGCGACATACGAAAGGATTCCGTCAAAAACCGTTATTCTGAAAAGAGTCTTCTGGCTTTTTTTTGCTATTTATTAAAACAAAGAAAACCCTCTTTGACGTGGTCTTATTATCTAATACTTTAAGCCATTATCAAAGCCAACCACAATATAGATATGTATAAGCAGTTACTCAAGTTTATTCAGGTTTTTAAAGAGAAAATCAGATAGATTCAATTCCAAAAAAGTCAAAAGTTTTGACCATAGAAAAGATAGAAGCTTTTATATACCAAACTCCAGATGAAATATATTTAATAAACAAGGTAAATTAATTTATTGTAATTTAGAAGTGTTTAAAGATTTTTAAAAACAGATAGCTTTAATATTTGGGATAACTGGAGCATGCCGTAAACAAAAGCTTGTTCGGTAAGAAGTTGATGATATTCAGGTTCTGCAATCCTCATTACTGTCTATTCGAGACATTAAAACCAGAAAAAATCGAATGTTTAGTGTAGCTGTTGAGAAACCTACCAATTTTTGTAGAAATTTCTAAAAAACATGCTGTTCTACGTCCGATAAATATGGATACTTGTTTCTTCTTGGCTTACAGGGATAAGAAATGCATCAGGCAAGTTGTCGCGAAAAATGTTTTTGGTAAAATTACAAAAAAATAGGTGTTTATCTGAAATTGCCAAATCCTGAATTATATAGTGGGCACTCATTTGGTCGCTCATCAGCGATGTTGTTGGCAAACGCTGGGGAAGGAATAATTGGTATAAAACAACTAGAAGGCTGAAAGTCAATGTTGTTGCAGAACAGTATATGGAAGATTCTGTATCAAACAAAATTAGGTATAGGAATAGGTATTAATTAGAAAAGACAGTTTATTGTTTATTAATACTGAATTAGGAGCTACCAGGATCTTCGGTCACGTAGCAACTACCAATAATTCCAATTTGATGGGTAATTTTAGTGGCGTGAGTGCACTTCTGAATATAAATATTGTTAATTGTAAATATTACAATTTTCGATTTCTAATAAAAACTTTATCAAAACATTTATGACATAAATTTGTATATAATTGTCAATTTATGACACATACATACAAATTTATTATCGTTATTCTATGTAAATTAAATTTTGCAAGAATAGTTAGAAGAAGACAATTACGATTCTGATAATAATAATAGTGATTACGAAGATAATGTTTTGGTACATTTTGATCTTGAATACGAAATATCTAGATCTGATCACAAAGACGATGTCTTTGTGCATTCTAATCCTGATACCGATTTTTCCATTTTGTATGAAGAAATTGTTGATAATTCACCCTCCTGATTTAGTACTTTATAGAAGTAATACACTTCGTAACTGTAGAGCAAAAAAGTCGCACGAGATGTTACAACATAATTGGACTATTGAAGATAGCTCTTTCATGACGTTTTGATAACTGCTATTGTATATTACCGGTAGGCAGAAAAAAATGCCATCTCAATACTGCTCAAAAATGTCAGTTCTTGTATCCGGTATGGATAGGAAAAACGTAGCATAAAAATTTCAATGCTAAATGTTTAATGTTGAATGATTTGCTTCTCTAATTATTAAAAAAAAGTAAACTAATATATTGTAGACAAAAATCTGGGATGCCACGGAGCTATAAAAACAATCATGAGCATTTATTTACATACAATGTCACTTATGTTTTACGTCTATGATTGATTGTTAAATTCTGTTTTAATTAAAATATACTCAACGCAAGAAAAAGTGGAAATGATAAAGTGGTTTTATGTTGAATATAGTACTCGTCAAGTAAGTGTAAAATACCTAAATCGGCAGATTCCAAGAAATATACAAGACGAGAAAAAAGACAATACATTTAATGTTTTGGTGGCACTTACTAACTAAAAATGCCAATATAAGTTTAAGACGAATATTAAAAAACTTTGGTATGCATCACTCCCAAGTGCTGCCAATTAAAAAAAAATTGTACAAACCAGGGCTTAACATCCCATCATCACATTATAGAACTATTTTTCTTACACGAAAACCTACCAAGAAAACGCTTTTTGCAGTTGTTGGAAGAGAATATAGCTCTGCCGGTAACCGAAGTTCCTAGAAGCAACCAAGAAATTTAGTTTCAGATGGATGCTTGTCCCGCACGCAACAACCAAAATGTACGCAAATATTTAAATGACAGTGTTTTCTGTGAGATCATTGGTCCAAATTGTGCAATTAACTGGTCTATTAGATCCCTCAATTTTTTGCCCAACGATTTTTTTAGCAACTTAAAATCTAAGTTTTATTTTAGACAAATATTTCAAAATGTGGAAGAGCTAAAAAATTGTATTTAAGTCGACTGTGACAATTAGCAAACATTTGGTTTTCTATTTTGCTGTGGTTTTGTCTTTTTTTTTTGTTAAATTAAATAAAATCTTGTTTTCTCTATTTCGGTTTTAAAATTACTCTTTCACGCACGCATTTTAGTGTTAGAATGAAGTCTATTCTTTAACGATTTTTTGTAACTTTTATTTTCTAAGTTTTACATCCTGATTTCTAATTGCCACCCAATGACAGCAGAAAACTAGGTAAATGTGTCAAATATGTGTCAAATATGTCTAGTCAAATATGTATCACCGTTGCCAACACAAAAATTCTAATAAAAATTTCCCTGCTGGAAAATATTGGACATTTTAAATTTAATAAGTAATGTAAATATCGACCGAAATAGAGAAAATAGTATAAAACATTCGTTGCAGAAGGCTATTCAAACATTTATCTATTCTGTAATGAGCTGCTTCGCAACTCATTGCAGAAACCTAAATGCGTGTTTGAATATTTTGCCTTCTGCAACTTATATTTTAATATACTATTCTATTACGCCGTTTTATGGTTTTATAATTACTTATAAAATAATTGACACTTAAATGTAAGTGCACTTGTTTAGATTTATAATTTCATGTCATTACTGGTTTTTTAAATAGATTCTCTATTTAAAATTTCATATGAAATTTACATTGAAATCAATAAAAAACTTTTGTGCTTTTATTGGATTCTATAAGATCATTGGAATCTATATGCAGTAAGATGAATACATATAACTAATCTATTAGTAACTTACATGTATCTATAGGCAGTTTAAGGAATAATTTAGTTGTGAACAAAACTAATAGAAACCATTACATACTATATCTGAAATTCCAAATAGGAATAAGAAAATGAGTTTCTATATGAAAATGCCTTCAAAATTAAGTGAATTAAAGACGCATGCATCTACTTGAAATACAGTATGTGCATTTCCAATTTGAATGTGATATGTTGTAATTGCAACACGAAAATTAACTTCGTGTAAATTTTGTAGAGGTTAATACGTTCTGCGTTAAGATAAATTTCTTTTAAAAATATTGAAATAGGGTACATGTTGCTGGAAGAAAATTCTACTCTTAACGAATATTGTTTTCAACCTCCGACTAGCACTAAACGTAAGGCAAGAATGGTGTTTAAGCACATGTAAACCTTGAGCCTATGCTCCGCCCCTTAAGGCAGTAAACCTTTAGTCATTGCAACATCAAACCCACACGCGCCTAAGAATGAAAAGTTACTCATTCGATAGTCAGAAATATACTAAAACGTTACATAGCATGTAGCATGAATGAATCTGATATTTTTCCTCTATAAAATATTCTTTTACGCGTTTTCTCTAAAATAATTAGGGAAGCAAACAATTCAACATTAAAGATTTAGCATTAAAAACACTATGCTGTGTTTTCCAGGTCACCACCCCGTATATTGTCACATTGTTTTATTTTAAAAGCAAAATTTAAAAAATGCGCATTTAAACAAGGCAACACAGCCAAACTAATTTTTATGATGAGCTCCGGAAGAAAAAGATGATTTAATGGAAGTTTTATTACTGTATTTTTTGTTACTGTTTGTAGTTGCTTACTATTAGAATGCTATTCGTTTTAGTTTCCATCACATTTGATTAAAATAAACATTTCAACAATATAATTTAAAATATCATAATATTTTGTTTGTTATTGTTCTTGTTATGACACTCAATATGACAAAAAAACTAATCCTATACTGAATGATTTTTTAATTTCCAACAAACATTATATGTTTGTTATAGAACATAACCATTGTCTGAGTACTGCATTCTAAATGACCAAAATTATCAATACGCACTTCTTTAAGGGGTGTGGATGCGCCATTTAGTTTCTTTTTTTGCTTATCATTAGGAATAAGAACTTAAACACCTAAAAGTCTTCCTCTTTTGCTGCTTAACGAGCAACCGAGTTTACACAGTTACCGCCAATTCTACACGAAAATCTGCTAACTTTAAAGATTCTTCTTTAAGATAGCAAGTCGATATAACCACCAAACCTTGATTGTAGAAACATCGACCAAATGGTAAGAAAGTTGCATAAAAGTTTTTTAAGGTCGAGCGGCGTCCAATAGTGGAATGCTATCAAGGACGCTGTAATGAGTGGCAAAGCGCATAAAACTGAGTTGCCTAACGGCGCCAGAAAAGCTTGGCGCGGCTTTGCAATCAAACTATCTAAAGAGTCGATTCTTCTCATATAACCATTATACAGTTTAACTACTGCTGAACAGGGTATCTCAATTCTTGCTTTCTGATTTCTATCGTATCTTTCCAACTGTTTAACTAAATCTGTATCAACAAATTTGACATAATGCATGGTTACAAACTCTTGTAGTAAGTTTCTCGTCTCAACTGTATCGTCGTTACTTCTATTTAGGATTATATCAATTGAGTCTAACAATTCAAGTAGTTGTTCCGATGTTATTTTATCAATGTCTATTTTGTCACTCATCTCCAAAAAAATATATATCTCTACACATAATAATTGCACGTTTAAGTTATTAATCCATATATATAAAAATGTTATGTTGGTTTGTGTACGCTTCAAAAACTCAAAAAGTTCTGCACCGATTGAGTTGAAATTTTAACATGATATAAAATCCGCATCAAGGATTGTTTTTATATATTTTTTGCATCAGTCACATATCTGCGACCGCGAGAAAATAATTTTTTTTAACGATCAGCTGTTTACCAGTGACCGCGCCATCTGCCATAAGCTAGGAAAACACTCGCTGACAACCGAAATAATAATGACGCAGTCACATGAGAAACAATTTCGTTCCCAATTACATTGTTTATTTACAAAAAAATTTGCATCTGATTCTGATTATTATACAATCTGAATTAAATATTCACTTAAATGTGTGATAGTGTTGTGATCGAACTGCGCCTTTTATCAAATCGTAAGTAGAGGTTATTTTTTATATCAAAGATGGACAGTAAAAATATTATTAACTGACAGGTAAAATAAAAGGACTTATTATAATTCAAGTGGATTTCTAACAGAAGTGAGTGGTTATATCTTTTTTATTACATCTAACACGTGGACGTAATTATATTATTTATTTTGGATTAACCTCACTTTTAATGTATATAAATATAATTACATTAAAACTAGCAATTATTAATTAATACGAATGTCAATATAGTAAACATCAATTAATTTCAATAATAAAATCAAATAAAATAACAATTAAATGTAAAACAGTTCACAGTTAGAAAATGAAAACATAAAGACGTGCATTTTTTTAAATTATTTATTTTTAATAATTTTCTTATATTTTTCGTTTTTAATAATTTATTCATTCATTTTGAAATTGATGAAATTGCATATAAGTCGATAGACACCGTTGTGGAAGCAGATGAAGTAGTTAATTATCCAATAGAATTTTTAAACTCACTTGATCTGCCAGAGATACCACCACACAAATTAAAATTGAAAGTAGGTGTGCCAATTATCCTCTTGCGGAATATTAATCAACCAAAACTCTGCAACGGCACGCGACTTGCAGTTAAGAAATTAATGAATAACGTAGTGGAAGCAACGATTTTAACGGGGCCTTTCAAAGGTGAAGATGTCCTCTGTGCCACTGCGAAGCGTGGCAGGGTACAGCTAGTTTTGTATAACAAAATAATTATGAAGGTAAAAAAATCTGCAACAATAAGTTTTTTATAATTCGGATTTATTCAGTTACATCCCATTTAACACATTACTTCAAATTAATAAAAAACATTGGCACTTTTTCAATACACTAAATATGATAAAAGAGAGCACTTTACCACATAATAACACTCATAAGGGACACTTACTGTCGGCACCTTTGATACTCCAGTCCGAAAAATGAGTGACCTTCAGCCATTTTGAAAATAGTGTTGTAGCGCCAAATTTAATTTCTTATAGTAGAATGCATTTTTAGGCAACAAATCGATTATTTTAACGGTTACTTAGATAAAATTGAAATGCAATTTAGTTATCTGTTTAAACTGACCACATTTGCCAAGTAATTCAAATGATTTTATCACGTTAATTATTGTTTGTTAAACTTTTTTTGTTAACGGAAAAGAATGCTATATGCTATTATTTAGTCTAGTCTGTATTATTGGTATTATTTATGTTTTTAACTCATTACACCATGCAGCTAACAAGACGAACATTAACATAAATATAAATTGAGTCATGATATTATTTTTTCCACTAGAATTTTAAACAAACGAATTTGTTTATCATAAGCATAATTGATTGTATTGCACTCAAGTAGTGCATGCGTAAATCCTTATCCAGCAAATGCCTGTTGATGCATATATGCATCGCCATGCAGTGTAAGGTTAAAAGAATTATATATTTATGCAACAAAAACTAAAGTAATAGCGAAGGCTTCCACGGCCGGAGTCTATACTAAGATAAGAACGTCTTCCGGGTTTGGACCGTGTCAATGTTGTAACCGAAAGTGGGCGAAACGTTGGCAACTTCGGTTACAACATTGACACGGTCCAAACCCGGAAGACGTTCTTATCTTAGAACAAAAACTAAAATTTTTTTTTTTAATTTTTTAAATAACTGTTATAGGTACATAATCTTTTCGAGCATATTTCTGACACTCCTCTTTGAGGAAGAAACTACGAAAAATATAGGAGTAGGTATACAAAAGATACATACATTTGTTTAGAGATGAGAGAACAGCGCCACACATAAACTTTAACTGCACAGCACTTCATTGCCAATAACAGAAACTTGTAGATAGTAACAATTGACGTACTACGGTAAATTAATTCTTATATAACAAACGCCTACTTGACCGTGATATTTTTGTAACTGCCAAAAATCCTTCTTGCTAAAGAGTATAAAAACAATTTTTAAATTAAGCCCAAGATGTAGACATAAAGAACGACATAGAAAAAAGAAAGCAACTACAAACGTTAGAAGATCAGTATGACATAGATATTACGACTAACTAAAACAGAAAAGTATAATGGTCATACATATACGTATTTAAAAAAATAAAGTTTTGAAAGTAGTAAATTTATTAATGTTTTCGCACTGTGATATATTTTTAAAATAAATTTAAATTTTTACAATTAAAGCTTCTATTGTTTAAGAGAAATATCTAAATACATACAGAATTGTTTTTATTATTTAGACCAATACAAAAAATTAATGTAACAATTAGAAAACATTTTGAATTATACAAAACCTCGTAACATTGTCTATGCAATTTTTAATTTTATAAAGTAGGCGATAAAATAGTAACGCACTTGCAAATATGGTTTCATTCTATCTAAAAAAGAAATTTTTTTTGCAAAGTTTTAATCGCACTTTAAATACAACCCGATAATTATTAATGTTTCTAAATATGTAGTTAAATACGTCAATGGACAATAACTTAAGACACAAATTTCGTTCAAGGTTAGTGAGATAATTTTACGCTTTTAACGCAGCCTACAATATTATGCAATACAAAGAACCGTGGTAAAAGCACAAAGTTTTTTAATTAACAAATATTATTAGATATAACTTTAAGATAGTAATGATTATTTAAATCAACAGAAACATTCGTTATAGGAATTGCTAATCAGTAATCAGAGACACTTTCAGTTAATAGGTGGAAGTCAATAATACGAGTATTATCAAACATTGTACTTTACCTATAATCTGAAATGATATATTCGTATTGGCATTAGAAACATGTTTACAAACTTGATAAAATCTTACACACACAATATTACTTTTCTGAAATTATTAGTTTCGATGTAATGACTATTTACTTAGAGATTATGACAAAACACTTCCCTATGATGGTTAAACATAGAAATATAAACATAGACAATATCACAGAATGTAAATAATAAGTTTTGTAAAAAACACATTATTGTGATTAATGTATTGGGGTTTTTAAGATGTAATGCTTATAATTATTTTTATAGAATCTTATTTGTAACTACTAAACTTGTAATTTATGTTTTTTGTCAAAAAAAATTAATCCATTTTTTTTTATTAGAGAATTGTTGTGTTATCACTTTTCTATAATTTTTGTTAATAACATTCGAAAGTTTATGTTTTACGGAACACAACGTCTTTTATTTATTGTCGTTTAACTTTTTTTATTTGTTTTTCAACACGGCGCGGTTTTCTTATTAATTTTTTTAAAATTATTTTAATAAATAAATATTTATATACATCAAGTTAAACAACTCCTATCTAGTCTTGATCTAACGAAAATGTAATTTTTTAAACTGTTTTACTTTTCAGCAGTTTGAAACTAACTTAAAATTAGTCTTGCAGAAGTTGATGAAAAAAGCAATACCTATAATTAATATATATTTACATATTCAAAATTGTCAAATCTTGGAAAGTGTTAATCTTACAAACAACCTGAATATTATTGCTTTCTTAGCTGATGATAGTAAAAAGTTTTTATAAACATACTACATACAAAATTTTACTTGTTTAGATTCGTTTTTTTTGTTGCAAAGCTGTAAAAAACATTTTGCAAGAACTTTCGATTAATGTAAGAGATCCGCAATGAAACGGATAGTCAACTTGTTAGTCACCTATTTGTTATTATGTCGACTTATTCTTAGTTTAAATTATGAAAGATTAACGGTTATGTTACTTAGGAAATTTATTATGAGTAAAATTGCGCAATCCTATCATGCTGCAGGTTTTGTAGCAAATGTAACATTATACAATTTTCCATTCTGGATAATTCCCGTGTTGTCGTTCTTACAAAAGGTAAGCTTTCGTCACGGTGTTCCGTTTCGAAGGCTGTTTAAGACGATTACAGCTTTGATGCTCCTTAACATGATTTCTGATGCTTCTACCTGTTTCTTCTATGTATGCACCACCACAAGAGCAAGGAATGCTATAAACGCCGTCAGATTGAAAAGAAATAACATCTTTCACCGGATTTAAGAGTTGACTCAGTTTAGTAAGATTAGAAAACCGAATAACAATGTTGTGTTTAGACAACATTTTTCTTATACGGTCTGTGGTACATTTGACATATGGAAGATAAGCGAAGGACACTGGTTGAGACCTAGATTCCGCTCTTACTCTTGGTTTGGCAGACGTAAACCTTGTAATAGACCGCTTAATACTTTTTCTATTGTAATTGTTTGCGATTAACACCTTAGTTAGATAATTGAACTCTTTTTGAAGATGTTCGGGTTGACTTAAGAAAACAGTTCTGTATGCTAAAGAATTCACTACTGATAATATCTGAGAAGGCGATGATGAGGCAATCCATTCAATTATCTATCCGTATAGGTAGGTTTTTGATAAACTGAATGCGCTAATGAACCATTTTCATTTCGATTAACTAAAACGTCCAAAAATGGTAAAGAAGAGTTCCATAGTATAACGAATATTTTAATGAATAGAGATGACATAGAAACTCGCTGAGTGTAGAAGGACCATGTTGCCAAATGACAAAGGTGTCATCAACGTATCTGCACCAACACTTAGGTTTTAGATAAAATATGGATAAAGCTTTTTTTTTCAAAATCTTCCATAGATATTGTATATTTGCAACGACCGGTGAAATCGAAGAACCTATGGCGGCTCCTGATGTTTGTAAGAAAAACTTTTCTCAAAAAGTAAAACATGCAGAAGTCAAACATTTTTCTATAATATGTACTATGTCGCTTGAAATATTATTCTCGTTGAATAAAGATTTAAACATGTTAATTGAATCAGGTACCGGCACGTTAGTCAACAAAGACTCGATATCAAAACTAACCAGAATGTCAGTCGGTTGCAAACAAAAATTATGCACGTACGTGTACGTATTCGTAAACAAGCGAGTGAAAAATATGGACTATTAGATGAAGCAAGTGATCGTTTTTTTTGTTTTTGAAAACGTTACAAAACGAGCGCTAATGTGTAACAGTGTTGTGCGTGCGAAAATTGACATTGACGGTGTGAGTGTTGCTGACATTGAACTATTGGTTGTGGATGATGACGCGCAGTTAACAGACTTGATTATCGGAAGGACATTCACTGACCTATCCCAAGTTGCTTATGTGAAGATAGGAGGACAATTAAAATTTGGTTACGCAAATAAATCACCTTTTAATACGTTGTTGAAAGAAACGAGTAGACGTGTAAAACTACAAGGGTCAAGTTGTAGCATCAAATAGTATAAACTTCGTTAAAGTGCATGCGGGTCAAGAATATGAAAACATTCCTATCGTAAACAAAAATCACGTACAGCTTATTCTTGAGGATAATACATGTATCGGGTATACACGCGAAAGATCAACCGCACCGAGAATTAAGACGCAGAGTATGCGCAAACCATTAAACAACGATAATGTAAACAGCTGTAAGGTTTGAACAATCACAACAACTATTAATAGTAGTTTATTTATCGAGTTCCTGTGTAAATTGGACGCTTTTTTTCCCAAGAGGGCATTTTTAAACCCGAGTGAAACGAGGGTTTAAAAAGCCCTCGAGGGAAAAAAAGCGTTCAATTTAGACAGGAACGAGTTAAATACAACATTTTATTGCTCGAACAGAGACTAGGAGGCCTACAAAGTCTCAAAATCTTTCAAAAATAATTTGACGTTTATGTTGACAAGTGTGTCAAAACTGTCAAAGACGGTTTACAATAGCGAAAAATTAAAATTTATGACAGTTAAGAACAATAAATTTAATTAATGAATACAGTGATTGTTTTGCTGTTTGCAAAGACGAACTTAAATGTACTGACGTAATTGAGATGGACATTAAAGATAACAACGTACCAGTGCAGTGTAAACGGTTTTGTCAGAGTGCTAAGGAACGTGAGATTACACGAAATATCATACAACAATGGCAAGACAGCGGCATCGTACGCGATTCTACAACTTCGTACGCGTCCCCAGTTCTTTTAATTACAAAGAAAAGCGGCAAACCACGTTTGGTGGTTGATTATAGAAAATTAAATTTGCAAACCGTACGCGAAATATTTCCGATCCCTAATACCGACGAAGCATTTGAGGGATTATCAGGAGCCAAGATATTTTCGACCCTTGACCTGGCAAGGGGGTATCTTCAAGTCCCGCTGACGGAAAGAGCAACGAAAAAAACGGGATTTATTACATGCAACGAAAAGGGAGAATTCGAACGAATGGTATTTGGTCATACAAATGCACCTTACGTATTCTCACAATTGATGCAAAGAGTACTAGGACCGCTTAGAGGAAAATCAATGGTTCGGTACATGAATGACATTCTGATCCCGAGAACAGATTGGGACAATATGTGCAGATGTTTGAAACAAGTGTTAAAAGCGATAAAAGACGCAAATTTAACTTTAATCGTGGAGAAGTGCGAATTCGGAAAACGCGAGGTCGAGTTTTTAGGGTTAGTAATATCTGAAGGAAAAATAGGACCAGGGCTACGAAAAGATGCCGCAGTACAAGAATATCCAA